>OX346269.1:8224650-9441246 GCA_947049275.1 Epinotia bilunana | reverse complement strand
CCTTGGAAGGATATATATGATAGTTTTTATCTCGGAAATCATTCCTTAAGATGGTAGAACTTTGTTTGGGTCGGAGATAATTAAAGTTCCGTCTACAATATTTTAATAGCAATATTTTTTCTAAGACGGTAACAAGTTCTACGCGGACGAAGTCGCGGGCAACAGGTAGTTTGTCATACCTTTAGAGGGTATACGTTTCATTCTTTATAAACTATCAAAATCTTATTTTTTTGTAAGATATTATTGACTGACATAATATGTAAGGAAAAAAGAATCAAATATGTATCAAGATCCAACTCAGCGCACCCCACTTGTACGTGGTCTTGTCTCTCCTCCTACCCCTAGTGTTTTTGCAAACCCAGAGGCGCGGAGGGAGGCCAGCCCTCGCCCGGTGCCTTTCGACGCGAAGTTACCAGAAACGCGAATAACCAGAGGGGCTACCGCGAAACGAAAACGAACTTCGTTCGTGTATCTCCCTCTCTGTCAATCTAACTAGCAAGTGCGACAGAGAGGGAGATACACGAACGAAGTTCGTTTTCGTTTCGCGGTAGCCCCTCAGATACGCTAATTACCTGATTCGGTTTCGCAAATGACCAGATACGCATATGATCCATTTCGCGAATGACCCGATACTCAAATTACCAGACAAATCCATTTACGCATAGTACCAGAAACGCATTACGACCAGAATTCCATTCCGCTAACCAGCGGACATTGTGAGATCATCGCATTCATCCTCAGTATAAGTGTGGCTCATATTTTCCGGTGTCATTTTTACCCAATGCTTATTTTTATTAGTAATAAAGTTTATTATTGTTATTTGTTTCTATTCTTTTAATTGTCTAGGAGCATTATTGCCTGTGATTATCTGCAATCTTATTAGCACCTAATAATGTATTGACTCCTGGCTTTCCGACAGTTTTGACGGAGGCGGGCGGCACGGCGGGGCTTATATTTCTGGTCTGTTTGCCCCTCGGGCATCTGAAGATACCTAACGAACCTAACCTACCTAGTGATCGCAAAACACTAGGTCTACACCCATAATATTGACTCCTCTTGTTAGATTTTAGGGTCTTTACCAAGTTACAAAATTTTATTTAGCAAGCAAATAAAGATTAATAAGAATGCCTGAGACTTGGCTCTCCGAAATAAGTATATCATAACTTTTTACGGTGGAAGAGTTTCGAGACTTGGCCTCTTTTTTTACATGGAATGTTTTTATGCGATCTCACTTCTTTTTGTAGGATAATGTGTTATCCATATATACAAACTATGAATGCAGCCCCATTCTTGCTTTTTTAATTTTTTGTCCCTTTCACCTCACTGCAAATGTAACTTTGTAATCCTATATATTTGTATCGGATTACAAAGTAATGCATGCAGTTGGTGTATCTAGAAAACTGGAATGAAATTGCATTTTTTTTAGTTTTCCCTCGATTTATACACTAAACACTAAATGTATTCTGAAGCTGCTTGAAGTGTCAGACTTTTGATGATCGGTGAGTCAGTCAGCGTGACAAAATTAAGAAACTTTGACTAGTTATATTTCTTAAACTAACCGTTCATATTGAATGAAATTAGAAAAATATCGTGTTTATATAATGCGTGCTTGGTTACTTAAAATTCAGGCTTCTAGTTTTAGCCACAACGAAGTTATAGGGGGTCGAAAATGGTCTGATCTGAACCGCTATGAGAAAAGGATGGTATAGTACGGCCGTGCCGCTGTTTTGCTCGACTTGGCGGGGGCACTGCCGTGCCCCCCGATAAGCTGTATTTTTTCCTATGGTATCTGAAGCTACATAATTTAAACTAAACAGACCTGGATATACCTGCGGACTCTTAAATGGCAATGGGTGGGGCACATTGCACGTGGAACCGTTGGCCGTTGGGGCGGAAAGGTTCTCGAGTGGCGACCACGTACCGGAGGGCGCAGCGCGGGTAGACCCCCCCACAAGGTGGGCTGATGTCCTCGTAAAAGTCACGGGAGGCCGCTGGATGCGGGTGGCGTGGACCACGCAGGAGGCCTATGCCCTGCAGTGGACGTTCTTCAACTGATATGATGATGATTATGAATTCTTCTGATAATAATTATTAAAATAACGAAAACCTCTTTTAACATTCATTTATTGTATGTTTATCTTATTCTCAAAAAGTGTAGGCATTGTTAAGAATTAGAAAATACTAAGCAAGTACCTACTTGAGCGGCGTAATATTTGTTCTCATCCAAGTCACGAGCGTTTTCGTTGATGCATATTGGCAAACTTTAGCCGCCTCACATTATCATGGTTTTTCGGCACGTTACAATTTTCCCCGTTATCACAAGTGTCATTTTCATTTTTTACCAAATCATCTATTAGTCTAGATAAAATAGACATAGCGTTTTCCGATTTACAGTTCCCTTCGCCAAAAGGACATTCTCCTCGTTTAAACATTGCCAATCTAACTAGTATTTTCTTTAACACTCCCACTTCTATCTCCTGGTCACTTTTTAATCCGTAACTTTCCCAGTTCGAGATATTAACTTTCGTTTGATCATTTTTTTCACTATAGCTTGTATTTTCATTAAGCTTTTTCTTTTTTTTACAACTGATCATATCCATTGACAAAAGCACCAACAGGACGAAAAGATAAACCTGTAAAGATTTTTTTTTTGTAATTTGTTACTAAAAATTATTAATCGTTGTACTTGGTTTGTTTTTAAGATAAAATATTGAATTATTTGTATTTTTTTTTCTAACTTACCACGGCCCTTTTCATAGTTTTCCCAGTTACCAATTTACAATTTACTCTGTGACTTTTTTTATAGAACTAAGCTTGGTAACTTAAAACAGGCACTAATAATGACTTTTGACGAGGCATATAAATCCATTTGATTGGACGTTTAAAGTTTCAACGCAGAACACTAACTTCAATTAACACCTAGGTTGTTATCTCCTGCTGAAGTTGTGGTATAAATTAAGTATTCATCCGTAACCAAGGGGCCTATCTGACTGAATGTATTAAATTGAAATCTAAGTTACATTTAATGGACTTTCGTTGGCAACACTTAGTCCCAAATATACACATGATCTTGAATGAGGGGGAGGAAGTCGAGTTAAAATCACCAAATATCATCAAGAGAAAGGGGGAGTCAAAAATAGGCAGAATATAATACCATGATTTCTGGACGAGCCCAAGGAACGTCAAAACTTTTAATATCTATTGTCAAGTCTAAGTATATAGAAACGGTTGTCTATTGTTGGCTGGTATAATGTCATTTCTAAAACTATAACAAAACAAACCGAGGCAACGAGTGTACATGGAGGCTATCCCAATGCATCGCCATGGGGCAATCTAGCCTAACTGGCGATCCCACCAAGAATGCTGTTCGTGCTGGCCGCCACGCGGTGCTTGATGGTAGCGACCCATTTCCGAATAATGGAATTGGAAACCATCTATACTAGAGATGCGCAAAACGTTTCACTGAAGTGAAAGGAGCGATTCATATCTTCATGTCGTAAAGATATGTATCACTCTTTTCGTTCATTTCGTTCAATTCGCTCAGTTCATCTATAGACTCCTAACAGCTCTCGCTCAACTGATCTGTGGACTCCTAACAGCTCTAAATCACTCACACACGCAAGTATAAATGAGTGACTCACACATTGACATGTTTTTCTATCAGTAACGTAAGCGTGCACGCGTGAGTGCGAGATAGGTTTATAGCTTCGACTCGTAAGTGCAAAGAGCGCAACCCACTCGTACATCAGTTGCTCGGTTGAGTTGAGAACGGAAGAGCGGGGGAAGGACGCATACTGAAGTAACATAGTGAGTTAGTGAGTCGTTTCATCCTTCAGTGAACGAGTGAGCGAGTGACATAAACGAAAAGATGCAGTCCATTTGAATCTCTCACTCCTGAGTTACACACCTCTAATCTATACGGGCTTCCGCAAACATGCCTGAGGCACTGCAGTGTCTGGGCAGACCCAACAGCATTCTGAGTGTGTTATTTACTGCACTCGCAGAGCATTGACTGCCCTTTGGGTAAAGTTCACCAACAGGCAGCAGGAATAAAGGACTGGCAGTATGCGTTGAACAGTTATTTTTCACCTCACTACGTCTGAAAGGCGTATTTTATCCTTTAAAACAAGCGGGTAAAAACGCATTTTATCCACTAGTGGGGAAAGTAATTTGACCTTGTAGTGAGCCTTGGCTTGAGTTGTCGGTTTTTGGCGGCGCGGCAAAGGGGCGTCAGTGTGTTGTTCGCGCGTAGTTAGACGGATGTGTTTTGATTTCAGTTGGCTCGCACGGCCGTAGACATGAATAACGAAAAGTGTCGTACTTTAATTAAATTATACGGCTCTAAACACTTCTATGTTTGTTTTGAATAATGTTATAAATAATTATGAAAGCGGCAGCACGACGACGTGATACGTCCATTGCCGAGTACAAATGAAGACTGATTTGTTATCTTATTTAGTTAATTATAATTTTATACTATATTGATGATGATTATAATTAACCTGATGATGATTGTGATGTGTACAAATAAAAACTTATTTTATATGGGCAGTTTTTTTGCATGTTGCACTTTCCTCGCTACAGTGAGGTGAAAAGTTTTGTGTTATACGCGGGAGCAAATGTAGTTTGCTTATTTCTTTCGCTCGTGGTTGAACTATTATAGAATCCTTTCGATTGCTCGTGTTTCAATTTCACACTCTATTGTGTTTTCAGTAAAACAACCACGTTGTATGGAGAGCAGAATGAAAGTGATTTATTCTTCTATAAGAATTCAAACATAACAATAAGTTGACACAGAGGATTAAAAGTATATATAAAGAGTTTGTATATGTGTTGCCACTATAAAGGATCATATAGAGATATCAAAACATAACACACTCGCGGGTAAAATACAACTTTTCACCCTTGTATACTACCAAATAACTATTTAACTCATTCGTGCAACGCGCAAACATGCGGGCGAATATGTTCCCCCGAACAGCCAATGCCCTGCGCTCCCTCTCAATATCAATTCGTACTTAGGCTTTTTTATGAACTTTGGAATGGCGTTGAAAACGGAAAATTGCAAATTTGGCATTTACTTGGGACCGTCGGATAATTAGTCGCACTGCAAGCTGATAGCTCCTTCAACCGAGATAAGAAGAATTACGCAGTTATCCCCGGCTGCTTATCAGAAACATTGATTGGCTGCATTGTCGGTAATGATTACTTGATTAATAACTACAGGGACTACCCGTTGAGCTGTAATTACTAAAAGCGGATAATTTAATAGCAAAACGATTTTCTTCACAGAATGATCATACTATTTGATAACGGTATTTTGAATAATGTAAGTAGTGCCTATATTAAAGGAAAATGAACAATCATATTCAAGGTTAGCAAACATTTATTAAAAACAGAAGGCGATTTTAAATGAGGAGATTCTGAAACTGCTATCAGTTCTAGAAAGTGACTCCCATTAATAAGTCTTGTAAACTTGCCGGATGCATTTTGAGCTGGATAATCAAAAAATCATGATTGGATCATTCAGGGTTTGGGATAGTGGTCGATACTGGTGCCTTTTGTTTTACAGTTCATTTTCTTGGCAACACAAAACCAAGCAACCTGATTTAGGCTCATTTATTTGATTATGTGAGTTTAGCCTAAATCGTGCAAAATCTTAATTTTTGGTACTATCATTAATTTTTGTAGTCAATTTTGCTTCAGTTGTCGTGCCATTCTTCGATATTTTTGTCGAACCAGATGATGTTTCGTTTGTGCCGTTAGGTGGGATACATTCATTGATGTGCGTAGTAGTAGTGGCTTCAGTCGCTTTCATTGCCGACTTTAGAATGAGCCTGGGTAAAACATAGTCTATAGATTTAAAATCACATTTTTTTTCTCCGAGTGGGCAGCTCCGAACGCTATCAAATTCTGCTACCTTCTCTAAAATCCTTCGAAAACTTTTTAACGATATTTCTCCTTTAAGTCCGTATCGTTCCCAGTGTGAAACATTAATATTTCTGTCGGTTGCTGTTGTTGTCTTTCGAATTTTTGACTTCGTTGTTCTTCTTTGGCTTTGGCTAATTGTGATAGCGAGTAGAATAAGCGGCACTACCTGTAAAAATAAACAAAAGTTCTGAACATTAAAGTTTTACGCCAACGACTTGCCATCAGCTCATCCATTGAGAAAGATACCATTATGTAAATATTATTTTACGTCACACCTGGCCATTATGTGAGTTTTACTGCACGCTGCGCGTACGGTGAAACTCGCATTCGGGCCAGATGAGGACTTAAAATGGTATCCTCACCACGGGCAGCAAAAAAGAAAGCCCTCTATCGCATATTTACATCCCTCGCTTGCGGCTCGGGTTACAAATACCTGCGATTTTGGGCTTTCTTTCTTTTACAGCCCTTAGTAAGTAATGTCCTATTCTTTAACTTTTCTTTTGATATATATTGTTTTTTCCTTATAAATATTATAGGAACTACCAGTATGGCCTTTAAAATATACAGGGTATCCATTTACAACATTTAAGATTACTTGCCACATGTGTTTTCATAATGTTTGTTCGAAGTTTTGGCGTCCACCTAACGGAAATGACTTCAAACTGACTAAAACCAATTCACCTTTCAGGAACTTTAATTGGTCATATAATGTTTATGTTATGAGTAAGTAGTCAATAAAAAATTTCTCATGAAATGGTATTTGGTGAACTTATATATTACCTAACTAAACACACTTGCCATAGTTACAATTGAAGTCTAAAAGACGTATAACTCAATCTTAACACTTTCGCTACCAGGAACCCTCCTAGCGGGCGCCTACGCCGTAGCCGCTTTCCGCTACATACGAGGAAAACCACAGGATCGGCTACGAGCGTAGCGCGTAGTGTTTCTTGGTCGCGAAAGTGTTAAGTAATTTATTTCATCTTCCACATGAATTTAAAAGTAACCTATGAATATCAATAACAAAACTAGGTCACTGTTGTTCTTATTTTTGTGGACATAATCATATTGTGTTAGTAACATTTAGAACTTACTATATAGTGTAACAATTTGCGAGTAAATGCATCATTATTATTATTTATGTTATTTGTTCCTGCATCCATGTATTACGCAGCAGGTATTCATGTACAGGTCATCAAAACTGTCCGCAATCATGCTCAGAATGCTGTTGGAGCTAGTCCGCACTCTGCGCACCAGGGACGTAGCTCGTAGTGATGTAGAAGCAGTCTCACCGCGTCTCTGCAAACATCCCTGATGCGCTACAGAATCTGGGTAGCCACATCAACATCCTGAACGCGTTATTATCCATCCTGAAGGCTCTAAAAAGACTGAGTTTCACCTCTGTACAACACCTAGCAAACCCGCGGGCTATCATATTTGCTCTGACGGACAGCGCTCTGCACTCACGTTCAATGTCTGTGTCATCTTAAGGTTCACGGTCACCAAATGCCCTAAATATTTAAACTGTTCCACTATTCGCAATAGTTGACTGCTCAGTTTGGCAGGTGGAAACATAGGAGTGCATTTGCCCTTGACCCTAAAGACGACGCATTCGCTCTTGATGACATTATAAATCAACCCGTGACTCTGTACCCTAGGATTTTTTACTGAAAGTGCCATGCGACGCGTTACTGTTCTTAAGCCTTCCGGTGGACCTTCCTGATCAGATTGTCTAACTTTCAATTTGTGTACGAAGCAAAATGACTAAAAGGAATGTCTACGCGGTAAAATACTTAAGCAGTAAATCTTCGAAAGATCAAAATGTCTACTAAGCAAAATGCCTAAATTGCAATAATACCTAAGCTGTAAATCGTCGAAAGATTAAAATGTCTACTAAGCAAAATGCCTAAATTGCAATAATACCTAAGCTGTAAATCGTCTAAAGATCAAAATGTCTACTAAGCAAATTGCCTAAATTGCAATAATACCTAAGCTGTAAATCGGCTAAAGATCAAAATGTCTACTAAGCAAATTGCCTAAATTGCAATAACACCTAATGAACACATCTACTTAAATAGCCTGAAAAGAAAAACACATGAAAGTTTTAAACGATTCACGGTTCAATATGTAAGACTTATTTACAACGGGGTACCTTAACCACGATCACCAAAACAAGAACACAAGGTAATCGCGATTTTTATTCCGTTGTAAGTAAATAATAGATAACCACTCACTTGCTTTCGGATTTTAAAAAAGGTAGCCTAAATTGCTTTTAATTCTTCTTTATCAAAGAAGTCTATACTTCACTTAGCCACCACAGTTGCCACCATCAATTTAGGGGTGCGCGAAATTGGCAACTGTGGTTGCCACAAGCAAGTGAGTGGATAAATAAATAGTAAAAATAAATAATAAATAAATATTAGAAGACAATCTTACATAAATCGATCTAGTTCCATAGTAAGCTCAATAAGGCTTGTCTTATGGGTACTAGACGACGATATATTTAATAGATATTATAGTTAAATACTTAAATACATAGAACACATCCAAGAATAAGAAACAGCATTACTTTAAAAACAAAGTTTAAACCGACTTCAATTCAGTACTTAGGTACTTCACCAAGCCACAGGTACATGAACAATTTCCACATTTCTTTTCCAATTTACCACATGAACTGTTTTCCGCGAGTAAATGCGTTGATTATTACAGAAAAACCCCAAGTCGTTATATGTGGGCTGATGAATATTTGAGGAGTTCCGTCGATTCCTCAAGGATCTCAGAATGGACATTTTTCTTCTCAGTCAATATAAGATGTAGTTCAAGTGATGCATAGTCATATTGCCAGGCCGGCATTTTGCTTCTTAGTCAATATAAATAAAATATAAATATTAGAGGACAATCTTACACAAATCGACCTAGTCTCAAACTAAGCAAAGCTTGTACTATGGATACTAGACGACGATAAACATATTTATATAGATAAATAAATACTTAAATACAATAAAAAATAAATAAATATAAAATATAGTTCAAGTGCTGCATAGTCATATTGCCAGGTAGGCATTTTACTTCTTAGTTAATATAAGATGTAGCTCAAATGCTGCATAGTCATATTGCCAGGTAGGCATTTTACTTCTTAGTTAATATAAGATGTAGCTCAAATGCTGCATAGTCATATTGCCAGGTAGGCATTTTACTTCTTAGTTAATATAAGATGTAGCTCAAATGCTGCATAGTCATATTGCCAGGTAGGCATTTTACTTCTTAGTTAATATAAGATGAAGCTCAAATGCTGCATAGTCATATTGCCAGGTCGGCATTTTGCTTCTTAGCCAATATAAAGTTTGCATGATCAAAAAGGCCTCAAACATGTATAGGGAGCAGTGCGTTATGTCGTCATGATGTGGTATATTTTAAATAATTCCTTACATGGATGCCTGGGTTTTACTCCAGCCAGCAATCGAAGCACATGTTTTAGATAGTTTCGCAAATGCAACTATTTAATTCTTAAATTAATTAAACTAGTGTTTTCAAAGGATAGGTAGATGAAAGAAATGTTGTTGTTTTGTTCAGATTTTCTCACGTTTTGGATAAAGGAATCTGGGGGCACGGCAGTGCCCCCGCCAAGTCGAGCGCGAAGCAAACACTGCCGTACGACGCCTTTACTGGAACCATTTCGCCGCATTTTCAGGCCCCTATTTGAGAACCTCTGGATAAGACCAGAACGCAGAAATTTTAGTCATCCAGTAAGCTATAATCACATACTTAAAATCCAAAATTTCAAGTCTGTAGGTCATTTAGTTCCGAAGTTAAGCGAAAGCAAAGTTTCGCATTTATGACAGTCACTCACTCACTCACACACTCATGATCATTAAAACAGAACTAGTACTTTCCATAAACTCAGAGAGCTGAAATTTGGTACAGAGTTAGGGTTTAATGGCCACATAACGGGAAAACTATAAAAACTACGATAATCGAAGATCTGGAGTACCTGGTGACCCTGATTAGAAAACACAAGAGCCCAACCAAACTATTAGAGATATATCTATACCGCCTTTACAAAAAATATTCAACTTGGTGGGCCGCTTCATTTGATGTCAAAAATCGAAGGTATGAAGTATCTGATGAAGCGCCCCCATCTGGTCTCAGCTGTATTAGAGATATGGTAATGCCCCCTTCTACTGACATAAAAAAATCGATTGTCATTGCAAAAACCAGCGTAGTGGGACACATCTCCTAAGTTAAATTTAATCTTGGCAGTGCCCCCGCCAAGTCGAGCAAAACAGCGGCACGGCCGTACCATACTTTTCTCGAAGCAGTTCAGGCCATTTCGACCCCTCTATAACTTCGTTGTGGATAAAACTAGAAGCCTGCATTTTCATTAACCAAGCACGCATTGTATAAACACGATATATTTAAAATTTCATTCAATTTGAACCAGCGGTTTAAGATTTATAACACTGACCGACTCACCGATCATCAAAAGTCTAAGGCACTTGTAGCAGACATAGAAGCTTCAAATTTAGAATACAATTAGTGTTTAGTGTATAAATCAAGGGGACGCTAAAAAAAAATGCAATTTAAGTCCAGTTTTCTAGATACACCAACTGACTGAAATAACTTTGTAATCCCATATAAAAATATTTGATTACAAAGTTATATTTGCAGTAAATGGGACAACTTGGCAATCACACAATAACTACATAATTTTAGGTATGCAAAAATCCATAAATGCAGTAAAGTTGTGTGATTGCCAAGTTGCAGAATTTTATTTAGCTAGCAAATAAAGACTAATAAGAATGCCTGAGACTTGGTACTACCAAATATCTCACAACTTTTTGCGGTGCCGGTGGAAGAGTTTCAAGACTCTTTTTTACATGAAATCTTTTTTATGGGATACATATTACATCAGCTCGTTTTGGGTTCCGTAGTCAACTAGAAACCCTTATTGTTTCGCCATGTCCGTCTGCGGCTCAGCTCAGTGACCCTTACTGCTAGAAAGCTGTAATTCGATATGGGTATATAAATCAACCACGATTAAAATTGGTTCCTAAAAAAACATTTTTCAACTGAGTGATTCGTTTGCGTGATATTGCGCTTTAAAGCCCTAATTTTTTGTTCGAGTCAAGTGTCCGCCCCTGCCGGCTGAATGGCTCCCTACTACTGAAAGTACTGGGAATGTGGAAAAAATCTTGGCAGTAGTACATATAATGAATTTAAAAGGAATACTATCACGGCTAAAAAGGCATAACTAGTTACCTAGTAAGAGTCGACCAACTTAATGTCTACTTGGAAAGGCCAACTTTCGTACAAATTCGGCCGACGCAACCGCACCATTTAGTTGGCGCGCGCGTGTCTATGTAACAACGACAGACAGGTAACTATTACGGAAACGGAACCCTACACTGCGCGTGGCCCGCCACGCACTTTGCCGGTTTTATTTTTATTTTTAGACCGAGTATGTAATTTACATTCATGGCTGGGATGCCATGTTGGTGAGGTGACTGTGCGCACAAAAGTAAGAATGCCCCGAATTTCAACGAGGAAGCGAAATTGACCATCTATACGAGTATAAGAAAAAACAATTTAACTACTGTTTACAGTTCCATTTTTTTTTTAATTCTACGTTTATTAGGTTATCAGCTGCCCAGTAGTGTCCGCGGCTCTGTATTTGCAATTCGGTTGCTGGTCTTGTAATGCGTCTAAACTGCTTATTATAATAAATGCAGCATAATACCTACAGGTAATAAAATAATATGCATCTTGAGCCAACCAATGTAGCTAGAATTTAATACAAAAGTGGCCCACGTGCCACTACATTGAAAATCATTTTCAACATGAAAGTATTCTAGTTGCGGTGAAACTCGATCTTGTTGAATGTTTAATTCGTGTCATAATATTAGTCCAGTTTTTGAGGAATATTTTCTGTTTTGTGTATTTTCTAATAGCGCGTGGGAGCAGCTAAGCGTTCCACGAAAAGTTTATAAGTGTTCGCAAATTCTTAATGACGGCGGCGGTCGGCGTGTCGATAACATGGAACAAATAAGAGGCGAAATATAATATTACTTGCGTCACATCTATACACAAACTTTAAATTCTGGCATGTAAGTAATAGGTGTTTTAAAGCAAAAAAAAACAGTTTTTAAATCCTGATTGTTACAAGACACGTTTATACTTAAAATGTACGTTCTGTGCCTGACATCTTTATTACGAACTGTCTATAAGATTGAAAGTGTCAATTAAAGGTGTAGATCAGTAGTCAAAAATTATATAGTTATCTGAAAATCAGACCTTATTGATTTTTAATCTAGTCAGAACGGCGTTTCAAACCACGCGATAATTTCCAATGCGGGGTGCATTGGAAACTATCGCGTGCTTAAGAAACTAATTACAGACATAGATATACCTCATGTCAATGTATATGCAAAGTTTCGTTACAATCCAATACGTAGTTTTAAAATGAGAGCGTAACTACGTTTGTATGGGAAGGTGAAATTCGGCCGAGCTTACTGCGGACTCTTAAAGGTTTCCTCTATAACTTTATTTAAGCGTTAGAATCTTTTGCTAAATAAAACGATCTACTTGTCAGTTCGTTATATCTATATGCTTTTAATAGTTAATTCAGTTAAGGGGCATTGTCATCCCTTGCTATTATTGAATGGCAAACTCGTTAACGTTTCGGCACAGTCACGTATAACGTGGTACCCTTACTTCGTTGATTCAGCTGTCCTCTCGGAACCTGGGATAAGTAAGTAATTGGGGTATTTTTGTATGGAAGTCGCGGGCACGTAAATGTGTTACGCGTCTGGTTCAGAATACGGGACGAGACGATTCGTAAGTGCAATAAAAGAAAAGTGATAAGTATTGAGATTAGTTCATACATATTGTCATCTTTTTTTGCACTGCCATAAAGTACTCATCAAGACGACTCTAACTAACACTAACCTTGTGGTTAGTGTTATTAGGATGCTCTCTCTCTCTCTCTCTCTCTTTCTCTCTCTCTCTCTCTCTTTCTCTCTCTCTCTCTCTCTCTCTCTCTCTCTTTTTCTCTCTCTCTCTCTCTCTCTCTCTCTCTCTATCTCTAATTATTATTTTTATATTATGTATTTTCTAACACTAAGACTCACTTCTTTTGTCATTAACATCCAAGCTCTGAAATTAATGTTTTTTATTTTATTTGCTTTATTGAAATAAAGTTGAAAAGTGACGAACCATATCCAGCCTGGAGAACAGCTGCTTTTTTGTAACTACTATTATTTTAATGATATCATATCAATACTTTACAAAAGTCACTACCGGATGACCGCACGTTATTATGAATCGAGATAATTATTTTAAACCCCTGATAAAAAGCTTGAAAGCATAACCCGTCAGCGACATTATTGCTGAGCAGCGTTAATAGGCGTTAATCAGGAGTGCGGACGCATTAACGTGCTTCAACAGCGCGCCATGTTCGTCGTCGATTATTTTATTTTACCTACTCCTTTTATCACAATTATACAAAGGAAATATACCTAGGTATATATAGCTATCCACGGCGTGGGCGGCGAGGGGGAACCTAGCTAGCTGCGGGCGTGAGCCCTGATGTGGCTTGCGAAGGCGAACTTATTCTTAAACACTCGGCCGCATGAAGCACAGTAAAGGTTACCAGAGCTGTTGTACCTACGTATAAATGTAGTTGGGCTTTGGGCGAGATTTTCGTGTCTGACGTCTCTCATCAAGATCGACGAGACGCGCAGCTTCAAAATGCTACCCTGCACGGCTATCACAAGACAGCGCGCAAGCTCTCTCGATTTTGCTCGGACTCCTCTCTTTCTAAGTGTTCTAATAAGGGAGACACGGATAGTCCGAGAAGAATCAAGAGAGCTCGCGCGCCGTCTTGTGATAGCCGTGCTGGGCGCAACTACACAAGCTTCACCCACTTATGCAGGCAGAAAGGAAAAAATGTTAGGCACAGGCAGTTTTCTATCTGTCAGTAGTCTACTATGGAAGATCCTTCGAGTCTACTCTCGTCGGCCAGGTGGATCCCAACGTGCCGCCCTCGGGCCTCGAGAGACTGAACGCTGTCGAGGTTGCGAGCCGATGAGCAACGAAAATCTCCGCCAATAGCGTGGCTGAACACCCTCGCGGTTTGCTTCCTAGTTGTTCATTTTTTCCTCGCTCACCACCTCACAAACTCGCACAGCTCTGGTAGATTCTTACCTTTATTGCTAATCGTCCTATGTGGTCCTCGGGGCGGCAGAGTACATACATATTCTCTAACCTTGTCAATACTAACATTCACTTAACTTTATAATAAATAAATATTAAGGGACAATCTTACACAAATCGAACTAGTCCCATTGTAAGCTTAATAAGGCTAGTTTTATGGGTACCTACTAGACGACGATATAAATAAAACATAGAAAACAAAATGAAATACTTAATAAATAACACTTAAAAATAAATACATAGAAAACATCCAAGGCTCAGAAACAAATATTCATGCTCATCACACAAATATTTGCCCTTACCGGGAATCGAACCCAGGACCTTTAGCTACGTAGGTAGCGTCACTACCCACTAGGACGTAGTGCGGCGCGGTTAGCCTAGTGACTAGGCTAACCGCGCGGTTGTCAAATAATAATATTTTTTTAATTATATAAGTAATTTTCATAAAGAAAGAAAAAACATTTATTGTTAACCATGTACAAACGACGACACTGTTAACTGACCATCCTGTGTTTATATAGAACCTTATTACAATGTACTTAAGGTGCACCGATGGTCAGTTAGCTGTGTTGTCGATAGTACAATAAGGTCCTCATAAAAAGTATGTGAGTAACAATGGCAACCCATATCACGCAAGCATACATTACGCACTGTTGACTCGCGGGCATTCATAGGCTAGAGTGCTTGGTTACCATCATCAGGTAGGCCATATGCCTGTTTGCCACCGTTGTTGTACAGAAAAATCCGATACAAACTGATCTCCTACTTTGCAGTAGCAAAGTGTTAATATCGATTCCGAGAGCAAAATAGTTCAACAATATTTCCATATATATAATTATTCGCGATTAAATTATCAAGGTAATTGATATACTTAAAGTAAAAAACTATTTACCGTGAAGGCATGCACGTAATTTCATGACAGTACCTGCGGCGCATTTTATGAAATTTCTCAGCTATGTAATTCACAATTTTTTTCTCAGTCACCACGCGACCCTATTGTAACTTGGCTCCAAATAACTGTGAGTAGTCGAAGATCAGGTTTACTCTGGTTTCGCTGAGGTGACTAGTGAGTAAGCGTTGATGAATTCAGCGCAGCGGGATTGCGACCGCTAGCGAGGTCGCGGGGTAGCGCCGCGTGCAACTATATGAATAACCCATATAATTATGCAGTCCTAAGGCTAAGGCCACTTCCCCATTTAGCGCTGCGGAGTCTGTGCGGTACCAGTAACTGTCAGTTGTCAGTCACTCCAATACTGATTTTTTACTGCTTTCATGATTAGCGTGGGATGCGCGGAACAGCGTGGTTCGGTTCGAATTCTTATAATATGGCTGCACAAATATAATACTGACAGTATACCGACACGGAAGGAAATCTGGACCACATTAGTGAGCTCTCGGTTAAGTAATAACTATTTTTAACCGACTTCAAAAAAAGGAGGAGGGTCTCAATTCGGTTGTTTTTTTTTTTTTCAATGTTTGTTACCTCAGAACTCCGTCATTGATGAGCCGATTCGTAAAATATTTTTTTTGTTTGTAAGTATATGCTTCCAGGTTGGTCCCATTTTTTTGGAAATTCAATTGGATGATGGGATCCATGAGGAATTGAGGGAACTCCTCAATTATATTAGGCACGCGTGTAGTGATTTTGGTATTTTCTATTATAACTCGTGTATTTACATCCGGAAATCATAAATTGGTGGAGTGGAATTGATGATGAAGACCACAGATGACTTATGGAATTCCTCAATTATGTACTTAAAAGTACAAAAGTACCTATATCACAGATTCTGATACGATTCCGTTGAAATAGCAACTAATGAAGTGCCAAGGGTGATCCTTGCGGAATCGACGGAAGTCCTCAAATATTATCGGGTCACATAAAGCGATTGGGTTTTTTTCTCTAATAATCAATGCATTTGCTCTCGGAAATCAGTTCATGTGGTAAATGGGAAAAGAAATGTGGAAATGTTCTCGTGGCTTGGCGGAGTACTAAATTGAAGTCGGTTAAAACTTTGTTTTTAAAGTAAATTATTGAGATAGAATGATAGCTAAATGACATCCGTACCTACAAAATACCTTGTCCAAAGACAATCGACACGAGCCAAATAAGCTTGCCTACGTTTAAAAAAGCTTTGATAAAGTACTTACTCCAAACACTTGAGTGACAATTGCTTACAAGCAAATGTCACTCAAATGTTTAGCATGACGCTCTACCGGGTAGGCACTATTACTTATTCCGTGGCTCTACGTCCGTACTTATACAACAATATTATATGATATGATAATATTACGTAATTCGTTAAAATTATGATACATTGATAGTTTTTTATAAAGACTCGTACCTGCAGACAAACTGTTAAAAAAGTTTTGCGGGTAAATTTAATATATTAAGTTTTCCGTCCCATTGTTAAGTAATAATAAACAAAAATAAATAAATAAAATATACACAATACCTCATACCGATTCCGCCTCGTCATGTCAGGAAGTAGCCTAAACAAGTAATTACACTGCGCGGCTTTCGGGACCTGAAACTAAGGTAGTGTGGCCCCTTTGCACAGAAATAAGACCTCGTTTTTCAGTACACCATTCCGATTAGAGAAATAATAATTCAAATCCAAATCTTTATTCCAGATATTTAACATCCATATTTTGTTAATGAGACTTAAGAATGATGCGTCGCGTAGTGTTAAAAATTGTATTGGTGGCGTCTGCAGGCTAACCATAGACCAGATCGGAATAATGTCAAATATTCATAGCGTTACAATATCGTTGACGACAATTAATTTTATCCCTGGTCGCAAGACTGGTATAAAAGAAATGAATAATAATAAATTTATATCGGTCTTAGAAACAAGGTTTCATGCTCATCACACAAATATATTTGCCTTTATCGGGAGTTGAACCCAGAATCGTCAGTTTCGTAGGCAGAGTAAGCTAAAGGCACTAGGCTAAATCCACCGTCAACATAGAATATGTATTACGGTTTCTCATTAATTCAACCATAGTTTAAATCCTACTAATATTATAAATGTGAAAGTTTGGATGTTTGGTTGTGTTGGATGTTTATTACTCAATCACGCTTAAACGGCTTAACCGATTTGAATGAAATTTTGCACGAAGGTAGTTTATAGCCTGGGTTAAAATATATGATTATTTTTATCCCGGGTCCGCGCACACAAAGTCCCGGACGGAAGCTATTATTAAATTAATGCGATATCATCAGTGTGCTATGCAAATTTGACTATAAATACGCTAATGCAGCGCAGCGCATGAACCAAGACAACTAATCATCATCCTCCTAGCGTTATTCCCGGTTGTGCCCTAAAGGAGCCCGGGGTCCGCCTTGACACCTAATCGCAAGATTTGGCATAGGCACTAGTTTGATGAAAGAGACCGCCTTCTGTCCTTCCAACCCAGAGGAAAAACTGAACCAAGTCAACTAATATCTGGTATATAATTTCAATAAGTACGTTCAAAACACGTCCTGAAATTGAGCCCCTGTGCAGTAACCGCGTTGCTTTGCGGCCTCACCATCTGCGTCAACGTTGTAATTTAATTTAATTTCCGAATGTAATAAAGTGGCATTTCGCTCGTTCCACTGGTTTTATTAACCTGCTTACATTGTTAGTTGTGGTTTGATTCACTACACTTGCTATATTTATACGTTAAAATTATAGGAAGCTCGTCAGTTTTCGTTTGTGGTTATTTCATTTAACCCTTCCAGTTACCTAATAACTTGCTGTAAATTTTTGGTTTGGTATGATTTACTATTCTTGCAGTATTCTCTCTAAAATACATAGGATGCTCGTCATGTTTTGGCCAGTGTTAGTTTTAGGTTTCAGATTTATTTTCTTTCAATTAGTTTATTCGTGTATTTAATAACTAAGATAGGTTTATTTACACTCACAGAAAAACAATATGAAATAAGATTTACGTCGCGTCCTACGGCGCCGCGTACCTACGGGTACGGGGTTATGTAGGTACTTAAAAATTCTCCTTTCGTCGTTTTCATTGCTTTCGACTTTATGTCGTTGGTTGAACTTTTTAAAGCAAGGCTCGTATGTCAGTATTAGTTCAGTTACTGAGACACGAGGTATCTATAATGACAGATTTTCTAATAAGTTTTGGTTGTCAAATAACTATATATATAAAACCTGTTTTATTTCCTTCTAATAGGTTATATACACTATTATATGAACTTAACAACTATTTTTTGATTTTAACTTAGACTTTATCTAATTACACGTACACATAGTTACTTTTAGTCTAATATACAATACATACCTTTTTTACATTTAGGTATGTTGGTGGTTATCGCTTGTTACAATTGTTTAACATCTTGTCGCTTTACTATATTTATGATTTGGCCTGCAGTTTGACCCTCTATTGAGCTTTATAAATCATCAGGAAATATGCATGCATATTAATAGGAAGCGTGTTAGGTTTTGTATGTTTTGTTCGGAATACTTTGCCGCTGTCCGTGCATTGTGCACGCTACGGCACACGCTACGAAAGGGCTTTGCGCCGAAAGACGAGTTTGTTAGCATGCAGGTATTCAGACAGGATTATTAAATGAGGGAAATATCACAATTGTCGTGCAGTTTGCTTAAGACAACCTACACTTTTGTTATTTGTACATACCTATTTGAGATGGGAACTCGGAAAAAATCCTAAGAGTCTAAAAGAGGTCTAAAACCATCAATACCATCATGCTAAATAAAAATTGGGACACGGATGATTAAATGCAATATATAAATAGGTCAGTAGTACAGTAAATAATCAAAACATCCTTCAACGGAACATGGTTTTCGGAATAATGAAATTCGGAAAAAATATGCTTGCGGATAAATTACTCTTCGGAGTTAAGCCATTGAATTTACTAAAGCACAACTACAAACGAAAATTTGTCACACCATTTGCAATAGTTAAAATGAAATTAATGCATTGCGGTCTCATTCCAACTGTAGCAAGTTGTTGTAACAAATTGCGTGTTTAATGTCCTGAGGCCGTAGTAAGTTGTGAAGATGCAGCAATTTTTTCTATAGAACAAGACGCAATGCGTGGCGTGCGGCGTCAACCGGAGACCTCGGCGTAAGGGTGAGTATCCATCGGAATCGCATTAAGTTGCGTTTTGTGGTTTTGCTATATTTGATAAGTCGCATGCTTAACAGCTAAATGTCAGTTGTATGGAAACACAGCTTAGCCCATCTTGTAGATGCTCATCCTAAAAACAAATGTCCCGCTGCTGCTGACATGTTTGGCGACATCGCGCGACGCGACATAATATTATAGTTTTACGTGTCGAGCGAAGACCATGCACTGTTGCGTCACTTTACCCGATATCGCTGGCAAAAATTATAATCATCATATCAGCCGAAAGACGTCCACTGCTGGACATAGGCCTCCCCCAAAGAGTGCCAAAGTGACCGGTCCTGCGCCACCCGCATCCAGCGGACTCCAGCAACCTTTACCAGGTCATCAGTCCACCTTGCGGGGGGGCCTACCCACGCCGCGCCTTCCGGTTCGTGGTCGCCGAAATTATAATAGTTTGTTAAAATTATACTTAGTTACCTATATATTGATTTAAACTTTCACGATTCTCACACATTATTTATACTAAACGGGACTTAATCGCGTATAATTATTGCAACATCCATGGTCACGGGACGGGGTTGTCCCGCGACCATGGATGTTGCAATAATTATACGCGATTAAGTCCCGTTTAGTACAAATAATTATATAGTTTAGTAAGTATACAAAGAAAAATATTTTTATATTGCACATTTCAGACTTTTTCGTATGTAGGTATTTATAATTCCCTTGTACCTGGGAACACCAACAAACGGCAAAGGTCCGGGTATTTGAAAGCCTACAGTTTTGAAAAAACCGCACCGCGGACTTGCGAAAAAAAAAATTTTCCAATTAACTTTTCAGATTATGATAAGTTTATTTTCAAACATCCAATTACTAACTCCTAGTGTAATGAAGGACTATAACAACATTAAGCTAAATACAAGCAAATGAAGGTGATCTGAGATCTCGAATCTGCGAGGGTCAAATAGAAAATTTCTTTACCAAGTTTGCATAGGTAGCGGGGTTGCTAAATTAAACTTGGGGAATGATGGAAGACGAGGACGGTTCTGTCAAAGAATTGAGTTTTCTTTTTCACGTATTATATAAGTAGTATCATCTCTCGTTGATTGCCCAGATGTTGGAGCACTATAATTTGTTTGGCTAGTAATGTAACTAACATTTTACTGACTATAGAATAGATAGAGGTCGCATATATAAAAAATGGTCAAATGGGATTCCGTATTGGATACGAATGGCACCTACAAACGTAACAAGACTCCTAAAATGACATTGCTTCTTATCACACAGTCTTCAATTTTCTGCGTGTGGATTTGCATATTAAGTGATGATGTACCTTTGCTTACAATTATTTACAGCGTCTAACATTGCGCATTGCAGCCGGCGTACGAGTAGGTAGGTACTAAATCTAATTATACTCGGGATCATTTCGCATGGACGTATGCGTTAAATACGATGACGTTATACGCATAAACGGGCCCGCTTTAATCGAAAACCCGGGAACAAACAGAAACAAACGAGTAAGATTGAACGCGTGTATTAGTTTAATTTGATTGCTTTACTACTTAAATGATTTCTTCGTCCTCAAATTATACGAAAAGGACACAAAATTGGGGGCAAAAATTTAACAGAGATTCGTGATTGCTTCTTATCACACAGTCTTCAATTTTCTGCGTGTGGATTTGCATATTAAGTGATGATGTACCTTTGCTTACAATTATTTACAGCGTCTAACATTGCGCATTGCAGCCGGCGTACGAGTAGGTAGGTACTAAATCTAATTATACTCGGGATCATTTCGCATGGACGCATGCGTTAAATACGATGACGTTATACGCATAAACGGGCCCGCTTTAATCGAAAACCCGGGAACAAACAGAAACAAACGAGTAAGATTGAACGCGTGTATTAGTTTAATTTGATTACTTGACTACTTAAAAGATTTCTTCGTCCTCAAATTAAACGAAAAGGACACAAAATTGGGGGCAAAAATTTAACAGAGATTCGTGGTAACGAAATGTGAAATTTCCCTCCTTATCCCGAGGGGTGAGTGGTAGTACCGCGTGTCAACAACGTCTCAAGACAAAAATGCAATATCATAACACACACACACACACACACACACACACACACACACACCCACACACACACACACCCACACACACACACACACACACACACACACACACGCACACACACGCACGCACACACACACACGCACACACACGCACACACACGCACGCACGCACACACACACACACACACACACACACACACACACACACACACACACACACACACATACACACACACACACACACACTATTGCAATTTCAAAGGGCCTTAATTCAATTCGTCTCTTTCACATCATCAACATGGCATTTTAAAAGACCGGGTTGCACTGCGGGAGTGCCGGTAGAAGTGTCTGTCTTACGGTCACGTGACCTGTGGCGATATTAACAATTTTTCCCCATAACAAAAAGTGCACAGCACCGCTAAAGAAGTTTTCACTTCAAAAATCATCTTTTACCTGTGTACAGAATGGAGTTTCTGAATGGAGACATGCTATGTTTGATCCGGCGGGTCTGCCTGCGTTCTACAGAATATGCCGATGAAAGCCGCGCGCGCTGTGCGTACATTTAGTGACGTGTCGGACCTAAGGTTGGTTCACAGGTGAAGCTCATGATATATTCTTGTATTCGAGCGCTGTCACCGTTTTAACAATACGCGCTCAGATATGACAACACTACGAGCGCTCTGAGCCCCAAAACTGTGTCAGGAAACCTAATCCGCGATCTTATACTGGTAACAACGAAATTTTTCAAACGAGCGTTAACACAGAACAACTTTTATTTTACCATACAAAAATGGCGTTAAGATCTTAGTTACGCAATCGACCAGCTGACGCGTCTTAAACCTAACCTAAATCCTGGAAGACTTATAAGGGAGGTACCCAGCAAGTACCTAATAAAGTTACTTGCTTAAGACCATCCATTACCGATATCTATTGTTTAATTGTTAATTTTCAGTAGGGTTGTAAAACAATTACGCATAAGCATTAGAACAAACAGTAGCTACTCGTAAACTTGCCACACTTCGGTCAGTTTTGTGACGTCTCTTTGTTAAACCTTTCATATTAAGCAAAAAAGAAGCAGTAAAATACCACGTTAAGTGCATTTTCGTCATTTTAACTTAAATAAACTAAAGTGTCGAGCTTATCAGCTGTTATCAATGACGCAGCTCGCTGTCAGACACCTATTATACCTATGTAGGTCACCGGTTACCCGATCAATCTATGTAAATGAAAATAACACTATGTACTAGTTTTTGACTTATTTCAAACAATCTTTGTAAGTATCATTTTAAACGCCTAACTCGTCTAAGGCTGCAGCTGTGGACTGCGATGCCTGAAACGAGGTGTGGAGCCACATGCTTTAGTGAAAATAAGCACATTTATTATATTTTAAACATTCGAAGTCTCGACTTCTAAAGTCAAGTCTCTCGAGTTTTAAACTTAACACTTAACAGTCACCACTGGTCAATTGGCTAGTCTTTATTGGTCAAACGCCTCGGCATTACCAATTTAGTTATAAAAATTGTAACTTGTAGTAGGTACCTCGATTAAGTGGCAATAATCTTCGAGACTCGTTTCTTGTGAATCCTGTGATGAGCTATTTTTATACCTACTTAAAAATACGCGAGTCCGCCTCGCACTTGACTGATTTTTATCGGTTTTGTATAGGTAATGGCGAATTTTAGTAATTGTTAAATCTATATTCTATATACTTACATATATATATAAAACAAAGTCGTATTAGTTAGGTACACCATTTATAGCACAAGAACAGCAGGACCGATTTTAATTATGTTTGATTTGTTGGATTTGTCTTGGCTTTGCTAGCTACGATTAAAATATAGGAATTTATACGAAAAATAATACTTCATTTTCTCTTATATTTTATATGGCGGGGTCAGCTAGTAATGGTATGAATATAGGTTATTGAGAAATGACGGATTACTTTTGACCCAGGCTGTAAGTTAAACGGGCTGAAGAGATTTCTAGCAAGTTAACTCAGAGATGAAAGTCTTGAACCCACGCCACTTCATTGAATGAAACCAGCAACTAACATAAGATCAACCGCGGTGCCTCGAGGTGGAAAGTACTGGGACGTAAGTAACACAGTTAGGCGCTGAAAATCTAATTTGCCATGCATGAGGCGAGAACCCCTGCGCCTAACAACCTTCCTAGCTAAATGTTACTTGCCGCCACATTATTAATTTTGCGGTAAACTAGTTTCAAATCTGTTTAATGCGTGGAACTAAGGATATATTTCCTTCATTGTTTCTGTTCCTAGGGTTCCGTACCGAGAATAGAATAGAATAGAATAAAATATTTTTGTTGTAAAACTGTGTACATAAGCCGGACGTGATAGAATTGGTTTCAACAGTTACCCAATATCGGGCATACAACAATTTGCATTACTTAAATAGACTAACTTACAGCTAAGATTATCATTACTATACATTTTACAGAAAAAATATAACCGTACCGTCGTTTTTCATTAAATAGTCAAAAATCATTTGTGGACTAATTTTGCAATTTTATCACCTTTGCATTTATTTTTTTCTTTAAATACATAATAGATTCTATTCTAATGGAAGTACCTTATTTGTAATAAAATAAAAAATATTTAAATCGGATTGCAATGAAGAATTATCGCTGAAAAACCAACACATAGGTACAGAGTTAAGATCTGGGGGCACGGTAGTGCCCCCGCCAAGTCCAGCAAAACAGCGAGCGGCACGGCCGTACCATCCTTTTCTCGAAGCAGCTCAGGCCATTTTCGACCCCCCTATAAATTCGTTGTGGATAAAACTAGAAGCCTGAATTTTCAGTAAACAAGCACGCATTGTACGTAAAACCGCGATATATTTAAAATTTCATCCAATTTGAACCAGTGGTTTAAGAATTATAACTAGTCAAAGTTTCATAATTTTGTCACACTGACTCACCGATCATCAAAAGTCTAAGGCACTTCTAGCAGATATAGAAGCTTCAAATTTAGAATACAATTAGTGTTTGGTGTATAAATAAATCAAGACAAAAAAAATGCAATTTCACTCCAGTTTTCTAGATACACCAACTGCATAAATAAAACTAAACTTTGTAATCCCATATAAACATATAGGATTACAACGTTATATTTGCAGGGAATGAGTCAAAACATGAAAAAGCAAGAATGGGACTGCATCATAATTCGTAGGTATTGATAACACAATAATGTACAAAAAGAAGTCAGATCCCATAAAAAAACATTCCATGTAAAAAAGAGGCCAAGTCTCGAAACTCTTCCACCGTAAAAAGTTGTGAGATATTTCGTAGAGCCAAGTCTCAGGCATTTGTGACTTGGCAATCACACAATACTACATAGATTTAGGTATACAGAAATCCATAAATGCAGGAAAGTAGTGTGATTGCCAAGTTACAGAATTTTATTTAGCAAGCAAATAAAGATTAATAAGAATGCCTGAGACTTGGCTCTACGAAATATCTCACAGTTTTTTACGGTGGAAAAGTTTCGAGACTTGGTTTCTATTTTACATGGAATGTCTTTTATTGGATTTCAGAATTCATGAAGTCATATGTCATTTATTAATAATATTCTAAATATTACTTATCATTCATCATTCTCAATTTCTTTTATATCAACATTCTGTTCATTATTTTGAAGTAAGTAAGTATTCTGCGCTTCCCGATTCTGGGCTGCGTTCCCCCTCTGGATCGCTATGCTGATCCGTTGAGTGAGGAACGAGCCAGCTCTTTGGCCCCCGTGGTCTAGACAAGCTTTGACACAGTGTCCTGACCAGTTGGTGGGCATATGGACTCGGCCCGAGAGTCTCGACTGCAAAGGCCGCAAACACATGCTGGTCTGTGAGAGCCATGTATTTGCGGCGCTTTGCTGCCTCAGCCGCTGCAGCCGCCCCGCCTCCTACTCTCAGCGAGGATGCGGCAAAATGTGACGGCGCAAGGGTATCCACGCATGTTGCGTCCCAGATTAGTGGCCGTCCAAATCGCCAAGGCACAAGGGTCATGCCGTCGGGCCTCTTGCCATCGTCGCGCGCGAAACCGGGGAGCTCCAACATGGCCGGCACGTTAACGATGACAAGGGCCCGGCGGATGATGACGTTGAGACAGGCGTGGCGGGATAGGCGGCCAGCACTCTTTTTACATGAGAGATCGTGGTGGCCCAGACGATCCACTTGAACTCTGCAGGGGCATCGATGGGGATCACAATATGAGTTCCGAGTGGCAGCCAGTCTGAATGTGTTACTGTCTAGTGGTATCGAAAGGTAGGAGGAAAGGAGAGCATGTAACCGAGAACCAGACTCCCTCTCCGATACGGCTAGTAGGCGGGCTTTTTCTTGGCTCGAGGAGCAAGACTCTAGGAGGTGGGCATGCACTTGTTTACGTATTGGATTGACCCAGATTCTCTGCAAGGATTTGTTTACCGGGATGCTTTCGCTCGGGCAGACCGTTTTCCAGGCGATTTCTGCCTCGGACAAGTACGCAACCTCGAAATCACGTAGTGATGGCTGTTGGATTTTGCCGACAAGGGGAAGCGTACTAGTCATGTCTGTACCTACTATAAGATTATTATATATGCCTTATTATATTCTGTGCAACAATGGACCGTGTGAGTGTTTTATGTGAAGCTGAGGACACAGAGTTCATAAACAAGTTGGCACGTGAACAGGGTTAATCTTAATCTAGTTTTCGTGTGATATCACGAATAGATAAAATGTGACAGTAAATACTGGTGCATGTGCAATAAGTAGTTTACTATGGGAACAGGTATTATTTAGTACTAGGTTCTGCCCGCGACTTTGTCTGCGTGGACAACCCAGTGGGTTAACCCAGGCTATAAACTATCTTCGTGCAAAATTTCATCCAAATCAGTTAAGCCGTTTAAGCGTGGATGAGTAACAAACATTTAAACATCCAAAAATTCAAACTTTCGCATTTATAATATTAATAGGATTTCGGTTTAGGAATGAAGCTCGATTAGTGTTCGCTATAGAATGCGTGTCCGGGAACTTGTTACGAGAAAAATGTGGAATGACAATCAATTTTTGCAAACTCAGTAATATCAGACGAGTGCTCATTACCCATCTCTGACAATACCTTCAATGATGGAAACTGGAATGCGCAGGCGCAGTTTGGCGTTAACTTCCAAGAATATAACGCCTCAACTATCAATACACTAATAACTAACACTATCTACAACATATTTTCCCTTATAAAAACCTTTTCTAAAGGAAGGAAGCGTTGTCCTCATATCTTCCACCCGGAAAATGATTGTACCATAATTTACTTTAAAAACAAAGTTTTAACCGACTTCAATTTAGTACACCGCCAAGCCACGAGAACATTTCCACATTTATTTTCCAATTTACCACATGAACTGATTTCCGAGAGCAAATGCGTTGATTATTAGAGAAAAAAACCCAATCGCTGTATGTGGGCCGATAATATTTGAGGACTTCCGTCGATTCCACAAGGATCACCTTTGGCACTTCATTAGTTGCTATTTCAACGGAATCTTATCAGAATCTGTGATATACTTTTGTACTTTTATGTACATAATTGAGGTATTCCATAAGTCATCTGTGTGGTCTTCATCATCAATTCCACTCCACCAAATTTATGATTTCCGGGTGTAAATACACGAGTTATACTAGAAAATACCAAAATCACTACACGCGTGCCTAATATAATTGAGGAGTTCCCTCAATTCCTCATGGATCCTATCATCCAATTGAATTTTTGAAAAAAATGGGACCCAACTGGAAGCATATACTTACAAATAATAAAAAAAATTACGAATCGGCTCATCAATGACGGAGTTATGAGGTAACAAACATTGAAAAAAAAAATACAACCGAATTGAGAACCTCCTTTTTTTTGAAGTCGGTTAAAAAAGAGCGCGTCTATTTTCACAGAAATATGCTTTGTTGGAAGCTCAGTGGTTTAAGAAAATCGGAATGTAAAAATAATGTGTCTAGTGTAGGCTTCTTTGATTTCCCGAGAGCCGAAAGACACACATGCTCGAGACATATCACGAGTACCTCAGAGTACTCTGAGGATATTTGCAAATATACTTTGTCCATGTGATGTGAACTCCTGTTTCAAGTTTCATCCCCAAATTAATTCCATTAAGTGATGATTTTCGGGATAACATTATGTTAAAGGATATATACCAAAGTCCATCTTGATACGTTCAGCCGTTTGTACAATGAGTAGTCGTACAATAATTAATTGTGTCCTTGACACTTTTTATGATATCTATTATAGTTTTCCTAAGAATGTCACAAAACCACCAACGGGGACACATTTCAAGGTGAGGGGGGGTCGAGCGTCACACAGGTTTGTAAACTATATTAATTTGTTTATTTTCGCTTACATTGATGACATAGAATTACTGTACTACTTATATACGGCGTGGAACGGAACGATGGACTTTCCCGCAAGAGGGGGATTATTGAGCGCTAGTACGTCACATTTTCCAGATAAACTATTTTTTTTGACGAGATTTTTTTTTACCTTTGTATGGAGCGTTGGCCGACTGGAGCGACGAGCTCCATATAAATGTAAAAAAAAAAATCGCGTCAAAAAAAATTGTTTATCTGGAAAATGTGACGTACTAGCGCTCAATAATCCCCCTCTTGCGGGAAAGCCCATCGTTCCGTTCCACGCAGTATATGTTTAATTCCAATCCAAATAAATAGATTACTATGACGTCTTACGTTAAGAACTATGCTGGGAACTGTGAAAAATTTACAAAGAAACTGTATATCCCATATGAACTGTTTACACATTTTTTTTGGAACTTACTTATTGCTCAGAATCGTTGACACTAACCGATCCTTGGGTAAACAAGTAAAAAAGTTTCAGATTTTACTTTTTAAAATGTACTGGTGAACTGTAAGACATATCGACACTTCTATCGAAGGCCAAAAACCACGGGCAAGTGGAGGATTTTACGGCTTTAACTGAAGAGGCGGTAAAAACTGTAAATCTTTGAAGTATAGAAAAATAATTAAGTAGCCATGCGATAAATAAATAATCTATCATACAAAATAAATGAGTGACCTAAAAAAGTGTCGAACAGCGGGTTAGCACGGTTGCCATTTTATCACTTATCGTTGTGGATAAGGCATCCGTCACTCTCGCACTCGCATACTTGTCAGAGCGTAGTAGTAGTAGCGCAGAGATAAGTGATAAAATGGCAACCATGCTACGCCCACTGGACTATATTTTTTTTTTTTTTTTTTAGTATAGTACTTCAATTCAATGAACGAACTTGAGGGTAACAAAGAACGTACAGTACAGTTTTTTTAAGACGCCCTTGTGTGAAAGCGCTCTCTCTATCGTTACCACATCTATCTAGCGACACATGTTGTTAGATACTGACGAATCTCGTGGCGGCGGCATGTTATCAGTCGACCTCCAGTCTCGCATGCGACACTGACATATACTCGATAAACAATTTACTACTAGTCCCGATAAAGGCGAAAATTTATTCCATGTGCTCATTCCCTTGAGGCGTTTACGTTCACTGATACATTAAGTACACCCAAAAGCCCCCGCCGAATGTATTATTTAGTCACTTCTTAGCAATCGCTAATCTTAGCAGTGGCCGGGGCACATTGCCTGTAGAACCGATGACCGTTGGGAAGGAAAGGTTCGCGAGTGGCGACTACGTAATACCGGCAGGCGCAGCGTCGGTAGACCCCCTACAAGGTGGACTGATGATCTGGTAAAGGTCACGGGAGTCCGCTAGGTGCGGGAGGAACAGGACCTGTCATTGTAGCACTCTTTGGGGGAGGCCTATTTCCAATTCCAACAGTGGACGTCTTTTGGCTGATATGTTAATGATGACGATGACTTCTAGCAATTGTAAGTTATGTGGAGAAAATGCCCGAATGCTAGCCCAACGCCCACAATACTACCATCACCTCATCTCTATTCCCATACTTGTCTCTTACGACACCCAGGGGATAAAAGGGTCCGAAAACCTTTTATTAAAAAAAAAAACCTTTTATTTTTAACAGGTAAAAAAACTGGTATTTGATTTAGATAAATAATAGTATTATGTTTAAGTAAACAGACAGGCAAGTAAATACGACATAGAACTGTCCGCTCTCAATTCATCTCAGAAGGCGCCAAGTCAACCAAAGGACGTTAGAGAAACGCCTGTATTCAGTTTGCTAACGAAATAAAATCGATACACAGCGACTTTTCGCAGCGATTCAAACGCAATAATTAGCTGCTATGTTAATAAAAGCTAGGCATTGGCGGCCCGAGCCGCGCATTTCCATGAAATTCCACCTCCAATTTCATACTTTTTGCGAATGACGATATACTCACTGATGGTTCCAATGGAAGACCAGCGCTAGTTATCGCCAGCACCATGCTGACTTGGAAACATTTCGTGACATGTTTTTTTTCTGTTTGCCTTGTGTGTCACGAATAAATGTTTTTCTATTCTATTCTATTCTATTCATATCGTCGATCGACGAAACATTAACTGGTTAAATAACGGGATCAAGCCGCTTCGTGGCAAGCCAATTCTGGCAAGCTGGTAAATTAACGGATATTCTGATTTGCTCTACTAGTGGTTATGTGACCAGTAGACAAGGCAAGCCTGTCTGTTCATGAACAAAAAAAACCAAATACAGAATCAAAAAACAGTATTGTACAATTATCGAACCTGCTCACATGTATGCGATGTAGAGGAGAACAGCCGGATCTGGGCAGACATACGAAAGAATTGTAGCCTACGCCGAAACGGAGAACTTCGTTCGCTTCGCTCGCCCGTTCAATAAATAAACAAAGGAGACTTTTCAATACCTAAGAAAAAAATCGGCCAAGTGCGTGTCGGGCCACGCGCAGTGTAGGGTTCCGTAGTTGCCTGTCTATCTTAGTTACATCGACACGCGCACGCCAACTAAATGGTTGCGTCAGCCGGATTTGTAAAATTGGCCTTTCCAAGTACACATTAAGTTGGTCGACTATTACTCGGTAACTCTTATGCCTACTTGTCCGTGATAGTTTTCTTTTTAAATTCATTATTATGTACTACTACCACGATTTTTTTTACATCCCCAGTAGTAGCCCTTTAGCCGGCAGGAGGGACACACACACACACACACACTCGAACAAAAATTAGAACTTTATTTTTATAAGCACTGATTTTAAAAATGGTTTTGGAAAACTCATAATATTTTTGAACGAGCTATCCAACGATACCCCACACCATGGGTTCAACGAGAAAAATTACATCCCCGCTTTAGGTGTAGGGGAGGAACACCAAACAAAATTTTTTTTCAAAATATTATTGTACTGTTTTGTCGGCGTGATTGATTGATATATCCATGCCGAATCACAGTTTTCTAGCAGTAATGGTTACTGAGGTAAGCCGGACGGATATGGCGAAACTATAAGGGTTCCTTGTTGACTACGGAACCCTAAAAAAGGAATTATTTCTCGGATAAATGTAACTTGATTATATCATATACCTGTGCTGCAAAATCATTAAGAGCTTCCCCACGAGGTATAGGTACAAGTCCTTAGTGTATTCAATTTATTGCAGTTTACAGAATGCTTATTAAGTGAACTCCCACTAAAAGGATATAGGGCCGTGGGCCGTGGGGTAGTATTTCGCACGTGAAACGTGACGCGACACAGCGACGTGAGAATTAGATCTGTCTAGTGAAAGATGAGCCTGAGATTTATGTACAACTTTTTATTTAAATAGCAACAGTACCTAATCTATGGCCGTGCCAGGATAAGCTAAGTGATTCTGCGCCGCGAGTTTGGGCTTGTAATTTTTATGAATAAGTAAAAAAAATGTGCAAAATTTGAGCACAAAAACTTTATAGTTTTTGTTTAAATAAAAAAAACTAAATATATGTTTTTTCTTCGGTGTGTTTTTTTCTAGAGAGCTAACCGATTTTATCGTGCTTCACATATATTGTACATTTACTAAAGATATATGCCATAAATTATAATTTAATTATGCCATACAAGAAAATAAAACTTTTCAGATATTTTTTTTTGTTTTTGCCACGAGACTGCTCCACTTTTTTCACAAGTAATACCTAGAAATATATATATATATATATATATACCCACAAACGACCTAAGAAAAAGAAAAAAATATATTCGTTCAAGTATCATTAAATGAAATAAATGAAATTTAATTCTTTTACAAGTCAAAATTCTACCATTATTATTTTATCGTGTTATACACGGTGTTGCAATACGCTGTGTTTTTTTTAAAGTAGCCGCTCTTTTCTTGGGTCATATTTCGTTACATAGAGTCTGGGTCTATGCATTATAATTTTCGTCATTCTTTTTCCATCTTATTATAATACTAGCTGTTGCCCGCGACTTCGTCCGCGTAGAACTTGTTACCGTCTTAGAAAAATGATTGCTAGTAAATTATTGTAGTAGTATTGTAGTGATGATGATGAGGATTGTAGTAGTTAGGGTCCCAAACAAAGTAACCATCTTAAGGGATGATTTCCGAGATAAAAACTATCCTATATCCTTCCAAGTCTCAAATTATCTGCACGGAAATTTCATCTATATCCGTTCAGGGATTAAGCGTAAAAGGTAACAGTGCGATGAGTTCATTAGTTTGAATTGCTAAAATTAAATTGAAAACTCAGTTTTTTACAAAAATAAATATCTTAATAATCGTCAACAGACGTGTCTGCTTAAATTGTATATTTTTTTCTTAATGTATTAAATAAAGCTACATTACTGGTATTTTTTGCCTAAATCCGCCCAAGCAAGCAAACTTATCTAATCCTAAAAGACGTAGAACTTTCCATCTCTATCCGCCGTCCCCATTTAACGGTGTTAGAGAAGAAACTATTTTGATTATCCAAAATAAACTTTAAATTAACAAAATAATTTGCAGGTAAAATGAAACATTACCCTCTTTTCGGTTCAGGGAGCATTACAGTTCTAACCTAACCTAACCTGCATTTCTGGTAGATGTTCGGTTCTCTAACGGTCGTGGTTCTAACTGAACCTAACCTACTTTTCTGCTAGCAGTCGGATGATGTATTTTGACTAATAAATGGCTACCCATATAGTACTATATGTATGTATCACCTAAGAATTCCTTTACTTCAAAAATTACTTGTTCCTCATACATACTTCCAACCCTTTTTAACCTCCTTAGAGGATGTTTTTTATGAAACGCTATAATTAGTTTCCTAGTCTTTAACCGAAGTTACAGATTCCTTACTTTAAAATTGTCTTGTTCCCCGGTACAAACATCCAACTCCTTTTGGAATCAATTTCAAACAGTCTAAAACAGAAGTTACTCTTATGAATTTATAAAAAGCTCTGAAATCAGTTTTGTAATCTAACATACAGGCTAAGACCGAAGTTACATAATCTCTTACATTTTATTGGTCTCCATACAAACCTTGAATCCCGTTTTAATCCCCTTATGGGTGGAATTTTACCAAAACGCTGAAATAACTTTTTTATTCTGATAAAAAATCTTTATGTACAAGGTTTTAAGTCTCCAGATCACAAAGAGTGTTTCTCATACAAACCTTGCACCTCTTTTTAACCTCCTTAGTGATAGAATTTTTCAAAACGCTGATCGTACTTTTTTGTATTTTAATAAGTCATCTTTCTACAAAATTTTAAGTCTGGCTAAAAAACAAAGTTTCCCCCATACAAACTTTCACCCCTTTTTTACCCCCTTAGGGGTGGATTGTTACAAAACGCTTAAAGTTCTATTTTTGTATTCAAATAAGTAATCTGTCTACAAAGTTTCATGTTTTTAGCTCAAAAGGAAAAGTTTCCCTCATACAAACTACGCACCCCTATTTAACTACGCACCCCCTTAGGGGTGGAAATTTCTAAAATGCAGAAAGTATTTTTATTTTATTTTAACAGGTAATCTTTCTACAAAGTTTCAAGTCTCTAGTTCAAAAAATAATGTTTCCCCCATATAAACATTGCACCCCTATTTAACACCCTTAGGGGTGGAATCTTCTAAAACGCAGAAAACACTTTTTTTGTATTCTAATAAGTAATCTTTCTACAAAGATTCAAGTCTCTAGTTCAAAAAATAATGTTTCCCCCATACAAACATTGCTCCCCTATTTAACCCGTTTAAGGGTAGTTATTTTCAAAACCCTTTAATCACTTTTCTCGTATTGTAATAAGGAGTCCATACACGAAGATTTAAGTCTCTCACTTAAAATTGTACTCCAACCCCATACAAACTTTCAACCCCCTTTTTACCCTCTTGAGGGTGGAATTTTCAAAAATCCCTTCTTAGTGGGTACTTACGTTATATAAACTACCTATTGTGAAAAAATCAGCTTTTTAAGTTCAACGGTTTGGGCTGGGCGTTGATTTAAGTGAGTGAGTCAGTCAGTCAGTCAGGACTTTTACGTTTATATATATAGATTTGTCGTATTTTTCGACATTGCAGCTTATGTAGGTTCTTATTTCGTTTCAAGACATACATAGCTTTGGGTTTGCCTTTTCAATGACATTGTTGGCCACACAACAATTTATAGCTTTAATTAAGAGACTTTATCACCACGTTTCCGAGGAGTATAATAAATACTTCTACTATATTTGATCAGTTTGGCAATATATGTACCTAAGTAAGTTATTTATATGTGAGCTTGATACAGTATACTGGGTAAAACCTAAGTCGTAAACAGAAATTTTAGTTTCTATCGCAGTATTTTAAGGCAAATTAATTGCATTAACTCTAGAAGCAAACAATTAAACTTTATTGATAATAATTTTAAATAGCAAAAACTCCAACCTTATGGTCACGCTATTTGACAAGACTTGGTCTGTAGCTTAAAGTGGCAGTTTAACGTAGCAATTAGGGTGACCATGAGACTCAGTAAATCTAGTCACTCAGTATTTTTTAAATGAACGTATTAACAAACAACGCTTACATAGTTTTGCCTGTTATCACGTCCACATGTTAAAAGTAAAGTTCAACAGTAACAGGCATATTTCTGTTCACGACTTAGGATTAAACCCGCATTATTATATATCCACCATATGTGACCCGAACCACCGCCTACGACTCAGCACCTTCTCAATATTGTATATTAGTTACAATTTATATACTCTTAATTATATTTATTGTTAAATCGCCCATCATCATCATATGGGGAGACACTTGCCAGATTAATAAAACCAATTACCAGCCTCTTTATCATGGAATATACTCCTGATTGACCAATTCAATATTATAAAGTAACCATGTATTTAGCCGCCAGCCGGTTAACAAAGGTCTTTTCAACGAAACGAACACTCGTTGCTATTGTGAATATTTTCTAAAGAGGGTTCGGGAACTATTGTTGTTGAACTGTAATTTTCAGTTACATTTACTAAAACGTTAACGTCGTCTTCTTTTAAATGAGCTCTATTCTTTCTAAAACGGTCTAGCAGGGGACCGCAAACAGATATTTAATACAGTTAAAAAATATATGTTTACAGTTCTCAACAATATGTAGCATATATGTAGCATATGTAGTTCTGTTCAGTCGCAAAAAGAACAAAGTTAAAATAACTTTTTAGACCGGAACGTTGCTCAACGGTCTGATAAGTTTTTTTGAAGAATACAGCTGTAAATAACAACAACTAAACCTATACAAGGTCACGCGTCTGGGCACATTGTCTACGATTTTCACTACTCCCACAAAAGCGGGAAAATCCGCGCTACGGCACAGAAACATGTAGCGTTTCTGCACTGACGAAAATTATGATGAAGTTCAATTAACTCTAATTGTCCTTAATTTAATCGCCATCAGTTTAAAATATCTCACATCGCCTCTGGTATGCACGCACACACGGACCGACCGAGAATGACCAACTTATAAAAATCTGCCTTATACATTCAATACGTTAGAAACATCATACCAACTTTAATCCTCTACCACCGTTCCTGAAACATTTTCCACTCAACCACTATTATTCTCTGGAGCACAACCTGAAGATCAATTGTTCCTCCCTACGCATCGCATCGTATTCACGTTTTAATGTGTTTCCTACGGTCACTTCCACGCGCGCCGAGCCAACGCAGCACAGTTAGCACAAAAACACGAGCGAGATAGGCTGGATCACTGAGTTGTCTGTCTGTCAAGACACTTTACACGCGTGGTATTATGCTTGCTGCATAGAACGAGCTCGTGAAAGGCTTGCGGAAACGATGTAAAAGTTATGAATCAAATCGAGCACCTAATATATTTTAAGCGACATCGTGAAACTTCATATGGCATAGAACAAAACATGTATAATAGATTAATGATTTACAGATAGCGAGGACAGCCAAGATTGTAAAACTATTTAGATTGTTATCTTATTCAACATTATTGTACAATTGACCGAATAGCGTGCGTTGTCAACGGTTTTGTGTAACCTGATATTCTTCTTATGAAACAATTACTTACTGAAAGTCAGTAGGTACCTAAGTATTTAGTCAAATCAAATAATCTTATATGTTGGTTATGAGGGGGGAAATGGTGGATATAACGAAGCAACAAATCAGCCAAGTGTGTGTCGGGCCACGCGCAGTCTAGGGTTTCGTAGTTGCCTGTCTGTCTCAGTTACATCGAAATGCGCGCGCCAACTAAAGGGTGCACTTGCGTCGGCCGAATTTGTACGAAGTTGGCCTTTCTAAGTACATTTTAAGTTGGTCGAGTATTACTCGGTAACTAGTTATGCCTACATAGCCGTGATAGTTTTCCTTTTAAATTCATTATCATACGTACTAATGCCACGATTTTTTTCAGCCGACAGTTAGCATCCATTTAGCCGACAGGGGGACACATGATTCGAACAAAAATTAGGGCTTTAAAGCCCTATATCTCGCAAAGAGATCACCGAGTTGAAATACCCATAATGTTTATGAACAAGCTATCAACAATACCACACACTAGGTTTAACGAGAAAAAAAAACCATCCCCATTTATGGTGTAGCGGTGGTGGTTTTTTCTGTTAACTAAAATTAGTCTCATATCTTTCCCTTAAAAAAACAATATTGCTGTGACAGAAAAATACAAACGAACTAAAATAGGTTATTTTGAATAAGAGCATAACTTTCTACCTACATTAGAATTTTGAATTAGTCTATAATGTGCTGAAAAAGTAAAAACGAATTTTCCTTGCATGTAGTTTACATTGTCGATATTTAACAGTCTCAAAGTAACTCAATATAACGCTGTAAGGTTATCCGCATGGTTTGTGAGCACACGCTGCCGTATTGTTTACGAGTGTATCATATGACAAGCGATAAGGCGTTACCGACTCGATTGCTGCTCCGCCGTGATAGTGTTAGAGGTTAGCGACGCCACTGCTACCGCGTCCCATCGTGTGTTCCGCGCTTTATTGATTTCCATGCTGTTCCAATTTGAAAAATACTGAAATACTTTTTTTTCCATAACTTGCCAGTTACTTCTTTTTTAACGTTAATTTGGTGTGATAACAGCCAGTATTTGTGCATGTGCCAGTGTTTTAGTGCTAAGTTGAGTTTTATGAGTTTGAAATAGGTATTTTATTTATTTATTTATTCTTTTAAGCATGAATAGCTGGAAATGGAAATAGACACCTTCGAATTCAAAGGTAAATTATGAATTTATACTTATTTTGTTTAACTTCACTTCCGATGTTCCGATAAAACGTGTTGTCGACATATACGTGTAAGTACCGCAATATAAAAATCCGATATTATTTTCCTGTTCTTCTTAGTGTTTTGTTTGTAACAAAATCATGCTTAGAAATAAATGGCCATGATTTCATGAAACGAGTGATAAATACGATCTATTGAATATTCTGCTAAGTCCTGTCAATGGTTCAATAATAATCAATTTACATCGTTTGGCTTGAAGCCAATAGAATGAATTAGCCAGTCAAGTCAGCACCATATTCCTTTTACTTAGAGTTGATTGTAAATCATCCGAGTTATAGATACAGTTCCTATTTTAGGTTATCTAGCTACCACAGCTATAGATATTTGAACAAAATCAATAATAAGTTCTACGTGCGCTCTTGCCTAGATAACGATTATCTCGTATTAGATAAAGATGGTCTATCCTAGGTCATATATTATTTATATATTCCATTTTATCTTTATGCAAAGCAATAGCCACGGCATCCGGAATAGCGGCAAGTCTGTAAACTATTTGTTTACGCAGAAATAATTACCATCACAGTTAATGCACATGTTTTTGATTTATGTTTTAATTGGGTGTTTTTGCCTTGTCAGTTATCGCGTTAGGAACAAAATAACTTCCTCTAGGCATTAAACTCCGAATTAAAATAATGATGATTAAAAGTATGAAATATATATTTATATATAAATACATTTCGGCTTGTTTTACAGTTTTCTTGTAAAATTCGTTATTCGAGGTCCATGTAGTGTTCCATAGGACTCGAGCCTTTTTAGCCCAAATTGTAAAGCTCTGGAGCTCTTTTTAGAACTGGCTTTATTAAATGGGTTTCGAAGAGCTAGTGATTTTAATATAGCCGTAGTCTTAAAAAAGGCTTTAGTCCTTTTTGATGGGCTAAAAGCCTTTTTAAGGGCTTAAGCCTTTTTTATGGTTGTAGCCTTTTTTAAAACCTAACCCCAGGGCGTTTTCATTCAAATGTGCGACTTTTACTTTTTTTCTCATAGATTTTTTGTTTTTTCTTGTTCAGAATCATGAGCACTTGATTCCAATAAATAAATAAAAATGTCCCCAATTTTCCATATTTTTTTTTAGGTTTCCACTATGTGAGACCATATAGAATGTATGAAAAAAACGTCACATTGTGGGATAAAAACTGGGTACATTTTTTTTCTTTCTCAGGATCAAGAGTGCTCATGATTCTGAAACGGAAAAACAAAAAAAAACAAAATTCTTTGAAAATAAAAGTTGCACATTTGAGTGAAAACGCACCTGACCTTGTGACTTGTAAAGTCGCTCAAATATTTTTTATAAACTAAAATATTTAAGCCTTCGAGCCTAATGAAGCTTGGAGGCTAAAATATTTTCAAGTCACAATATTTTGTCAAGGACTTTTAGCCTTTTAATAAGGTAACGAGCTCCGAGAGTCTTAGGCTGCTGAACATAACTAATCTTGGGGGCTAAAGAGCTTTATATGCTTTTAGCCCTCTAGGTGTCAAAATCGAAGCCCGCCTTTAAAAAAAGAGCTAAAAGACTCGAGTCCTATGGAACACTAGGTCCATGTCATACAAAGTTAATGCGGACATCCGTCTTTACGCGCCGAAAAACATGGGAAATAATAACTCGAGCAGTCAGTATACCTACAATGTCCAATCGCTCTCATAAATGTTCATTATTTTGTATAAAATATACTAAGGGATAGTTAGTTTTATAAAAGATTATACTTACGTTTTTAAAATCTATATACTTTTATTTCCGTCGTTTAGACGCCTGTCGTGGGATCTTTAGAATTGTGAGCTGAAGTTCTGTTTGAATAAGAATCTTTAAATAATGTGTCAAAAAAGTCAGTCGTAACCGATACTACGCGCCCCTCTATCTGTCTATGCAAAACTGAGCGTCCTTATACGTCCATTGACGTCACACATTAATAGATTAGGTAAACGCATAAACTTCCCGTTCAATGCATCATGAGACAATTGTTCACCTCCGTTTGTTTCCGAGACCATTCTAACATGAGACAGAGTATCACCTTAACTACACCAGTTAAACTTGTGTAGTACGATTTTGACGAAATCGGGCCTTAAGCGTAATGGGGGTGCCTTGGGGTGGAAAGCTTCTCGAGTGGTGACTGCGTGCCGGCAGGCGCAGCGTGGGTAGACCCCTTCACACGGTAAAGGTCGTGGTGTTCGCTGGATGCGGGTGGCGCAGGACCGGTCATTGTGGTACTCTTTGGGGGAGGCCTATGTCCAGCAGTGGACGTCTTTCGGCTGATATGATGATGATGCGTAATAATAATAATAAGAATGTCAAGCAGGCAAGGTGTCAAGTTAGGGTGCCTATCCACCATTGCATGCAAGGTGTCAAATATATGAAACACAGCTTCGCACAATGATGTAATATAAAAAAGAGGTAGACGATCTCTATACGAAATTCGGTGCTTGTAAATGGCCAGCAAATCTGACACGTGAGACACGTTTATACGTTTCCATTGACGACGCGAAACTGAGGATAATTGGTGCAATTGACTCAGTTTTAGTGTGTCACTTTTGGAGCGCTTATAACCTATCTACCTCTTTTTTAGGGTTCTGCACCAAAAAAGGTAAAAAAGGAACCCTTATGGTGGGTGCGACTTCGTCCGTCTGTCTGTCTGTCTGTCTGTCACAAAGTGAAATATCTCACGAACTACTTAAGCTATCAATTTGAAATTTGGAATAGTTTTTAATGAGAGTTATCCACGTGCATGGAATATGAGAAATTTAAATATACATTTTAATTTTCTATGAAAAATTACGAATACGAGGAGAAGTGGGGTATCATATAAAAGGGCTTGAGTTGCACTTTGTGAAACAGTTTTTCTTTTTTTTTCTACATTGGTAAAATTTTGATCTATGAAGGAAAATGTAATAAAAAAAATACCATCCCCCCCCCTATCTCCGAAGTTATACAAGCGAAAAATTAGAAATTATTACTTGTGATTAAGATAAACGCAAAATTTCTGGTGTTGCTCTACCTGCATTCTTGGAGCTATGGAGGCCGCGCACTGCTCCGAGGCCAAGAACGTTTGGTCCATAACCTGTCCCGACGCGGACCCGCCTGCCACCCCCTGCTCGCAGAGGCAATGGGACGAGCCGCTCTGTCAGCTAGTACGGAAAAACCTTTTAGATACGTCAACTAGTTCGGCAGACCGTGCTCGTCTCCTTGCGACTGCGGAGTGGGAGTCGGCTCTGCAAGCTCTACCGTCTCCAAACATAGACACTTTTCTAGATAACACCACATTCCGCCTGGCAGCTAGCTTGCGTTTGGGGGCATCAACAAATCAGCCACATCGCTGTCAATGCGGCGCCATGGTGGACAAACTGGGCCACCATGGCCTCTCTTGTGTCCGGAGCGCTGGTAGGATCTCCCGCCACGCCAGTATTAACGATGTCATCCGTCGGACTCTTGTCAGTGTGAAAGTGCCGGCAGTCCTCGAGCCCAGCGGGCTGGCCAGGGACGACGGCAAGAGGCCTGACGGAATGACGCTGGTGCCTTGGAGCATGGGTCAGCCGCTAGTTTGGGATTCTACTTGCGTTGATACCCTGGCACCGTCCCAAGTTCCAAGCACCAGCGCCGTCGCTGGCGCTGCGGCATCCTCGGCCGAAAGCCTCAAGCGCCGCAAATATGCCGTCCTAGGAAACAGCTACATGTTTGCGGCGTTTGACGTTGAAACCTTGGGGCCATGGGGGCCAAATGACGCGCATTTGGCCCCCATGGCCCCAAGGCTATATAAAAGATTTGGCGACGCGCTTAATAGAAGCCTCGGGCGACCAGAGGGCTGGCCACTATTTCGCACAGCGTGTTAGTATCGCTATACAGCGATGAAATACGGCCAGCCTTCTGGGCACCTTGCCCGTTGACGGCGATTTATGCCAAAATTTTTACTTATAGGTTGTGTTATGTTTTTTTAATTAATTGTCGTTATTTTGAATTAAATCTAAAAAGATAAACGTAAATATTACTGGAAAAGTATCACTTTTTCTGTATGTAGCGTATTTTTTGTTTTGTTTTGTTTTTGAGGAGAGGGCAAAAAAACTGTTCTGTGAATTTATTGTGAATGCACTACGTGCGGCCCAAACTCACAAAAGTAAACAAACAATGGTGACAATCTGTCTTAGTATGTAAAAAGCTAAAACAGACAGGGTTTATATAAATAAATAAATAAATATTAGGGGACAATCTTACACAAATCGACCTAGTCCCAAACTAAGCAAAGCTTGTACTATGGGTACTAGACGACGATAAACATACTTATATAGATAAATAAATACTTAAATACATAGAAAACATCCATGACTCAGGAACAAATATTCGTGCTCATCTCACAAATAAATGCCCTTACCGGGATTCGAACGCAGGACCTCTTGCTTCGTAGGCAGGGTCACTACCAACTAGGCTAAAGCGGTCGTCAATATATATTGGGCCATATACGAACTCCATATGTGTTCCAACACTGCCCCTTGGACCAATATAAACTCAACGTCAACACAAACAGTTAACACACAACACAATAAAGAAGTGACACATCTGCTGTCGTTACAACAAAAAAAAACCGGTCAAGTGCGAGTCTGACTCGCGCACCGAGGGTTCCGTACAAATTATCAATTAACTCAAGGTTAAGAAAATGTCCCTATATTTGACACCTTCATTCTGTAGCTAGCATGATGAGCAAGAATTGCATGAAATTTATCCACGCAGTCATCTTCGATGTAATTATTTTCAATTACGTAAGAAAAACTGTCAACATCCATATAAAATTTTCTCTTTAAGCTTTTATAAATCCGTAAAATATAAATTACCCTCGTATGAAACAGAAGAGAAAACAACGAATTCTAATACCTCAATGTATCAATGAGTATATTTTATTTAGTTTTTTCCTAGCCGATCCGCTTCAGCTTTTCCCATTACGAAGCCAAAGTCCAACGAATACGACGACAAATAGACCGAAGTAAATTTCGCCTGTTAAATTACTTATTTTAACCCAACACAACAGAATTCAATTTCAAACAACGAATAACTTTTACACCAAGACCATCGAACTACCAAGACAATTGTATCACGAATTCTTTTTGACCTGCTATTGAAAGATACCCGTCCCAACCCTGTTCATTCTAGAAAAATCTTAACAGCGCGATGTAGGAATGGGTCAGCGCCATCTATCGGCCCCATTTGGTACTAACGTGCAAGGGCAATCAGCTTAGTATTATGTATTTTGGTGTTTTAGCGATAATTGTTTATCACGTGAACCAATCTCGATTATTATTATTTTATTTGAAAGATTATAGAAAGAAAAAAATACTTATAAAGTTGATTAAATTGCAAACTTAACTAGGAAATGTTTTTTGAAAATAAAACAAACAATACGCTAGATATAGAAAAAGTTATACTTTTCCAGTAATATTTATGTTTATCTTAATCACAAGTAATTATTTCAAATTTTTCGCTTGGATAACTTTGGAGATAAGGGGGAGGGGGATGGTATTTTTTTTTACATTTTCCTTCATAAATCAAAATTTTACCAGTGTAGAAAATTTTAATTTTCATAGAAAATTGAAATGTTTATTTCAATTTCTCATTTTCCATGCACGTGGATAACTCTCATTTAAAACCATTCCAAATTTCAAATTGATAGCTTAAGTAGTTCGTGATATATTTCACTTTGTGACAGACAGACAGACAGACAGACGGACGGAGTCGCACCATAAGGGTTCCTGTTTTACCTTTTTTGGTACGGAACCCTAAAAACAACACAGTAGCAAAAAATTATAAATTAATAAATACATCCATAACATATAAAAGAGTAAAAACTACAAACGATATATGAAACGGATCTAAAATAATGTATACTAGTTTTATACACACACTATGTACACTACTTAGAAACCTACAACATCTCACTTATTAGGCATAACAAATAAATGAGATAAAAACTTATCGTGTTTTTCTTTTGCCAATAGTTTGGTCAACACGTCGGCCACGATTTGGTCAGTAGAGAGATAACTAAGGTTAACGCAGTACCTTCGTCTACAATGTCCCTAATAAAATGGTGTCAGACGTCGATGTGTTTGGTTCTGGCATGGTAGATGGAATTAGTGCATAACTTTAATGCCGACTGATTGTCATTGTGCAAAGTTACACTGCACTGTACCCCGTAAATTTCAAACAGGAACTTGCGCAGAAACAGAGCCTCTTTGCCAGCATTCGACAGATACATATATACTCCGCCTCCATGCTCGAAAAAGCGAGGCATATTTCTGACTGACTGTATACTGTACCTATTAGGCACCTGTAGTTGTGAGTACAATCCTTCGTCTTCACGTGCTTTAGTCCTGTTTTCATGGGTGTTCGCGCAGGCTTGCAATCAGACATTTGAAAACATAGTACCTTCTTAATGTACCAGTAACTTGATTGGTCTAGAGTAGTCTCATTATTCTGTCTGCAAATCCTCATACCGAGAATGTGGTGTGCTGGCCCTAAATCCATAATTTCGAAGGCCTTTCTCAAGGCTTCTTTGATACCGTCCGTTCCTTGGCAATCCTCTGAAGAAAACAGCATTATATCATCGATATATAGTCAGCGCAATTATAATCATAGATTTCCCGCTCGTCTTGGCATATATGTTGTGTACATTTCAGAAGATAAACGTTTAAATTTCATTTTATTCCTTTAAACGTCATTTATTTTTTCATACCATGTCTTCGAAGCTTGGTTTAATCCGTATATGCAGGCTTTGTTCAACTTATAAACTTTATCCTCTTGACCTTTTATTTTATAAACCTCGGGTTGCTCCATATAAACGGTTTCGTTGAGATCTCCATTTACCAGTTACCATACATGTTATTCAGATGTGCTAGCCGGCGGTGCCGGACATGTTATGTATGGCCAGTCGGCCATGATGAATTTCCAGGAATTTTATGCACATACAATCACATTTACACAAAACTTTGCATATACAATCACATGAGGTATATCTATGTCTGTAATTAGTTTATGTAGCTTCAGATACCAAAGTAAAAAAAATACAGCGATTTTAAAGTCCTGTCAATTTTTCCACGGAAACATTCTGACTGGCAGATGCCATCTTTTGTTTCTTACGAGAATATTTGGAAAATAACTTGATAGATTCACTTCAGGAATTAGGTGAATTTCGAATGGTCTGATACCATATTGGAGCAGCCGGGATATTAATTTAGACACCTTCTCTGTTCTGTGAATTTATTTGGTGACATCTGTCTTGTGTAAAGAGCTGAAACAGATAGAATTTAGATATATTGGGCCATATACAAAGTCCATATGTGTTCCAACATATATTTCGACCATTATATTGCGCACGACATCAAAGATTTACAAAGGCGTTTACAACATGTAAAGTTCCAACAAAATTAGCAACACAATACCTACATATAATTAGAAACAACTGTCTGTGTTCCATACTACTGCAAATTGTGCGTGAATTCGTCTGGATTGCTGTTTACGATTATTCGAAATAGACTAGTATCATGGTTGGACGGCTGCCAATTGTGACATTGCCACCGCGGTATGCAATTCTTCTTCCAGCTGGTGACAGGACAGGTCTAATCCTTTTGCATTGAACACCTTGGTAACGAAGAGTGAGTTATGCAACGATGTCGTTTGAGGTAGGTTAGGTTATGTTAAGGGTGAGCGATAGTAATAGCTGTTATTAGAGGCACGCAGCGTTTAATCTTTTTATTACTAACTTGCGCGGTAATATCGACCTTCCAGAGCAACCTAACATTTCAAAAAATGTTCCGTTCCTGTAATGGTTTGCTGAAGTAAAAACCGAACACCGAACCGAACAAATTAGTCACTCACGTATATTATATTGTAGAGTACTGTTGTATTAAGAATATAAGAATATATATATTCTTTATTTTATAAACTAGCTTCCGCCCGCGACTTCGTCCGCGTGGACCCGGGATAAAAACTATCCTTTATTTTAATCCAGGCTATAAACTATCTTCGTGCAAAATTTCATTCAAATCGGTTCAGCCGTTTAAGCGTGATTGAGTAACAAACATCCAAACATCTAAACTTTCGCATTTATAATATTAGTAGGTACTTAATTTAGTCTATTTAAGTGTTTTGTTTCTATTGTGGTTTAATTAGTTCTTATTGTAAAATATTGTGTAATACCAAACACAACATGTCTCAATAGGTATCTAAAATAAAAAGATAAATTCACAATTCGGCCCGGGTCCACACTTGAATCCGAGGCTAAAACTGCAGCCACAAAACTTGGTGTCCTATTTAAGGTAAAGCGGTATTTCACACCCAATTAAACAGGTTCTCACCCTGTATCAGGCTCAGGTCGCTTGTGCATGGAATATTGCTGCCACCTATGGGACGGTTCCGCCAAGTATCTGTTAGCGGCCTTGGATTCAGTTGAGCGCCGAGCTCACAGACTCTTTGGTAACGACTCCATCATTCAGTCCAAACTAAAGTCTTGAACACCAACAACCTTGCCTATCAGTGTTTTATCGGATACATTTTGGAGAGTGAGCGTAAGAACTGCACAACTTAATTCCACCTTCCCTGTTCCATTACCGAACAACCAGGCGTGGGGAGCGTCTTTATGTTGTCAAATTACCATTTATTCGCACGAAGCTATTGGCCTCGTCTTACCTAATGCGAACTGCTAAGAAATGGAATTCACTCCCTTCATAATCTTTGCTTCATCTGTATTTCCTGAGAACTACGGTCTAGATGCCTTCGAAACAAAAGTGAATAGTAAATATTACTGCACCAGTGAGGTGCATCTTAGGCTATGTCGTCGCTTACCAACTGGGTCAATCACTGGATAGTATTTTATAAAATTAAAAATAAACAACACCTAAATATATGATGTAACAATTAGAGAAGGTAGTTAGGTCATAATATAGCATTTAGACGAATTGCCGTTGTACAACCCACTTTAACTCGACGCTCCAGACATTTCGAAACTTTCCAAACATTAAAAAAAAAATTGAACTGTTTATTTCAATTAAAAAGAAGTTAAGTACTTAGAATCAGCTTTGCCGTAACTGAGTAAAAGTTTCTACAAGCGGACTGCATCCACTTTGAAATGAACTGGAAAATGTAAAAGCTTGAGTTTTCAAATTAAATTTAGGTAGTACGGTTTCTTGAATGGAAAACCTCCACGGGCCGCAACTTCTGGAGAAGGCAAGGCGTAGGCAGAGATATTACATCCTCGTGATTCAATTTGCGCGATGGCATACATTCTATAAAAGCAAAAGCCAAATATTATGCAGATACTCAAGTTAAGAAAGTCAAGAACGTCAGGTTGGTCCAACTTAGTATTTTACTGAATAGACTTAAAGTCCACGTTTTTTTGAAACGCGCGCCAAAGATGGACTTCAGTTGAAATGTTAAGTTATAATATAAACTCAACCCTAATGTTTACATAAAAGATCAAGTATGGTTTGCAGAGAATAGTCTTTAAAGGCGTTTTACTTGCAACGATTGACTCGCTTTGTAGAAAATGTATTTCAAATGTAAATGAAGCTTGTTCAGGCACGTTTATAGACTTGCTGCGTGTTACTAGTTGCACTGAATCATATCTCCTTATTTTATCATTATTCACAGTAGCGAAGAAAATGTACTGAGCATCTTTTATATAAGTCAGTGTTGTATCAAGTCAAGTAGATATCTTATATTACTCTCAATATCAGTACAAATAATATGGAGATAATTCTATCTTCAGCTCCTTTAGGCTTATAATTATTTTCTTTTTAATTGTAGGTGCAAGTGATACTAAATCCTAAATCAAAAGAAGTTTGGTTTTGTATTTATAAGTTTCTACTTGTACTGCTTTTATTGCTGCAATTTTGAAGTTTACTTCTGGTTAAAGTCCTTATTCGGCCTTAGTAATATGTCTATTAGTACAGGCAATAGAATCCGAGGTAGATAGTTATGTCCTCTTATAAATGAATACAACACATAACATACAATTACGCTAGATAAAGTAGAAAGTAAGCAATAGATGGACGAGTGAGTTTGAGGTCCGAGCCGCAGGTGAGGTCCTCGATGAAAACGAGTTGATCTATTGCACTTTCGGCCGAATCATTACATAGTGCTTTTCACGCCTACTACGGGGAAATTGCAAATAAGCATACTTACTTAAGTATAAATCCAAATCAAGTGGAATAAACTTTTTACGACCATTTTTGACCATCTTTTGCCACATTTCCGATCAGTGGATCGGAAATGTGGCAAAAGATGGTCAAAATTAAAGCTTCAAAGCTGGGGCTAGTTGGACATCGCACGAACAGGTTAACTATGAGTTCAAACTGTCCAACAATGTTATTGTTATATTCGCGAGCGGGGCGATGATCTTTAATTAAGTACTTAATTGTGACCTATAATTATAATTATTTGCAATTTCCTCGCAGTAGGCGTGAAAAGCACTATTGTAATGTCTCGGCCAAAAGTGCAATAGATGGACTCATCTCCTTCGAGGTCCTCACCTTCGGCTCGGGCCTCGAACCCACTCGTCCATCTATTGCCTACTTTCTAGCCTTTACAACAATGTACTATTGCCGAAGCGCGCCTGATGGGGGAGGGAGGCTCTTATTGCTCCAACCGCTAATCCAACTGGACTATAAAAACTTTGTTGGCATGTTTGAATTCATAGAAGGCTTGTTCATGCAACGTACCTAGGTACAATTAATCACAGTTTTTAAGCCTGAATTCTGAGGGGCTACCGCGAAACGAAAACGAACTTCGTCCGTGTATTCCGTCTTTGTCACTCGAACTAGCTAGTGCGACAGAGAGAGAGATACACAAACGAATTCGTTTCGCGGTAGCCCCCTCTGATCATCTTCGCCACATTTCCGAGCAGTGGCGTGAAAACATAATATAACCCGGTATCTCCTATCCCGACAGCGGCGACAACACAGTGAGATTACCTGCGCATGTTAACACGTGGCGTCGTGTTTGTTTATTCCTGTAATAGTTTGTTATTGGCCGCGGGCCACCGCCCGATGAAAGTGTCGGCGTTTCACGCCCTAACTCTTCAATAATCACACCGGCTAAACTGTTGCTTTTCTGTAACGGCGCCGAAACAATACATCACTTGCGACAAATTCAGGGCCGTGATTTATTTTTTATAGACCATTTCAGGACCGTTATTTCTTAAGCGCACATCCATCTCAGCCCACCCGTCACGTCCGGTCATTCAAGTCAGTACAGATTCCGGTCCCACTGTCAAGTCAGTACAGATTCATTCCTGCGCGCCTACATATAAATGAGTGCTTCCTGATTGACGCGGGATGCGCGGAAGCGAGGCGGTACACATGCAGTACAGATATTGCTACATTGTTAGTGGCTAATGTGAAATAAATAATAATTTGTTTACTAACAAGTAATTCTACGTCTATTTAATGTTGATGGCTTGCCTATTTATTTGACTTTACACGCTTTGAGAATTATACTAATAATTTGGCTTTTCTAATAGCTGAACTAGAAAAAACTACATGTTGAGAAAGCAAAACATTAAATATCTCTTCTCACCTACCAAAAATCCTTAACATTGGTGTAACTCTACACCACCTACAAAGTGTAAAGGCCTCCACACCTCGAACGCGGGTCGTGCGCGGCGCGGGTCTGGTGCAGCGCGGGTCGGGCGCGGCGCAGGTCGGGCGCGGCGCGGGTTGGTATATCTCTCTCACTACCAACGCATTTAATACCTCATAAATATCTCCCATAACTCTTATGTCATCGGATTAAGGTTTTGGTAATTATTTATGAGAGGATGTTATCGATACATATTTTTGCACTTGACTGTACATGAATAAAGTATGCTAAATCTTGAATTTAAACTATATAACTTAACTATACATACACATTAAGTGCAGATCCCTGTAACCATGTAATACGTCCTGTTAACATAATGATTCTTTAGAAGAAGAAAAACCCTCGTATTATCTAATTACTGTCGCCCGATCAGCCATAATTAAATACAGATTTCTAAATAACCGTCTCGTAACAAGTGTAGATTGCTGTCTCTATAATCATTTGTTTTTATGAGCATCAATCATTTAGAAACAATGGTTATTGACGTCGAGTTACAAAGTGATCTTTGTTCCAGTTGAACTTGGTCTAGATTCGATGTTAATAAGCTTGGCAACCGAGTTTATCGATATATGTTTTTACTCTCTTACGATATGACATCATCGTTTTATGAGAAACTGTCTTAAAAAAACGATATTCAGTTATTTTTAAACTTGGTTGAAATGGTAATAAAGGCTCAAAGTCACCCAAATGGCAATGGAGAGGGCTATTACTCTTGCGAGATCGCATCAGAAATAAGGCTATCCGCAGCAGAACTAAGGTAACTGATATAGCCCCCCGAATCGCAAAAACTTAAGTGACAGTGGATGGCACACATTGCACCCAGAACTGACCGGCCGTTGGGGCGGAAAGGTTCTCGAGTGATGACCACTTACCGGAAGACGCCGTGTGGGTAGAGCAAGCCAAGGTGGACTGATGACCTGGTAAAGGTCGCGGGAGTCCGCTGGATGCGGGTGGCCCAGGACCAGTCCCTTTGGCACTCTTTGGGGGAGGCCAGGTCCTGTCCAGCAGTCAACGTCTTTCGGCCGATATGATAATGATTTATTCAGAACGTAAACAATAGCCTGATAAATAATTTTAATCACAAATATTTGCATATGCTGTTTGAGAACAAATTCGTTGGGTAGAGAAATATTAAAAAACATTCTGAGATGACTTGCTAGGTTTAACGCAGTACGGTACAGTTAGTCAACTTAATGTACCTAAGTAGTAATAAAACAAGAAGTGCTTAGTGATAATCTTATTCATGTACTTTCATTTCATACATACATACATACATACATTCACGCCTTTATTCCCAAAAGGGGTTACTTTCATTTCAAATACTTAATAAAAGTACCATCGAGAAACGCAAGCAAGAATTTTACTTTATTGGCATATTATATACTCAGTAACTACAGAACGTATGCAGGCCAACCAGTTCATTGTATTTGTCACTTTGCCTCCAAGTTTGTAATTTTTTCCAAGGTTTGATATTACTACTGTTGTAATTAGATTTGTTCGTAGTTCATCCGTCCTCACGTCCTTACTTACCAGAGGGGCTACCGCGAAATGTAAACGAACTTCGTTCGTGTATCTCCTTCTCTGTCGCTCGAACTAGCAAGTGCGACAGAGACGGAAATACACGAACGAAGTTCATTTTTGTTTATCGAAGTATTTCAACCGGCCGAAGCGAGGCGCGCTGATATGACGGTGTCGATGTCGGTGATATTAAGGCCGCGTTTACGCACAGGCGTAATTCTGCGCTGCACGGCGCATGCCTTTGGCACTCTATGAATTTACATACATTCACTTGTTTAGTCATCTTCGGAGTTTAGTCTTTTGGCGTCATCGACTTTGCCCCCACCCCTCACTCACCTAGTAATTTTCCCAACCATGATCTGATACTGAGATATGTTATTACACATACACGTTGAACTCGCGACCTCGGCCAGTTCGTTAATCACTGACTCGAAAGTGTCATTGCTATCGTTATCGGTGTCTACGTCAGATCGCATGCTGATAACACGCGCAAGGAGAATTCCTCTCTTTTAATTTTTGCGTTGAACCAAGACAATCGTGTTGGATAGTGATTAGTTTTTGTGTTGTCGTGGGACATGACACCATGAACCGTGAGGTCACCATGCACCGGCCTTCCAAGAAACGCAGAGGTAACAAAGTGCGATCACTCCCTGTTTTAAAGCGCGTATTGTGGTTTAGCTTGGCTATATCGTCTGAGGTGAGCGATACAATACGTAGTACCTACGTTTGGTAAAAAATATTGTTGAATAGTAATACTCTCTTGACATATATAGGTGAAGTACGTAGGTATGTAGATGTTTCAAAAATCTATATCAAACAACGTTTGATATATATTTAAACCCGGTTTTTTGTTCATTGGCAATTCGTTATATTATTTTATAGCTATGAGATCATTAAATATTTGTTTTTACTTTTAAAGTTAACTGTCCCAAAACAAAATTGTTCGAAAGTAGTAGCTAGTAAGTACCTACCTAATAGTTGGTAGGTACGTCAAAATAAAAACAAAGTGTTTATTTTCACTTATCGCATCCGAAAATATTCTAAGGCGTCAATGATATATGACGACTATATTTATGTAACGTCGAGCATTCGTTTTATCACTATAAATAAGTAGACGAGCAAATAATTATGTACATAGTAATTCTGATATTTTTGAAGAATCATTTTCTCTTGTTGTACATCTGCTGACACCTTTGAAATGTAAGTATACCTACCGAAATAGAAATAAAATATCCGAAATAGAAATAAAATATCCGAAATAGAAGTAAAATATAGTATAGTTACAGGGTAATATTTAAATTATTGTTCTTATTAGGTAGTTTTAAAATTAAATTTTATCCGACTTCTATTCATTACCTACTCCGCCAAGCCTACGCAAACATGAACATGTCCACTTTAAGTACCACATAAACGGCTTTCCGAGATCAAATGCGTTGATTATTACAAAGCAAATCCAAATCACTGTAAGTGGGTGGGCCTAAATATGAAGAGTTCCCTTTCTCCGGGATCCCATTATCATATCCTGCCAGTATCCCAGTATATCACCTGGGAAAGGATACCCTTTCAAACAAAAAATATTTTTGCAAATCGGTCGTCTTTGAGTAGTCGGGGAACATACCTACATAAAAAATAAAAAAACCGACGAATTGAGGACCTCCTCCATTGTTTAAGTCTGTTAAAACTCTAACCAGTACCCCCTATAGACCCTAATGCTCTTTTTCATAAACGTCCATTAGATACAATTTTGGTTCAACGCCGACAAAATGAGTTTCTCTTTAACTGTCACTATTAGGTATGTCAATTGTGTTTGCGAGATGGGAACAAAAAATGTAGAACAGAGGTCTGTTAACACTTTCACTGCCAGGAACTCGCCAAGCAGGCGCCAACGCTGCAGGCGCTTTTCGCTACTTAGCGCTTGGTTTTTACCAGGGAATCGCTTATGAGCGTTGAGCGTACCGTAGTTTTATGAATAAGGAGGTGATACTTTTATTTTTATTCAGAAAATAATATTTTACACTTTCATTTTCAGATAACGATATTTCAGTTTTATCTAAATAATTCTACGAAAATATATTATATTGCGCGATTTAAAATGACAACAATACATCAGGTAGTATATCAAACAGACTTAGCTAGCTGCGTACGTAATTATGTAGGTATACTAGGTACTTAATACTTACGCATTATAGTTAATTTCGTAGCTGATATGATTTTAGTTTGCAGTAACAGCAACTATGATACTATTATTATTATCTCAGTAGGTACTACGCGTACACGTTACTTACATAAATGAGCAACAATTGTGAACCAAAATACCATCTTTGTTGGCACCGAACAGACACGTTAAGAAACTAAACCTGTGCTAAGAATATATAGACTATGCTATTATTCAGTGGTTAAGATCACACATTCTAAGTTAAGGCCTAAGCGTTGGCACCACGCCACTTTACCCACTGACCTCTTCAACACCCTTGACCTTACAAACAAATGCATGCGCAACTTGTTTATTTGCATAACAACAGATTATCCGTGTTGCAAATGCCTGCACTTTTTATAAAGTTATTTTATGTTAACAAAGTACCATTAAGGGGATGCCCTGATTCGAGTCGACCACCCACCCTTGACACGAGAAAAAGATGCAACACTTCGGGAATGGCTTTTTCGATAAATAGCTAACATAGTGAAGTTAATTTATATTTCATTAAGTGAGATTGTAGATGAGATAAACTTGTTTGTGTCGTAAAATAATGTATTGATAGAGTAGGCAGAGTAAAAAAATGGATTTTTTTCAATCGAGGTAATTGTAGGCATTCATGTATCGATTACATCAGATTAAACAATCATGTACTTAGTCAAGAATCATGTATCTGAAAGTGAGACCTTATTGTTTCTTTTTTTTGAGAATATAACTAAATATTTTATTAATAAACAATTTTTTTTCAATCGAGGAAATTGTAGGCATTCATGTATGGATTACATCAGATTAAACAATCATGTACTTATTTAAGAATCATGTATCTGAAAGTGAGACTTCATTGTTTCTTTTTTTTGAGAATATAACTAAATATTTTATTATTAAACAAATTGTATATACAAGATGATAACTAACATTAACTAAATTAATTTAAAACCGTTAAATCTTAAAAAGGCCCTCGAGGCATTGTACCAAGGATGCTGGCGGCATTTCCTCGCTGAATTGCAATGCTGATGCGTTGCGCGAGACAGCCGCCAGCTCTTCGGTCACCAGTTACGTCAACCAGACGTTTCGCGATTTCCGCAAATAACTTTTGCGCACTGGGACCCCACGGACCTAGGGTCTCGACGCCAAATGGTACAAAGTTGTGTTCTCTACCGAGGCCTCTATATTTAATGCATTTCAGGTTTTCGACATTTTCCGCCGCTGCATCCGCTTTAGAAGTAGTCCGTTGGAGGTGGGATGGTGCCAGTGTGTCTACACAGGTAGCGTCCCACACAAGCATCGGTCCCAAACTCCACGGAACCAGAGACACTCCATCAGGTCTTTTGCCATCATCTCTGACAATGCCAGGCGGCTCAAGAACAGCAGGCACATTGATGGTGGCAAAAGACCGGCGGATTATGTCATTAAGAGTCGCATGTCTTGAAAAGCGGTCTGCACTTTTTTGACAACATAGTCCGTGGTGACCCAGTCGGTCTACGTCCGTGCCACAAGGTTATATGCCGACGATACTTGTTGCGATTTAACGTTCAAATCGATTCTGAGCCGCAGTTCAGGTCCAAATCGCGCAAGGCTTTTGGCGGTCGGAGCCAGAGAGGCTGGTCACTGGCTGCATGCCCATCCCCCACCAAATACCGGTACCTTTCTGGATCCGACCACCCTTCATCTGGCGACTGGTCTACGGCTTGGGGTTTAGACAATATCAATCTAAATTGTTAATTAAGGTTAATATTAACGTTATTAACGCTAATTAAGCATTAGCATTGAAATTATTTATACCAATTCCGTTAACAACACTACGCTGCACCAAAAATGCTACAAAAGTTACGATCACTGATTATCACACACCAAGGTAATACGTTACAGAATCACCGTTAACGGCCAGACGCCGCAAATGTTTGAGCGCGCAAATCGAAGTCACGATTTAATTTTCAAAGTCCCTCAAACCATTAGTCCACATAGGTCGTCAGCGTACACTCGGCTGAATGTGCGTTACAACACTAGAATACCATCACAAAAGTTCGTATTGTAGGTCATAGGCGATCAAGATTATTTATGCTATTTTGATTTTGGTTCAGGTATTCATCTCATTGTAACTGAATGTGAAAGAATTTGATAGTTGCTATTATGTACAACCTAAACACATTTTGATTTTATTTTCCTCGATGTTTCCCTGGAACTCGAACTGTGTTGTGGTATAAGCAACGTGCCCAGCCACGTGGTGGATATGTGATCACTGTGTGGTTGCTAATTGAGAACTTACGCTTCAATTTGTCCTTTCAGTTGTTGAACAAACGCCAGCTCAGAGCCTGGTCAAGCAGCTATATAATGCTCCCGGAAAAACGATAAGATGAGTGGTGTTACCCAATATTGCATCGTTATGGGTGGGCCAGTATATTATTTTATTAAGTGACGAACTAGGGCATCACAACAATTGATCGACTGTATTCCATATATGATTTATAGGCAATATAAAAATGATACCGTAAATAACCAGAACACCGAATATTACATTTATGACTGTGAGTTCTAAAAATACCCGTATTTATTATGATTATAGGCTTCTTTATTTAACAAAAAAATACAAGTGGAGAACTTATTTACCTTAAGGTATTATCACCGGCCATAGTATAGTCAACAGCAAAACTTGATGACCATTTTAGTACCTTGTCACTCTCACTACTTAGACGCATCTCAACTGTCGCAGTACATAAGTTAGGTGCGACAAAGTACTTAAGTGATCATCTATATTTGCTGTAGACTGTACACTCAATACTGAATGGCCTCCTTCATCCATAATAACCGATCCAGTTTTCCCCGCCCCGTCATTGCCAGCAGTCTTGAGTTCATCAGTCCAGTACGAATGCCCAATCATTGCACGGTCTCTATTCCAGAACATGTTGTTGATTCTACTTTATGGCAAACTTGACCGTTCAACTGCCTCTTCCGTGTCTCTTCTGGCTTTATTGGATTATATTTTAATGTCGACAAAAGCCTTACACTGTAGCATGCTGGACGACTTTCGATTTGTGGATTAGTCCACTGAGGGTTCGCATTTCCGTAGTATAGATCAATACCTTAGCTTCAAGGGATTATGGAAAGGATGTCATTAAGATCTGAGCTTGCTTTGTACCTGCCTATCGTCTTATACGGAATGTTTGCTGTAGAAGAAATACATACTCAGCACTGTGAAACTTCGCAGTGGACTGTACGCGTTTGTTTGTTTAGGCCTGATGGAACTTTCGATTCGGTTACTTAGGAACGAAATTGGTTTAGGGTACGCTCATGTCGTTATTACCTTCAAAACTGCAAATTATAGTGAAGTTACGTAACTTTGTTGGCACAGCGGAATTGTTTTGGACACTAGATTTGCCCTAGTAATTGTAAAAACGGATCTAGAATATAAACGTACCTTACTGCGATATGTTCAATTTATAAAAATCTTTATTGGTTGAGAGTCGAGAGTTTAGTCGGGAAATACAGCTACAGCGATATATTATTTCTACCTTGCAAAATGAGACGGAGACTTATGAATTAAATAAACACTTGCGAAAAAAGTCCCATATGTAATATGCAGTTGTTTTGAATTTACAAAAAAAGCAGCGGGTTATGTCGCAGATAACATACAACTGACAATTAACATTGGATACTTCTTTCCTTGCCTCTTTTTTTCATATTTAAGAAGACCACACCACACCATTTCATCTTAACAACATGTATGCAATAAACGAATTTTGAACACTATGCCTATTAATGCTTACAAACAAAGTAGTATCTATCCACTTCAGAAACAGATTTTTCGAGTACCTACTAACAGTAACTACATATTAGTAATCTGTGGTAGGTACCTACACGGTACGGTATTATCTACAAATTTCTAAAAAGAGGGAACAATATTTGGGACTACTTAAGCTTGCCTATTAATAGTATTAATTCATTACATTACCTATTAATAGTTAACGGCATTGTCAATAACGTCATATTTATGAAGGGTAAAATTATAGGTAGGTAGGTAACCCAATATAATAATTACGGATCCAGCTTTTTAAAACAATCTTATAATGCTTTGTACTGAATGTGGAATATACACCACATTTTTATTGTACCATTGAAACAAGGATCAAAGCACGAAGAAACATTCTATCGTGCATACGAGCGAGCGTAACTGAGAATCGAACTCGAAAGTCTGGCTTGCCGGTCACTACCACTGCGCTAATTATACTTCCGAGTGTATCCTTCTGCTTATTGTGTATCGATCTTTATAAAGTGCGTATTCTTTTTCTAGACCGTATCTTATTTTAAGACCCATCGGTCCAACAAAGCAATTGTTTAGCCACAATAGCCACGTGCCACAATTGATTCGAAATGCATAATACAAAAAAATGCAAAATGCTATGTATAATACATACTTTACTTGAACAGTGACTATTGTTAAAGTAGTCTATTGTTTCCTTACAAAATGGTCAACATTGCCTGGTAGTACTTTTTAATGTGGTTTAATGTGGACCACCTTTCCTTAGACAAAAAGTGTTGCTGTTTACTACGTTTATTTTACAGTATCAATTAGCGGTTACACTTAACAATAACAGACAATGCCTTTGTTTACCACTTACTACTGAAAGACAATCGCATTATTTAGTGGGCACCAAGAGAAGTGAATTCGGTTTAGAAAAAGAATCCGCACTATACCTGCCTATACTCGTATTTGAACTATACTAATATATTCTTCATTTCGTTTCAGGTAAGATTTATTCTGCTACAAGATCCGGTAGAAATTACGGTAATTATTTATGAGGTACCTAGATGACTATTTAATTGTGATGATGTTGTAAACACTAAAATTCTGAGAATGATTTAATAACCTACTATGTGGTAAGTGTTTGAAACTGTGTATAATATATAGATGCATTTTAATTAGTATTAGTAGCATATTATGATTTATGTATTATGTCAATTACAGTCATAACAACGTATCCATTGATAAGTAACTTATTTTATTGCACGGTAGCAACAAAAGAAATATAATAGTAGGTACACATTTTAAATAAATAGTACTATTTTATCCAAACGAGACCGTAATAAAAGTAATTACTTAGTGCTAAAGACAGGCTCAAACAATACATAATCAAAATTAGCCTTGGGCAGAACATCGCCACTCTCTGATTGCAGAAACAGATTTTAACGTAAAAAACAGTTACAACCTCTCTAGCAATCACTATGCTGCAAGAAATGTTAAATATCTTATTTCTATTGAAATTGTATTTAATTAAACCTGTTGTTTTAGGTATGGTCAAGTGGGGTAAGTGTAATATTACCTTCTCTTCTATTCTGGGATAGGAGCGTACGCTTCTTTCTCCCATTCTATCATTCTTATTCCACCTGACTTTCACTTTGACATCTATCTTTAAATATTGTTTTCTTACTTTTAGATAGTTTAGCACTCTAATATTCAACGTGTGGTACCTCTACGAGGGAACCCTGGGCGGAGGCGCGTTAACGGTTCTACAAGACTTGCAGCTAATCATAAATATTTTTTCCGACACCGGCGGCCTATATTTAAATTTCACTAAATGTGAAATCCTTTTACCTAATCGCCTTTCATCTGAAAAGAAAATAGTAATTTTAACAAACTTTAATGTCGTTCTGCCAAATATTCCATCCTCCCAAATTCATGACTCACTCTTTAAGGCTCGCCTCTTTTTGACAAATTAATCAACCCTGTTGATTTTTGATTTTATTTTATTTATTTATTTGAGTCAGCCAACAAGGCCCATATTTACAAATACCTTACAGACTAACATAAGTACATACTAATATTCAAAACTTATAATATGACACAAAAACACGTTAAGACGGCATTGACTGCAAATTGAATGTATTTATTAAATAAAACAACCGATTTACTTTTCGAAATTAATCGATTCGATTCTGTTTGTTCGCCTCACAATTTCTGTATTTACTCCATAGTTGCCCACCTATTTGGAAATTTCCTTCCATCGTATCACTCATTGACGGTTCTCCCCATAAGATTTGGGGGGTCAGGTGTGCAGCGTGGCATTACCTGCTTTCCTGTCGTTTGTGTATTGCTATCGCGTGTGGTTCGCTATCTCTAGTGAGTAATATTTTAAATCTCTCTCAGTTATCTGAGGACGAGATAGCGAGCCCCTGAAGGCGGCCAGCACGGCTATCACGCGACGGCGCGCGAGCTCTCTCGATTTTTCTCGCACTATCCGTCACTCTCTTATTAGAACACTTAGAACAAGAGGTATAGTGTGAGAAAAATCGAGAGTATGTCGCGGCCGTTCCTTGATAGACGTGCAGGGAAGCATGATGTGTTTCGTGCCCTGGAGTAGACATCTCAACGATCCGGTGTAAAAGGTGTACAAATGTTGAGCCTTACAAGAACTAAAACCTACTTACAACTAATTCAAATTTTTATGAGCATTAGATTAACTTAAATTAATATTTTGATTACATAATTTCACAAATTTAGAAAACTTCTATCTAAAAAAACTCATCAATGCTGTAATATGCTCTCTCTAAAAGATATATTTTAATTTGTTTTTAAAAATTGACAAATTTAATTTCACTAGGCTTTCTGGTATAAAATTAAATATTTTGGAAGTCATGCCTATAGTTAGGGAGCTGGCGAGCAAAATTTCGATATGATCAGCACACAAGGCAGACGTTATTAATAGTGATATTTATAATGCCCTAAGAAACACCAAGGACCTTGTCTGCCACCATGGTGACGCTGCGTTGTAAATTTACAGCGTTTCAAAAATGTAAAAAAAAAGGTGTGCTATATATGCGCACACGTCTGCTTCTGGGGCTGATGATCACAGTCATCCTGGAAACACAAAGAATCGAAAAGGCAGACATCCAGGGCTCTAACTTTTGTAGTATTCAATTTTTTTATTTATTTTTATGATTTAAAAAACTGTATATGAAGTGCACACTTGGCAGATTTGAATTGTTCGATCAAAAACAATGAGAAGAACCACGGAAAAATAGTCTGCTAACATGTTGCCTCTGCGTTGTCTATTGACAGTGCTCCAAAAATGTAAAAAAAGGTGTGCTATATTATGCGCACACGTCTGCCTCTTGGACTGATGTTTGAATTCCTTATGAAAACCAAGAAAATCGATGAGGCAGTTCAGGCTTCTGATATTCCAAAGGCAGACCATTTGATTTTTATACCAAGCAGGTATAAATTGAATTGATCAAAATGCTACAGACAAGACCACATCCCGCCTACATTTTTGTTAAACGTTCCGAAACGCACTATCGGAGTATGTCATTGACAAGTTCGAGCACTTAAAATCAGTGAGCGTGTCTGCCACATTTTTTTTCGAATCCATAGAGTCATAGTGAATCGAATGGGCGCAATGAGAACCGCGTGCAAATGTCTTAGTAGAGCTTTTTTTTTTCATTTTTACAACTCCGTCCCATGATAAAGCAGAGTCCTGAATGTCTGCCTCTTCGATTTTCTTCGTTTCCAAGATGATTGTGACCATGAACTCCAGAGGCATACATGTGCAAATGATTTAATACCCCGATTTTTTTAAGCAACTTCAATCCGCTGTAACGCGAAAACGCAGCGACATAGGACCTTAATTGATTGGACCAAATCAATTCGTAATGATGTAAACTGCAATCCACCTCGACGTGGAACGTGTGCAAATCATATACCGAAATGCTCGCCAGCTCCCTAACTACTAGTACACTCCTTCTCAAGCAAAGCTGTTTTGCCACTCACGGTTAGTTTGCATGTTTGTAACGGACGCTTCTCGAATTCATGTTTAGCCTTAAGGCACTGGTCCCACCGCCGGCTAGTAAGCTAGAAAAGTTGGGCGAGTAACGGTTCATTGCGTGCTGACCAGGCACAGTGTGATCAATCGACCTTTACAGATCCGCAATGTAATGCTACTCGCCCAACTTTTCTAGCTTACTAGCCGGCGGTGGGACCAGTGCCTAAGGGAAACAGCGAGGAGTTTGATTTGACAAAGACTGCGATCTCGTTAATATACTAAAACCGGTGGGTATGGCAAGTGCCCCGATGGAGTCACTTTGGTGCCGTGAAAGCTGGGTAGGGTAGTGTGTAGCTCTGGTGTGAAACGCTACGTGTGTCGACACATTCGCTCAGTCGCACATCCACTCGACCCGCTCCCAGGCAGCTGGTGCAGCCGACCAGGCACGAGTTCTTATGCGCCGTAAATATTCGTCTTTATTAAAAGACTACGAGTTTGCGGCGCTCGCAGTGTGGACACTTGGACTGACATAAAGGCATTTATCTGAGCCCTGTCGTCACGGCCTATCGACAGTAACACCCTCAGGGGACCCCAGAGCCGGCACTTACCTCGCGCAGAAAATTTCTCTAGCCATACAAAGAGGTAACGTGGTCAGCGTGTGTTCTTTTTTACAAGCTTTTATTTACTTTCACCTGTCCCGTTGTCTGTCTGTCTGTCTGTAATCAAATATTCCAAGCTAAATTTGATCGACTTCCCGGTTTCCGATTGAGCTGAAATTTTGCACGAATATGCAAATCGCGTGACAATGCAATATTATGATGACGTGGAGCTGATCTGATGATGGAAGGTGGCCATAGGAACTCTGTAATAAAACCACATAACCCCATCGAGTTTGGGCTCGTTAGAATCGTTTCAATGAGTAGTTATCTTATCTTATCTTATCTAGATGAGGGCCCTTTCGGATGCACTTCGATCCAGCGGGATCTTTTGTGCATTTGCCCCTCCTTTATGCCTACTCCAAAGCTCGCTCCATCATTTCCACGAAGCGGATGATGCAGCTCAGCGGGAGCACCTTGAATTCCTTTGGTTGCGGATAGTCGTTACCAAAGTAATTCATTCTTTGTCTGGCAAGGGCATGACAATGAGTAGTTGATGACGGTTTAAAGAAAAGTACAGTCTGCAATAAAAGCTTGTACCAAAAATATAATTTTTGTCAGAAACTTATTTAACATTTTTAACCCCCGACGCAAAGAGAGGGGTGTTATAAATTTAACGTGTCTGTCTGTGTATCTGTGTATCTGTCTGGAGTATCGTAGCTCCCAAACGGATGGACCGATTTGAATGCGGTTTTTGTGTCATAGATAATGTTATCCCGAGTGTTCTTAGCTATGTTTCATGAAAATCTGTTCAGCCGTTTGTGAGATATTGGACTTTGAAATTAAAATGACGGGGGTTTTTCAACTTTTGTAAGTTGTAGTTATAGTATGTATTTTTTTCTTTGTTAGTTTCTTTAAGTATTGAGTAGGTATGCTTATTTATTTCATGTAAATATTATGCTCTTATTTGAATTTATACACAACAAAATTTAAGTGAGTAGACATCGTATAACTTTTTAGTGACGAAATATCGTTCATTAAAATGTTCTTATAAAAACCTCCGGAATCTTTCCTTCAACATTTGTCTTTCCAAAATCCCGCTTCCCATCAAGTACTTAATTGTAAAAGTTTTTAATAAAATCATGAATTTTCAAACATTAATAAGGTTCTTTGTAGGAATTCCCAACCTGGTGTCGCACTTTTCCATGTATCTTATTGTAATGCTTGTGCTCGGGTTTCCCGGCCGCATCGAGTTGACAACTAGTGATATTGAAAACGGCTTCCTCGGAAGAGGCGCTGAGCGGTACAGCTAGAAAGAAGCATATCGCGAATTTCTACAATTTATGCCGGTGTGAAATTACTAGGACAATGTTTCATTAAATTTACTACTAAAATGCTAGGATAATAGAAATTTAAGGCTAACTATATATACTGTGATTTCTGACCATTCCAATATTTATTTACGTGAATATAATAGGTATACATAGACTGAATTTAATTAAATATAGTACTTAATTGAAGATAATTAAAGAATGTCTTTTGAAATCTGCGTATTTACTTCAAAGATTCATGTTTACATTCAACTTTACGCAGTTTAAAATAAAGTCTACTTTTGAAAACACTCCAAAATGTATCTACGCGCTATTGAACATTTCTAATGCTCCCTGCACGCACGATCCCTATATGGACATAACATGCTCATTAAATTGACTGACGACTCGGCGGTTGCCCTAAATAATGACAGACAGATTGATGACGTGGTGCTTGATTTAGTTAAAATACAATTCAAAGAAAACGAAGGTGATTTACTTCAGATCTAAATTACGACTAGCATTTAATTTTGCAGCAAAGACGCAAGACCATGGCAATTTAGTGAATGCAGTAAATTCAGTGCAATGTAGTAAAGTAAATTCAATTGGAAAATAAAGTTATTTGTTATGGTAATTTATTAATGTAGTTACAGGCATATTTCTATAATAACATCAAAATATAAATACCTACTTGAAGGGGTCAAAATACAATAGATTTTAATTTAATTCAATATTATTTTCCCTGAAGACGAAACTTCTTGGTGGTTACTTTTTTGTTGTGTTGTTTACTCGATTGTTTAATGTCACAATATAAAATTGGAATTGAAATGAGAAAATAATATTCTTACTATAAAACGTAATTCAAATTGATGAATTCTTTGAACAGCGGTCTGAACAGTACCCTAGACCTGTTCGGATTCAATACAAGCCGATCTTAATTCACCGGTCACGTTTAGATAAATAGTGTCCCTTCATAATAAATTCGGTAAAGCATATATTTTTTCACGCCACTGCTCGGAAATGTGGCAAATGATGGTCAGAATTCAGGCTTCAAAGCTGGGGTTAGTTGGACATCGCACGAACAGGCCAACTATGAGTTCAATTCAAACTGTCGTTTGAACAGCGATTCGCTCAATCTCAGGGCCCCCGGGCCCGCGCCGGGCCGCCCCGCGCCGTGCTCCTCGGCACGCGAGCGGGACCGAGCTAGAGTGTTTCATATTATGATCTTTAATTAGGTTTTGCAATTTCCTCGCAGTAGGCGTGAAAAACACTATGTAATGTCTCGGCCAAAAGTGCAATACATGGACTCGTCTCCTTCGAGGTCCTCTCCCTCGGCTCGGACCTAGAACCTACTCGTCCATCTATTGCCTACTTTCTAGCCTTTACGAGTACAACAATGTACTATTACCTAATGTATGAGTTAAAGAAACTTGCCACCTCTCGCAAAAAATATTGCAACGTTTTAATTTCGATTTAATAATCGATCGAATCGATGAATCCTATCGCACGTCTTTTTAGTGCATACGGCACTCGCACTGTAAAATGAAAATGTAATTTATAATCGCATTACAGATTACATTTTGTAATTTTAATTTGTAATGCAAGTGAAATTATTTTTTTTTTCAAAAAACCCAACTGCTTTTTTTTTTAATGGACCCAACTGCTTATTTCAAATTTTATAGCCTATGTCACTTCCACGATTAAGGCTGCACATTCGAAATTTTCGTGAAAATGAGTTATTGTTATAACAATAAAAATTAGAGAAAAAGAAATCTAAAGTCACCCCTATTTTTTCACTTGTAACCATTTTACTGCTCCATTTTTTATCAGAATAATATGAAATTCTATAACTTTCTTCATATAATAATGAACAAGGGCATCATTTTCTTACTTTCTTAATTTTCTTAAAAATTTATCTCGTTTTCTGAAATATACCGCCAAAGTTCCTACGCCTCCCCGTTTTCGTCCATACGGTCAGTGCGGGACGAGACACGTTGCATGACGGACCTGTGTCAATTTGCCAGCGCGGAAATTTTTAAATATTTGTAGAAATTGTGGACTATATTTGTTGCATAGAGTAGACAATCCGTTTTGTGATTCGTATAGTTGGTAACTAATAAACATTTGCGTATATTTTAGTTTTTAGTGACAGATAATTTTGTTGCATAGAGTGGACAATCTATTTCGTGGTTTGTAAAGTAGTAGGTACTATAGACAAGACAGCTGACTGACCATCCGTGCACTTTATGTGCATTGTAATAAGGTTCTTGTATAAATACAGGATGGTCAGTTAACTGTGTTGGCGTTTGTACCTAATGAACATTTACGTAGGTATAGTTTAGATTTTGTTTTTAGTTCAAAATGGGATACAATAATAATAATAATAATAATTTCAGCGAACGGTTTAATAGCGAAGAGTCTCGACCATCACCTCAAGAGACTCTCGCTAGATGGCTGGATCAAGGGTCAGATACAGAAGGCGGTACTCCTGGATACTGCGCGGATAGTCAGGAGATTCCTGTCTCTGGCGCCCTGACCACCGGCAGCTTAGGCCCCGCCTCGCTGCCGGCGGTACCCTAGGTTAGGTTTTTATAATGATTTTATGTTTTGTATGTATAGTTTTATATTTTACTTTTTATATAGTTATTGTAAAAACCTAGCTTAAGACAAAAGATGAATAAAGAGAATAATAATAAATTCTTTATTTTAGGCCAGTTTGCCCATAGATTGTTAGTAACATACAAACTTACGATACTAGAGTTAGTACGTCTTAGCTTAGGTCCCACAAATTTTTCAATAATTATTTTGGGTCTTTGGGGTTAAATGCGCAGGAGGAAAATACGTAATATCAAGAAATTTTACAAGAGAAGAGGAAAAAGAATACACAAGTAAATACCTATTCTATCAAAGTATCAAATATCTAAACAGTATCAAAATTTGGGAAATCGCTAAAACCAGACATTTTATTAGTAAATATATTTACAATATCTATTGCTTAGGAGCATGAACAATTATAGAAACAATATTGTTTTATCTGCTCGTATTAATTGACTGTCAAGTGTTAGTAGAATAAGTTCTAATAAAAATAGTGGGCTTGGCAAATATTGTAAGTACCTACCTATGGGTTGCATGCCAACTCCAAGTTCGATGCAGAGTTATTATTTGATATGAAACAAAGTATTGTTAACGTACAACTAATCTATAAGTATATATTTACCCGAGGCCGATTTCTGTACAGTCAGCATATAGTAGCCAAGTTAGCCAAATATATCGGAACGTACATTCATCGAAATAGTCTTTGTTACTATAAGTAGGAGTAAGGAATGTGTTACGATATATTTGGCTACTTTGGATGCTACTTACTATCTGATGCTGACTGTACACGCCATCATCATCAAATCAAGGAAGTAGAACGTAATAAATATACCGAAAATTTGTTTAAAACTTAACAACCTTAAACTTACACAAAAGGTAAGGGACAGAGAGACACACTTTCGCATTTATAATATTAGTATGGAGTATGGATATGGAAATATGGATAGTATGGATTATATGTCTTTCCCGCTCACGGGACAATGATGTCCCGGACCTTTGGAACCTTTTGACAATTTAATGAAATGCAAGGAGTACACCAAGCGGATGCTGTCTCTGCCCGTGTCATGGGACGCACACAGAAGCAGCACCCGCTGGGGTGTAAGAGTCTATTGCTAGTTGATGGAATCTAAATAAAACGGGTTATTGGGTGAAAATGATGGACTAGTAGCTGGGCTATTGGATGAAACATCGGACGCCTGCCCAATAAAACTGTTTCACATTTTATCTCTGGCAGGCTGCTAGATGGGCCCCTATTAATAGCGACATTAAAAAATGGCCTAAGGGCAACACTAGGTATGGATGATTATTATTACCTTTATATTTTTTTCGCACTATCCGTCTCTCTCTTATTAGAATATTTAGTAACAGAGGTATAGTGCGAGAAAAATCGAAAGTATGTCGCGGCCGTCTAGTGCTAGGCGTGCTGAGGGCCTACCGCGAAACGAAACCGAACTTCGTTAGTGTATCTTCCTCTCTGTCGCGCTTGCTAGTTCTAGCGACAATGAGAGTTATTCGAACGAATTTCGTTTTCACTAGCACGGCTAGCACGAGACGGCCGCGACATACTCTCGATTTTTCTCACACTATACCTCTCTTTCCTAATGTTCTAATAAGAGAGAGACCGATAGTGCGAGAAAAATCGAGTGTATGTCGCAGCCGTCTCGTGCTAGCCGTGCTGACGGAACTACACTAATCGTAAGTAAATAGTATTATAATAGTAGGGACATAATTTTTGAACTTAATCAATTATGTAATTTATGTATGACAAATATCACGTTTCAATTAAGCATGACGAATGTTACCCACCCACGTCCACCCTTGCATTGGTAACGATGCGCGATGACGCGTCTGTAACTTAACCTATGTAATGCTTAATAAACGACGGCGGGTTGTGCGACTTGCGCGGGGAGAGGGTCGAGGCTCCGCCGATACGCTCAAGGACTTTAGCGGGTATACAAGCCTTAAGAGGAATCCAACGACACATCATATGTCAAAATCCGTCAAACGGTTTAGGCGGCAGGGCGTGCCTAAGAATAAGGTCACATACATACAAACGCCAACACAGTTAACTCCATCCTGTATATATATAGAACCATATTACAATGCACATAAAGTGCACGGACGGTCAGTTAGCTGTGTTGTCGATAGTAGGATACATACGCTAAACGAAAAACATAACCCTCCTCTCCTTCGGCAGTAAGGTAATTACACATTAATTTGATTTAATAAATCATTTTTCATAATTAACCGATTGAAAGAAGCGAGCAAAGCGTCTCCGTTTCAGCTAGGGGAAAAATGCTGTCATACGTCCGTTTGTCCGTTTGTCTAAATTTCCGGCTATTCTCGACCACAGGTCGCATATCTGAACCAATTCTCGTAAAATTTTGTGAGCGGTTAATTAAATATATAAAATAATATTGTCATAAATTTTTCAAAAATAAATAAAATGGCGTAATATGAGTTGAAAAAAAAAACATAGTGATTTTGGTATAGAAAAGGGGGGTTTTGGACTTTTTTAATTTATATATTTTTTCCTATCGTTATAAATGCGTAAAAATAAGCATGTTTTATTCATTAAACTTTTTCTCTCAGATCGATATTTACCGAGATATTCGGGTTGAAAGGTGCCACATTTAAAGGTGGCAAAACCGACTCGGATGACGGTTAGGTGTTATTTTTTTTGTCAAAGAGCGGAAAAAAACTAGGTTTTTCTAGAAAAAGATGCTTATTTTGACGTGTTCTGTACGTAACAATCGTTCACAATAGGTGCTATAATGACACCACTGGCAAAAAATTACCAAGTGCTGAAGTTAGAAAACTTTGGGACGCTATACTTCAACCATTTTTAAATTTAGACAAAAGTATTTCAAGTGTCATGTGCTCTGCCTACCCCGTTTAGGGATAAAGGCGTGTATGTATGTATGTTTTTCAAATAAAATATGCTTATTTTGACGTGTTTTATACGTACTCGTAATAATCATTTTAAATAGGTGTTATCTGTGGCAAATAATTTACTAAGTGCTGAAATGTCCCTGCATGCGATTACGAATGTAATGCCATAATGCATTACATTCGTAATCGCATTATAATTTTAATGCAATGCATTTGTAATCGCATTACATGTAATGCAATTACGTGCATGCATTACTCGTAATTGTAATGTAATGAAATTGCACGTGTAATGCATTACCTACTCGTAATTGCATTACATGTAATGTAATTTGTAATGCGATTACAAATGTAATGCATTACGCCCAACACTGGTGTGTACCTCTCCCACTCATTGTCATATAAATAGATTTAGTAAGTACCTATATTAGAAAGGAACACACTAAGTGTGGGTTGCACCAAACCGTCTGTAATCCTAAGCGGTGTTTGGAAAGTTTGACAAGTTTTATGGAATAAGAGCTCCTCCGACGACCGGTTAGCCTAGTGGGTAGTGACGCTGCCTACGAAGCTGAAGGTCTTGGGTTCGAATCCCGGTAAGGGCAAATATTTGTGTGATGAGCATGAATATTTGTTTCTGAGTCTTGGATGTTTTCTATGTATTTAAGTATTTATATCTATTATATATATCGTCGTCTAGTACCCATAACACAAGCCTTACTGAGCTTACTATGGGACTAGGTCGATTTGTGTAAGATTGTGCCCTTATATTTATTTATTTATTATTATTTATTATTATAAGAGCTGCCGGCGCCATATCTAACGTTGATCGGTCTATAAACGTTAGTTGATGCCCTTAAAATATCTTCGTGTATTTCTTTATAAGATTCGGAAGTCGAAAATGATGAGTTAACAAAAAAAATTATACGAATGTTTTTGTTTTGGACAACTACTTTATTCGTGGAACTTAACTGAACTCTGTAAACTAAAATATGAAAATATGCTTGTATCTTGCTTCACTAACACAAATGTCAAAGTGACAGATAATAACACATCAATTAATCTTTGTACGTTATGGCCCCATCGGTATTGTCAATGATTTCGTCAACGTGAAGGAAAAGCAATTGACCGGTGACTTGACTTGGGGTTTCCAGGTTCACTCGGAACAGAAGACACAACAAACATTTTTATTGTTAACCATATTACCTATTACACAAACAAGTTGTTAATAATGACAAACATAAATGAAAGACGCCTTTATTTATTTTTTCTGTGACATTTTGATCTCTCGTGCTTTGTACCTAGTTACCTATCCTACACAAACTTTATGACACGATTACCTATACAATTAAAGGGTAATAAAACTTGCGTTCTATCTGTATGATCTTGTAAAAAGCAATGACTAGTGTATTTTCTCAGTTCTTCACATTCATGACCACTTCTTAATTAAAATACCATAATACGCTCTCCATACCAGGTTTAAATAAAGCCATTGGCATGTCGATCGGAATGGATATCTGTACGGACGTCTGTGTATGGGCCGAGTCTTGGTCAAGGCGCCTATGCTTAGCACCTACGGTATAATTGGTACCATGAACTCGATCATGTTTCTATGTAGCGAGTATATTTTGTCAGTAGTTCCACTATAGTCACTTTATTCTATCAATGCGATTTCGCAATCGCTATGTACAGAACATGCATATAGCTGTGGGTCCAAACTCCAAACGTAACCACCATAGTCTTTGCTGCCTGCTCATTGCGTGGGGATAAGAAATCTACAGACGTATACTCACAATTATTACATCTATAATTGAATGTTATTCTCACAACAACGGCGTTTTAGAGGAAACGGTTTTCATTCGCATTTCGTTCAATATGACAAAGTATATTCTAAATTTTGACCAATCTTATCGATTGTAAGAAAGTTTAATTAATCAAAATACTAAATAATATGTAACAAAGTTTGTAAACAAAAGTTGCAAGTGTAGTTTCCTGTGCTACGTATAGTTTGATTGAGTTAATATTATTACGCATTGTACGGCATGTGGGTGCCGTGGATGATACATGTAACCCGTTCAGTCACAGACGTCTGTATAAATGTCGGAAGTAAAGCTTACCTGTACTTGATAGATTTGTTTATTTAGCCGCATCCAAAAGGGATCGACGTCTACTGAAAACTTGACCTAGCCATTAAACCCCAATAAAATGTGACACCATTTTCAGACATTTTGCAAAGCGGCCTACCCATCATCGTGTCATAATTAACTACCTACATAAACAAGACATTGTCATTAATGCGAGAACGGTTGAAACGCTCTGAGACAGCCCAGTCATTCGACTGGGGACACCAGTAAGTACATATTTACTTGCTGCATAACTTTCAGAGTATTTTACAGTATTCCGCACTAAGGCCATATTTCCGACGCGTTAAATTATTCTTTCAACGAGCGTGACTGTGACCTTTCTTGTCACCGTTTCAATAAACCATGTTGAAGTTTATTTTGAAACAGAACTATTGTGCGAGCTCTGATATGTGTAACTACTCTGTACCGTAGCATACTTACAGAATAATTCTGACAGTTTATCACGAAACTCTACGCGATTAACACGCCTTTTCTAAACCGATATTACACAAACCGGTGCAAGCAAAAACGGACTTTTCAGTGAAAAACACAAAGTGCAAAATGGCTCGGTAGATGCTAATTTAATAAAATCACTGTGTAGATTATAAAAGCGTGTCAAAGCAAGTTAGTGCGCGCAAATTATAGTGTCAGAGGTGGTATAATGTAAGATAATGGCAACCTTAGTAAATAGGTACATACAATAATAGAGATGGTCGTAGAAAATTGCAGCTGTACAAATTACATGAATAAATTCAACTTGTAAGTTCAAGAGATTATGAACGGCAATAAATCTATAGTTCTTGACACGCGGCAGCGTGTCAAGCCAAGTTCAATTCTAATGTAGGTACAATGTTTAAGTTGAACAAATAGAATCTAATCAAAAGTAAGTTTATGCATCAATATCACTATCAACGAAGCCGGGCGTCATTTTGTCGTTTACGCGCGTGAAAAATGAAGAATTCATACTACAAGAGTTATTTAACACGTATTTACGACGACCATAATTGTGTCCATATCGGCCCCTATCCGTCAAATATAGTTGGTTTGAGATGCATTGATTAATGGGTGAGGTGTCCCGTAACGCGAAGATAATCCGTGGACAGCTGATAGGGCTGCTAAAATATACCTCTCAGAATATTTTATCATAGGTTTTGTAAACGGCGTGTCCATGGATTATCCTCGTTTACGGGACACCCTGTATATATATATATATATATATATATCTGATATCAAATAAATATTAAATTTGGGATGTCACGACCTAAAACTCATTGAACGTGCTTAATTGAACGCAAGCTCATGCACGTACCGTATTTCAGGACACTTCATTTTTAATTGCTATACATACTATGTCTTATTTATCTTGGAATCCGAAACAGATACAGAACTATGTATACTTGAAACCATAATTAGAAGACGTAGCTAAAAACTGGCTACGTCCATCGTTTGGAAGAGTGTAAGTTTGCCAGTTTCGGTTTTTATAAATTTTAATGGCAATTTTAAGGTTATTTTTTTGGAATCTAATTATGGTTTCAAGTATAGTCATCCGTTTCGGATAGAATCGAAGTCGGTTGATTATAGTACATTGTGCCGCGAGGTTGGTAAGCGATTTGAAACTCGAGCCATCAAAGGCTCCTTCGGCGTCGGGCTACTAGAATAGACTCTCCGTAAAAAACTGACCATCCGTGTAGCACACAATCTTTTTCATCAGATTTGCGAGGAAACAAATAACTTTGGAATAAAATTAAATCAGAAATAAAAAATACAAAATTTCAATCGTCCATTTTGTTGAATTTGCCGTGAGGCAAAGACCCTTCAGCGTACAGCCACGATTTAAAATCAACAGACCCAATTTGAGAAAGGCCTCCACCCACCGAACGCGTGTCGTGCGCGGCGCGTGTGCTGCGCGGGCCCGCGCAAGTTGTAAAGCATTGAAACTACACTTCAAACACACATCGAACGCAGTCCGAACGGAGGCCCGCGCGGGCCCGCGGCGCTAAAGATACAACTCGGCAGCGCGGCCGCGTGTCGTGCGCTGTGTATGTGTTGGTAGTGAGAGAGATATGCCGCGCGGGCCCGCGCTGCACACGCGTTGCTAACGCGTCGCTGACGCGGCGGGCACGCCGCCCGCTTGCGGTGTGAATATACCGCTTCAATCGCGCCCGACACGCGTTCGGTGGCTGGAGGCCTTAATGACACTTCTTCCCGGGCGGGCATAGGGATATCCAAAACAACGACGACCTCTTCTGTAGCTTAGTTGCCTACCTTGCCTACGAAGCCGGAGGTCCTGGGTTCGAACCCCGATAAGGGCATTTATTTGTGTGATGAGCACGAATATTTGTTCCTGAGTCATGGGTATTTTCTATATATTTAAGTATATAATTATACACCCTGTATAAGTATGTATATCGTCGCCTAGTACCCATATCACAAGCTTTGCTTAGTTTGGGACTAGGTCGATTTGTGTAAGATTGTCCCCAAATAATAATAATAGTATGTTTTTATCTTTCAAAATCAGAATAATAGTGACACAATACGAAAGCTATATTCTAGGAACGTGGGCGCTGTCAATTAGGTATGGTGAATTGGTGGAATTTTCGATTCTTTTTTTCATCATGAGAACTTTATGTAATGGTGTGGTTACACCATTATAGAATGGTTATTCTATAGTTTTGCTAGTTCGGAACCAGCAGTTAAACTACGCACTGGTTTACCATTAAGTACATTTCTTAAAGTTTGCTTAATAGAAAATGGAATAGACGAGTTCGCAAATCGGCCACGACTTACCTCGCCTTAAGATATATTGCGGCCCGTATCATAAGAGCTATTGTTTACACGACAGCTATAAAAGGTGCAAAATTTGGTTTCTTGTAAGCGTGACTAAACATTGCATTTAATTTTGTACCATCTACAACGATACACAGAAACGATTTTTGCTTGTCATTGTTTGACAGAATTGGTTCTTGTTTTGCGGATGTTATAGTAAGTTACTGTGCCCTACATTCCAGTTAATCTTCTTAAGCATGGCTCGGTTCCGCAAAAATCATAGTTTCATGTTACTCGTTCGGACAAACAATTTTGTTTTTTGCCCGCTTTGCACCTCCGGCTTTACTCAGAGCTGTTTGCGCGAATAACAAATGCGGTGTTAGTCTCTGAGATAACATCGTCTAGTACGTAGCTTCTATTGCGTTTTTTTCCCGCGCATAATAAATGAAATAGGCATGTAAGCAAAATTCTAAACGTGTATTGCGTACGTTCATTTCGCTCTTGGCCTCCAGTACTCATTTTAAATACTCGTCAACCTCAAACTTTAAATATTTTTATTGCCACAAAGACTTATACTAGATAATACATATTGATTATTGATTGATTACCGTTGTGAGGCAATAGGTCGGTAGGTTATAAACGTTATTTAGCTGGCGTTGCCTAAACTAGTTTATTTTGGGTAATTACTCAGTTTTACGCCAACCTATATTAATAATACTATTATACTGTTCTGTGCTTATACTAATCTCTACCAGTATTATTAACAGGAAAATCCGTGCCGTTGTAGTTTTGTGAATTTAAGTAGGTATGCACAGAGTTATCTCCGGAACTACTGATCCGATTTGAAAAAATATTTTACCAGTATATAGAATGGTCCTTTAGGCTAGATATAAGTATATCAAGCTCCGCCTGAGTTGCGGGTTCTCAGTAATACCATCGCGCGCAGTTAGTTTATACTAACAATAAATTACCCCTTTAAAATGTTAGTTTTTAGCTTTGTCAGTCTATGAAATGTAAATTTGTAACTCAGTATGTCTGTATGTCAGTACATATATAGAATTGATCGTCTGGATGGACATCTTCATCATACTAATATAATAAATGTGAAAGTTTGGATGTTTGTTACTCAATCACGCTTTTAAACGGCTCAACCGATTTCGAAGTAGTTTTAAGCCTGGTTTCAAATATACGCAGGCGAAGTCGCGGGCGGAAGCTAGTAGGCTATTTTTTATCCCGTGGCTCGGATTGGATTCTCTATAAAACGCAGGCGGAATGTGAATGGGCATCTATTCACATTTCGCCATAGCATAGAAACATTCACTCTTTCCGCGAATATGATCAAAATCCTTCCATCCATACTTAATATTATAAATGCGAAAGTGTCTTTGTCTGTCTGTTTGTCTGTGGTCTGTTACCTCTTCACGCTTAAACCGCTGAACCGATTAAGATGAAATTTGGTATACAGATATCTTGAGTTTCGGGGAAGGACATAGGCTAGATTTTATGGAGCTACGACATGAACGAGTTAGTGTTATTTAAACCTTATATTCGTTACCGGATTTTAGGATCAAAAAGAGCATGCAACTGCTGCCTAACATTGTTATTACAGAAATATCACCGTATACGCAGTAAGTACTATGGATTAGTGGTGCACCAGATAAGTGCTGTCACCCAGTCCTGTTTGACATCAATAGTAGTTAATTAAGCTGCTCGCGTTTCGTCAATAGTAGGTAGTTAATTAATCTGCAATCTCACGTTGCCATCTAGTCGAATAGTGTTGTGATTGATGATGTACTTTAATATAAACTACATGGATATTTTTAGATAGGGCTAACATTTTTTATTCCGATAGAGCATCATATTTTTCCTAAATATGATTGATTTTATTACAGTTTTATCAATTTCAAGTAGGTATACACGCAGGTTGAAAATAAACGTTCGGATTATTTGCTTCGTATAAAAAGGTGTAGGTAAAAAGATAAAAATATTTATTTAAGTATTTCATCATTATATTGCACAAAATGAGAACTTATAGTACATAAAACTTTTTAACAAAAAAATTAAACCGCCGAAAAAAAACTGAAAAGCAAAAAATAATAAACCTTTTTTATTTAGTTTGATAACGAAGTTCTTAAACTATTGTAAGTATGCCTAACTATATATTTTTGTAATTTTTTGAGTTTTTAATTAACTAACCTTAATAACTAAGTTCTTAAATTAATGTAAGTGTACCTAAGTAATTTTCGTCGGCGCCAAACAGTCAATGAACAAAGGTTTGATTTGGTGTAACTTGTATGTTCTTGTTTGGGGTAATCTTTGTTCATTGATTGTTTGGCGCCGACTAAAAATTACTTAAGTACACTTACATTAATTTAAGAACTTAGTTATTAAGGTTAGTTAATAAAAAACTCAAAAAAAATACAAAATATATACTTAGGCATACTTAAGTATTTAAGAACTTAGTTATTAAACTAAATAAAAAAGGTTTATTATTTTTTGCTCTTCAGTTTTTTTTCGGCGGTTAAAGTTTTTTGTTAATTTATTTTTATTTTTAAATTTTCTGTGGCTTACTTTAGTTCATTACTAACTTAATTAAGTTAAACATTTTGCATGTACCTACGCACGCACGCACGCACGCACACACACCATACATTTCAATCAGTTAGGAACAATCAATCATCCCCTGTTTTCCCACCCTTAGGGTTGACATTTTAATTTTAAATTTATGTGGGATCAACTTCGAGATATACCCTTTAAAAAAAAATTTATCAAAATCGGACTTTTCTGTAAAAAGTTATGCGTACATAAAAAAATATATACGCGTTGACTTGAGAACCTCCTCCGTTTTTTCGTCGGTTGAAAAGGTGGACTTAATGGTATAGAGCATTCTCCTTCAACCTTAAGGCAAAGCAAAAATAAAATGTATGCATTAAAAATAGTTCAGAAGTGGTTTTAGTACCTAATTTAGTTACTAAAATGCAGCCACATCTATCGCCTACTTATTTCAAACTCAAGCTGCAGGCCAAACTAAAAATATATAAATGCGTGCTGATGCGCAATAATTTTTGATAAGACTGCATATCTGACTCTGATTATTTATGGAGCCAGTAGGACGTGAGAAATGTATGATATGAACGCTTTTTAATAAATAAATACCAGTGACCTTACTTGAAGAAAATAGTCAAAGATTTGTCATTTTTTCATTGGAGTCAATATTTTTTTACGAAACCTAAGGTCAACAGAGGTATTTGCGTAAGTTGAGTAAATTTGTTTTTCTCGAAAACATGGTGAACTTTAGATATCCGGGCTCACACACAAGTGGTAGGCATTTCTTGCTTACACATGCTTACACCTACCCCTAAATAGAATATGGGACAACAGTGCCCACGTTGTCACAGATTTTATCCCGGTTAATGGTGTTATTGAATTTTATTAAATATATTATTTCCGAGAGCTACAGTCTACTACCTATAGCCTAAGTCACTAAAACAAATCCATACACATGTCCGATTTGACGCACTCACACAGAGACGCGCCACTACATTAAACTTAAGCGGGCTTCGGCGGACTAATTGGTGCATCAGTGACGAGTGCCACGCATGTGCAGCGTAGAACTAACTGGTTTCGAATGGAACGTAGCTCTAGAGAGATGATACTGCTTTAGCTAATATATTTACTACGGTATCGATGAACGCGCGATCACAATCAGACCGGATGTAGAGCGCGGTTGTCGGAATCAGAATTGGCTCCTTAATTGGCTGTAGATGGACATTGTTTATCGACTGATTCAATTTAATTTAAATTTTTAAACAATATTTAGGTACGAAGAATAATTCAATTATTTACGTTTATTGTATTCTCAAATTTCAAAATAACCATTGAGGGTATCTTATAACAAATGTGGACAATTTTGTAGAAATTACATTAATGAATCTAAACATGAATACTTAAGTAAACCAACATTGTAAGTATTATTAGTTTGTATGGAAAATACGTTCTTCCAAAAAACCTAAACTGTGTTATCTATGGAACTACCTGGGCCAAAATAAGACTCCACTTTTCGTACCGTATCTATTTTACCCGTCACAAGTGACAAATTCAAGTACCTAAGTCTAGTCAAAAATCGGTCCCCTGATCCTAGGTTTTTTCGAGCGCTCGAAATCAAAAGCGAGCGGTAGATAATATTCGTACACGAATATTTGTCACTATTATTTTCGCATAAACCCAATAATAGCTATTTTTGAAATCATCACTCGAAAGCTAGTGATTGGCTATCGATACTTTTGCGTTTCGTTGTATGCAAAAAGTAGATAAAAAATTACCGGTTTTTCAAAATATTAATTTTCAGCATACCTAATATAGACAATTGTACTTTATTGGAAGTTGTGTTTCTATAATATAGTAAATTGATTGATTTTAAATATATTATGCGTTTCATAACAGAAAAAAAACCAAAGTAAGTAGTGGGTAATAGTAAACGAAACGCTTATTTTCCCGCCTAATAGACTAACGATCTTGGTTTTCAACCACAAAATGCGGCAATAAATTAAATATACTCGTACACCAGCCAATCATTTAGCATCGAATCAATATATTTTATTTAAATATATCTATCTTTTAAATTAATAGTCAGTCCAAAGTTAAATAAGTAAAACTGAAGTGTCCATTTTCTAGCGATAGAATTGAATACGAGTGGTCAATAGGTACCACTCGTTTTTCAATTTTCTATCGCTCGTATTTCAAAAATAGCATTTCACCGATTTTGACCGTTTTCGAGTGGAAGAGTCGAGGGCTCGACAGACAAAAATCGGTCCCCAGTACTGCACTCATAATTCCGGGACCATTGATCACGGCATCCGATAGTTAGTTAAAATATGACGTGCAAAAGGGCTATTTGAAGCCTATTTATTTATATATTCAATTGTATAAGTGATGTCCATGTTAATGAAAATCTTACAGAGTATTAGTTAAAGCAATGACGCGTCGTTTCAGTGTCCGAGAGGTAACCGGAAGGCTCGTGGTATTTGAGCTCCCGAAGTGTTGTGGAATGGGCGGTGCAACCCGAACTGAGCCAACTTAGACACTGCAACTATGCGTCTGAATATAATAATCAGGCCATGACGCCATGTAAGGGCACGCAATGATAACAAAAAACTTATAAGAAGGTTATAAAAGTCATTAAAACAGAATTAACAAAATAAAATGACAAAATAAATATTTAGATTTAGATAAAGAATATAATGGACTTTCGAAATGGTCATAGATATGTTATCCCAACCCAAGGCTCCTCTAGGCCTCCTCAAGCGGAATCACGCGGCCACCTAGTACTGAGATTAAGTTCAAAACCGGTTAAGTTATGTGCACATTAACCAGTGGTTACCAATTTTTATAAATATCCTTTTTTTTATACAACGACGGTGGCAAACGGTCCGCCTTCTGGTAAGCGGACACCGCAACCTATAGACGCATGCAACTCAAAAGGAGTAACATGGGTGTTACCGACCCTTAATATGTTTGAGGATTCGCCGTGTTGACAGCTGAAGGAACAATTTCCCTCGCTCTCAACAACGCATCCTCGGGAGCTCTGGCGACCTTGCTCACCACCAGGAACACAACACTACTACAGCGCAAGATCCTTAATTCAATACTAACTCAACGAACAGGCTCGATAGTCCAAACATGTCATTCTATCGCATTCTAAAATCAACAATAAATCATAATTATAATTCGTACGACATCACTAATAAGTGCGTCTCACGATAATCGTGACGAATCCACATTGTAACAAAAGTCAAGTTCGTTTTATCCCATTCTCGTGACCGATCATCGTTGTCAAACAAATTTTGATCCTTATTCATATTAAATGAGAATTTAATTTAGAGTAATGCGGAAAACACGAACTACATCAGAAACATTCATGTGAGAAGGGTATCCAATTTGCTTGTTTTATACGTCAGTTCGCTTCGCTGAATGTTGTAATGGACACTCAAAAGCTGGGAAAAAGTAATTGAAACATTCATATTCTTTCACAAATAATTTACCAACTGAATTTTTTTACAAATAAAATACGAAACCTATTCAGATTGCAAAAATATGTAATTGTATTTATTTTATAGTTTTTGAAACGAATTGTGAACAAAAATTAACAAACATTTCACAAAAGCAGTTTGTTATTCTTATCTGGGAAGATGCATATTGTTTCTATGTGATAGAGCGCTTTCGCACTAGCGCACACAGACAATATCTAAACGTAGTGTTAACTAAAGAAGTATGAAGAACCATTTATCGTCAAGTATGTAGAATAATCTCTCTTATATAATGAATATGAAAGTTTGGATGTTTATAAGTTTGGATGATTGTTACTCAATCACGCAAAAAAGTCTTAACGAATTCGGATGAAATTTGGGTAGCTCATAGCCTGAATTAAAACATAGGATACTTTTTATTATGGGGAATGAAATCGCGCTAAACGCTCGCTAGGTGAAGATAACACTGTTTAAAACTAACTTGCCAACGCAATGCATTCTAATGAGCATTGTATTTAACTAACCTAGGTAATTAATTTGTTATTACCAACATGAATTTGTCATGTGCTTTTATGGATACCCGATGTCTGAAATAAACAAATTTCATTTCATTTCAGAAACTTCTCATCTAATCCAATTAGTTCTCAAAGTCCGCTGTTGCATTAATTTGCTGCCACTAAACTTGCATGCGGTAGAAGTTTGAATGCACACAAACAACGGTTTCGAACAACGTATTTGACTTCAACTTTGTCGTGGAATTGTTTATTGGGCACTCCGGTAGACTATTGGCTATCTACTGGCTTAGTGTTATTATAAGATCTTCAAATGAATTATTAGAATGAGACCGAAACCTTTAACTTACATGAATAACATGCCTTTAAATGTACTTTCTGGCGATCTTTTTTCTCCACGCTTCAATTGGAATCACAAAATATACGTCAAAGTGGTGCACAAAATTGCATTTAAATAGCTTTTTTCGGAAATCCGCAAAATATCTCGCAAGTTTGCCATCAGTGATTATAGTCCGACCGCTTGACTCAGTCCTCGCCCGGAGCACGCGGCGTGCGGGCGTCGGGCTTTGCCTCCCGCACCCCGCGCGCTCCCCCGCTATACCGCCCGCGCGCCGCGCAGGCGAGGGCCGGACTATAGGTATGCCTACTTGTCATAAAAATCGCATCATGGTACAATAAATTAGGTCAAATGCGCACCAGCTTGTTTCATTTATTTTATTTAGCACACGGTCAGGATTAGTTTTTATAGTAAACTCCGTATTTCTACTTATTATTTCTTCACGATAACTAAAATAAACATCTTTTATTTACTGTTAAACGAGATCTGTCTCATCCATTCTACCACCAATAAGCTGCACTTTTCTAGTTTTATACAGCTTGCGATTGACCATCTATTTTCCGATACCTATTATGATATTATTTTCTGTTCACGGATTCAATGCCTAGTTCCTACTTTTCGTTTTCGTTTTGAGATGTACAGTATACATCATACATTTCTAAAAAGGTCGTTAGATTCATTGTTTGCATCTAATTCAGTATTATATTCGTTATATATTATAGTATTTCATTAGTTTCCACTTAATTTACTTTGACGACCGCTTTAGCCCAGTTGGTAGTGACCCTGCCTACGAAGCAAGAGGTCCCGGGTTCGAATCCCGGTAAGGGCATTTATTTGTGTGATGAGCACGAATATTTGTTCTGAGTCATGGATGTTTTCTATGTATTTAAGTATGTTTATCGTCGTCTAGTACCCATAGTACAAGCTTTGCTTAGTTTGGGACTAGGTCGATTTGTGTGATCAGTGAGTAATACGTCGAAGGGCTACGGTAAAGATCGCAACTTTTTTGTTTCCGCAACGACGATTTTCTCCTTTTTCATTTGCTATTCTTATCCAAATTTATCAATGAAAATCATTCTCCAATCATCATCAGATCATTTATGCGTAAAAACGTTACGTCACTCAAATGCAGTATTAATCATTGTGACCAGTGCGCGCAGATAATGCCCAATGATTTATTATACACACCTGGTTCTCAACCGGTTGTTTGGAGCAGACCTTATACGAGCATGCACTCAAATCTAACGCAGTTCGCAGCGGACCTATTTGCGTGTCACGAAAACTCGCTGGTCTGCGGGCAGAATACGGCTATATTGTAACCATTCGCTTTTGCTTAATTTGTTAATGTTAATTTGCACTAAGATTATTAGCAGCCCGAGGTCCCAGTAATGAGTATCGTTGAGACCGTCTGTCGTGAAATTGTACAATTACTGTGGCTGTAGATGTCTTGAATAGAGCGCATCTTAAACAAAGCTTGCGTCCTTTACGCTCACAATTGGTACTCGTCTGCCAATTCGAAGGAGGTAACGATCTGTTATCATAGACGAGGAAAAGAAGAAGAAAAGGAGAAGGTATATTGCGTTTAGGGTGAGAGGCTGTTTGTTTGTTTGTTACTCATATCATTTTTCGCACTCTGCAACTTAAACCTGAATTCCTTCATTAGGTCCGTGAACATACGACATAGATGTGATATCAAATAAAATCACACTTAGCTACTTAAACTTGAGTTCCGTCCGTCTTAGGTCCGTGAACAATACAAAAATACTGGCAGTGGCGTGGCATCCATATAACTCCATGTTGTATCGATATCTTCAGCTAATCGTCGAGTGTTAAGCGAAATCTTCAGTAAAGTAATTTACCACCGGCGGCTACGAAGGTATATATATTATGATACGACAGCGAACGAAAAACCATAGAATGCGAGCTTCTTACAATTTTCTACCCGTGTAAGTCGTGCCTAAAACCCGGTATGCGCATGTTCGAACTAAATAAACGGCTGCCTGGCATCGTTTTGACGCCCCGCCCCCAGCCCGCTTAATGGCTATGGCACCCATTCTGAGGGGCCATTTTGCGGCGCTACTTATAGACTTCTATGGTGTTTTCGTTCGCTGTGATACGAGCGTTTGCTTCTTGCAGGGACCGAACTCACTGCCACATTAACCTCCAATATCGTAAGCGCTGCACCAACCAATGAGATATTTATGAATTAATTAATGTGAAGGCGTCCTAATGACACCAACCTATTATCTAATTCGTCGTTAAACTCGTGCAATTAGCGAAGCATGTTCTGATCATGTCACGTGTTGGCGAAAGTTTTAATGGGTACCTTGTTGGTTACGAAATACCGTTTGTGTATATATATATATGTACATACGTATATGGAGGAACAAGTTCGATATCTAAACGAAAGTAACTATAGCGAGCCGCTGAGGCAAGGCATCGACCGAGTTCCATTTTTTTATACTACGACAATGGCAAATATTAATATATGGTCTGCCTGGATACTTGCGATTCCACAAGAATCACAAGCGCGTTGCCGACCCTTTTCTGATTTGAGGATTCGTTGTTTTGATAGCTAGAGACGAACGCTCCCTCAGTCTGAACTCGACGCATCCTCGGAAGCTCTGGTGACCTTACCACCACCATCAGGAACACAACACCACAGTATACCTACAGAGCAATTAGTAACGTTATTATGGTTTTAAGCTGCAGGCCATTTGTGTAAGCCAACCTAATTATCACGTAATTTATATACTTATCGATGTTATTAAGTTATAACCCGCTATCCGCTGTTTCGAATTGGTCATTAATTCCTGTTTTCGTTGGCAAGAGCACACGGTGTAGCTTTTTGTTAAACAAATGACTCAATGTGGGTAAATTAAACTGGCTATTACTGGCCACCTCCATTACACACAAATTCGTAATTAGTCTGCACAAAACGAAGCATTGGTTGATATTGATATTAATTCAATTAAACAACTAGATGCCGAACTGATAACTATATGTATAGAGCTTCACCAAAGTATTTTATTACCTATACACTTATTTTCTCATAAAGTACGCAAAATAGCAGCCGAACTAGGCCTCCATTTTGTAACTTGGTAAAATTGTTCTACCTCTATAATGGCACTCACTAACTTATTAAAGGAGCAAGCGGTTAGAGTAGCGCTACAACCCCCCCCCCCCCCTTTTTTTCACGCAAAATAGGTACACTCGACTTGCGGAAAATGCCCTGACCCCGTAGCATGGACGGCCTCATCACGAGATAAGTGACGCTGACACCGTTTAATTAGAACGAGACGGACGCTCTATATCTTGTCACTTATCGCGTGATAAGGCTGACCATGATACGGGGTCAGTACAACTAAATAACTAGTTTACAGCGGTGAACGAAAAAAACCATAGAAGTTTAGACTTCTATGGTGCCATTGCCATTATGCGGGAATGGGGTGACAAAATGCCAGGCAGCTGTTTAGTTCGAACATATGCATAACGGGTTTTAGGTACGCGTTTGGGTAGAAAGTTCTATGGTTTTTACGTTTGCTGGTTTACAGGACTTGCCGCAGTTGTAACGTTTTTGAAGCAGGCACCAAAGCTAAATAATCAAATACGTATCTTTTATCGTCTGTATCACGCTGTTTAAGTAGCTTCGGTGTTTTCAGGGAGTTCCGTAAAAGTAACCTGCATGTTGTTATCTTTGTATTTTGTTGCTATGGGGATGTGTCCGTTGCGTTTTTGTTTACTATCATTCAATAAATCTTTTATATAGAATCCGGTGATTTTTCTGATATTATTAGATATATGGGGTGTTTACCACCCTGCAATTTTTAGCAAGTTATATTTAAATGGTATATAATTAGCTTAAAAAATGGAGTTCTCAGCTATAGCTGTTTTATGTGGTTTATAAATGTGAGGATATTTGTACATAATATAAGATGTCAATAATAAGACCTCAACATTAAACAATGTACAAGGTGTATAATGTAAATGGGCAGTGAGGGAAGATCAGTAAACTAGAAAAATACGGAAATATCTTTTTAAGAATCACGAGGTCGATTTAAGAAAAAAAATTGATTCATAAATAAACCTCATACGCAGCCAATAATAAAACCCCGTAAAAATTCTCTGCTAATCGGAGTTCGTTTTATTGTGGATATTTATATTGCTGGTTGTATCGAACAACTGTTCCTATAGGATATGGCTATGTGCTATGGAAACGCCATAGTCACTTGACAGCACGCGTTAAGTGTCTGAACGTGCAGTGTGACAAAAATATGTATCGAACTAATCCTCTTATAAATATGTACCAAAACCGTAATCGGCGATATAAGACGGCTGCGCTACGCAAAAATAAACTAACCCATTCCTTCAGGTTGAAAAAACTTTATTTGAAATTTTTAGTACCTATTATTAGCAAAATGTATTTAAAGCAAATACTTTGTATTAAGTATGGTAAATTCAATCTATATTTTTTTTTTTTTGCGTATTATGAGTTTGACAAGCAAAATTAGTTTACTGTGTAGAACGGAAGTTGAATAACCTTCTATATGAAAAGATACTCGAGTTTAGCTTGGGCACTTCAACTACGGTAGCTATTAAATACAATTAAGTGGAAAGTTAAATACGTTATTTACGATTATAGTCAATATTTAAATAAAATAAGGCTGTAAACAAATTGTATGTTCGCTTATAACTTTTGATCTACTGACCGGATTGCCATGAAAGCGGGTATCCAGGTATAGATTGTGTTCCTGGTCAACATATAACTACAATGCTTTTTTACGCATACAAAGTCGTGGACAAAAGTTGGTTTATAATCAAATGATACTTATACCAATCATCTTTAAGTATTAAAAATTAAGTACCAAAATAATCTCTTTTCGTATACATATTATACTATTTACTACCTCATATATGTAAGTGGCATAAGTATAACGTAGCATATACTTTACAAAAAAGATACTTTAATTATGTAATCGTCTAATATTTTGAATAATTTTAAGTTAGTTACTTGTTTTCTGCGTAGGGCAGCTGAGATACTTGTTTTAAGACTCTAGTTAACGTCCTTAAGACAAGTTTTGTCAACGGTGAATCCAAGTATCTCCCAAAAGCATTTGATTTTCAAGTATCGTATCGAATTGCTTGTTTTTAGCGTAGATATGGTCAAGATACTTGAATTCGGCGTAGATTAAAATAGCAAAGAAGATACTTACTTGAATATTTGAATTATCAATAACTCGGAAAATAAGAGGCTTAAAAAAAGAAAATGTGCAACGAGAGCTTTTCAAGCTGCGTAAGCCAAAGAGCAAATATTTTTGTGTTAGTTATATACACCCATATTTACTCGTACATAGCCTTAATTACAATTTCGTCTAATAATTTCAAGAAACCCAAACCACAGCGCATATCTAAAGCGCTCAGTGAAATTTTACGATGAAAGCCACAACCACAAACCAAAGGTTATTTTAAGCAGCTACGTGTTGTTTTACCAAAGCCACTGATATTTATAACATAACTGCTCGCATATAAATGTGTTAATACCTACTATATCATTGCCAAGGTCAGGTGGCGGCAATGACCCATTTTGGAAACATGCTGCGCTGTTTTTAAACTGCACGCTCCGTTGTTAATTTGCTCGCTGCGGTGTACGAGTACGTTGATAAACATAATAATTTACTTTAAAAACAAAGTTTTAACCGACTTCAATTTAGTACTCCGCCAAGCCACGAGAACATTTCTTTTCCAATTTACCTCATGAACTAATTTCCGAGAGCAAATGCGTTGATTATTATAGAAAAAAACCCAATTGCTGTACGTGACCCGATAATATTTGAGGACTTCCGTCAATTCCACAAGGATCACCCTTGGCACTTCATTAGTTGCTATTTCAACGGAATCTTATCAGAATCTGTGATATACTTTTGTACTTTTAAGTATATAATTGAGGAATTCCATAAGTCATCTGTGGTCTTCATCATCAATTCCACTCCACCAATTTATGATTTCCGGATGTAAATACACGAGTTATAATAGAAAATACCAAAATCACTACTCGCGTGCCTAATATAATTGAGGAGTTCCCTCAATTCCTCATGGATCCCATCATCCAATTGAATTTTCAAAAAAATGGGACCCACCTGGAAACATATACTTACCAACAAAAAAAATATTATGAATCGGCTCATCAATGACGGAGTTCTGAGGTAACAAACATTGAAAAAAAATATATATATATACAACCGAATTGAGAACCTCCTCCTTTTTTTTGAAGTCGGTTAATAATGGTTAATTTTAGGCAATTAGGAAGTAGAGCGTTTGTTATTGGGGTTTTCCTATCCTGCCGGCAATAACTATATAACGTTTACTTCAAACTTCAAACTTCAAACTTCAAATTAACTTTATTGCCATAACTTAACCTACATTACAGTGAAGCCAAAATTTACAAGTAGATTCCAAAATTTACAATTATAATATATGACTATTACAAACCAAATACTTAACTAACATTCATTAAAAATGCGTTATTGTGGCAATGGGTACCAAACTCAGCATATGCTGAACGGCTGTCCCGCGCTGATTTTCAGTTTGGGCCCTTTCAGGTGGTCATTTCGGTGCATTATAAACCAATTAACATGCGCAGTGCAACAGGTTGTACTTAAATATGAAATATAATAGTATGATAATGTGTATGTCTGATGTGTGAGCGCGTGTGCGTGTGCGTGTGTGTGTGTAAGTGTGTGCGTGATGTGACGTATGATTTGAAGTTTTAATTATATAGGAATTTATGTGACGTGAGTATAAATAAATAAGTATATGTATATTAATTAAGCTTTATTATTCTAAAAAGTGACTACATGTATATTCCAAGGTTGTGTCAAATTTGCCTCTGAAGTTCTACTCTCTGAAGTACTCATTTTTTCTTTTCTGTTTAGTATTATAATGAAGTCGATGGTTATTGTGATCATTCCTAGACAGAATGTAGGCATTTAACACAATTAAAAAGGATCAAATTACGTTTTCTGACTATTAGGTTACTTATTTTTTTTATTTCTTTTTGAAAACTCCCATATCTTAGCTACAAATACAAAACGAGCTTTGTCTGGGTAACAGTGTAACCACCTACCTATGGATGAAGCGAAATGAAGAGGACCGCCAATTATAAGTACTTACTCGTAAATTAGACTTCTGCTTAACACAATAGCGCTAACTAAAAATTCCATAAAAAGCTCGTATACTTACATAGATAGCGCCAATATGTGTTAATCAGAGGTCTAAGTGCCATATAAAATGAATGGTACGAAGACCTCCCATAATGAAACTATCTAAACTAAGTATATCACGCTTATAAAAAAAGAACGCGACATGTTTATGGTGATGTTAATTTACCTACCCAATGAATCTTCTCGCTATCTTTTCACAAGCTTGGTTTTTGTAATCTCAGGTTGAGGTTAAACCTATGTAATTTATAACTATCACGTTATTCTTTGCAAGCTTAAGTCTTCGATTTATATAGGTGTTGTATCAATCAACCGATTTAGCCGCTCACTTGATTATGGATTTAAAAAAAGGTAGCCTACATTGCTTCCAATTGGTCTGTATCAAAGAAGTTCATATTTCGCTTGGCAACCACAGTTGCCACCATCAGTGTAGGGGTGCGCGAAATTGGCAACTGTGGTTGCCACAAGCAAGTGAGCCTGAGTGGGTAGGTATGTTAGTGGGTAGTGCCCCCCCCCCCTACCCTGCCTACGCAGCTAGAAGATGACTGTCCCGTGTTCTAATCCCGGTAAGGGCAAATGTTTGTGTGCAAACATTTGTAGCAGACGCTATAAATATACGGGATGAGTATATGTAGATAGATGTCCGTCGTGCTACTTGCATGTTTTGGCAATTCTGCATGTTGAGCACTCTCTCCGCGTATCGGTTGCTGAGTGTACCTACCTATATAACTGTTTCCAAGCTTACGAACAAGCGTGTGTGCTATGAGAGCACGCGGGGCGTGACGGGACGATTATCCGCCGCCCGCTGGCGCTGGTGATAACTCTCAGCCTTGTGCTAATTTTACGTAATATTATTATTTATAGCAGCCGTAATCCGCGGTGACCATGCTGCCGAAAAACAACTCGTAAACTTCCGTTTCTACATTTATGCGTGCCTACGTAGGTGTATAGGCACTAATATTACTGGTCGCTCTGTAATCTGTAAAACTCGCAAACCTGTCTTTTCTCGAAATAAAAAAATAATTAATCGAAAATATGAATTGCCAAATAAATCTTTATAATTATTGAACCCGCTCACACAAATTCACGAGAATCGGTTGAGAAATGCGACCTGTAAAGGAGAACAGCCAGACATCTGGACATACGAAAGTATTTTAACCTAAGAAACTGGGAACTTCGTTCGTTTCGTCACTGGTTCAATAAGAGGTACAATTTTATGAGATTGCGAACTGTAAGGGGGTAATAACCGGAACTGATCATCCGATTTCTAAAAATATTTCACCAGTATTTATCAGGCATACGGGATGGACATGGGCTAATATTTAACCCGCGGCTCCGCCCGAATTCTCCGTAATATGCGGGTGGAGACGCGCGGGCAGTTAGTGTTATGTATAAAGAGTAATTACTCAGACGATACAAACAAATTATTTACTAGTATTTGAAATAGATCTCCAGGTGTGACGTGAGGTACGAATGCAGTTAGTACCAGCCCAAATAGACACAAATTTATTAACCCATCATTGCTTGCTCTTATCCCATTACGGGTGCCCTCCATCACAGGTGTTCAGCTCCGTCACCGCCGCGCACTGCTCGGTCTCCCGCCGCGCCTGCGCGGACGCGTGCCATGTCGCACTCCCCGCTTCACCGTGCACTGACTCTTCTGAACGGTATACTAAGCAGCGACAGTGAACTGGATATATTTTACAGCTCTGAATCTCGATTTCTCTCACTCGCCACCCGGTACTTGGAGTCTATTTCTACTCCAAGTTCCATCAATATATCTTAGAATATTTATTTTAGTAGTAAGCAAATTGTTTTTTTTTATTGTATAATTTATACGTTGGGCTTTCCTGTTAACACGTGTAGCTTGACTGTAAAGTGTTAATTTAGTGAATAAATAAATAAATAAAATTTAAAACCATATAGCCAATTACAGGTTCTCACTTATAGAAATGTTAATTATCATATTGTAGGTAGGTGTATGAAATAAAATATTCTGTATAAATTTTCACTAAACATTAAGTAGATAAACTAAGTACTTTTATTATCTTATGATTTCAGAAAAGTCTCCCATTGTGCCATGAAACTTTTTCACTGCCTGGTTTGACATTGTTGACGCTGGTTGCTCGTCGTTTTTGCAATGATATTTCTGAAAGCAACGGCATACAAAAGCAGTTCAAAACTACAACCTAGCTTATTAAAGTATAATTCTACTAGTTTCTGCCTTCGACTCCTTCCGGGTGGGACTCGTTTGTATCGTAGCTCCACATAAACTTTGACCCCCCATGTGATATCCGGGATAAAAACTATTCTATGTCCTTACCTGGTGTTCCAGACAATTTCTATACCTAATTTCATCTTTCAATCGACAGACAGACAGAAACACGGTCGCACTTATAATATTAAGTATGGATATGGATTATTTCAATAGCATTTACTCCTATTTAAAACATAAAAATAACTTGAGCTTCGCGTTATGTTTCGAACTCTTCGTTATTAGATTATAATCTTTATAACAATGTTTTTTTCCCCTTTGTATTGTATACAAGAAAGGATGAAAGGATGTATATAAATACATCCATATATTATGGTGTCAAAGGTTTCGAGTTTCAATTCGATCGAATCCTTAGTTTGTTTCACAACCTGTATGGTGTTAGGCAAGAATAACAACACTCCCTTTCTTCCCGTTGGTGTCGTAAGAGGCGACTGAGTGCAAAATAGGCTTTATGTGTGTTGTGGGAGACGGGCTGGCAACCGACTGATCACTGCCAATTTTTTTTCCATCTGTAAATCTACAACTGCTAGAAATATCACTGAAAAAAATATTTAATGTGCTCTACCTACCTAATATTTTGGGAACACACGCGTAAATTTATGCATTTATGCATAGTCTAGTCTATACGACCTAGCCCTTTATCCCATCTTGGTCAAATCCGGCCTACAATGTTACAATTATAGGCGCGGTGGCGGTAAAATATAAACATCGATTCAATTGTTTCGGATATTGCCTCGAACCAGCCACCCTTGCAAATCGTTTCACTTTATTTACAGTGCTGGTATTCACAACAACCAACAGCTTACTTCAGGTAGACCAGTGTAAATCTGCATGATTACGCATAATACTTTAATTGTTAGTTGTTACAGATCTCGTGTCTAGTTAATCTGGGGACTAGTGGTGAAGTGAGTCCAGTCTGGTTGTTAATCGCAATGACTGCAATGTAAATATAGTTAGTTATAAGCAGTAGTATTGTATTGTAAATGTCATAAATATGTGATTCAGCGAATATTTTTCTGCCTTGAAAAGGCGCGAGTGGATTATTTGACTGGGCAGTTATGAGTACCTACCTACGCTATTCTGTTGCTGTTTAAATGAATGATGTTATTTATTGCCTTGCCTTGCCCGTTTTCAGAAGGGACAGGCATATATTGTGATTAGTAGGGCTAGGTGGAAAAATATCCCTACCAGTAGACATAAATGGAAAAATATTCCACGTGTCCCCACTGAGGGGGATATTGCAGTAGGGATATGTGGAATAGGCGTGAAATTTCATTTTCAACAACCCTTTCCCTTACCTACTCTGCTTTATTTGACTCTCATCTCATCATTCCTCGTAAATGATTATCGGTTTATATCAGGGACGCCGCGGATGCGATTTTTTGACATCCGCGGATGCGGAGGCGCATGTGGGTATTTGGGGGAACACATCCGCGGATGCGGATGCGGATTTTGGGTCAAACACTAAAAAACGTAAATAAACAACGTCCATTTTATAATATCACGCGATCATCCAACACGTTGAGACTAAATTACAATCGTAGCGAACAAATAAAAAACGCGTTTGCCCTTGATCACAGAAACAAAATGAAGTTTTATTTTTACTAATGGCGAAAATATTTAAAACGGTCTTAAACGGTAAGCGCCGCGTGGGCTCCTTTCTTGTCGTGAATTGCCCTACATCCGCATCCGCAAAAACTTCGCATCAATTTTGGCGGCTGCGGATGCGGATACTGATGTTAAAATTTGTGCGGAACTTCCGCGGTTGCGGATGCGAATGTTTGCAACATCTCTGGTTTATATAGCAGTCTTGTCCTTGTCCTGAGCCTCCATTTTGAAACCGCTTCTTATCTATATAATCTATATAATATATATCACTCTTTACTGATACCTATTATAAATGTGAAAGTGCGTTGATGTTGTCAGAGACATACGTTATTTTTTTGACGTATGGGTCTGCAATTAAAAACATGAAGTCACACTTTTTTTATTTCAATATTTATTTATGATTACCTTCTGACTCTCGTTTACTTCGATACAAATAGACAGTGTGCGCCGTATCCCGCCCGAATCCTCAAGGGCATTTTGGAGGTGACAGTGCCTTAACTAGTGGTGTTTTTATTGCTGCGGTCGTCTGTAAGGTACTCTCCCAATTGAGCTGTCCTATAGGTTCAACACGTTCACAGGTAACTAGAGAGAGAGAGCGTATGAGTCAAGATAATCTCGCTGCAATGCATATGAAACGCGTTTCTCCGTCCCTGACCTTTCTCAAGAATCTATCCGGTTTGGCTGCCATAAGTGTTCTCTTTCCATCTTCCCACACCTATCTTTCTAAGTCTTCTCTCATTCACCTTATTAGTTCCATTTGCGCGTAATAAGGGTCAGTATTTCATCCGTATTATTTGACAGATAAGCAACCATCTATACCTTGATATCTCTGTCATTCTGTTTTTAAAAGACAGAAACACAAAAGTGAAGAGATGTTCCCTTAACCACAGAATAAGCCTTAATTACCTATGTATGTAATATAGATCCATAGAATCTTTAGTACCTTTCGAATTGCCTACTCCTCAAAGTTAATACTTACATGTATTGTTATATTCACAGAGATAACGTTTAAAGCTGAGAATTACTAAATCGCTTTCTGTTAAACGCTGCGATATAGTAGCTGACTAATACCCCTGTGCCGACTAACCTTTAAGTCGTTGAATATTAATGGACGGGACCTTTGTATTTATAGGCTTGCCACTTAGCGGGGTAGCGCAGCTGAGATAAGACTAGCGGATACACCTGAGACGAAGAAGGATAATGTCTTTATTACACCTTCATAATCAAGTCACTGACGAGAAGGACAAAGCAAAACGTTAGAGATACTTGCTTCATAGCACAGGTAAAGTAAGACTAAATATGACAGTTCGACGGCAAATAAATAAATTGGAATAAAAAAAAGTATTTAACCCCTCGTATTCTTAGGTATGGATCCGTGCCAAAGATTCAAACCAATGTTTTTACATCTCAGTCATAATTTAATGGGAAAATTTTGACATTAGCAACGACGGGTTAAGGGAGTCCAAAACAAGCAACAAAATGGCGTACGTTTTATAGGAATACGAAGTGACCTATCCCACTGCTGTATTCCCATTGAATCGAAATAATTTAACATTATTTTTACTAAACGGGACATAATCGCGTATAATTAACTTATTTATTTACCTCACTGACTATATTATAATTTTGTTCGACTCATTTTAATAAGGTATTAGTATCTTTTTTATAAATAAAGAAGTCGCATTGTCACTAATATCATGTTTTATTTTCCATGTTTTTATATACCTAATGCACGCTTTTTTGCGCGATGACGAAATTGTTATAAACTTCAATAACATTAAAGTTACTTTAAGAGGGAATAATAGCTTTTCAGCAGCTAGCTGCTCGCGACTAACAATAGGTACTTTCTTGATGGCATTTCCATTTCGGGAGAAAACGGTTTCCACTAACTAAATCTTAACATATCACTCCGATTTTGATGTCTATCGCTTCAGCTAATATATTCTAGGCTTATGGGCTTCGCTTAATAAAAACAAATTTCGTTTTTGAGGTGCCTACTTATAAATTTGAATTTATTGCAAATTTTGAAAATAGGAAAACCTATTAACCTTGTCTTTCATTGTATCAATAGAGATTGGAAAATATTTAGAAGTGGAAAATTATTTTCTCTTTTTGTATGGACGAGTACGTAGTATTCCAAAGGTATTTTTCCCTCTTAAATACTTAAATACTACGCTTTTGAACATTTGTACAATTGAATCATTTTTTCAATTCAACAGTTGAGGAAAAGTTTACATTCACATCTGAATGATCATTGTAATGAATGACTTCCATTCCTCTACAATTTCACATGAACTTGTTTTTCAGAAAGAAAGTATCTACTTGAAATCTTTGCGACGATGAATCGCGAAAGGCGATTATTGATTAAACACCAATAACGAGTATACGAACCGTCAAAAAGTCGAACAGACGCGTCTTCCTGGTTGAAATTTCCAAAAGTTTCCTTTTCGCATTGTCTCGCGGGTAAATTGATTTTGACAACATAAGTATTCTTGAGCGGAGTACGTAATGAACTCAATATTTTTACCCTGAAGCTTTCCACGTAGATATACTCCCGCAATATGACATTTGCGTGTTGAATTTTATATTATCGACAGTTTAAATACATACCTGCTTACAGTACGATTACTGTTAGTTAAGACCTGACAGATGGATTGCCTTCATTTAATTTTCAACTTTAATCTTATACAAATAAAATAGTTATTACTAAATCGGTAGATGTGGGTAACAGTATTCTGAAAAATGCTTTATCTATATGAAATTAAAGTTGAAAATTAAATGAAGGCAATCCATCTGTCAGGTCTTAACTAACAGTAATCGTACTGTACCTACTCTTGTCAAATTATTTGAATACATTATGTAACGAAAACCAAACGTTTGTTTAAATATTATACGGGAGTTTCATATTAATATGACGTATTAAACTAGGTTTAACTTGTTGATGCAACTTGTCAGTTTATTTCGTTCCTGTTGTGAATGAACCTACATATAGCAAGACCCAAGTAATAAAGCGGAGTTAAGCAATAATAGCCTCTCGGTAAACTACTTAAGCGCCTTGACGCGCGCTATATTAATTGTGTCTGATCTGATTGTAGCAACATGTTGATTTATATAAAACTAGCTGCCTGGCCCGGTTTCGCACGGATTACCCGTTTTCCCGTAAGAATGAAGCATTTTCCCGCGGTAAAAAGTAGCCTATGTTCATCAGGGGTAATCCCGGCTTCTAATGGTAAAATAATTTTTCAAATCGGTCCAGTGGTTTCGGAGCCTATTCAATACAAACAAACAAACAATCAAATCTTTCCTCTTTATAATATTATTATAGTGTAGATTAATTAATACACGATGTACAAATGGATGCCACGAAATTACTAGGTATTCTAAAATGTCTTTAAACTTTATTGGATAAAACAAAGAAATGTGCGAATGGCAAACTTAAATGCCTCGCCTTGACTTGCCTTGCATAGGGAAATGAGCAGATTTCCTCCCGATTTTCATTAAAGATTGTTTATTTTTACTGTTTTATCGCCCATGTGATTTAAATCATAGCGGTAATTTAATTACATCAGAAATTGTACGGGTACTATATTATGCATATAAACCTTCCTCTTGAATCGCTCTATCTATTAAAAAAACCGCATCAAAATCCGTTGCGTAGTTTTTAAGATCTAAGCATAGGGACAGACAGCGGGAAGCGACTTTGTTTTATACTTAGTGATGATACCTACCTATATCCTAACTATAGTTCCTAAACTGTGTCCTAACACAACTGCATGCATTCTTTGTTTACGAAAGTGAAATCTTTGTTGTGTACCTAATGTTTTTGATCAAGTCATGGATTAAATTCGTTTTATTATTGAGGACAAACACCGAACCAAAAATGTCCCTCCCTTAGCTGAAATGTGTGTACACTGGAGCCTATTGAAAGACAGATAAAACTTAAAGATTTCGTAGTAGGAACACAAATTTTACCCAGACATACTAATTTAAGCGCTGGCTGGACCCGGTATTTACGCGTCGCCATTCAGGGGTTCTATTTGAATTACTTACTTAGGTAACATTTTCTCGTTAAACAACTTCAAAATTCACGAGACAATTCTATAGCGAATCGTACGGTGTTGTGCAGAGCTCTTTGTTTCGCAATACTATTATTTATTCAGTTCTTATTGCCAGAATCCCTTCGAAATTGACTTATTCATCTAGAATAAAATGGGATCTCAGGGTCTCCATTATTCATTATGGAGGCATTAGTACTTATAAGATTACGCCATGAAAGTCAAAGATCACGGCATTATCAGTCAAAAGCTGGCTCGAGCTACGCATTATACTGAAGAGGAAGACGGATCTAAGGAGAGACACATTAGTCAGGTCAACGGTATCACGTTCCCACATATTCATTTGAAGGTACTTAAGCAGCTAATGGATGAAATTATCCGTTATATATTAATGACTCATCTTTGGAAAGCGCCACCATAAAATCTAGGTGACTCTATATATAACATATGCCACTTAGGTATATTAAAAAAAGGTAACCTATATTGTGATAGGTTAGTACCTAATAAATAGTTTAAATCCTCTTTTCATAAACAGCGTTTTATTATTATTTGCGAGACAAGTATTGTCAACCCGCTATTAGAATCAGATTGGCGGTGACAGTTTTGATGTATACGTAGATACCTCAACGCTCCACTGGTGACCATAGGGCTGGGTCGTTCCTCGCGCAACGCATTGGCATTGCCATTCAGCGAGGTAACGCAGCCTACCGAGTGGTATTGATCTAGGGGATATATGTAAATATAGTGTGATAGGTCCCATAGTTTAAATTAGGGTTAGTCATTTTAGTCGTTTCATAGACATAATTGTAATATATTGTACTTATAATTATATTAATTAATAATTATATTTCATTGCCAAACAATATTCCGATAGCCCTCAGCTTCTTAAATCCCGTATGTGGTATACTGTTCTTATCAAAAAAGTTGCAACGAAGAAAAATAAAATGAAAAACAAAACATTGAAATTTTTGGTGGTTATCAAACTGTTAATACAATATAAGTATTATTTATTGCACACTAATAAAAAAATCCTTACAGAGCATTTAACTAATAGACAAATACAAAAAAAACGGTTCTTCAAATTTTCTTTACGGGGCGAATCCCCAGACAAAGAAGGAATTCGGGTCAAGCACGAAACTTCATCTGGCCACAAAGGGCTTATTGATTGGAGCTCAGGCTATTCCGCATATTATTTTATACGTACCTATTTATAAGGTATTTTAATAGCACCTTTATCAGAAATTGTCCCTTAGTGTACAAACGACAACACTGTTAACTGACCATCCTGTATTTATATAGAACCTTATTACAATGCACTTAAGGTGCACCGATGGTCAGTTAGCTGTGTGGTCGATAGTACAGTATCTTTGAATTTGAGGGCCGTATTCCTATATTGTTTTTCACATTTCGGATGTGTCTGTCATTCTGTTTTTGAAAAACAGCGATATTGAAGTTTTGACCTGTTCGGACTCTCTTTATATCGCAGGTGGAATACTGGCTCAGGTCTCATATTTCATCTGAATATCATAAACGGATTAAAACAACCACATTTTACATGCCAGTAAACGATAAATATGGCGCCGGCCGCTATCGCCCCGCCCGCCAGAAAACTGTCAATCTTCTTATACAATCGATTTTAACGAACGTTTCGAATACCGACTGTTTAAGTAAGTGCCCCTTATTATTGTAAACGCCTAATAAGAAAGAACCCAGCTGAGCCTGTATACGACGTTACCAATAGGTATAAATATAATAACGTATAATAATATTAATCCTAATGTGAGAACCCGATTAAATGCGTGACAGCGACCGTGCATTTATCAAGTAACTAGTCAGGTCATCCGTCATTATGAATCAAAGTTTAGACATTTGTTTCGAGTACAGAAAAAATCACTTTGCATCACGTTTTCAAAGATAATCTTGATGGATCATATACATCATGTATTTACATTAGTCAATACACGAGGTGGTTGAAACATCTTCAACGCTCACGAAGCCATTCTCATTCGATGTTACCTTCTCCCTGCCTGTTCTCTTTATGCTTTCGTTTAATGCCACCTTTTTTAAGACGCATTATATACTTTTAACTAGAAAACCGGATTGGGTTTTCATCTTTCAGTAGGCTTAAGCGAAGTAATATTATATGTATAATGAGGTAAAGTTTGTGAATACCTACTTATAAGAACTGTTGAAAAATCTAAAACTACTCATTCTATTTAAATAGAAATTGTCCGCGACTGCGTTCCCGTAAACTTCCGTATCTACTTCCACCCTAATATGTTTTTAGGGGATGAATAGTAGTCCTAGTTTTCCAGGTTCCAATCCAGGTTTTTAAACAATCTTTATGCCAACGTTCATTCGGGTCAGCAGCTTTTGAAGTAACGAGGATCTTAACTTTCACATTTGTGATATTGCCAGTGCTTTTGAATGAAATAAGGGTTTGGTATAAAACAAAACACATTTGGACCAAGTAACTCATATTTTTTATAAGTATCTACGTCTACTCTAATTCATGGTGAAAAGTCAGTCTCAATTGAATGTGACCCATTGCACACTAAGTATTTTAACTCAAGCCATATTAATTAATTTATCAATCATTACTTTCTTCAAAACATTTAACTGACTCACTGTACCAAGCTACGAGTATATTCATGTTTCCAAAGGAAGTTTTCTGATGTCACGTTTTTACTTGGGGCTTAGTAGACTGGGGACAAGTTTAAGGGTCCAACGCATTTTTTATTTATGTATCCTGCCCAAGGCGATCTTTTTCTGGACCTCAACTTGTGATGCTTTGGGGAATCGGTTTTTGTATATTTTATGTCGAACTCACTTTGTTACTTCGGAGCCGAGCACGATATACAACGCATATTTTTATTTTATTACATTTGGTAATAAAAAATCACGTCGATCCGAAAAGGTAACATATTATATTAGGAAATGAAGTTTGTTTATTAAGGGAAATGTCTGTGTGATGAGTATTTATTAGGCAAACTTGATAATATGTACCTACTCTTAAGTACTATCCACCACCATACCGCTATATAACATAGGAAAAATCTTGTCATAAAATAATTAAGGCGACTATGAAATAGGTAATTATTTAGTAGGTAGCCATTTTTAGCAAATATATGGGCCATTAAATAACCTTCTGATAAATTAAAGTGGCATCTCATCGAGCCCAAGGGTCACGAGAATGCACCTATTTTCACTCTTGTCTCTTTGATCCTCCTAGCGTTATTCCCGGTTGTGCCCCTAAGGGAGCCCGGGGTCCGCTTTGACACCTAATCCCATGATTTGGCATAAGCACTAATTTTACGAAAGCGACTGCCATCTGACCTTCCAACCCAGAGGGAAAAGTAGACCTTATTGGGATTAGACCGGTTGCCTCACGATGTTTTCCTTCACCGGAACGCTAACGGTAACGGTGTCACGGGAGCGATTCATATCTTCATGTCGTAAAGATATGTATCACTCTTTTCGTTCATTTCGTTCAATTTGCTCAGTTCATCTATAGACTCCTAACAGCTCTCGCTCAGTTGATCTGTGGACTCCTAACAGCTCTAAATCACTCCCACACACAAGTATAAATGAGTGACTCACACATTGACATGTTCTTCTATCAGTAACGTAAGCGTGCACGCGTGAGTGTGAGATAGGTTTATGGCTTCGACTCGTAAGTGCGAAGAGCGCAACCCACTCGTACATCAGTTCTGAGGGGCTACCGCGAAACGAAAACGAACTTCGTTCGTGTATCTCCCTCTCTGTCACTCGAACTGGCAAGTTTGACAGAGACGGAGATACACAAACGAAGTTCGTTTTCGTTTCGCGGTAGCCCCTCTGGTCGGTTGAGTTGAGAGCGGAACTGAACTGACATAGTGAGTTAGTGAGTTGTTTCATCCTTCAGTGAACGAGTGAGCGAGCGACATAAACGAAAAGATGCATTTCATTTAAATATCTCACTCCTGAGTTACACACCTCTAGTAATATAGGCGTGCTTCTAAGGGACATCTCATATCTCACCACATACTTATTCGTAATATATACACTCCATATCGACACGTAGTTACACTTTACATTTTGTCATTTTTTATTACTCACCTATCACACAGATCTATTTTATTTATTCGATATTATTTGCAAACTTTATTTATTAATTATTATTTTTCTTTTAATATTTCTCCTGCATCGTGACCCGAGGTACTAGCAGAATATCAGTGCTTGTTCACACGAGCAAAGCAAAACTCAGCTAGTACCTTTTTGGCATTATTGCGACGCACAGTATGTCTTTAATTTAATTTAAAAAAAAAATTTTTCGTAATACAATTGTTATACTTGTTCTTTTACCGGTATTGTCTCTGTTTCTTTTATGTGTATTTTTTTTAATTTACTTTGTTGCAAAATGCCAAATAAATAATGTATCTACATTAATTGTACAAAGTACGTAGTGATCTGGAGCTGTTGTAACTTCAGCATTTACCGTCTGTCTCGTGAATTATTAATTCAGAAGTCACTTTAAAAATAATCTTATAACGACCTATGTAACCTTGTTGGTAGTAGCCCTGCCTACGAAGCTGGAGCTGGGGCTGGTTCGAATCCCGGTAAGGGCATTTATTTGTGTGATGAGCACGAATTTAGTTCCTGAGTCATGGATGTTTTCTATGTATTTAAGTGTTTATTTATCTATATAAGTATGTATATCGTCGTCTAGTACCCATAGTACAAGCTTCGCTTAGTTTGGGACTAGGTCGATTAGTGTAAGATTGTTTCCAAAGAGTAATTTATTTGATATTTATTTATTTAACCATCTATCTACTGTAACATTTGAATAAGCAAACATTCTTTTATGAGACATGGATCACTTGATTCGATTTACTTGTTTAATAGCACCTAGTTTTAAATACCTTACTTACCAAGGTTACGTCTATTAATATTCTGGGCATTGTTTGTTCAATAAATCTATACCAGAAAATTGTTACGTATTAATTGAAGCCATTTTTACATCGGTAAATGCTATGCATTTATCGTGATAAAGCATGCAGACATTGCATATTCCGGTACAAAATTGAGTAACTTATTTGACATATTTTTAAACGAAGGTAGAGTACGCACTAGTATTTTGTTCGTATGCCGTGTCTCACTTAGGTACAGTAGAATTAACTCGAATATAGCAAGTATGAATTGTTCTTTTCGATATTATACCTATAATAATTATTGTTCATATTAGTTTCTATCAGATATCTTGATAAGTACATTTCAAAGGAATTGTTTTGTCTGAGCCACCGACACTCGAATGTTGTATGAGGCAATTTGGTCATGTTGTACCAAGACTGGAATAATTCCCTGACAAAGCATTCATCACGACATCACAGAACTAATTAAGAGGCATTACCAGTTGTTTAATTACCAGGGAACGTGGCTGTAGGCAATTATTAAAGGGCCGCTTGTCATACAAGGAGCCAGGCGCATCACTTGATTACAGGCTTGCCCCGCTATTCTGTAACCTGTTTTAAGCTCAGCTCAACTTTAACCCACAACTATATCTTGACGCCGCGATTCGTAGTAACTATGCGTAGGTAGAGGTCTACTTTCGTTAGGCGTGACGGGCGGGGTGAGGCGCATTAGCGCGTTACGAATAACAGCCCCGTAGTAGTGAGATGTTGTAATACCTACCTACTCTTGCAGCATACGGCAACATTAAGATCGCTTTGTTTTGTTTATCTTAATAAATTATTTCATACTTATATTAAGATCACTAGTTACAAGTGAATAAGTTTGTAATCTTAATTTGTGTTTATAACGTTACAGAACAGACGGACGACCGCTTTAGCCTAGTTGGTAGTGACCCTGCCTACGAAGCAAGAGGTCCTGGGTTCGAATCCCGGTAAGGGCATTTATTTGTGGGATGAGCACGAATATTTGGTCCTAAGTCATGGATGTTTTTATGTATTTAAGTATTTATTTCTTTATAAAAGTAGGGTCCAACATTGAAACTTTGGTGCACGGTGAAACACGTCAATATCTCTAAAACTCGATGTTGCTAGATGGTCATGTATAGCTCATTAGGACGTACCTACTGAAGAAACCCTCTTCCACGCTCTGTTTGTAGACGCGACGCGTGGAAGAAAATATCACCACAAAAACTTTTCTACATTTGCCACAAAAAAGTAAAATAATATAATAATACACTCGCTGGCAAAGAATACGGGTCGGTAAAATACCGTCATATTTCAAAATAGTGCGTAAGAGGTTGTACAGTTAATCCTGTCATGATCTTTATTAAATTTTACATATAAACTGCTAATAACAGTAAAAAATATAACGTTACCAGGTTTAAATCGGACTCGTAAAAATCCATGAAAAAAAACAACGTTAACGGAGCGACATATCGCAAAAATCGTGATTGGATGTCAATATTTTTATGATAGAATCCAGGAAATTGTTAATACAGTTGGGTATTGTAAAGAATTGCAAATTATGTAAATAAAACAAGTATTAAATATTAAAAAAAAACCTATTGCAGTTATTTAATTTAGGGTGACCCGTATTCTTTGCCCGCGAGTGTATTTGGTGATTTTTTGACACATTTATAGAATATGATTTCGTATTATTTAGTATCTCAATTGCCTTCTGTAAATCCAAAAAAGTCTATGGAGCTGTATGTTGATATAAATGGGTCACTTTTTATGCAATTTTTCATCGATAAAATCAAAAACCCTAGCTTGTTCACAATGAAACAGCATACAATAAAACAGTGTGTGTGCAACAATGACAGCGATATAGAAGACGAATAAAAGAATTGATATATAATGATCCAATAATAATAACTATATAAAACTTGATTAAATAGTACAAGCTTTGCTTAGTTTGGGACTAGGTCGATTTGTAAAAAAAATACAAACAAATGTAGAGCATTTTTTCACTGTTTATTACACCTGTTTCATTGTATAAATTCAGGTGGTTAATTGAATACGATTGAATAGAATAGGGACGCATTTAAACAAATCTAATTTTTATAATAAATATTTTTTGTTAAGTAGGTACCTAACTGTTAAAGTAAAGTTATTTTTTTTTATATGCCGTGATTACTATTACATTAACTATCTCTGTTAAAATATCAGACTCTTATCTAACTTTAAAAACGTCGGAGCTAGGATGCTTTAACATTTTGGTGTTTCATTGATGGACAAGTTATCACCGTGAAGTTACCCTATGTTTATCCTCGTCTAGTACCCATAGTACAAGATTTGCTTAGTTTGGGACTAGGTCAATTTGTGTTAGATTGTCCGCAACCGAACCGAATACTTTTGGTGGTATCTAAAATAATGGTGCATATCTAAAATAATGAAACAATATAGTATTTTATGCAACTAAGAAGGGTCTTAAAACGCGAGTGTTGTGGGTTGCGATGCGAGCCTTGGCGAGCATCGCAATTAAAGACGCCACGAGCGTTTTTAGACCAGTTATACACCGTTGCATACAATACTTTTTCTACGACAAATTTTAAATAAATTGCATTATTTAGACTTTTCAGTCAGCAAGTTTTCTATTCATTATTTTGCTACTCAGGCAATATCTTCAGAAGTTAATTTATGTACACTTTTGTCTTCACAAACAAGAATATAATCTTAAAAGTTAAGAATTATAGTTTATCATCTTTCGTCTTTTCATTTGGAATTGTATTTTGGTGGGAAATCAGAAATATGATACCTCATGTCATGGTTTGTTTTGTTTTTAATTTGTTTGCACTTGATATCCGAACCAAACCGAATCCGGACCCCAACCGAATCCGAATTGTTTATTATTATAAATAATACCAAGAATTTATAAAACATGTAAATTAACACACAATGATGATTTATTATAATTTTAGTAAATAATTTAACCTGCCCCTCTGTTTAGCGTTCGTGGATTACGAGAATGCATTCGATTCGATTGAAACCTGGGCTGTACTACTTACAGTCTCTCCAGCGGTGCCAAGTTGACTATCGCTATATCGAAGTGCTGAAGCGTTTGTACGCTAACGCTACTATGTCAGTCCGACTCCAGGACCAGAACTCGAAACCTATTCCGCTGCAGGGCGGAGTCAAGCAAGGAGATGTTATTTCCCCAAAACTGTTCACCGCTGCACTGGAGGACGCGTCCTCCAGTGCAGCGTCCGGACGTTTTTAAGACTCCGGACTGGAGAAGGCTAGGCATCAACATCAACGGCGAGTACCCCACTCACCTTCGGTTTGCTGACGATATAGTAGTCTTGGCTGAGACCATGGAGGACTTAAGTACGATGCTCGATGACCTCAGTAAAGCTTCCGAGCGAGTTGGTCTAAGAATGAACATGGATAAGAAGAAGATTATGTCAAACGCCCATGTAGTACTAACTCCCATTACAATCGGACACTACACTCGAAGTTGTAGACGATTATGTATACCTAGGACAAACTATCCAGTTAGGTAGGTCCAACTTCGAGAAAGAGGTCAATCGTCGAATCCGACTCGGCTGGGCGGTGTTCGGGAAGCTACGGGCACATCTTTTCGTCCAATATTCCGCAGTGTCTCAAAACGAGAGTCTTTGACCAGTGTGTGTTGCCATTCGATATAAAAAGTTTTTATTTATGATTTAACATTTGTATATTATACATTATTTCATCATATGACCACTGCTGGACATAGGCCTCCCCCAAAGAGTGCCAAAGTGACCGGTCCTGCGCCACCGGCATCCAGCGGACTCCAGCAACCTTTACCAGGTCATCAGTCCACCTTGCGGGGGGCCACCCACGCCGCGCCTTCCGGTTCGTGGTCGCCACTCGAGAACCTTTCCGCCCCAACGGCCATCGATTCTACGTGCTATGTGCCCCGCCCACTGCCACTTAAGTTTAGCGATTCGGAGGGCTATATCGGTTACCTTGGTTCTGCTGCGGATAGCCTCATTTCTGATGCGATCACGCAGAGAAACTCCCAACATAGCCCTCTCCATAGCCCTTTGGGTGCCTTTGAGCCTTCTTATGAGGCCCATAGTGAGCAACCACGTTTCAGTGCCATATGTCATCACTGGCAACACACACTAGTCAAAGACTCTCGTTTTGAGTCACTGCGGAATATTGGACGAAAAGATGTGCCTTGAGCTTCAGCTCAATCGGTCACCGGGAAGTGGGTCAAATTTAACTTGCTAGATTTGTTGACAAACAGGTGAAGCTAAATAAAAGCTTGTCTACACTAATCTACACTAATATTATAAAGAGGAAAGATTTGATTGTTTGTTTGTTTGTATTGAATAGGCTCCGAAACTAATGGACCGATTTGAAAAAATCTTTTACCATTAGAAGCCGATATTATCCCCCATGAACATAGGCTACTTTTTACCGCGGGAAAATGCTTCATTCCTACGGGAAAACGGCTAATCCGTGCGAAGCCGGGCCGGGCAGCTAGTAAATTATAAAGTTCATGCTGTCTTCCCCACTTAAGAAAATGGTTTGAGTGAGACTTACCTGGATACTGAGTCGACCACGCCCCCTTGACAGAGACACGCTTATGCCTTCCGCGCACGAGAATAAGAGATGAAACACTCTTCGGGAATGGCTATTTTGGGCAAACGATAAATACTAACTTAGTGAAGTTTTATTTATATTTCATTCAGTGAGATTTTAGATGAGATAAAATACTATAGTATTAAATTGATTCTGTCGTAAAATAATGTATTGTTTGAGTAGGCTGAGTAAAAACAGGAAAATAAAGACCCAACTTTGGATTATTTTTCTATCGAGGAAACTTTAGGCAATCATGTATCGATTAAATCAGATAAACAATCATATAGTCAAGAATCATATATCTGAAAATTAGACCTTATTGTTTCTTAATCTAGTCAGAACGGCGTTTCAAAGCACGCGATAATTTCCAATTCACCCCCTTAAAATGGGGGCAGTACAGAATACACTGCAATATATGTAGATCGTTTGAATCAACATTAATCATGGAAAATGACACTTCTATTTCCTTTAGTACCTTAGAATAGTGTAGTGAAACCAGTTTAAGTCGTGCAACAACCGTTAGACTGGCCATGAATGACTAACACAGTTTCAGTATGTTTATTTTAAAAAATCAAAAATAAATTACACGGTTAATGGCCTTAATCTAATCTACGCTTTAACTTTTCTCATTTTAGTAACGACAATTATCCATGTAAAATGTATTGGTAATTGTCGTTACTAAAATGAGAAAAGTTAAAGCGTACCTAGATTAGATAAAGGCCCTTAACTATATACATTTTTATGATTTTCACTACTACTACTACTACGAAAAAAATGCACTAAGTATCTAGTTAATGAATATGCACCCTTATAAAAACGCTTAAAAAGGTGTTTTGGTACTCCATCCCTCATATACCCAATAAAAATATTGAACAAACGCTTTGAAAGTGAGTGACAAACAATGAAAATTCCAGTTTGAGAGCAATTATATTTTTATTTGCCTAACCCACAAAAAGTATATTTTCCCTGTTTAAAGAGTTTCGTTTTTTGCATGTACATAAAACATTTGAATGATTATTGACAGCCCTTTTATTCTGAACACGTACATGTGGCGAATACTGCACCATTCGAGAAATGCAGACTTGGCAGCGTACATGCGTATGTGTGAGTGGGTTTGCTATGTTATTTCAAATATTATGATTTTCCACATAAATCTTTCATTACTCATACGGAGGCAGATTTTCTACAATTCTCGTCCATCGAACGGTGTCAGCCAGTGACGGACGCTCTATCTTGTCACTTATCGCGTGATAAGGCCGACCATGATACGAAGCCAACTGTATGCTTGGTTGTCGACGCAATCATCGAATCCATAAGCCACTTTGCTAGTAAGTAAGAAAAGATCGTCAACAATCGCCAAACCAACAGCGGATCGACAAATCACATACTGCTCCGCCGCAATGGCAATATTGCTAGAATCAATAGGTACCCGTATGGCCTATCGAACCGAGCAGCCGGTTCGTTAGCAAATGGCGTCTAGGTACAAGTCACGACAAACGCACCTCGATATAATGCATAAAAGGAGGTTGTGGAGTTAAACATGCTGGAAGTACTTTAAATGTGATAATTAAGGAATAGTAGACGGGTCAGGTAATTCATAGACCTACTAACAGATAATGTAAGTGTAAATTTCCTACAATCCGGTCGTTTAAGGCTTGTATACCCGCTAAAGTCCTTGAGCGTATGGGCGGAGCCTCGACCCTCTCCCCGCGCAAGTCGCACAACCCGCCGTCGTTTATTAAGCGTTACATAGATTAAGTTACAGACGCGTCATCGCGCATCGTTACCAATGCAAGGGTGGACGTGGGTGGATGACATTCGTCATGCTTAATTGAAACGTGATATTTGTCATACATAAATTACATAATTGATTAAGTTCAAAAATTATGTCTCTACTATTATAATACTATTTACTTACGATTAGTGTAGTTCCGTCAGCATGGCTAGCACGAGACGGCCGCGACATACTCTCGATTTTTCTCGCACTATCGGTCTCTCTCTTATTAGAACATTAGGAAAGAGAGGTATAGTGTGAGAAAAATCGAGAGTATGTCGCGGCCGTTTCGTGCTAGCTGTGCTAGTGAAAACGAAATTCGTTCGAATAACTCTCATTGTCGCTCGAACTAGCAAGCGCGACAGAGAGGGAGATACACTAACGAAGTTCGGTTTCGTTTCGCGGTAGGCTCTCAGCACGCCTAGCACTAGACGGCTGCGACATACTTTCGATATTTCTTGCACTATACCTCTGTTACTAAATATTCTAATAAGAGAGAGACGGATAGTGCGAAAAAAATATAAAGGTAATAATAATAATCCATACCTACTGTTTGCCTTAGGCCATTTTTTAATGTCGCTATTAATAGGGGCCCATCTAGCAGTTATAGTAGTAGGTATAGCAGCAGCGAGTCACCGTCTGCCAGAGATAAAATGTGAAACAGTTTTATTGGCAGGCGTCCGATGTTTCATCCAATAGCCCAGCTGCTAGTCCATCATTTTCACCCAATAACCCGTTTTATTTAGATTCCATCAACTAGCAATAGACTCTTACACCCCAGCGGGTGCTGTTTCTGTGTGCGTTCCATGACACGGACAGAGACAGCATCCGCTTGGTGTACTCCTTGCATTTCATTAAATTGTCAAAACGGCCTCTACGTGTTGTCTCAGAGCTCTACGCACGCCTACCAAAGGACATCATTGTCCAATTGTATCAAATCATCTCTGAAGGGGGTGAAATTGGGGGTGAAAATTGATTTGGAGCTACTTAAACCGCTGCACCGATTTGGATGAAATTTGGTATAGAGATAATTAGAGTTCCAGGATAAAGCATAGTTTGTTATCTCAGAAATCATCCCCTAAGGGGGCGAAATTCGGGGGTGAAAATTTGGATGTAAACCATTTAGATGAAATTTGGTTTGGAGATAGTTTGAGACCTGGGAAAGGACAAAGGATAGTTTTTATTCCAGAAATCATCCCCTAGGGGGTGAAATGGGGGGGGGATTTTATGGAGCTAATTAAACCGCTGCATCGATTTGAATGATGGAACCCATACCTACTGATGAAATTTGGTTTAAAGATAGTTTGAGTCCTGGGAAAGGAGATAGGGTTTTTATCTCGAATATCATTTCCGGAGGGGGTGAAATAAATAAATAATAAATAAATAAATAAATAAGGGTAAAAATTTGGATGGAACCCATTTAGATGAAATTTGGTTTAGAGATAGTTTAGTCCCGGGAAAGGCTTTGTATAGTTTTTATCCTGGAAATCGTTTCCAAAGTAGGTGAAATGGGGGGTGAGAAGTTGTATCGATACCTACGACATCTACGATATAATGGAGTTCCACGCGGACGGAGTCGCGGGCAGAAGCTAGTAAATAATAATGCGCGGATAGTCAGGACTGTCAGGAGGTTCCTCTCTCTGTCGCCCTGACCACCGGTGTTACTTTTACATCATTATTGTACAAACCAAGCCTAAGAAGAAAAATTAATACAGAGAACAAATTTATTTTAAGATTAATTCGTTTATTGATTAATAAGTTACCTATCTACATAAACAATTAAAATTCAGCGAATTCTAACTGTCTCAATATTTGTCTCGGTTGTTTGACCACTTCGTCACTATTCCAATTTTCTGAGCTTTTTCTCTTCATCGTTTTCGCACTGTTGAGATTTTCTTCGTCTTCCTGTTCCTTCTCTTCTTCGGTATCGTTTATTGGGACGTTTTCAAAGCCAGTCAGGATATTCGTTTCCTCATTTTTTATTGCAGATTCTTTCTTATGTTTTGTTCTTTTATTGATGACTGTTTTTTTTCAGGGTTTTTGTGGCTTTGTCATTTTCATCGTCTTCTTGTTGATCATTTCGTTGTTCTATATCATTATTTGTAACTTTATCAAAGTCAGTCAGGACGTTCGTTTCTACATTTTTCTTCACAGTTTCTTTCTTAAATTTTCTTTTTCTATTAATGATAGGTTTTTTTTTCAGGATTTTTGTGGGTTTCTGTTCTCTTCGTCTTTCTGATCTTTCTGTTCTTCGATATCGCTTATCGGAACGTCATCAATGCCAGTCGGGACATTCGTTTCTTCTTTTTATTCGCAGTTTCTTTCTTATTATTTGTTCTTTTATTGATAATTCTTTTTTTTCTTAGTGTTTTCGTGGGTTTATAATTTTCTTGGTCTTCCTAATCTTTTTGGTCCTCGATATCATCTTCATTTTTCTTTGCAGTTTTTATTTTATTTTATTGATAATGATTTTATTTTTGAGGGGTTTTGTAGTTTTGTCAATTGGTTCGTCTTCCTGTTCCTTCTGTTGTTCGATAGCAATGATTGGAACGTCATCAATGTCAACCTGGACATTCGTTTCTTCATTATTTTTCTCAGCTACTTTCTTTTTTTTTGTTCCTGCATTGGTGTTTGTTTTTTTTTCATCGCTTCTTGTATGTAATCAGGATCTATGATAGCCATTTTTCTAGGATATCTAGGATCAACTAATTCTGGCAAAATGCAATCTAAATAAAATCTTAAAAGTTTTTTTTCCATTTTCTCCGTCCAGAATGTATCGTCCTTTTCTATTAATTCTGTTTTTATTGTTTTTTTTTCTCCAAGCCACAAACCAAAAAGGCATTTTGATTTTTTCGTAATGTGTAGCTGACCTTGTATTTGATAATACCAGTTGTGGTTCGTATTTATGCTGATATCACCAAACTTATTTTTTTTTAAAAACGGTATTTTCTTTTTATTTACCGCCTCTTCAAAACTTAATTCATGGGCCGAAATGGGACATTTAATTTCAACGATCATTTCTTTTTCCTCACAAATCCCGTCGGGACTAGCACCTAAGTAGGGCAAATTTTCATCGACAAACAAGCCGCATCGGTCTATTTTGATCCATTCCTGTTTTTCTAATTGCTCAATAGCATTTTTTTCGTTGTCAACTCCATGTTTGATCGATTTTACATGTTGAATGCAATCATTATATAAAAGATCTTTCACAAGATTGTGACAACTGATGTCAGGACGCCTGTTGATGACACGGCCAAAATTGGAGGCAGTTAATAGTTTTCTTCTTAACTCGAGCCATTCACTAGATGCGCTCTGCAGTATTGTTGCCTTTTCTATTTTTTCTCTTTCTATTTCACTTTTTTGTAGGTTTTTGAGAAATGTGCTCTTTTCTTTCTCCATTATTTCATTAGTTACATCTTCTCTGGCACAATTTTCGCCGTAATTTAAATCTCCCCCTTTGCTAACTAGGAATCTGTTTTTTTTCGAATGCATTTTTCTTCCAGAAATTTCACCTTTCTTCGAGGACTCATACCTGTAGCACGTTTATACGTTTGAGACAGCAACGCACGTGTGTTGTGCGATATCGCTGCACCTTTGCATCTACTTTCATATGCACCTCGAGAACTAAAGTTTATGCGTTTGCGGCCAACGAGTTCCCATCTTGAACTAAAAAACAAAATCTAAACTATACCTACGTAAATGTTAATTAGGTATACAAACGCCAACACAGTTAACTGACCATCCTATATTCATACAAGAACCTTATTACAATGCACATAAAGTGCACGGATGGTCAGTCAGCTGTCTTGTCGATAGTACCTACTACTTTACAAACCACGAAATAGATTGTCCACGCAACAAAATTATCTGTCACTAAAAACTAAACTATACGCAAATGTTTATTAGTTACCTACTATACGAATCACAAAACGGATTGTCCACTCTATGCAACAAATATAGTCCACAATTTCCACAAATATTTAAAAATTTCGGCGCAGCGCAAATTGACACAGGTCCGTCATGCAACGTGTCTCGTCCCGCACTGACCGTATGGACGGAAACGGGGAGGCGTAGGAACTTTGGCGGAATACTTCAGAAAACGAGGTAAATTTTTAAGAAAATTAAGAAAGTAAGAAAATGATGACCTTGTTCATTATTTTACGAAGTAAGTTATAAAATTTCATATTATTCTGATAAAAAATGGAGCAGTAAAATGGTTACAAGTGAAAAAATAGGGGTGACTTTAGATTTCTTTTTCTCTAATTTTTATTGTTAAAATGGATTTCTACGAAAACTATGACCCGTCACATATCTTGCAGATTATGATATATTTTTTCCTACAGCAAAAATGTTACGTTATAATGTATAAAACGGTTACAAAAGAACTCATTTTCACGAAAATTTCGAATGTGGAGCCTTAATCTCAGAATAAGTCCTAATGTCTGTTTCGTGGAACCCAGCCTAAGTGAATGTCGTATAAAATGATGTGCAATACAAGTCACGTGTAAGTGATGTGTAAGTAAATTTATATCTATGCTAATATTAAAAAGAGGAAGTCTGCGACTTGCCTGTGTTCTGCAATACGTAGGCGACGCCGCGGGCAGCTAGTAGGTATACGATATAATGCTACCGGACATTTATCATTAAGGCTGGCCAGTGACCATTAGACCCTTTACGATTTTGGATATTTTTGTGTTCAAGTCTAGATACCTATCGTTACTGGGCAGCGCGGCGGCAAGCGTTTTACTACTCCAGGCAAAATACGGTTTTGAAAAACATTAATTTATATTAGCGTTTTTTTTGTTGATTTCATTTTAAATGTTATTCTAAGATGCTGTATTCAAGAATCCGACAAACTTTCCACCCGGTAGTAATTATGTAGATTTAAATGAAGCATGCATTATCTTTTTTTGTATGATTTAACTTGAATATTTATAAAGCAAATGTAAATGAACCAAGACAAAAATATTTATTAATATTTTTTCTGACTTTTTAGAAGCTAGTTAATTTATAATTTTTTTGATGTCTGAAATATTGACAGATTCTGTCGCTGGGTAACTATTTAATTGATAATATATCCATTACACAGAAAAGATAAGCTATTATAAATTATTTCAAAAATTGATTTTTTTCCATACAAGTTGTCAGTTCATTGACTGGACTATACCTGTTCATTGTACGGTCGAGACGCGCAACGCGCTGTGGTTAGTTGGGAACACAATTAATTATTGCACGCAACTTCGTGGCCGGGCCGGAAGACTTCTGTACTACACTAAGCAGTCACTTGGAATCTATTATAAAACATGTCTATGACCTTGATAATAATGCATAGGTGGGATACCTATCGGATTATATTATTTAAATTCTGACGCTTGGAGACCTTAAATACATCTAAGAATTAGGGATTGTTAATTATTCTCTATTTTTTTTTAATGTTACACGGTGATAATACAGGTCATTTTCTTATGAATGATGTATAATTTAGAAACATTTAAAATGTAGGTCCATTTAATGCTGTTGTGGCCTATTTGCAGAATTTAACATATTTTGATAATCAAAACTAAGCCAATTTTACGGTTATTCTGGAATAATCTTATGGACTGTGCGCAAACTAGGAACGGTGAATGTGTATGGCCAATAATCTTTATAGAAAATTAGAGGACTCAGTGTGACATATTACTATACACTTTAATTTATTGTCGTTTGGCGTTGAATGTCAGTAATGATTGGTAATAAATCTAGACAACTTAACCAAAGTTTGTCTATAAGTCTGAACGATAAAAGTTTAAATGCCTATAAGGAATGCACATCGCACGTAAACTAAATAGGTTATTAATTAAACCACTACAAGTCTACAACACTCAACAACAACAGCATGTACCAACAGCATTTAATGGATGTAAAAGGTAAGTTTGTACCTAAGTGGGGTGATCTCCAAAACTACTCAACCGATTATTAAAATTATTATTATGAGGTTATAGAATGAACTTTCGGCGTGGACATCGGCTAAGTTTTATACCGCATAGCATCTTTGAAACACGCGGGCGCAGTTGCTCAGTTACTCTGTAATAAAGCACAGCCGTGCCTTTGAATAGAATTGGCCGAGATTGAAACCGTCGGTACATTATTCCCCCTTTGTCTATTTTGCATAATAAGCACCGTCGCAATCAGCGTGCCGCTTCCAGCACATGACAATCTCCCAGACGTACGCTCGTCCTACATTCACCCCCCTTCTTCGATCAACTGTCTCGACTTGACGACCATTACCTAACCGGCCGCTCTACAAACTCCTCGCTATAATAACAAACCTACCAACAACCGAAATCACACACAGCTCTTAATACGTAAGTACTAAGGTCAAGTTTCGTGTGAAAGTCAATTTCGAAACGGCAATATTAAAATTGCCTTACCAATACTCGCTGTTTACACTCGCGATCGTCTTTTAATTAATTCAATATTCGAACGCAGTAATGCGCTGTCATATGTTGTAGTTTTATTTTTGAAAGTTTAATCTTATTGCGTGTGTAATTTGTCAGCAAACGGCGTCGGTAAAATAATCAGTGAAGTTTTTGGCGCAGCATTATGCATTTTCTTTTCGAGATTAATCGTTGTTTTAGTGTTTAAATATTATATAAAATCTAGTGGCGTGACAGTGGCATGATGAAAGTGAAACTTAGGAAGTGAAATGTGAATGAAGATGCTGGCTGGTGAGGAGACCAGCATTGAGATAGTGCAGCGATGGCTGATGCGACGCAGAAGCAGCGATGACATTGAAACAGGTGCATTATTTAAATCCTATTTTTCTATTTACCTATTTCGTTAAAGATGATTTTACATCTTTTTTTAAATCTTTCGCTGCATTATCAGCGTTCTTCCATGATAACAAACTATTACATTCATATTAATTTGCTCGTATGTTAATTAAAATATAAGCAAGTTGTCTCTTTAGAAGTTTGCATACCATTTTTCAACCAGTATCTGGTAGGCATAATCAATCGAGCTGATTATGCTTATTTGTGTAGGCACGTTGCTTGATAATGAAATACTTTGGTACTTTACTTTAGGGAGTTCTAATGGTGCAAGCAGAAGGTGGCCGTAGAAACTTCTAAAATTCAAATGAAAAACCAGTCTTCTTTGAGCTTAATTAGAAAATAATGACTGTGAAGTTAGTTCTTAAAAGTCAGTCAGAAACGTAATTTAATACGATAATAATTGAATTATGAATCAATATTTCACTCAATTTTTCACAACGTTGAACTGGTAATTACTTTGCCATCTTTATGAGCTGGGCTGTTATTCCTTACGCGTTCATGCGCCTCAGTCCACCGCTCCCGGGAGCCTAACCTAACTGGACCTCTACCTACGCTTAGTTACTACGATTTGCGGCGTCACGATATATTTGTGGGTGAACGGTGAGGTGAGGTTAAATCAAGTTACAGAATAGCGAGGCTGGTAACAATTAATCAACCAGTATTGAAAGCCGCGCGATAGCTAGAGGCGTCATTGTCATTCACACAACTCGCACAACCAAGTTTCACGCGGGAATTTGGTATAATGTATTCAAGATTTAATTTGCTTCCTTTGGTCACAGACTTTGTTAGGTATTGTTATGACAATACATTTCTTGTATTGAAAACTATTCCTTAAGCAAAATACTTTTTAAATAATTAAGTTGAGGTTAAACAATTAAATGTGAACGTTAGAATTCATTTAACGGTTTTATTATAATGTAGGTATTCTAATATTTCTAATATACAATTTTACTTAAATTGCTTGGATGCGGATTTTGGTATTTTTTGGGAAAGAAAATTTGTCAATCATACTTTTGTCAAACGATTTTTTGTGCAATGGTTGGATAGAGTAGCAAACAGAAGTTAGCCATACTACAAAATGAATAAAATAGCCTCACCTATCCCTTATTACATCTGAGCTTCCTAATCGTTTATAAAAAAACCTTCCACACAATCCGATAGTTTTTTTTTAATCGCTATTCTCTACTCCTTTCTGCGTGGGGAATTTAACCTGCGGGCATATCAACTTTGAAGCTAAAAATAACAGTTGGTTATCCATATCGCTCCTTTGAAAAGTTACGCAATTACCATGCTAGTCTGTCTCATTAAGGGGATGCCTTGATTCGAGTCGACCACGCCCCCTTGAAAGAGACACGCTTATGCCTTCCGCGTACGAGAAAAAGAGATGCAACACTTCAGGAATGACTTTTCTGGTCAAATTTCGATAAATACCTAACTTAGTGAAGTTTTATTAAAATTTCATTAAGTGAGATTTTAGATGAGATAAAATACTATAGTGTTAACTTGATTATGTCGTAAAATAATGTATTGTTTGAGAAGGCTGAGTAAAAAAAAGGAAAATAAAGACCCAACTTTGGATTTTTTTTCTATAGAGGAAGTTTTAGCCAATCATGTATCGATTAAATCAGATAAACAATCGTATAGTCAAGAATCATATATCTGAAAATCAGACCTTACTGTTTCTTAATCTCGTCAGAACAGCGTTTCAAAGCACGCGATAATTTCCAATTCACCCCCTTAATGCGTGCCATTCGAGATGTTTATTGTTTAGATTGTTGTTTTTCTAAAGCCGACAGGCATCATGGGGGACCAAGACCCTAAAGACCGGATATTCTACACTACATTTAAAGATGTATGTATGTATGTATGTATGTATGCATGTATGTAAGCACTTTATTGTACACAATAACAGGTTAAAGAATATACATGTCACACAATAGATCAAAGTACAAAGGCGAACTTATCTCTATAAGGGATCTCTTCCAGCTAACCTTTCAGCAACTGAGATGAAGGTAGGTAGACCGAGATAGGCAAACTTATACCGTGTACAAAAACACAGAGAAAATGAAAACAAAACCTAATAGGTATTAATTCTAGACAAATAAAAACATGCCAATTCATATATAAATATACAGTATAAAATATAGTACACACTATCATAAGTAATATATATCGCAAATATACAATCAATAAATAAATACTATATTCAACCAATTCACAAGTCATAGAAGTAATAATAATAGTAATTTATTGACTTAGACTTACTATAGAATTAACTATAGGAAACATAAAATGGGACATAATAGGAATTAGCGAAATGAGAAGGAGATAGGAGGAGAAGGAGGATACGGAAATATACATAACATCCTACAGTACATAATATATAGATGAGACATCGGGACTTGGTAGTCGTGTTCGCAGCGAACGAAAATACCATAGGTAAGTCTAAGTAGCGCCACAAAATGACCCCAAGAATGAGTGCCATTGCCATTATGCGGGGATGGGCAGGGTGGAGAAACGATGCCAGGCAGCCGTTTAGTCCGAACATGCGCATACCGGGTTTTACGCACGTGTTTGGGTAGTTTGTAAGGAGCTCGCATTCAATGGTTTTTTCCTTACCTGCGTGTTCATTCTGATTCAAATCATTCATTTTGATTTTGATTGAACAAGAATCCTACTAGCGTATAATATTATAAATGCGAAAGTTTGGATGTTTGTTACTCAATCACGCTCAAATGGTTCAACCGATTTGTATGAAATTTTGCACGAAGATAGTTTATAGCCTGGATTAAAATGTAGGATAGTTTTTATCCCGGGTCCAAGCAGACAAAGTTTTCAGAACGATTTATTTTCTTATTCAGTGTATTCGTATTATTATTCGATAAAGCTTCTTATTCGGCAAACGGACTTTTATCCAAGCATACTCACGATTCGAATCAGATAAGAAGTTAAGATATAGCAAAAACAGAAAAGTTTAATTAAGATTTGCAAGAAATTATTAAAAACTCCCACCAGAATGATGAAAGTAATTGGCGATTTTTATGGTCATGTATACTTGAGATTATTTGAGTTAGCCGAATTGCATCAAACTAGTCCATTCAAAAAGCAACTCTACCGTCCAAGGCAGAAGATTCCAATTCCAATGACAGTTTCATAAAAACTCGCCCACATTTAAAAAATCTCCACCGTACGTGTCCGTGTCTCTAACGCGTATAGCAATGAGGGAGAAGAATAGGTACTTACACGATAAGCTAAACATTGAATTGGTAAACGGAGTAAGAATAGGTACTTACACGATAAGCTAAACACTGAATTGGTAAACGGAGTAAGAATAGGTACTTACACGATAAGCTAAACACTGAATTGGTAAACGGAGTAAGAATAGGTACTTACACGATAAGCTTAACATTGAATTGGTAAATGGAGTAAGAATAGGTACTTACACGATAAGCTAAACACTGAATTGGTAGACGGAGTAAGAATAGGTACTTACACGATAAGCTAAACATTGAATTGGTAAATGGAGTAAGAATAGGTACTTACACGATAAGCTAAACACTGAATTGGTAAACGAAGTAAGTATAGGTACTTACACGATAAGCTTAACATTGAATTGGTAAACGGAGTAAGAATAGGTACTTACACGATCACCTAAACATTGAATTGGTAAACGGAGTAGGAATGGAGCAAGGTGTCTCATCATCCCTACAAAAGGGAATATTTATTCTTAATACATCGTACAAGAAAAATAGAAATATACAACATAGTTTATTTGACTTTTTCACACGTTATAAACAAACAAGGTTGGAACCTTCCATTAAGCATTATAACATGCCTGTATCGGATGATCCATTTCAATACAACAAAGAAATATCAATTTTCACTCCAAAACAATTGGTAGATTGATAGCTATTATATGTACAACAGAATACATCGATATGATTGCATATGTTTTGTTGTGGCTATTGACAAATTGTATACAAAGGTTAATCAGCATAATGAGCTATATCGGTCGGTTGATTTTGAAGCCATTAATATTAATCTTAATTAGTGAAATATTTTTAATTATGTAATTAGTTAATTGATTTGATAAATGCACCCAATGAACATTTGTTTTTTAATGTAAGTTACCAAAAGGTTCATAATTAGTAGTTTTAATAGTAGATTGTATGACAAGGGGCTAAAATAAGACATATTACCACGAGATGGTTATTTTCCCGAGCGAAGTGAGGGAAAATTGTTCGAGTGGTAATATGGCTTTTAGACCAGAATTATACACTCTAGTTTTCACTTAGTCTGCGAGAAAATAGTGAAAACAAACATTATTCATCTACAATCCATAATAAATTCCACAGCGAAAAGATTGTTCAATTTAGCGGCAAATATATTTTTTTTATAAACTGTTTGACACAGATACAAAATTTTGAAACCACGAATAAACGCTACTTACCGTATATAGCCGGGTCCAAACGGCCGAGCGCGGCGGACAGCATACGCTGCATAAGATAAAGCGAGATAGACAGCAGTCTATCCCGCTCATGTCATGTTTGCAGGCCACCCCGCTTGAACGTTTGGACGAGGCTATAGACGGCCAAAGGCGTTTATTTTTTTTAATGTTTGTGAAATCGGGAATAAAAAACGCCTAATATTTGAAATAAAATCTGTTTTCTGATTGGTTGATTTTAATATATAGCTGTATTCTGATTAGTTGATAGCAAATAAAAATGGTTTTTTAAACAGTTGTGATTGGTGAATTTAATACGTTGAAGTGCTTTGATTGGTCAAATTAAAATGTTTTAAAATCATAAATATGTTTACATATTTTCCCTAGGGGCTAAATGTACTACTTTAGCCCCGCTATCTAGGCCTAATATGACACACTTTTAGAGCATGAGAAGTGAAAACATCATTGTAAAATTAAGATTTGGGGAGGAGCATTTGCTTATCCTAAAACACAGGTTTACCTATTTTGGGAGCAAAGTTCTAATTCTAAGGCACTTATTTACTTGATGTTTATGAATAAATAATAATTATTATTATAAATTATTATTATAATTATCAGATTCAATTATTGCAGGAAATTCCTGCTTAAGTTCTCACAAGTCATTACAAAGTCGTAACTTTATATCCCCAACCAACTTTGTCAACAAACAGTCGAGGTGCAGTTTAATTAGTTACTATCAAGTGAGAAAAGTTATTCCCTAACTGATATTAGATTGAGTTTCACCTCGCCTGTGGAACAGGTTTTGTCACTATACCCGTATAAGTATAGTTATAATGAAGATCTATACATTCTTTACGCAGACTAACGAACCAACGAAAGCCTTTTTCCGTAGTTTGTGTTTCACTGTGTGTTCGGTGCTCTTTACACATTTATTGATTTTCCTCGCGTACCTGATTGTAATTATTTTGGCTGTGTACATACAGCGTGTCTATCACACATGGCTTTTACAAACAAATGAAGCGTTTTGGGATTCTAGATTCCATGTGAAATTGCTTTCTGTACTATGCTTCTCTGCTATGTATGCTGCATGTATGCTTCTCTCCCAATAGTGCATATACAAAGATGACACTATTCTCTTGACTAGGAATTGTGACAGTCTAACGTGTACGAAAAATGGGGTGTGTCAAGGGCAAGATAGCGTATTGCGATTCCAAATATGCATTTGATTATGTTTTTATTTTTTGCGTAGTGTTCTCGTTAGTAGTGTTCTAGTTGTTGTACAGTTGTGTTATGAAAAAAAGTTTTCAATTCCATTCAATTTCAATCATTTATTCAAAATTAATCATTTTTGTTTTGTGTAAAAAAAATGATACGGAATTGACGGCTTTTACGTCTTTGACTAGATTAGATTTTCAGATTAGATATCATTTATTTCACAACACACATACTTAAAATTACACAAAATCAATCTTTAGGAGTCTACGTTGTGATCGTCGGTTTTTAAACAAAATCAAATAAGTAACATTTAAATTATCATACGATTTAGGAAATATTTACGGATACATGTCAACAACTTATTAAATGAACATGTCAATAAATTTAAAAATTTAATTCGCCTTTATATGGTTTGTCAATAATCTTGGAATTACATAATCCAAACAATTTAAAAAATATTAGGTTCAATACAGATGTCAATAGAAAATACAGGTTAATAAATACTCCTTTATGGAAAATAACGGATTTTCCAATAAAAAGTTTCTCAGTGTCTTTGACAAACAATGTAAACAAAAACAAATGAAAACATGAACAAAAATTTCAATGCTCTTAAACAAAACAAAGCAAAACAAACATTAAAAATAATAAACGAATGCGTTTTTGGAATCGCAGTACGCTACCGAACCTGGCCTTGATGGGTTCACACCCCATTTTTGATACACCCTGTAATTTAGAATCGTCTATTTTACAATGTAACTTGAGCGCCCATCGTACCGAGGTTCGCAAGCACACGTCTACTAAGCAAATACAGCCAATTGCTGAGTCGCGACATATACTACTCCAACGAAAATAGGGGCTACTAGTATGGTGATCAATACGTGAAAATTATATTAAACAGTAATATACATATATTTTATCCAGTTATTAGACTTTAACACCAGCATAAAAGACATTGTATTCTGAAGGATGTAGGAAATCATTAATTAGCCACTTATCAATTAGTTTATGGCCAATAATTAACAATAAAATAGAAAAATGTGAGTGGCCCTTATTTTTTTTTTAGCAGTATAAAAGACAGGATACTGTACACGTACAGTACAGACCTAGTTCAACACGATATTATATACCCGACCTCGCACAAGCAACAAATTTTATGTGTTTCGCAATAAAATTCAATAAGTTAATGGGACGAGTATTCTAACCGCTTCGTAGAAACCGGTGTGTCGGTGTTCCGTTCACTCACGTGGTCGGAGTTGTGCTGACATCGGTCGATCCAAATACAATTTATCGTGACGTGTCGAGATCGGGTACCGTGACCCCATTCCCTATTTGCCGATACGAAATAAGCTAAAAGAGTAAAATACAACCAGTTTTTCTTAAAACTTTGGGTACATCTATTGAAGCAAAACAAGAATGATTAACAGGAACCTAACGCTAGCACTATTCTAGAATGCCTATCTTAGCCTTCAATTGTCAAAATCTTAATGTTATGATAACTTTAACTAAGAAAAGTTTGTAAACATTTTTTTTCTTAAAATATGTAGTTTTTTTATAATAGCGCCCCAAATGTATAAATCACTACACAACACACTAGGTTAAACACGCGGCCCATAGAAGAGTGGCTTCGGAGAGGTCTGCTCGACCAGTTCCCGTGGTTTGTTTATACTTCCAGCCCTGCGGGGCACGGGAGGGGTTTCAGAGTCGGATTTTAACTACACTGGTCTTTTTTTTCTGTAGGTACTATTAAAGGAGTTAATTTAAATAATACTCGAAGTAAGACTAGGTGTTTATTCATCTAAGTTTCATAAGAGAAAGAGGGTTATTTTAACGCTCCCTCTACTTTAACATTCGTGAACGAACAATTTACTAAAACGAATGATTGATCGATGTCACCAGCGTGTTCTTTACGTTATGGCAACACAGATAATAATACTGTGTCACACCGTAATATATTAAAAAGAAGTGAGCCGATCTCTGCTTTCTTTAAACGATTTTTTTTACTTCTTTGGGTTTCAGAAACACACGTTTAAGATTATTTGGAATCTTCCCGAGACACCGTGTAGGTATACGTTATAGTATATACTAGTGTTTACTAATATTATACAGAGAAAGGTATGTTACATTGTAAGTCTGTATGTTTTTAGGTGGTATACCTCACTTGATTTCAGATTTTAAAAAAAGGTAGCCTAAATTGCTTCTAATTTTTCGTTATCAAAGCAGCCCATACTACCACAGTTGCCACCATCAGTTTTGGGACCGCGAAATTGGCAACTATAGTTGCCACAAGCAAGTGAGTGGCTAGAGGCTTATCTCCGAAACCACGTATGTATTCGATTACAAAAATTCTTTAACCTGTGCATTGAATGAACTTTACGGATGAACATAGGCTATGTTTGACCCCACAGGTTTGCCTGCGTTCCTTGCAATACGCAGGCGAAGCCAGAAGGGCAGCCAGTCTTAAATAATCCTAACCGTATCACTGTTGTCGGCAGGCAGCTCAAGTGGGTCGCCGGGCGCGCGCGCGGGCCGCCGCTCGTCGCTGGCGCTCACGCCCGAGGACGAGCCGCTAGTCGACGTCACCGTAAGTACGCGTCTTTCTACTCTTTACCATCGACAATGGCAAGACGGGCTCATTCGAGACGTACGGTACCAGCCCCCCTATTCTGTAACTTGTTTTAAGCTCACCTCAACGCTCACCCACATATATATCTTGACACAGCGATGCGTAGGAACTAAGCGTAGATAGAGGTCTAGTTTCGTGACGGGTGAAGGGCGGGGAGAGCCGTATTAGCGCTTAGCGAATAACAGCCCAGGCCTGATCTTCTTGCCACCTCGGCGCTCACTCATCACGCTCACTCGTCACGCCTAACGTAACCAGACCTCCGATTAGGTACGCTTAGTTCCTACGAATTACGGCGACACGATATATTTGAAGTTAAGACAAGTTAAAGAATAGCGGGGCACGGCTGTTATTCGGAACTCGTTAGTGCGCCTCACCTCACCCGTCACGCCTAACAAAACCAGATCTCTGCCCCGCTATCATGTAACTGGTTTTGAACCGAAACCGAAAAGAATAAGATAAGTACAGAAGGACCTCTTTCTAATAAAACCGATACTGGACAGTTAGAAAATACAGAATCATGCTATCCTGCTCTCCCGTAAAGCACGTCCTCGGTCATCAACATCATAGGTAGGGTAGTCTCGTTTGTACATCAAAGCCGTCACTAATAACGTGTTTACTTATCGATTATATCACTGTCAGCTGGGCCGCTATTCTGCAATTTGTTTTAACCTAACCTTACCATTCACCCTCAAATATATCTTGAGGCCGTGATTCGTATTCTTAGTAATTAAGCGTAATATGGGCTATTATTCGGAACGCGCTAATTTGCCTCACCTCACTCGTCACGCCTACCAATACTAGACCTTGGATTGATTAGGCTTAGTTACTACAAATCTCGGCGTAAAGTTATATCAATCAGTCAATCAATTATATATTCTGCAAATAGGCCACAAGGGCACTTTTACATGTCAAACTATATTCGATAAACGATATATTTTTAGGTGAACGGTTAGGTACGCATACCAATTTGATTTCAAGCGATGCGTGCGCCCATTCAGCGTCGCTGCTCCAGCGGTGCTAGCTAGTTTGATGCCGCAAAGCGATGCAACACGATGCAACACAAGAAAAACTGCACTCCACTTTCTAATGCACGGTGTGAGTGAGGCAAGCTGAGTGGCGCGATGCGACTTGGCAGTTCGTAAAAAAACGTTTAAGTCTTATCGAATTAGAATGAGAAACGTAGGTAGGTATGTCTCGAATCAACTCTTAATGTTTTCTATGCGCATGTTTTTTTAGGGAATCTGTACCGAAAAGTTGCCATAAGGGAAAACCAAAGAAGAACTAAAGACTTCGCTATTTGTCTACATTTATAATCTTTGACTTGTTCAAAAACAAGATTAAACTTATTGAAGTTTTTAACTTAAGTGTTAGCTATAACGCACAAAATAAGACTTTGCAGGATCGTACTTAAATAAACATACCTAGCATTAATCACTCAACCTTAAGCCAAAATCAATCTTCAGGCAAACTCTACTAGGTACCTATTTTGATCAACATTTAATTCGAGTAAACTTCATATTTCGGTTAGTGTATTCTGGATAGCGTACACATAGTCCACAAAGTCCTCAAACATGCATAAGTTGAAAGATAACAAACCAACCAAATTCTCGAGAAAGTTAAGAAAATATGCAAACACGACTTTAAGGCGGTGCATTGGAAATTATCGCGTGCTTTTAAACGCCGTTCTGACTAGATTAAGGAACAATAAGGTCTGATTTTCAGATATATGATATTGACTATATGATTGTTTTTCTGATTTTACCGATACATGATAGCTTAAAATTTTCTCGATAGAAATAATTCCAAAGTTGGGTCTGTATTTTCCTTTTTTTACTCAGCCTACTCAAACGATACATTATTTTACGACACAATCAAGTTAATACTATAGTATTTTATCTCATCTAAAATCTCACTTTATGAAATTTAAATAAAACGTCTCTGTTAGGTATTTATCGAAATCTGTCCAAAAAAGCCATTCCAGAAGAGTGTTCCATCTCTTTTTCTCGTGCGCGGAAGGCATAAGCGTGTCTTTGTCTAGGGGGCGTGTTCGACTCGAATCAAGGCATCCCCTTAATGTCTTTTGCATCGTCAACAATTTTAAATTGGTACATTCAGGTCTATAAAATCAAAAACTATAATTATTATATTACGTGAACAAATACATAGATAAGACTGTAAAATAAGCGCCCAGCTCTTCAAATTGTAAATACATATTAGGTACTCGTAGGGCAATGTATTGCACAAGCAATACTTCATAAAGTTGGCAATTTTGCCAGCAATATAGGTCTGGATTCTCATTTATTCGTTGTTTAACCTTCGAACGGATTAATTCAGCAATTTTGTAGTACGGCAAACGGATGTTTTGCCGGAACCTGTAGTTTGTAAGCTATAGAGTTTCGGAATGTTCCAATTTATAGGAAAACCAAGTATATTTACGGATGAAGGAATATTTACGAAACTCGTAGTGGCGGAACCAGGGTTATGACTGAGAGGGGAGGCTGGAGTGAGACATGACTCCCAAGAGGCTTGATTTTAGTTTAATGTAAGATTAATTAACGCATTCTGATGATTTTACGCAAAAAAAATGTATACGGTAGGTATTTGGCTTATAGAAAAATCAGCAACTTTTTATGAAAAGTCAAAAACGACGCTTCATTATTATGAAGTGCGTAGGGAAATTTTCGTTATATTATCACGACTTTCCACGGTCAAAATGGACGCTACATTTTTTTGACTTTTTTACGCATACTTATACTCAATAAGTAAGTATAAGTATTCAAATCTATAAAATTGCGATAATTTGCTTAAGATTTACGTTCTCCGAGTATATTTATAAGGCTTTTTTATTGATAATGTAGAAATAAACAATTTTGAATACCGTATCATGTAATACATTTATCTAACAATTTTCTAGAATTGATAACAGTTTGGTTAATTGTAGGTAGCCACAGAAGGTCTCTTGTCTATTATCTAGGTTAACAGCCGCAGTTGATAAGTGATTCTAAATACTTCGACATACTGATGAAAATCGATGATTAAATTATTTTAATCAGCGGGACTCTGATTGATAATGCGAGCGATATATTAATTCTTATCACGACTATCGGACATTAAGACAATCATTATTATGAATTGTTGTGCCTAGTAGTCATTCTTAGAGTTTGTCACTGCGCATACGTTTGCCGGTGTTTAATGTTTGTTTCCATTAATTAATCAATGTTTGGAGCGAAATATAATAAAGTTGTAAAGAACATGTGATTAAAGTGGAATAGGATAAAGGTTTGTAAAGTGTTAAGACATTATTTAAAGTGATTTTTTCATTCATTCGGCTTTTTAGTGTGCGACCGAAATAATTGAATTATAAGTGATGCCAGTGACTGACTTCATTTATCAAACAGTGATCAAATAGGGCTCGCAATGACTATTTCTTGTCATCGCCACTGATTCATTTGTCCAATATTAGATATCCGATTTCCGCTTTATTAAATTCGTAGTATTGGTCAATCGTTAAATCAGGGTATTATCGGATAATGAACAGATTACTTATTATAATACTTATAATACTTGCTTCCTGTACATAATCCTCAAAAATCACTGCCAGGAGGAAGCAACTGTAAGAAAACAATATGGCTAATAGTGTGAATAAAACTCACGCTAACCACGTAGAAGTCCAAGTAGAAAATCAAGAGGAAGAACAAGTAAAGAAACTAGGATGTTGGACCAAATTTAAAACACTGTTTGAAGGTAGAGGCTTCGATTTGGAATATGAATACCGCTCTCCAGCGCTGCACACCTTCGAAACTGGCCGGCACTCGGATGGACGCATCACTGAAAGAAGATTGTCGACTGAAGAGAAGCGAAAATCATTCCACGAAAAAGTAGCACAATTTGAACACGAAGAGCACGATAACCATTTCTATGAACAATTTGCTAACACGGAAAATACAATAGAAGTTGACGAGTCTTCGAAAAGGCAGACGAAATTTCGAAATCGGGTATCCATAAGACCTAGTATTTATTTGACTAATATCCAGGAAGAAACGAGTAGCGTAAAGGAAGCTGAAATTGATGAATTAGAAGGTGAACCAGAAGATGAAATAGAAGTGGTAAGTCTTATGCTTAATGCATCATTAAATTTCGAACTTACTACACTCGGTTGGATGAAGGAGGTAAAGCTTGCTTCCATTAAAGCTCAACTTTAAGAGTCCGCAGTAAGCTCGGCCGAATTTCACCTTCCCATACAAACGTAGTTACGCTCTCATTTTAAAACTACGTGTTGGATTGTAACGAAACATTGCATATACAATGACATGAGGTATATCTATGTCTGTAATTAGTTTATATGGTTCCAGTTTATAAAACAAACGAAATACAGCAAAAACAAGTTTTGTATGAAAAACTTAATTAAATTCGCTGTATTTTTTTACTATGGTATCTGAAGCTCCAGAAACCAATACATATGCATTGTATATGCAAAGTTTTGTTACAATCCAACTCGTAGTTTTAAAATGAGAGCGTCACTATGTGTCATCTTTTAAGTGTATTGGTACCTATCCCAATCAAAACAAAGATGAGTTCTCGCCATAAGAAGTTATGACCAAAGGGGATATTTCTTAACAGTGTAGTATGCAGCCTAGCCAATTGTCCAAGACAGAATAACAACAAAAAGGTAGATCGAACCGTGTACGGTTAAGCAAATTGAAACATGGTCCGTTTTAGGGTTCTGTAGTCAACAAGGAACCCTTATAGTTTCGCCATGTCCGTCTGTCCGTCCGTCTGCGGCTTAGCTTAGTGATCCTTACTACTAGATAGCTGTAACTCGACATTGGTATAATAAATCACCAACGTAATGGTGTGGCGTTGAATAGCTGTTTCAAAAATATTATGGGTTTTCAAAAAACATTGTTAGAGTCAAGTGTCCCGCCACCCTGTCGGCTATACTGGGAGTGTGAAAAAAATCGTGACAGTTGTACATAAACTGCATCCATAAATAAAAGTCTTAAAAGGTAAACAAATATCGCGGAATGGGTAACCATAGACTACTATAGTGATGTGGTGTATGTCGAATAATGTCGATGTCGGCAAAATTACTATAGTGCATTTCTGCTGTTGCTATTTACGAGTAAGGCAATAGAATAGGTCAAGAAGTAAAATGTACAATATTATTCTAGGTGAGTGGGGCGCCTAAACGTATTTTCAATTTTTAAATTTCAATGAGATTTTATTTTTATTTTTTTCAACAAAATAATTATGTTATCTTTGGCAACCAAACAGGTCGCAACAACGAAAGATTACATGTAGTTCATTCCAAGGCTGCACTCTGACAGCAACCGTTCGCTATGTATGACAGCAGGAAAGCATAATTAAAATTTTCTAAGTGTGAAAGAGAAGGCACAAAACGGTTGCTGTCAGAGCGTAGCGTTTTTTTTTCTGTGTGCGGTGTTCTAGTAATCTCATTGAAAATGCTTTTTTGCTAGATAACCGGACAGAATTGAAAACATGACCATTCACATTAAATTTTTTACCATTTACCATTTAATGACAAGTTCTTTATTTGCCTCTGACATGTCTGCAACAATATGTTTTTAGAAATTTGGCGCACCGGAATAGACTTAATATTTGTTTACTAGCTCAACATCAATGCCTCGACCAAGTACCGTGGAATGGGGTTACTTTAGGAAAAAATTGGGCTACTTTGATCATTTAGAATGTAATATAATCGCAGAACTATTTGAAATTAAGTAGATTTAATCGAGTAAACAGCAAGATAGAATACTAATATATTCACTGCCCAATTCACCCACAAGTAAACACAACGATTTCGGAGCCTACCTAACCCTATTTGATCAAAGTCGCCCCTCGAATCAATGTAAACCCATTCCACCGGTACTCTGACCTCGAGTTTTTATCGATATGAAAGAACACCCCATCCCTATCCACCAAAGACAACACAGAGTATTTAAAATGTCAGTTGTAGTTTTGAAGTTACAGCAATCTCGGGTTTCTGCAAAAAAATAAGTGTTTTACGATAAAACGGACAGATTATTATAGAAATAATGGACGTGATTACCTATATGTTACAACAGTTGCCTACTTGTTATAAATTGCGTGTGATTACACCAGGAATGTGCGTTTTTCTATCGGTAAGTGGTTTGTTTACATTTTAAGACCTTTATTTATGGATGCAGTTTATGTAATAGTCGACCAACTTAAAAATGTATTTGGAAAGGCCAACTTTCGTACAAATTCAGCTGACGCAACCGCACCATTTACTTGGCGCGCGCGGGCTGATGTAACAAAGATAGACAGGCAACTACGGAACCCTACACTGCGCGTGGCCCACACATACTTGGCTGGTTTGGTATCTTAAGTATTGTGTTATTTGTATTTCTATTTCCTAGTCTGTACATAACTACGGCTTATGAAAGCCGTAGATATGTAACTATGATCTTTTCTGTTACTGTCTAAAGCATAATAATACTTACTCCTAATCAAATTCAATGACCTCATCTTTAGTAAACAGCAAGGGAAAATAAATGAAGAGTAGTCAGGTCGCCTGCGGGACACGACTTCACTAATTGGATTAGGACCGTGACCTCGAAAATGTGACTTGTCCGATAACGGGAGAGGAGAAAATTGTGCGGTTCGGAATTACGATAAATCCACTGATTTAATTTACTTGATTGAAGTTTTATCGTTGGAATTTTTACCTAGTTTATTAGAGATATTTTCTGCAATGCAAGGTACGTTAATTTTACGTTAATTCAGATGACTTATATAATTACTGGCAAAGCTTTAAGGTGCCTTTCAACAAGAGATGTGCTATGCCATGCTATGCTATGCTTTCATACATTTGAAACGTAGCTCCAGCTACAGCTTCGTTTCAAATGTATGAAAACACTTAGCGTCGTAATCTGTAGTTTTACGTGGCCACCACACTGAACAATTTTAATATGGGATGGAATAATAAATCAAAAAAGAACTTCATGTAGGTACATAGTCGTATAAAAAAATCGAAAGCCACTTTTTCTGCGTAGGTATTTGTCACCTTCGGACGACGATGTCGCTGAACTGATTTAGATAATATTGGAGATGGAGATATTTTGAGATCCGTAAAAGTCAGTCAGTACAGGTGGTTTATATCGGGGTGAAAGTTTTTTATGGGAACATAAGTTTACTGGCTATACAGTCGAGGTCACCTGTAAAACATGGTATAACAAGAAGCGGACCGGGTGAACTTCTAATTCCATATTGGATCTATAAAATATCAAATATAATTAATTTGCATTGTATTTACTACGCAGTGTAACAATTTTGTCAATTAATCCCTTTATCGCCGTTTCCAAGCATAATACCTGCTAGCGTCAATGTCAGTAACAGTATAAATTCACTGAAACCTCTAGAGATTGAAAGCGGTATAAAGTTCGCCAATTCTCAGACAATAGTCAGACTCGGCTGCCGATTTACCCGACACGTTCCACACAATGCCAGCCCCTGGAAGAATTAATCTATTGTGCTATAGAACGCCGAAATAGCCGCACAATGTATGTAAATATTTACTATTAAAAGCAAATAATGCCAATCGGAAAGTCTAACCTCTATGTAATGTCAGGCAGTCAGTGCAGATAAGTATTTCCTTAGGTACAGAAATTTCTATCTCCCCATCCTACTAATATTATAAATGCGAAAGTTTAGATGTTTGGATGTTTAGATGTTTGGATGTTTGTTACTCAATCACGCTTAAACGGCTGAACCGATTTGAATGAAATTTTGCACGAAGATAGTTTATAGCCTGAATCAAGGGCTTCCGAAGTTGTCGTCTCATATGCTACAACGACATGAAAAGGGCGTTAATCACGTGAATGCATAATGACTCCACAACACAGGCGGATTATTGCACCTAGCAATATTGCATGATGAGTACAAATTTTATACAAACTTGTAATGTTTGTATGTTTCTATCTGTGAGTTCCTTTAATTGACTATATAAGACTTATATCATGTTTTTGCAGCTGTTGGTACTCCTTAAGTATAAATAAATAAATAAATAAGTAAACGTTACATTGCGCAAACCATTAGGTATAACTCCGTTCCTCCAAGTTTAAGCGTTGGTACAGGTTTCGGCTTTTTGTCCCCGCCTTACATATACATATAGTGTACAAATTATAATTAAGAATAGACTTAAAACCTATACAATACCGTACGAGGCAATAACATTGTGTGATGCTAATAAGGCAGCGTGCTGTTGTAGTGAGTATTGGGATACCTACCTAGACTGCAACGCTGCACGTCTATCATGAGAAGGCCGCGACATACTCTCGATTCTCCACCCACTATACCTCTTGTTCTAAGTGTTCTAATAAGAAAGAGACCCTTAAATATAATAAGTTTTAATCGTAATATTATGTCGGTGCGGAATGAATATGTAATTGGAATGTCAGTCATGTTGTGTGTATTTTAATGTATTATATTTATTGTAAATTGTGTTTGGTTGAATTTACCTATACCTAGTATGTGTAAACATATATATTAGGTAACAAGTATATTAAAAATAAAACAAATAACACACTAAAACGTACAAGCGCTAATGAATGCTTGTCTCAATAATTCAATTCTTTTCAGACACCACAAGCTTACGTCACATGAGCTCGAAGCTAATTCACCCACCGTCAAGTGTAGCATTTATTTAAAATGTGGACTATTTCTCCATTTGGTAGATTAGGCCTAAATCGCATCGCCATACTCGTACGTGCCTGGAATGGGATCCTCTAAACAAATCCGCCGTCTGTTTGTGCGCTGAATTGAAATTTATTTGCACAGATTGTTGGGCACATACTCATAACGCGAGGAAGCGAACGTATCTGTGGTATCTGCAATGTGAACTGAAGTTTAACGAATCAACTTGGTTGTAAGGTGTCCTTAATCGAACGAGCGCGCGAAGTTCAAGTAATTTAATAATTAATATGAAATTACTTAATTAAGTAAGTTGCATTCACTGAGTTAAAGAATTAAAATAAGGACCCAACCTTGGATTTATTTTGATGACCCGCAGCACGTCCTGCTTCAAGGGACTCACGCCACACGCTTATCGTGCCAGTACAGGGGCAAAACCATACAGATTAATAAGCTTCGTGGTTAAATTGGTGGTCTTTTAAAAGGTGGTCGATGGCTTGTGAGGAGCCGCTAAATACATTAATAATAGATTGCGAAATGTAAATTTCAGTTTGACCCTTGGAGGCCAATTTTCGGGTCATTCGAGATTATGTCTAATAGACATATTTCAAAAAAACATGGCGGATGTCGAATGAAAACCAATTCCGGTATTTTCAAAATCTCACACTCGAGATATGTCTACTCCCAGCGATCGAGATGCAACAAGTCGTCGGTAGCAATCGAGAAATATACATTAGATCTGTCAGTGGCGTAATGGCGGAAAATATTGACAGTATACAAATACTGACAGTAGACTTGGGCACAAAGTAACAAGTCAGAACAGATTTTACGCGCTCCTTTTCATGTAAGAACTTCATCAAGCCAACACTTATACCTATATATTTTTAAGTGTTCATTTACCATAATTATGGATTACACTATTGTGAAATAAACAATTTTGTTCTTGATATTAATTTCAGTAGGAATATCTAAAAACTAATTATTATTTTATATTCGATTGTAAACAAACACAATCAAGAGAAACGAAACGTAGGTATGTAGCAATAGTCATTGAGATCGAGAAATGTTGCTGTCTTCGACATTTTGGTGAGATTTTTCCTTAGAGATTAAGTCAATAGACATCATGCCTATTCGTACGACCCGAGAATTGGCCTCCTGTAATTTAATTTGTGTGATAAATCAGGATTGGCATTTTTAGGATTATTCTGTCTGTTTATCTTTCTGCACCTGTCTCGTATATTTAGCCGTGGAGCCGGCTGGCCAGCTTCAGACTTGATTTACTCACCATAAATAAGACAAATAAAACTGTAACAAGTATAAATGATCGCGTACACTTTGTTTAACGCCGTAAATTATGGTAATCATTTTAGCCCCAAGCTGGTTTTTGCTTTCTGCTCTGTGTAAAATTTGTTGACATTTCGTTAAACATATTCAAAGTAGGAGGTTATAAAACTTATATAGCTGTTGCCCGCGACTTCGCCCGCGTATGTACGCGTGTTTAATAGTTATTTGTTATACGAGGGTGCAAAGTTGTATTTTAACCACGAGCGATTAGCGAGTTCTAAAATAGAATCTTGAGCGTAGCGAGTGTTTCAACACACGAGAAGTAAAATACATTTGCACCCGTGTGTAACACAAAACTTTTCACCTCACTGTAGCGAGGAAAGTGCAACATGCAAATAAACTTTATTTAATTGAAATAATTATTTAAATATATATATTTAACAGTAATAATAACGTTAAGTAATATCAAGTAGAATTTTGTTCAAGTGCGAGTCGGATTTTAGTTTACCCATACATTTTGAGACCCAGCGCCTAATGAAGGCAACAACCAATTTATTTAAAGTTCTTAAATATTTATCTTATTCTGTTTTTTAGTATTTTTTCGTTATAGCGGCAACATAAATACATCATCTGTGATTTTTTTGTATTATGAGCGTTGTACGTTTTGCTATCTGTCAAAAGCCACTTAAAACACGCTCCAAGGTCAAATTACTTTCCCCACTAGTGGATAAAATGCGTTTTTACCTACTGGTTTTAAAGGATAAAAAGTAAATATTAAAAATAATTTATTTCGAGCGTCACAAGGCTCAATACAAAAAGATAAAATCATACAAATTAAATTATAAGAACTAAGTAGGATGCAGCGGCGGAAAATACCGAAAACCTGAAATGCATTAAATGTAGAGGCTTCGGCAGAGAGTAAAACTTTGTACCATTTGGCGTTGAGACCCTAGGTCCGTGGGATCCCAGAACGCAAAAGTTATTTGCGGAAATCACGAAACGTCTGGTTGACGTAACTGGTGACCGAAGAGCTGGCGGCTTTCTCGCGCAACGCATCAGCATTGCAAAATATTCAGCGAGGAAATGCCGCCAGCATCCTCGGTCCAATGCCTCGAGGGCCTTTTTTAGATTTAACTTAGTTTTCATTTAATTAAGTTAATGTCAGTTATCATCTTGTGTATGCCATTCCTGATCGCATTAAAAACCTTAAAAATGGCAGTTCGTTCTACAGCGAACTGAAAAAATGGCTGGTTAATAACGCCTTTTATGACATTTTTGAACTCTGTGACTACTAACATTTTAATATATTCTTCCTAATTCTAAATATGACTTTATTACCAATTTTATTTCATTTGACATGTGTATACATTTTTCAAATAATGTAACTCTGTGAACATAAATAAATTAGAATTAATTAAATTTAATCTAATATTAACCTCTTGACGTTTAATGCATTTGTGCATTATAAATAAATGAGTATGAGTATGAGTATGAGTATTAATTGTCTTTAGTAGGACTAAATCGGCTAAATAATTGAAATATAAAATTTAAATTGAGATCTAGATAAATTACATTAAATTAAATTGTGTTTAGGTTTTTTTTTTAAATGTCAATACTTTACAATTAAAGTAAATTTACAGTAGGTAAGTTAAGCAAAAGTCTAGAAGTGCCATACAAAATGGATAATACGGTAACCTCTCTAAAGAGTATCTAACTACGACAAGCTTATTATTTTAAAGGAACGTGACGTTGTATAGACATAGACGGTCGGAGTAGCTAGCCAATATTCATTATGCTCGTTACTCTGACCAACCTCTGAATAGCCGGCCGCACCAAAGACGTTGTTCAAGGCGTTACGTAACAACATCAAAGCAATTAGTATGTACAAAGACGTGTCACGTGGGATCGATGAAACACTCACGTTCAGCATTTCAATTTGATATTAAGGAGATGCAGTGCAAAGTTATTTACTTACACGTATTTATCTTCCGCGCGAGAGAAAACGAGATCCGACGGGAATGGCTCTTTTTGGACAAACGTCCATATACGTTAATATCTTCAGTGAAGTTTTAGGTCGATCACCGTTTAGCCTAGTGAATGATAAGGGCAAATATTTGTGTGATGATTAATGTTTGTTTCTGAGTCTTAGATGTTTTCTATGTATGTGTATTTATATCTATTTAATATATCGTCGTCTAGTACTCATAAGATAACACAACCCTTGTGTATGTACCGCCGTCCGTTGATGCGTCGCAGTGTGACTACCGCCTAAGATTGTCCCCTAATATTTATTTGGCCTGTGTCCAACAGTGGACGTCTTTCGGCTGATATGATGATGATGATTTATTTATTTATGTGCCTAATAAGTCTTATGGCATGAATTGTAGTGTTGAAGACGAAGTGAGCACAGGCATGTTCTTATGGAATTGGAATACGAAACGTAAACATCTGATCGACCACAGGTTGTTTCTTTATACCTACTCATGGCGACTAGTTCGGATGTATGCGTCTTCGCCCGTATGAACGACAATAATATTGAATAATAATAATAATAATAAAATTCTTTATTGCAACTATAAACATAGGTACATAATAGTTGAAGCCCCGGCTCAAAAGCCGAAATATGAAACATTGACTGCTATTTTTAATCAATGAGTATACTTGTTAGCAGTGTCATCATCATCACATTAAAATGTAGCTGTTATTTTATTGTTACGATATTCCAACACATCTCGGAGAATATTGTTTTTTTCCTCGGCTGATTTACAGATGTCATTAAAAACAAAAGCTGAAACTGAAACCTAGCATGTGGGTTTTGCATTGCGAGCATTGCGAGAAATAAATGTCATGTCAGTGTTTTGTTTCTGTTTATCTACACAATTATTAATTAAACTGTTCTCATGCGCTCGAAGCTTCGATGAAAATAGTGAAGGCTAACTAACCTAACTAGACTATTCATTGTTTGCTGAAATGTACATGCTTTAAACAGTTTTTTTTTTCGTAGGATAAAGACCAAAGTTGATAACTATAAATGAGTATGGGTTTCTGGAAACTTTATGACAATCCCCTTTGCAAAGGCGTAATTGTTTTATTAATTACCATACCCCTGTATGTTTCGGGGTCGCTTGTTTGCACAAGGCATTAAATAAGCTGTCTTAAGCAAGCGCGTTTCATAATTTCCTGAATGCGGCGAGGGCTGTTGGTCGGATATTTAATTTGAAAAGCGTTTGATACGTATTTATATAAATATACTATACGTCTCTTGCCGTCGACATAACGAACCCTCGAATCATTTCGGCAACCAAGTCGCTTCGCGCGCGACTGAGCGTCTCCTTTCTCACTCGCACCGTGCAAATGATAAATCTTTCTCGACTCGCGTCGCGGCGCGGCGTCAGTTGTGCTAGCCCCCCTGCATATGACTTCTTTGCACGGCTATCACAAGACGGCGCGCGAGCTCTCGATTTCTATGGTAGCCGTGCTGGAGTCTTTATTATTATTTGCCATCGTGATATAAAATAAATGTGAATCTAATTTATGTAGTGTTATGTTTGTAGTGTAATGAATGATCCGAAATAAGTAAAATTTGCACAATAGGTATTTATTTTATAAATACTAGATAAACGAAGAAACGTAGACGAATGTGTACGTTAAAATGCTAATTTATGGAACAAGTTATAGTTGGATGACCCTACTTGTGTTTAATCAAAATTGGCTATGGTAAATATTTGAGTACGAACTTTTAACCTTTCTTTATTTTTAACTCCCGAACAAGCCGGTTTCCGAAGAGGTTTTAGTACCGTAGACCACATTCTTACGCTCCGCCAGGTTATACAGAAGACTGAGGAGTATAACCTGCCTCTCTGCTTAGCGTTCGTGGACTACGAGAAAGCCTTCGATTCGATCGAAATCTGGGCTGCACTACAGTCTCTCCAACGGTGCCAAGTAGACTGACGCTATATCGCAACTTGCCACGTACAAACCTACTCCTAACTCTTCTTATAAGTAATTCAATATTATATTCTTAAATAAAATTAATGTAGGTATATACTGGATATGTAAACGTTGATTCATCATTTTAATCCCTAAATCTAGGTTTTAGTACCACGTTTTCCACTTTTTGCTGTTCAGAACTACCTTACAGCCCTGGGCTCCACGGAAGACCAGCGCTGTGGCATTGTTTAATGTCAGAGCATATGCTGAGTGGTGTCCACTTGCGGCCACTATAGCAGCACCACCAGACTTCTTTACGTACACGTTATTTTTAGTTTAAGCTGGTATTTATTAAGTTTCTTTTTATATATTGTGTTTTCTAATTAAGAACGAAATTATGATGTGGTGTTATTTTGGCTGGCAATAAATTCATTTCATTTCATTTCATTTCATATCGAAGTGCTCAAGTGTTTGTACGAGAACGCCACTATGTCAGTCCGACTCCAGGATCAGAGTTCGAAGCCTATTCCGCTGCAGCGGGGTGTCAGACAAGGGGATGTTATTTCCCCAAAACTGTTCACCGCTGCACTGGAGGACGTGCTCAAGACTCTAGAAAATAATAATAATAATAATAATACTATTTTATCCTACTAATATTATAAATGCGAAAGTTTCGATTTTTGGATGTTTGTTACTCAATCACGCTTAAACGGCTGAACCAATTTGAATGAAATTTTGCACGAAGATAGTTTATAGACTAGACTGGAGAAGGCTAGGCATCAACATCAACGGCGAGTACATCACTCACCTTCGGTTTGCTGACGATATAGTAGTCTTGGCTGAGACCATGGAGGACTTAAGCACGATGCTCGATGACCTCAGTAAAGCCTCCGAGCGAGTTGGTCTAAGGATGAACATGGATAAGACAAAGATCATGTCAAACCTCCGTGTAGTACCAACTCCCATTTCAATCGGACACTTTACGCTCGAAGTTGTAGACGATTATATATACCTAGGACAGACTGTTCAATTAGGAAGGTCCAACTTTGAGAATGAGGTCAATCGTCGAATCCGACTCGGCTGGGCAGCAATCGGGAGGCTACGGCACATCTTTTCGTCCAATATTCCGCAGTATCTCAAGACGAGAGTCTTTGACCAGTGTGTGTTGCCAGTGATGACGTATGGCACGGAAACGTAGTCGCTTACTATGGGCCTCATAAGAAGGCTCAAAGTCACCCAAAGGGCATTGGAGAGGGCTATGTTGGGAGTTTCTCTGCGCGATCGCATCAGAAATGAGGCTATCCGCAGCAGAACCAAGGTAACCGATACAGCCCTCCGAATCGCTAAACTTAAGTGGCAGTGGGCGGGGCACAATGCACGTAGAACCGATGGCCGTTGGGGCGGAAAGGTTCTCGAGTGGCGACCACGTACCGGAAGGCGCAGCGTGGGTAGGCCCCCCACAAGATGGACTGATGACCTGGTAAAGGTCGCGGGAGTCCGCTGGATGCGGGTGGCGCAGGACCGGTCATTGTGGCACTCTTTGGGCAGGCCTATGTCCAGCAGTGGACGTCTTTCGGCTGATATGATGATGATGAATTTTATCTACATATCAATATTTATAATTAACCAAAAACGCAAAGCCCTATCGACTGACTTTGGGACTAGATCGATTTTTATAAGCTATTTTTGATTAGTTACCCTACGCAAAGTCCGGCTTTGGTCGTCAAAAGCAAAATTACAACATAGGTTAATTTCATAGTAATTCAGAATTAATGAGTTCTCGTTAATCCTGGAACCTACTTCATTTTCTTATCGTATTGTACTCTAAATAATTCATATTCACCCTTAATAGTTGGACAACAGTGGCTCCGTTTTAGTAGTACCTACAACAAGGTTCTGAATACTAATTACTCGACGTTTAATTGTCACGTGCAAGGTTAATACAAAATGACGTGGAGGTTCGTAGAAACTAGACCTATAGGCCCTTTTAGGTTGGGCAGCGCTCAACATTTACATCCCAATTTGCATTCAAGCTAGCACGCACCATTATTATTGAGACGACATGACTGTTGACGACTGATGACAATGCAAACATTCAGACTCTAAATCATTTAGGCCGGCTACATTCATCAGATGTTTTCATACGATTATCCGATCGAATATGTTTGAAAACTCGATACGAGTCGGAAACAAAGCCAAGAAGATTACGAGACGGCAACAGCCGAGACGTTTATTGCCGCAGCGATTGAATAAAAGCGGGTATGCTACGTAGCTACTGCAGGGTATATGAAAAACAGGTCCGATTCTTCCTTTGATTTGTTTTTTTAATACTAGCTACGATAGACCTGGCCCCTATTTCACCAACTTGACAATTGTCACCTGACAACGACAATTCTTCGTACATTGCCGGTTCAACAAGTAACCTATCGACCACCTTAACTTCTATAACAAGTAATGGATGGTGAATTGTCATTGTCAGCTGACAATTGTCAAGTTGGTGAAATAGGGGCCTGAAACGACGCTAATAAATAACAGAAGAAATAACCGCAATCTTAAAAGCTAAAGTTACCGTTCTCCAAATTAAAAATAATATCGCATAGCCCTCATCACATGACAATTAGAATTTATAATCATCTACCAAATTCGTTAAAAAAATTAAGAAAACCAAACATATTTGATAAGCAATTAAAACTATTCCTCACCCAAAAATGTTATTATAGCCTAAAATATTATTTTGAAGATGTATCTATTTGTAGCTAAAGTAGTATTTTTTTTTATTATTATATAAGAATTGTATTTGTAGTTTTAGTTAAAGTTGAATATTCTATCGAATGCATGTTAGTTGTTTATATATTATGTTTAGAAATAAATCCACAGTGATGGCTGTGTAATATTGCTGCGCCCTCGCAGGGCGTCACATGTTTACCTACCTTGTAACCTGTAATGTGACATGCAATGAAATAAATGAAATGAAATGAAACGAATAAGTTAAAACACAAGACTGAAGCAATACCGATGTGTGCCCGGCGATACACATCGGTATTGCTTCGGTCATTATTGAACGGGGTTGGTCGGACGATTATTGCCATTCAATGCGAAGATTAATATATATAGGTATAGATATCTTTCATCATTATAATACTAATCCGATTATAGTCCTGCAAGTATAATTAAGAAAAAACTTTGGTAAATCAGAGGTGCTTCTTTTAAGCTACAATATCTTCGGATTAATGCGCATGATAAAATATCCATTTCGGGGACGTAATTGACGTGTCCAGGCGGGGGGTGTTCTTCGGTGGAATTTTCATTAAGTCGGATCCAGGGATTTCATTAATAACGTGATTAGATACCGTTGCGTCGCCTACGAGCACGTTCGATAAGCACAGATATGGATTCATAAGTAAGGTCATAATATACCATTACGGTGAATATAATCTGACTAACATGGCGCTTAAAAAAATGTCTGTGTCACGCCTCTTTTTTTGCTGGTTCGTTATTTTGGTGTATTTTTTCGTAACCGATGTAGGTATTTTTATTTTAAGTGTCAAACCAAGTAACAACCAACTAACTTCAATGGTTGAACGATCCAAAGCGCGTTCTTCGATTCGAATTTCGCTACTTGTCCCGATTTTACGTCATTTCCCGCCAGCTTATGGATCGCATAAGTATAATTCGATCATGTCATATGGTATAATTCAATTTATAATCTTGTGCTCTAGCTCACTCTGTCGTGTGGCGCCGTCTATAAGTTAACAGTTCAATCTTTTGACAACATGTTTACTGTCAGATGTATTTATTTATTTGTTTGGAGATAATACAGAATCATACAAATGAAGAATAATATAGGTAGACCATACGTCAGTACAATATTGATTGAGATGTTTCCTTAAACATATCTCACAGTTCTCTGTCCTAGGTGATCTTAAAATATAACGCTGTTAGTTTGCCAGGTGCAAACAATAAACAAAGTTTAACTACAACTTTTCCGTTATAAATATACGGCTAAACTTACATTGACTACTCGTGTTGGTTACAAATGTATCTGTTAGTGACGACAAATAAACTCACTAGTATTTGCCAGGCCTGTCCCGCTTGCCGCTTCGCTATAACCAAGGGTGGCTCACTCCGTGATTTCGTCGCGCCGCTACAAAGACATACCTTACCATACTTAATTGGTACCGTCTATGTTAGTGTATGCCACGCGCTGCTACGGAACGCAACGAGCTATACGTTAGCTATACGCAACTTTTAACAGAGGATATGTTAACATTATTTATTCTGTGGCATAATTCGGCTTTCACGCTCCTCCGAGGTGCATTCACGACGATAACACGCAGAAGTGACGACCCTAACTAGACGAAAGAGCACGTGCTATCCTGTTGAGAGGGATACCATTAAATGAGTTTTCTAGCTGTCAGCAGGAGACATATATCCACTTTGATCCTGACATTCAGATTTTAAAACACGGATCCATAAAAATGGCGACATGTCGACTGTCAACTATCAGGGATGGACACTGAAGCTGGTAGTGCTGTGTAATTAAAATAAATTTCTGGACAACTATAAAATTCGCAGCTTTGCGTTTACAGGTTTTTAAAGGTTTCCAGCTAAATCTGTTAAATAAAACATAACTATTAGAATAGCCGATGAAATTTTTAAAATTTGTCATTTCGATTTGTTTGGATTTCCAATTTGCATCGGTCAATTATAAAACTACTCAAAGAATAAACTTCATTGTCTTTTCCAATCCAATTACAAACGAAACCAAGTCACCTGTTACTACATTCTAGTTTCTGCTTCTACATACCGACACTAAACGAGTTAAATCAAGAGATATCCAATCAATAGTTTTATTAATTTATTATATGCTCGCGTCCCGAAGGTCCATTCAATACGCTGATGACCATAGCAATTGGAATGCGAAGTGTATTTCTCTAATCGACCTCCCGTATTTTTTTATTGTTTACTTTTACGAATACTTTTTTCTATGGGACAAACGAATTTCATTGGAACAAACCAAAAATATACCTGAATACTAAAAACCCTCAATTTTATGAAGATAAACCCAGCACTTTGATTGAATAAAAGGAAATTTGTGAATCCAGACTACATTTATTTGTTCACCATATTGCAATTTAGATTTAAACATAATATTGCGGTCTTATAACAAACGGCTCCAGTAACACCACAGTTGCGGTTGGTTTCTGTTGTGTGATACTTGCGGCATTCATATCTAAATATGAAATAAAATATGAATCAGATACATATACCTATCTGTAATCAAAAAAGATTGTTTTATACGCTATTTAAGGCTTGCCACATACTATATTGCTCTGTTTGCTGAAATTCGCCATCTACGCGGAAAATAAAGTTATATTAGCTATAGAGCAAACTAACCACCCGCGTAGATTAAATTAAAGTAGCAACTACAATTTAAAAGCTTATTTCGTCACGTGAGCTTTAATAGACTGTAAACGTAAACCGTAAACTGTATTTACATATACAGTAATACACCCCGACACAATGCAGCATGATTGTATTGGTGTGAGTAATTGACTAAACACCAGTGTCAGATTCGTAATTAACCGTTCGCAGCTAAAGGTCAACCATCGCAGTTACAAATGCTATGTATACTTAGGTATAGAGTTGTTATTAAAGAGCTGGCCATTGGTCGGTGATTTCGTAGGATTGCCGGTTGGATTGGGGTTGTTTGCCGTGGTACCTGAGGTTACAATACAATTTGATGTTATCGCAGTAGTCCATCTCTAGTGATTTTGTACAGTCAAGTGTAAAAATATGGGTGCATACAACGTACTCGTAAAAATTTACCAGAACTCTTATGTCAGCTGATTAAGGTTTTGGTACTTATTTATGAGAGGATGTTATCGATAAATATTTTTTGCACTTGACTGTACGAGTGACTAGGATTCAAGTAGTTAATCTCTTAAATATGCTATTCGTTTTCATCATCATCATCATATCAGCCAAAAGACGTCCACTGCTGGACCCTCCCCCTCCCCCAAAGAGTGCCAGTGATTGGTTCTGCGCCAAACACAAACAGCGGACTCCCGCGACCTTTACCAGGTCATCAGTCAACCTTGCCGGGGCCTGCTCACGCCACGCCTTTCGGTACGTGCTCGCCACTCGAGAACCTTTCCGCCCCAACGGCTTTCGGTTCTACGTGCTATGTGCCCCGCCCACTGCCACTTAAGTTTAGCGATTCTTAGGGCTAAATCGGTTACCTTGGTTCTGTTGTGGAGTCATTTCTGATGCGCTCACGCAGAGAAACTTCCAACATGGCCCTCTCCATTGCCCTTTGGGTGACTTAAAGCCTATATGAAGCCCATAGTAAGCGAATATGTCATCACTGGAAGCCCACACTGGTCAAAGACGCGTTATTCGTTTTGGTCAGGCTTTACTCAAACCCGACAAATACCTTTATTTTTAAAACCCTTTTTTTATTTTTAAGCGCGATTATGTGTTTACTAAAACAAATTGAATAAATCCCCTTAATCGCAAAACTTAACCCCTGTTCATTAAAATGTTTCTTTCTCACAAACAAATATGTCAAAGTGTCAAATAAAGACAAACGAATCTGAACTGCATCTAAACTATATCCTAGTCGTCATAGTTAATTTGTTTAAGGTGGTTCGACGACCATACAAAACGTTTTTTTATTTCGCAGGCTAGCGGCGTGATATTTTAAGAAACTTATGTAACATACTTTCATAAATTGGAATTCCATTTGCGCGAAATTCGTCCTTTCCTAGATAGAATAAACTTGTATAAACTAGAATAATTTGAGAAATTAGTTTGTCACGTGATACTTTGGGTACACGATTATTCTCAAATCAAATATTCTGTAAATAAATCGAGGCACCCTAACAATTCTCACATTATTATGATTTATGTAAAATATTTTTTTTTATACCGTTTAAAAAATATGTGGGGAATTGAGGATGAATGTGTCTACCTTGGGAGCAAATAAATCGAACCACCCTAACAATTTTCACATTATTATGATTTATGTAAAATAGTTTTTTTTTATACCGTTAAAAAAATATGTGGGGAATTGGGGATGAATGTGTCACGAAATTGTGGGCGTTGACTATACCCCCCTCCAAGCGAGCGGCTCATTAGCGTACATACTGATTGGGCTCCTATCATTAGGCATAAAACGATTTGATGTTGGCGGAACAACGATTAATAATCTTAGTTACGCTGATGATATGGTGCTACTATGCCCATCGAACAGTGCGCTAGTGAGATTGTTAAAAATCTGTAACAGTAAAGATCTACCCTCCTCTATCTAATTTGCACGGTGCGAGTGAGACAGAAGACGGTCAGTCGCGCGCGAAGCGACTTGTCAGCAAGTTGTGCTAGACGTACAGGTATGTTCACGGAGGCGCGCGTGGATAGCTTTAGCGCTATAATTCACAAGAGGACTGCCTCCCTGATGCGGCGCGTGCGCGAGAGTCCCAACAGTCTTCTGAAGTTAGTGGTAGAGTACCCGGCCAGTGAAATGTGGAAACACTGGGACACTATCCACATGGGGTCTAGAGGGGGTGTTACCATTTATTATAATTTATGGAGTTACGAGTATGAATGATGTTCTAATATAGTAAGTAAGGCTTAGTGTATTATTACTATTCTTTTTTACTAATATATTTTATGGACCTGGTCTGAAATAAATGAAATGAATGAATGAATGAAAGCAATAATTTGCATTGTTTCACATCATTTGTGTACGACAAGTCTTCCTGAACTGTCTCCGTACAACGGTACGGAGACAGTTAACGAAACGCCATAGCTCCCAAGGAAAATTGATACCACCCCGGCTGAAGCCGCCCAAGTCGTTGCTCTGTTACAAACAGGGCTTAGACAGCGGCAAGTGGCTCGATGACTGAGCCTATCGCGATCGTCGGTCCAGCGAGAGGTTCCAAGAAACAGGCGCTCTCTCAAGGAGACCTGGAACTGGCAGAACACGCTGTACCTCGGGGACTAATAACCGCTACATTGTGAAAGTTACATCTCTTCGGAATCGCCAACTCAACGCTGTTCAGCTTTAACAAAAGCTACGGGAGACCAGGAATGTGTCCATTAGCCGATGGACAGATAGGAGACGTGCGAGAGGTGAATTTGACACCACACAGGCCTGCAAATGGGCCTAAGCTCACCCCAGCTCATCGAACAGCACGTCGTCTGTTTGCTCAGGAACGCGAAAATTGGACCCTTGAGGAATGGAGGCCTGTACTCTTTTCCGACGAGTGCAGAATCTGTCTTTTTGGCAATGATGGCAGGGATAGAGTCTACCGAAGGCCCGGAGAGCGTTTTTCTCAATGCTGCATCGAAGAAGGGGTCGCATATGGAGGCGGATCAATCATGGTATGGTATGGTAGTATATCACTAGAAGGGAACACGAACATTGTCTACATCACTGGGCCTGGTAACAGGGCAAATTCAGGAGGTTTGACTGCTCAACGATACATCGAGGGGGTGCTGGAACAACATTCCAGACCGCATACGGCTTGCATCACTACGGAGTACCTCGAAGCCTTTGATATCACCACAGTGGATTGGCCGGAAAGGAGTCCTGACTTGAATCCTATCGAACACGCCTAGGACGAGCTAATAAGGCGAATCCGGGCTAGAAATCCCGCCCCTGAAACGTTACACTAACTAAAACTGCAATCGAAGAAGAGTGGGCAGGCATCCCTGAAGATTTCCTTCACAAACTCGTCCGTTCAATGAAAAATCGCATGCGTACATATCGGTTAGCTAGAGGAGGAAATGCACGATATTGAAAATTGAAATTTGTTTGGAATTTTCCGAACACATTTTCATAATCCTTACATTTCCATTTGTTCTAAAGTAAGGGCGGCGCGGGCGTATTGAGGGCGGTAGGTTTACAAGGCTTGAAAGAAGTGAATACATTATCTTATTTTCCTGAAAATTCTGAAATTCTGAAAAAGTACGAAATTATAGATGCTGAAATCATCTCTCAGATGGTATCAATATAATTCATGATCCCGCTTACAGTTTTTCCAGAAATAGCAATAATATGAAAATTGTTAGGGTGGCTCGATTTCTTTGCTCCCAAGTGTAGTTATTTAAAACAAGTTGATTCTAGAAAATGGGGAATTTTGCGCAAATAGAAAGCCAATTTATGAAAGATTGATAGATAAGTTTCTTAAAATAGCACGCCGTTAGCCTGCGAATGTCAAAAGACGTTATGTATGATCGTCGCACCACCTTAATATTAACTCTTAGGGTAGCTTATTTTTCCATTATCAAGGTAGCTTCTCTTTTTACCTCATATTTTATCACTTATTACTTTAAAGCCCGTGTTAATAACGTCATTAAAATTATGTTAAGCTACTACCTAGATAGAAACATTAAACCGTTCGGACAGTGCTTTTAAAATAAAAGCAAATTAACCCTTTCTACGCAATAGGCGGCTACGTGTAATTGAATGGATGCCATCAGAACTCCAGCCATTGCTTATCATATTCATGAAAAGCATCATGATAGAATTTATAAAAATACGACTCCTGAGTCTACTAAAAATATGACTCATACATTCTACTGTAAACTGTAAGAAGGGTGCTATAAATTTAACATAATTATGTTAAGTTAAGACTTTGTATTAAAGTCTGTCGCGATGAGATTTTAGCAATGTCTGCCGTGTTTTTTTTATATTTGTGACTACCTACTGCAACTTATTAGAGCTTAGAAGAACAGATGGAGACACTGTTTTTTATTGAGACATTGAAAGCAATAGCTAAAGTACCAACGCGGTTTTACATGAATATGTTATCTAACGTTCGTATTTAGGTACTCATATATTTCATTCATTCATTCATTCATATCTTTATTGCAAACATGGTACAGTATAGATGTCACATATAATATACATTGTCTCACATGGACCCTGCATGCATATCTATAGCTAACTTATAACATACTAGCTTCCGCCCGCGACTTCGTCCGCGTGGACCCGGGATAAAAAACTATCCTATATTTTAATCCAGGCTATAAACTATCTTCGTGCAAAATTTCATTCAAATCGGTTCAGCCGTTTAAGCGTGATTGAGTAACAAACATCCAAACATCTAAACTTTCGCATTTATAATATTAGTAGGATTATTCTATTTATATAGAGGTATTTCGTCACAATTTCTACTACCGTAGCGAATTAATCTATTAATATGACTTGAATCTGTTAATAATACACTAATTACTCTTACTATGATTGTGATGCTAATAGTCACGTACTACATTATTCTACCACAGGTAGCTTTTGCAAGAGTATTGGATCATATTTTAACTGAATTGTATTATCCTTGCACTATTTGTATTAAGAGGCCTTACGCCTACATAAGCAGAAGCGGAAGCGTATCTTGCAAAATGCTTCCTTTTTCATTCAAAATTACTACGTAACTATTAGTATTTATTCCAAAACTGATAACGTACTTATAAATAATCATTTCTTACTTAAATAAAAATTTCGGCGCGCGGCGTCGGTGCAGCGTGATTCTGACGTCTTTAAAAAAAGTATAAATTTACGGCAACGTAGGTCCTATTAGTTATGATTATTATTTTATGGATTAACATAAAGTTACAGTTTGCTATGATATTATTCTTAGATCAAAATATAAGTACAATTTGCGGTAAAAAAATCCAATGTAACCCGGTTTTCACCAAAATAATTAAGAAAACTCGGAAAGTGTTTTATCATCTTTTTTAAATGGATATTTGATTTTCAATCATGTCAGCCCCTCGTACAAGATATGGTGAATTGAATTGTAATCATTCATGTACCAAATGATTCTTGTTTACTGCAAAACTGAGAACCGAAGCGACACTTCTCACTGCAAAATTTGAACAAGACTCCCAAGAAAACTCATTTATTTTAGGTTTAGAAACAGAAAATGAAAATTTTAACAATGTTAGCCCCTACTTTAAGAAATGATTATTTAAGTTTGGCATATTGAAGTTTGTTGACAACTCAATGTTAGGGATCCACCAAGTGGTTCTGATAATGGAGACAGAAGTTGACCAAGTAATTTGTAAACTACACTATAATTGGAAACCTCCACAAAAATGTACAGTAGGCAACAAAATGTTATACTTACTAAAAAAGTTTTTTGACAATCTGGTCTGGTTTATGGTTTTAAACAGGATCCTTCTGCATTCGCACCTACCTGACGACTACCTTCAAAAATTCTGAATACAGTTGTAATACTAACAGTAACGTACCACGTTATTCTTTTCGTACCACAGTGCACCGGTAATCCTCCCTTCAGTAACTTTTCCAAGAGTCGTTGCTCACAATTTTCCATCCTTTTAAATTCCAATATATAGCCGTAGAGCAGTATAAATAATCGGATCATATTGCCACTAGCATCCCGGTCATCTTCGAGACGGTGCTCTGGCATACCCGCAATCCCGCGAGGAATCCCCGTCTGCCTCGGGGGTCTCGACCGGGATCTGTAATACGATCATTCCCACAAAGCGTGGAGTGTGAACATTATTTCTCGAGGGAATCTTTGGAGACGAACATCTGTGCTTGGTAATGACTGCAATCAGCTATCTGGGTTGCAATCTGGAGGAAATAGAACGCCTTTTTCCTTAGACGGGTATAGACATCAGTATTTAGTCAGTTTATTTAGTCTATTTAACGATCACGTTAAATAACTGGAATTCAGTGATTTACCTCCCAATAAGTTATTTTAGAAGATAAACTGTAGGTAGACTAAGCGAAAGCTTCTTTTCAGCTTCTTTACCAGAGAGAGCGATCCCAAGATCGGCTTGCATTACAAATTAAAATAGTTATTACTTACTACTAAAAACATAAAAATATACTGCAATTGTGAAATTTATAAAAAATATTGGGCTTATAGGGTTAAAAGGAACGTTGGGCGGAAAGATAAAGATAGGAAAAGTATTAACAGCTTCCTTAATGCTTCGTTGGTTATATTATATGATATGATATATTTATCTCACAATATACAAATTCACTTAAAACTATTACGTACACTTAATACATTTTAGGAATTTACATTGTGATCCTTATTTAACAAATATTTAAATGTATAATAACAAATATATACATGTCAACCAGTTACAAAATGATAATTCGAGATTAAGTTATCAATGAGTATAACTACGTACAACTTGGAAAAGTTGAAAAACCCCCAACATTTTCATTTCAAAGTCCAATATCTCAAAAACGGCTGAACAGATTTTCATGAAATATGGCTAAGAACACTCGGGATAAAATTATCTATGACACAAAAAACACCACATTCAAATCGGTCCATCCATTTGGGAGCTACGATACCACAGACAGATACACAGACACACACACAGATACACAGCCAGACACGTTAAACTTATAACACCACTCTCTTTGCGTCGGGGTTTAAAAATAAGATCACCGTACTACCGTGTCATGACAAAACACTGTAACTCAAGTTACAGTGTTTTATGCTAACATCAATAATTGAGCTTTTCGGGTCCATATCTATATATGCCTGCTAACAGACCACTCATTTTGTACCAAAATCAATGAAAAACCTCAAAGCATTTTACACTGTATCTTTTAAAACATAGGGTCTTGTTTTGACTAATCACTGTATGTCTAAATACAGTGTTTTACCAAAACAGCACTGACGGTTTTTGTCGACCGTTATCCTAAGATACAGTGTTTTGTCGTAACAATCGCGCAACACCAGCCTTGAAGTGAGTGTTTTGGTTGTGAGGTACAGCCAGCGAGTGTTTGTAAAGACTACTTAGGAGATCACAGGAACTCATCGTTAGTTCATGCGATTTAAGTATCAGAAAATGGGCAAAGAACGCAATATATTGATTTTAACTCTTTCCAAAGGTGGGAAGAAAGAGTGTCGGTTAAATGTGTCACTGATTTTTTTCCAAAATGAACAGTCATTTCGTTATCAAAAGTATGGGATTTTCCTGGCACAAACAGCTCGACTGATGAAGCAAGTATGGATGTCAATTACACAAATTTTAAGGAACGCTTACCTTCGTCTGATCAGGCCTTACTGTTTACCATCTTAGATAAAAGCCAAACGTGCCAAACAACAATTTAAACCAGGAAGCCAATTCCACGTGCAACGTTTATTACATATTTATATGTAGGTATATTTATTCCAAAATGAGAGTAAAGTTAAATACCCTGATGGTTTTAATATATTTACATAGATTTAAAATCGTACTACTAAGAAGAGGTTGTCTATCCTCATTTGTAAAAACGAACAAAGTATTATACGAGCCTGTGACACAACAAAGACACAACAAAACCTGTGAAAACTGCATTGAAAAAGTTAATGGATGATAAAAAAAGTTTGTAAAATAAGATAAAAAACAAGAAAACTTCGAGAGGAATTTGCAAAGAAAAGAAGACCGAACTGAAATTATGTCAGTTAAGTTAGGCCACAATTGAGAAGAGAATTTTGTGAGGAATTAGTTGTATCTGATGTTGATGATTTGGCAACAGAACGAGATATTGATTTTTAATTACTAATACTGCTTTCAAATACTAAGACCGGATTGACCAAGTACTTAATCTAAGGTTAAACGTCAAAATAGTATCTAATCATGGCATAAAAATTATTCTTGTTTGGTCAAATCTGGTCTAAGAAGAATTGATGGTGTTAATATTACACAAAAACTAAAATTTAAAGTAGAGTATTCGTACTTATGTTATGAGTATCCGACAAAACACTGTAACATGCTAGTTACAGTGTTTTGTCACGACGATTTATATAAGTATTACCAAGTTATGTCACGACAAAACACGTTTTAGTCTCTAAATAAATGAAATAATTTTAAAATTAGATTTTTTGTGTTTCGTATACTATAAGAGCAACATTATTAATATATTGTCCAAATTTCATCAAAATCGGATAGTTATTCACAGTTTTATGGCCAAATAATGAAAAAAATTGTTTTTGGCGATTTCTGAAAAATGCAATTTTTTAAGTTACAGTGTATTGTCATGACACGGCAGCGTATACGGGTCGTATTACACAATTTAAATAAGTATACAATTCTGATGTCAATAAAGATACAATTTAATAGAAGTACTTAGTTCATAAATCTAATTAGTGATGTCATAATACTCATCTATTGAATATAAAGGATTTTCCAATTAAAAAGTAAGGGATGAGATATTTGCCTGCGCTTATTTCCCTTTTGAGTTGCTCGCTGTCATATTGTTTAGTACAACACGGGGAGGCCATGACACGTATGAACGTCAAATTCCTCCACAATATACGAGGCACTTGCTTATTTTGATGAATGTTACAAAAGAATTATTCGAGTGAATATATAGCATACTTATAATAAATTAAACGCCTGTTCAAGTATATATCAACATATATATACGTATCGGGTTACATTCGTTTCTTATATATACGAGTATTTTAACATTCAATTCAACGAAGTGAGAGTGTTATTTGTCTATAACATCTACCTTATATATTAACACTATGTCACATATAATACTCTGTCCCATTATTACATTTTGATTTGAGTACCTGACTTTGTTTGCCCACAATAAAAGGAAAGTGTCTCAACTGTGGTCGGATGGGAATAGAAGCGACAGTTATCAAGACATTCGACTATATATGTTGCTACTTGCTACAATCCAGTGCATGTTTCAAAATACTGCCCTTTTTGATAGCAGTCTTGAACTTCCGTTCGTTGGATCGACTAATTAAACTAGTACACAAGTTGTGAACTTAGGTGGACAGGAGGATTAGAAGTGTTGTATTTTTGCAAATAAGTGTTTGTTTTTATCGTACACGGGTGTTAATTTATTTAACTAAAATGGAGGAAAGCGGCTGTCTTAGCTCTGAAAACGTAGCAAGCACCAGTTCTAGCGCTACAAGTATCTTCCATCATATTTTGCAGTTAGTTTTGATTATTATTTTATATGTAGAGATCAATTTTATTAGAAAATAATTTACATTATAACAATTATAATATAACCCAGTAAAATATAAAGCGGCCAAGTGCATGTCCAATAGGCTTGGTGTAGGATTCCATAATTGCCCGTCCGTCAAAGCTTGCTTTTACAAATACTTACCATATTTCTTGTTAGGTTGCTCAACTTAGTTGCCAGGAATATTGGAAGGTCCCGGCAACATTACCCACTCCAAAGGCAATATCCCTGAAAGGTTATGCTATAATGTTTGTTTGATGGTTAAGTCTGTTTTTTCACTTTATATGTTATATTTTTAGGCGCGTATTCGTCTTATTTCCAGATGCACCATCAAAGTTTCCGTAGAGGATTTCTCTCGTAACCTCAAATTTCCCTGAGGGCTTAATCAAATCGTGCAAATTAATATGGTCGCGATACTGCTAGCGATTTTCAAACGCGTTACTGTGAATACGTACATACTAATACATTCACTACCAGTAATCGCTACGCGTTACCCTCGCAGCAGATTCCATGGCTTTCCCGCTAAGTAGCGGAAAGTGGCTACGGCGTAGAAACTTCCTGGCAGTGAAAGTGTTAAGTGTAAGATACAATACAATGGTAATAGTCTTCATTGCTCACCGAAAATAGTACACGATAGAAAACAGCATTACAGGTAACAGACAATCTTATGGCTAGACAGTAATCTCTTACAGACAACTTAGATATGGCAAAGGACAAAAGAAATAACTCGGGGTAAAGGAAACTGAAACACGCTACCAACGTTTTCCATCCCTTATCGTCATTCTGACTAGAGCGAGTAGGTTAGGTGTTCCAATATTCTCAACTGTACCTACAAGACAAAGAGACAAGATCTACTTACATAAGCATGAATCATTTCTCGGTCGACGTTACAACGTTAATATATGTTCTCCCGATGTACACAGAGCGCGGTTTGATTTACTGTCATTCAACTCAGATGTAATATTTACAACTGTACAGAACTCGCCACATAAATTTACGTCTCTAAAGTTAGCTTCAAGTCGCCTCCAAGTAGAACCCCTCTGACACCTCTGCCACGCTACTAGTCTAACATAATTCATATCCTTATTGCAACCATGGAACAGTATAGATGTCACATATAATATAACAATGTCTCACATGGACCCTGTAAGGGCACAGCGTATCTATAGCTAACTTATAACATACTAGCTTCTGCTCGCGACTCCGTCCGCGTGGAACTCGTTTATATCGTAGCTCGACACAAATTTTCATCCCCCATGTCACCCCCTTGGGGGATGATTTCCGGGATAAAAACTATCCTATGTCCTTCCCCGGGATTCAAACTATCTCCATACCAAATTTCGTCTCAATCGGGTCAGCGGTTTAAGCGTGAAAAGGTAACAGACAGACAGACAGACACACTTTCGCATTTATAGTATTATATGGATTATTCTATTTATTGTATTGTGTGTAGCAAATTATTAATAAATTTATCCAAAAAAAAAAACAGGTCATATAACAATAAAATTCTTCTAATTACACATGGGATCACTAATAAATGTATTAAAATAAATAGTACATACGGATACTTATGTGGCGTGTACTGTAACCGTATCCATAGTTTAATTTTAGGGTGAGAGGCTGTTTGTTAACGTTTAAATTTGACGTGTCTGTGTATCGTCTGTGGCATCGTAGCTCCTAAACAAATTGACCGATTTCAATACGCTTTTTTTTTGCGGAAGCTGATGTGATCGAGATGGTTCTTAGCTACGTTTCAACAAAATCAGTTCAGCCGGTTTCGAGATATTGGACTTTATAATGGGAATGTCGGGTGTTTTGCAACTTTTCTATGTTGTTAAATTATTGATGTATATAAGACGGGGTTGTCTCTTTGCAGAACAGGTCGCCGCCGCCTGCGCACGTGCCCAGTGCCCTTATCTACGCGCCGCCGGAGCCACTCGAGGTAACATATTTTTTCATAACATGTTGGACTCAGGTCCATTCACCTCATTTCATATAACAAGGATGTTAACGAAAAAAAATTACTACATTTCTTTGGTTATCTAGCATATCAAAGTTTAGTTTTACTTGATTTTACTTAAGTATATCGATCCTTGAGTGCTTAAATTATAACAATACAGTTGTTCCGTTTCAAAATAGTTTTCCTTGTAATCGCATGACGAACGCACAATCTTTCCAATCTTATATGGAATAAGGTCTATACCCTCGACGAGGTTATCCCATAACTCTAACATAGTTACACTTTACAATATAAATGTTTTACCCATGCAAGGCCGCTGATAAAGTCATACCTATACGACCTATTTTCGCTACGAAGCGGAAAAAATGCGCCGTAGCGCGTAGCACATGTAGCTTTGCTTGCCCTCGAATGAGTTAGCGTTTAGAGAAATGGAATTCAAAACTACGAGGGTCAAAACTCTTTATAACTCGACAACATCTCAATTTCATAGAGCAAATTCAATCTAAAATCACTCAATTTAAAACCCTTTTTTTCCAAACCGCTCGTTCGCAAAGTGAAGCCGCAAAGATGGAGCGTAAAAAGTTGTTTCGATCCAGTGTTATTGGATGGAGACCCAATTGGAAGTTCTACGCCGTAGCGTTGTAGCACTATGGCGCATTATTTCAAAGCACGCAGCCCCTACGGCGTAGCACGATTCGAAATATGAAGTGAAACAGAGATGTTACACGCTCACCGGAGGGATGATCTTGTAATTTTTCGAGCGCACGTTAGGACAACCTCACCTGTCATTTTCTCATACAAAAAGTGAGATTTAGATCTACCTGACGTATGTGTTGTATGGCAGCGAGTGTTACGCCGAAATTTTGACGCGCGAATTATACACTCGCGGTGAGTGTATTAAATAAAAATGTAGGAGTCCTTTGTTTAACTACATTTAATTAACATTTTCTCAATTACAATGTTACTTGTTCAAATAATATCTTAGGACTAAAATATGATCGGCGCTCTCACGGTCGGCCAGGCTGCGCGGATGTCGCCGTGGTCGCGGCTTATCGTATAGAAAATGCAAGGTAGCGTCTGGCTTGGCCCGCTCGCTGGAACGCTGATGTTTATAAATGATCTTATGCCTAGAGGTTCGTATTCTAATACAGCTTTTTAACCTTACAATATTACTAGTGATATACCTAGGTGGTAAAGTTATGTGAAGCATACATAACACCTCCCCGAATAAACTGAGGTCTTTTCTTTAGATTAGCCCAAGAAAGACCGAGGAAGGTTTCCTATTTGTATCGGAGGTTCCACTTCGGCTGCAGCTGTGACAGTGCCAGTCTCTGTATCTGTTCTTCGTTTAATTTTCTTCACTTTGACATATATGAGGTAGCAGGCGACCAGAAATATGATAATGTAGAGCGGTGTAGTCCAGTATACACGCTCTTGATGAGTTACATTTTCCAGCTGGATGGGTTGCTGTTCTCGTTCAATGAGTCCAACTGTTTTGTGAAGTTCCTTTAGGTTCACGTTTTCAAGTTTCAGGGGCTGAAACCGGTTCGACACGTTTGTTTCGTAAACGTTAAAGGTAAAGAGCTAACGGGTGTTCCATAAATATGCGATTGTGAATGTTCGTAAAAGTGGCCTTTTCGGTAGCTGCGCTGCAGTTTTCAGGAAGCTTCAGTAAATGTGCGCCATTTATTTTCAGGTATTCGTCGTGGGTGCATTGTATGTGCAGTCTTGCAGATTGCGGACTGATTAAGACGTAGTACTCGTCGTTTATTTGTTCAAATATGACGTGATCTATGTTAATTTGGTGGTATTGACATTGCGGTGACGACTGCTGGGTTCTGATCAATGTGTATACGCAATCGGGGTTTCGCTTTGGGTCCTGTATCGATGCTTCTTCTTGGCTGTAGTGAGTATTTCCGACTCTATTGCATTTATTTTCGAGATACTGGTACTCATTTTCGTTCATAACTAGGTAGGGTTTATTAGGAATAATAATAGTGTTATTAGGTGTGGGGATTGGGAACAAATTGTAGCAAGTAAATATGCTTTTGAAGAATATTGGTATCTTAACTACGAACACTAGCCTATTATCACTAAAATAAGAACTTTCATCTAAGAAATTATAAAAGATGCGTGATTCAGTCACGTCGGAAGTTATCAGCTGCTCAGGACTGTAATATTTCCGAAGAACGGAAATAAAGTGTTCAAGATTTGAAAACGATATCAAATTCCGGTAGGCTATATGCTTAGTAGAAAGAGATGTAGCGGTTTCAAGATCTGACAGAGTACCGAATAAAATTTGTACATTAATTTCTAGTAATTTGTACGGACTGTCTAGTTTCACAAAGCCAATAAATTCCTGCTCTGATATATTTACTTGTCTTATAATTTCAGATATTTTAGAATTAAGTTGATCTTGATTCGATACAATAGCCGATAATGTAGCATTGTAATTTTCTATAAATATTTTATTTAAGGTTATTGCCTTGTTTATGTGGTGAGTTATCTCAATTAGATTTTTCTGCAAAGTGTTTATAGCTTGGTCGTATCTTCTTGCATCTTCTTGATCCAGGTTGCCTGTGATGCTGTGAATTATAGTTCCTAATCCGTCAATAAGACCTCTCCTTAACCGGTTCTTACTTAAAGAATTATATTTCTCCGAAATAGTGTGATATTTCTCGCTTATGTAATTATGAAGAGCCAGAAATCTTCGTTTGAACTCATTATTTAAATCTTTGACTAATGCATCTAGGGTGATAATTTGATTTTCAACTGTTTTTATGTTATCTTTTATTGGCTCAAGATCAATAAGATGTAGGAACACATGGTCGGATTGTCGAATTTTGGCTGGACCCAATTTAAACGGTAATATTCCGGGGTTATTTGCTATTGGTGCCAGGATTGCTTCCTCGGCTTGTGCCAGGTTGGCCGCCGTCGTCCTGTAACAATGAATGTTGCATTTTAAGAGGTCTTCGTATGTTCCGTTTATTAATTTCGTTTTGTTTAACATCGGTGACTTTTAATTTGTAATTTCTACTGACATTCCTTGTTACATAACGCGGTTGTTCTTTATGTCGAGCAGCTAGAGGGTTTGTGGAATAAAATGCATGTCCTGCTTCATATTCTAAAGGGGTTTCCAATTTTACGTTACGATTATTAATGGTGGTTGTTTGTCTTGAATTAAGACGTTCGTTAATTTTTGCATATAAGTCGGTTGATATTTCTTTATGTCTATTTATGTAATTTGGTAGACACTGTTTTTCTAAATTAAGGTCAAACGGGTCTCTGTTATCCAAATGCCCATTAATTATTTCGAGTGGTTTTTTATCTGTGGCTGAATGAATGGAGCTATTATACGCTAATACGGCGAAAAGCATTAATTCTGTGATTGTCGATTGTTTATGTTTTTCCTGAAGTAAGCGAATGTGCTCCGTAATGGTTGAGTGAAATCTTTCGATTGCTCCATTAGACTGGGGGTTGTTGACGCTGGTAAAATGCAGATTAATTTTATGCAAGGCGGCGTTTCTTTCAAGGGAAGGTTTTTAAACTCTGTGCCCTGATCGACCGTGATGTTGATAGGTAAGTTGTGGTGGGTCATCCAGATAGTGATTGAATTGATGACGCTAATTCCTGTCACGCTTTCCAAGGGATAAGCTTGAGCATATTTCGAAAATGTGTCTATTATCGTGAGAAATTTTTGACCCTTTATTTGGAAAGTATCCATGTGAACGGTTTCGAACGGTTTTGTAGGCATTGGGGTTACCTGGAGTTCTTGTTTATTTGGACGTCTCTCGTATTTATTAATTTGACATGTTGAGCAGTTATTGATAACTTCTGTAACAACTGTTGTCATATTAGGCCAGTAGTAATTTCGTTTTATTTGCTTTTCGGTTTCCTGAATCCCTCTGTGATTGGATTTGCCTTCATGATGTGCCTTCGCTAGGCGGTATTGTTCATCTGTGTCCGTAACGTCGTGTAAATTTTCTTTGCAGAATATAAGGTCGTATGCAGTGTTTAAATTTTTCTTGCAGGGCCTTGGTAAGGTCAGGTAAATAATTGAAAGCCAAATACCGTATCGGGTGCCTGGTTGAATAAAGTTTTTGAAGAAGTCGATAACTTCCACTTGAAAATTGTTTAAGCTGAGCCATTATTCGAGTTTTACCTGGAAACATTTCTTTGGTAAATGTCTTAGGAGTGTGTAGCACTAGCTTAATAAATATTTGATTATTTTGGCTGTTTATTGGTTTGTCCACTATAGGAATTTCGAAAATGGGCTGTTCTTGGTTGGTGTGGATGGTTTCACATTGTTGTGATCCCGAGTCCAAATTCTCTTTTTGGGAAACGTTGTTGTAGAGTGACGAGGTATCATCATCAGGAGGTATAGGGGAGTAACGGGCCTCTGGGTCGGTAAAGGTGAGTGATTCTGTCTCGTTATTATGTATTATAACTCTAGACAGCGCATCTGCGTTGGTGTTTGCTTTTCCTTTTTTGTAGATAACGTCGTATTCGAATTCTTCTAGTTTGAGCCTCCATCTAACCAGGCGAGAGTTAGTGACATAAGCCATTCGAGGGGTTTGTGGTCAGTCACGATTTTGAACACACGGCCATATATATATGGTCGAAAGTATTTAGTCGCATGGACTATGGCAAGAAGTTCTTTTTCAATAACGCTGTAATTTACTTCACTGTCATTAAGAGTCCTAGATGTGTATGCTATTGGTTTATCTGAGCCGATGGGCCCTTGAGACAGCACGGCGCCAATTGCGTAATTGGAAGAATCCGTAGTGATGATAAAGTCTTTTTAAAAATCGGGGTAACGGAGTATCGGGTCATTCATTAGATTTTCTTGGCAAATTTTGAACGTGTTTATGTATTTTGGGTTTTTTATATCGATTTTTGGGGCGCCTTTTTTGAGGCACGATGTGAAAGGTTTAGTTAATTTAGAAAAATTGGGAATAAATATACGATAATAGCCGAGGAGACCGAGAAAACATTTTATTTCCTTCGTTGTTTTGGGAATTGGAATTTTTTTTATGGCGTCAACTTTATCTGGGTTGGGTTTAATACCTTCAGGGGTGACAATATGACCCAAGTAAGCAGTATCTCGTTTCATGAATTCGGACTTGTTAAGTTGTATTTTGAAGTTTGCTTCTCTAAGGCGTTGGAAGACTTTTTCGATGCTCGTGATATGTTCTCGAAGAGATGTCGAGAATATTATGATGTCGTCCATGTATACAACGCATATTTCGTTGACGAGGCCGCGAAGAACGTTTTCCATGGCCCTTTCGAAGGTTGAAGGAGCGTTCTTCAACCCGAACGGCATACGACAGTACTCGTAGTGTCCGTTGTTTACCGTGAATGCTGTTTTTTGAATGTCATTCGGGTCCATTTCGATTTGATGAAAAACGCTAGCCAAATCGAGTGTTGTAAAATATTGGCAACGGCCTAGTTTGTCTAAGATGTCTGAGATGTTCGGAATGGGATATCGGTCACTGATTGTTTTTTTATTTAATTTTCGGTAGTCAACAACGAGACGCCACTTTTGTTTCCCTGTTGCGTCCTTCTTTTTCGAGACTATCCATATAGGAGAGGACCATGGTGACTCGGGAGGGTTGTATTATTTTCTGTTGCAGCATTTTGTCGATTTGGCATTTAACTTCCTCTTTATGAATATGTGGGTACCTGTAGGATTTCGTGTATACTGGAATTTCGTCAGTGGTTCGAATCTTGTGTTTCACAGTGTTAGTAAATGTCAGCGGGCAATCTTCATTATAAAACACATCATTGTATTCTTTGCATATTATTGTAAGTTTTTGTCTTTCTTCAGAATTCAAGTGGTCGGTTCTCAGAAGATCTTCAATATTTGTGGATTTTGAAACAGGTGTTTCAATGCTGTGACATTCGAAGTTTTTCTTCGTTGGTTGGGAGTTAATGGGGTCCGTTAGGCTGACGATAGCGTCGTTACACGTTGGGTTGTTACGCTCAATATAAGCATAGCTTTTATCTGATCGTGTTATCAATGCTGGCATGATACACTGGTTGAAGGTCATCTCAGGTAAAAAGATATCTCCATCTTTTGTGCTCACGGGGACCTTAAAAATATTAGTGCTTTTGGCTTTCACAATGGCTTTAAATAAATTATGAACGCCGGTTTTCATCATTTGGATTTTATTTTTGGCATGCTCAGTATGAAGTTCCTTCTTTGAAAGGTTGATACATGCTTTCAGTGTTTCCAATAGATCTAACCCTATTAGACCGTCAAAAACGTTATAATAATATAATAATATAATATAAATTCTTTATTCAGATAACTGAGATCCAAGTTGTTAGTATTACATCCTTATATGTCTATTATTAGTAGGTACACAAATTACATATTTTAAATCTAGACTCTAATTAAACTACGCTGTACAGTGTCCCCTTACCATTAATTGGTTGATGTGAACATATAATGGGGAGTCGGGCTTATCTGCAAACATCTTTAGGATGTTGTTGGCGCTGGCCCGCATTCTGTGCACGAGTGAGGCCGCTCTCTTGCGCAGTATGGCGTGAAAGCCGTCCGTGCGCGCCTCCGCGAACATTTGTGATGCGCTGCAGAAGCGGGGCAGCCCCAGCAACGCCCTATAACCATTATTATATTGAACTTTTAGGGCACTGATCGACTTCTTTGTACAGTTGAACCACAGGCTGCTCGTATAGAAACTCTGACAGTACGCTCTAAATAGCGTGACTTTTACTTCAGTCGAGCATCGAGCAAACCTGCGGGCCAACATGTTGCTTCTTACTGCCAGTGCCCTACGTTCCCTTTCAATATCTGTTTGATCCTTAAGGTCGTCGGTAAGATAGTGCCCTAGGTATTTGAACTGGAATACTCTTTGTAGCAGAACACCATTAAGAGTGATTGCCGGCGCAGCTCGTGGTACCTTTTCAGGCCGTTTACCGGCGGCCTTAAAGATCAAATACTCACTTATGAAATTTATAAACGTGAAATTTATAAATTGTGTCTGAATTGAATTTACTAAATAGCGGCAGATTGATGGTATATTTGTGCTCGGTAGTGCAATGTACATTGGTAACTGAGAAGGGTTCGTGATTCATTTTAAAATTCGGATAATAGTTTTTGACTGCTTCAGGAGAAAGGAATGATTGATTCGAGCCTGTATCAATAAGTAGCTTGAGAGGGGGAAGTAGCTTGTTTATTTGAATGTAAGGAAGCTGTCTCTTAGAATGAACATTGACTTGTATTACGTTTCGGCGTCTGGGTTTGAAGCCGGGTGAAAATTTTGGTCGTTGCAGATCTCATAAACGTCTCGCTGGTTATTTTCTGGCAACACCTCGCATTCGTAGGCTTGTTCGTATGAGGTTGGAATAGGTTGTTGTTGGTAGTCATTAGGGTTGTTTTGATCAATTAAATCGGTATGTTCGATTTCATGCAGGTTCATCTCTTCAAAAGCGAAATCAGGATAGTGCCCTACATTTTGGAAATAATTTGGCTGTCTTGGATTAGGCTGCTGTGGCCGGAAATTTGGATTCGGAATGAACCTTGGGGCGTGATTTCTAGATGGGCTTTGATGCGAAATCCCACTCATACGAGGGGCATTAATATTATTCCCAGGCGTGTTTGAATATGAAATTCCACTACAGGGGTAGGCCTTGGCCTTGGGGTTGTATTTGGATCTTGATAAAAGTAGTTGGTTCTGTTTGGCTGGCTTTGTATTTGGTTGTTGTTATATTTAGCCTTGGCATTTGAATGTTTTGTGAATTGTTTCGATTTCCGAATTGGCGGTTTTCATTCAAGGTCATAAAATTATTTCTTTGTTGAAGCTGGTTTGGAGGAAACCTGATGTTGTATCCATAATTTTGGTTTGAAGGTTGATTTTGCGGCTGGTTGCGTTTTTGTAAGTACATTATATTAGCTTCTTCTTTAATATATTGAAGGGCTACTGGAAGGGAATCAGGTTGCATAGCACGAATTGTAGAGCCTAGGGGCTCTTTTAAACCTGCCAAAAAAGTTTTCAAGGCTTGAGCTGTGAAAAATTCACGTTTACAAGAAATGAGGTTCGCGTCTTCGTTATGTATATTCACATAATTTATTACAGTCGTCAACAAGCTGACGCATCTGTCGTAAAATTGTTGCGGGCTCTCGTTACCTTGGTATAAATTTTCAAGGTCACGGTTAAGGGAATTTTCATCCCTTTGATCGGAAAATTTTTCAATTAAAACTGCTTTGATTCTTGCCCAGGTATTGGCGGAATTTACATCAATTAAGTTTAGAGCTTTTCCACGCAATTTTCCGATTATGCCATTGATAATAATAACATTCTGAAAATTATTTTCATCATTTTCATCATAATATTGTGTTATGACGCTACTGACAGCATTTATAAATCTGTACAACGAATTTACGTTACCGTCATGTTCTGGCACCACTTTTAGCGCTAAATCAAAAAGTTGCAATTGTTGTTGCTCTGCCATGGTTTTCAAATTTTACAATTAACAAAATTATAATATTTATTTTAGGTATTTATTTACGACTTAAAGCATTAAAGTCAAATTGTACTTTTTTTTTTATCACCACTTCACTTCACTTTATAATACAATATTCTTGGAATGAGGGATAGGATAAGTTATGAACTGATCTTATTTATCTAAGAGTACTCACAGTATCATCAGCAAACCAATCATTGTAATTAGTCCCACGAAGGCGAATTGTGTCCCCCAGGGCATCACAGCTTCCACAAAAATAAAATGTTCACTTTCGGGAAAAAAAATTCGCACTACAAACCGTTAAAACGGAGACTGAACACGATTTTCGGTTGTCCAGCTCAGTGAGAATTACCGACTGCGCCAATTATACACTCGCGGTGAGTGTATTAAATAAAATGTAGGAGTCCTTTGTTTAACTACATTTAATTAACATTTTCTCAATTGCAATGTTACTTGTTCAAATAATATCTAAGGACTAAAATATGATCGGCGCTCTCACGGTCGGCCAGGCTGCGCGGACGTCGCCGTGGTCGCGGCTTATCGTATAGAAAATGCAAGGTAGCGTCTGGCTTGGCCCGCTCGCTGGAACGCTGATGTTTATAAATGATCTTATGCCTAGATATTCGTATTCTAATACAGCTTTTTAACCTTACACTATTACTAGTGATATACCTAGGTGGTAAAGTTATGTGAAGCATACATAACACGCGCGGGTAGCCGGGTAGCGAGTGGAAGTTCATACATTTGATCGAGTTTATATTCAAGGGCCTTGCCTATGTTCATTCGCCTATTTTTTTTTAATGGTTAGTAAGAAAGTCAGATGGCAGTCGCTTTCGTAAAACTTGTCCCTATGCCAAATCTTGGGATTAAGTGTCAAAGCCGACCCTGAGCTCCTTTAGGAGCACAACCGGGAATAATGCTGGGAGGATGATGATTATGATGGTGATTAGTAAGAATTTGAAAATATTGCCGCTGTAAGATCGACACGCAAATAAAGAAAGAATAGGAGGTGTAGATTCGAAAATTATTATTACTCCAAAAGAAAGAAGGCAAAAAAAATATGCCTAGTGAGGAAAATCCCATTCAGATATCTCAAAGAATTACGAACCGTTGTAATATTGCTTGTTAGAGAGAGAAAACGCAAACAGTGTGTGACGTGACATTACACGAGGCTGCCGGGGGGACGCGTCGACGGCGGCGCCGCACACGACGAGGCGCGGCACGTCACCGTCTATAGTGACGTCACAATCTACAAGCATCATCGTTTCATATGAAGTTGCGTTTTGCAAAAAAGGGACAGAACATACCCCTTCTTAAAACTTTGGACACTTATAACTTCGTGATTATTTAACCTTTTGCGTTGATTTTTTCTCCATTTGTTCCTTTATTTTTAATCCTTTTTCGAGAAAATATCACATTATTGATTATTTTATTCAGTGTCTACACCCCTATTGTAAGATATAAAGTCGCCTCACTTTACTTTAATGCCAGGTAATGCAAATCGGAATTCTATGTAACTCCCAAGGGCTATTACGAGTAGGTATCCCTACTGCTATACTACTTATACACTTTAAAGTATACAATTATAATTTAAAGAAAATAGTAAGATACTTAGATCATAGATTAGTGTCATTATTGATTAGACATAATGATAAGATAGTCTTCCTTTTCCTTCTAAAACTACCTGTTTTGTTATACCAAATCGGTTTCAAAAATAATCTTGTTTACTAGCGAATAATCCACAGATATCATTACGCGTGATTTGTTCTGTCTACTTATTTCAACAATCACGTCCTTATATTTCACGATAAGATTGCATACATGTGTTAACGATTTGTCAAAGGGTAATCACGTAACGTTTTGAAGGCACAACTTTCATTTTTCCATATAAAAATTGACATTTAGATCTAACCGACGCACACGTAAAATGCGTTACGTGATCGACCTGCTGAAGAAAAACTATGGCCCAAAGAAGACTAATTAATTTCTTTTACATAGGTTACCTGTTTTCTTCGTTTTCATTTTTTTTGTCATTTGGAGTGTTCTTGTTCTGAAATATATTGTTATTTGTTACACAAGGGTGCGAAGTTCTATTTTAACCGCGAGTGTAGAATTGAAACACGAGCTAGCGAATGGATTCTAGGGTTGAACCACGATCTAGCGAATGGATTCTATGGTTCGAAAATAGAACCCTTAGTGAAGCGAGTGGTTCTAAAATAGAATCCTGAGCGTAGCGAGTGGTTGCAACACACGAGACGTCAAAATCTGTATCTGCACCCGTGAGTAGTAGGGATTCGCCGGTTCTGCCCCCGGGTTCTAGGTCACACCCACTTCCCATAGTCCAAGCGCGGTCACAGTCTACCAAACCTAAAAAAAAAAAAAAAAAAAAAAAAAAAAAAAAAAAAAAAAAAAAAAAAAAAAAACAAATAGGCCCCCGTTTAAAGCGTTTGCGCTGGGTCCTGGAACTCTACGACCACTCCTTCATGCTTTTACGTAATGTCGTTTTCACACAATACACAACGATGATGACCCTTTGCTCGGATTCCTATTGTTAACACCGCAGCCTATTGTCCCATTGTTCCCGGTCGCCACTGTCCGGCGCGTGCGTATACCTGCTCGCCCGTGCTCGCCCGTTCACCTTTTTTTCTACCCTTCATTGCTACCGGTAAACGCTACAATATCTTATCGTATTATTACGTTGTATTGAGTATATAAATATGGATACTTCTTTTAATCTTAGGTTCCATGTTCTAACCTAACCTAACCTAATTTTCTGGTTGCCAGTCAGTTGCGTGGGGAGTGCGGTTAACTGAACTTACGTTTTCTTTTGTTTACGTATCAATGGTGCAGTTTAATTCACACATTTGTATTACTTTCTTACATACTTGTTTTAATCTTAGGATCAATGTTCTAACCTAACCTAACCTACTTTTCAGGTCGCGAGTCAGTTGCGTCATGTGGTTTCTAAACCTAACTTAAACTCTCGTATGTTTTGTTTAGTATTGTAGATGCACTTTAATTCATATGTTTGTATTTGTTTCTTCACATACGCATAAAATATATCTATTTCGAAGTTTTCTGATGGGAACCACACAGGACAGGAGCATTAAAATGTAAAATTAAGTGAAATGCACCATGAAATTAGCGGCGGTTAAGACCGTTTCTGTTACGTATGTCGCTCGTTAAACTAACGGTATTTAAGTCCTTTTTTCCTTGCATACTCTGTGTAGTAGCACCAATTAATTATACAACTCAATTTTTTTATTGGCTAAACTATTGTTTTTTTATTATTCATGCTCTTGATTTTGGGTGATAATTATACAACAAGGGCGATTCGTTCTCAATTAAATAGTTTTATATTTTATCTTCAAGATACCTACTCGCTGAATATTGATAAGATTGGAAGCTGGTTTTGACCTGTTCAATCTTGATCGAATGCACGTGCGTGTTCTGTAATGTGACATCTGATTTATTGTGGTATTAGACCCACAGCCGTTTTTTGGCGTCATGTGTGGTCACGATACATGTTTGGACAAGATACCAGGGACTGGATGTAACATGTTTGTCAGGCTCATTCGATGGTTGTAGGATGCTTTGTTGTGATTTTTTGCGTGATAATATTCATATATAAGGAGCTTCTCCGTGGCTTTACTTAAATAGTTATTTCGTGTCCTCCGTCAAGGATAGTGTTCCAAAATTATAGTGTTTGAAGTTTCCATTTGGTCTGTGAAAGTCTTTTCTCGAGTGAAGTGATTATCGAAGCTGCATAATGGATGTAAGTATGTCACTTTATCTCATTAGACAATTGTGTTATTAATTAATTATTTACTTACGTGTTTAACTAAATGGTAAATGTTGTTTCAGTTCTCTGAAAATACTTTCAAGAATTTCTATTACCCGGATAATCACGATAACTCTACCGATGAAGAGGGCACGGTAGGACTCAAATTAAAGCAAGCACTTGCAAAGAAAAGACCAACCAATAACATAGATAGTTTCTTCGAGAGGCCCAAGAAGAAAACAAAAGCGAAAGTTACATCTTCGAACGTATCGAAAACCACAAGTGATGGAGTCACATACTTATCATCTGGTCAAGAGGATGCAGGCTACGCGTCACACCTCATTAAAATTGAGCTCTACGATATGGAGAAAATAAGAAATATGACTCCAGCAGACCATTGGAAGCACTGTGACATACGCCTAATATTATATCACTCGTGCAGTGACGACGATTCACATATCCAAAGTGTTCGTGACGTTATTTTTAATATTACAAAACAATTAGCTTCGAAAGAAAACAGTGTTAAATATTTTATAGACACTGATAAGAATAAGTGATACTCGTACTCAATACTTGTAAATTTAGTTTATTTTTTACCTTTAATTGTAACATTTCAATGTAGCTCTATAAATATATTTTTTATGAGGTTTGTTCGTCTCTTTGCATTGTAGACAATATTGTATGTGAACATTCCATAATTTTATTATGACTATCAATAAATAAAACACCAGAAATATTTTTTATCAAATTGTTTTATTTTATAAAAACTGATTTAAACAAAGTTCTTAATACTAGATCGTTACATAAAGAATTATTAGAAAACAAAGTTAGAAAGTCATACATAGTTTTTCCTTGATACTTAAAATATAGGTACACTAAACAATATTCTCCACAAAAGGAGGTAAAATGGTTTTGAAGTGATTTGTAGTTATAAAACCACCTCTTTGTGTTTCTTTTTAAAAATAACTTATGGTAACCAGTGGGTTTTCTGCCGAAGGAATCAAAGTATTCACCTATTCCATTTACATCAACGTGTATGGCAACCCAATGAGAGCCGGGCTTTGTGTCAGGGTCTAAATTGCTTATTATAAAAGCAGGTAAATTAACCCAAATAGGGATTTGATTCGCGGCAAATACATTTGTTTTAAAACTAGAACTTATTTTATTCATACATAATTGCATTTCATTTGTATCCATTATTAGATAAAAATTATTAAACACATTTATTGATGATTTTGCTGCCAAAGATTAGCAGCTAATGAAGTAAGTAAGTAAAAACATTCTATTTATTTGATTATTAACTGTTATAATCTACTGTAATATCTCGATTTTTGTTTATTTCTATTATGTTATCAAATTCAGCATAAACAATACAGTTTATAGTAGTACTTAAAGATGACTCAAATCTAACTTCTATACGAACAGAGCCATGTCTCACAAGATTCCAATGTGAAGTTGAACTAGCAGACAAATCAGGTGTCAAATCAAAACATAGCAAACAATTACCCCCGCCATAATTTGTTCTACTTATTGCATTACCTTCATTATGGAAATGAATTCCAGATCCCGAAAATAATGTATGATATGTCGATGCTATCAAACCAGTATTAAATGAAGGTTGTAATGTTTTAGAAGGTATTTCATGACCGTCAACATACAAACTAAATGAATTCATATTAAAATGTTGAAAGTGAAAAGGATTCAAAACTAAATTACCATTAAACGCTGAGTTTGAAACGAAACCAATAATACATCTTTTAGGTACTTGTCCAAGAAATATATTATCTAACGTTTTTCCCTGTATTCCTGCTGGTAATGTTAGGACCTTAACTTCCGCTCTTGTGATTGGATACTTTGCTGTTGTTGATGCTAATACTTTTTGATGGGCCAACAAAACACTAGGGTTGATTCTTGCTCTTCTTATTATGAGACTAGCATTCGTTATTTGCACTTTAATTTTGTGATCTTGGTGACAAATTAAATTAAATGATTCTTTAGAACGTGCTAGTTTAACTCGCATTTCCACACCATTTATTAAAAACTTCTCTTGGTTAAACATATCTCCATGCAGGTGGCCAATCATTTCTACTTCCTTACTTTCTTTAGTGAATTTCATCCTTTCGTGAAATCCTTTGTTATTTGAATCAATGTTATCCATATAATGCGGAGTATCTTCGTACCATAATCCACAAGTGAGATGGGATTCTTTGGCTGCTGGACCATAATTAAGTAGATTCTCCATGTAGGCACGGTAGGCGTATGTATTATTTGGGGGTGATATGAGTTTTTGATTTAAATATACATCGAGTTGGTTAAAAAGGGAATGTAACCAATTGTTGACGGGTGCAACTTGGACATCTGCTTTTAATTTGGTTCCATCTTGATTCAATATTTTAGCATTGATATGTAACAAGGTATGTGATAGATCAATATAGTCATCACCAGATCCAGGTACTTGAAACTCAATGGGGCCATCATCACTTAAAGATGAAATTGGTTTGTAATGAACCCATTGTCCACTTTCAATACTAGTTTGTGTAGATGGTAGTGCAAATAAGTCTAATTCAGATTTAGCACACTCACATGAATGGCTGTGTAAAAAAGACATAATTATTTGTTTGAAAAAATATCCTCAATATTGTACTTTTTATTTTTTTTACCTCCTCTTCGTCGCGAGGCTTTCAAGGCAATGAGCGGTTCCCGTCTCTTAGTTGACGTTTTATACCCTGACCCCGACATTAAAGAATCTATTTTTTCATCAGCTTTTCTTTTTAAGTTTGAACTTGCTTCTTTAAAACGAGATCTAATAGAACTCTCCATAGGACGTGAATTTACCATATCAGATATCAATCCCATTCCTGCATCTAAAGTTTCTCTTCCCACAGTTCTCAAACCACTGGACAATAAAGGAAGAACAGATCTAAACAACCCTCCTAAAAAACTACCGATTCCATGTCCACGTTGAAAAGGGACCCCTTTATAGACAATTCCTACACCAGACCCTGCTTGATGAGAATAATAATGTTCATATGGACAAGAGTTAGACGATCGCTTATGATTCATTTTATTCGTTGAAAGTGTAGCTTCACGCAAGAGGATCCAAACTGAAATGGTATTTTTGCTCCAGTGGTTGATCTTATATCAATTTCAAGAGTGTCGAACTCTCTACGTAAAACAGGAACATAGTGAGCAGGTGAAAAAACATGCATTTTATAGGCTCCATAAATGAATTTTGTGGGGTCTAAGGGTATTATTCTTAGTAATGATGTTATAACATCCCCCACCACTTGTGGTTGAATGATATCAGTATACACAAATATTTGTGATGGTAAACCTAAGTACAAATTTGCAGGATGTTTCCCAATAGACATTTCTTTTAAATTCGATCTTGGTTTGAATCCCAGTTGTAGACTTAATATAGGCGATGTTGTGATTGATATTATCTCATCATTTGTTGTTAGTGCAACCATTTTAGTAATTGTATCGTGTCTAAATTTTGCTTTATTCTTAAGCTGTGGGTTTTCGTTAAGTGCTTGGAGAAGTTGATCAATATTATCATACGAAGTGGCAGGTATGTGAGTTTTTACATCGATGATTTTATATTTCTCTTTAGTAGACACTGCATTTTTTTTTTAAATATAGATTATATTTTCATGATCCTGAACATTATACATGGAACATGGGTATTGGAATTCCACTAATCCAACAACCCACTCTCCCTCCAATTTAATGGTCCTCGGTAATTTTGTTAAAAAATGAGCTGTAGTATTATCGGTGTAGTAACTCGATGAGCTGTTACTCAACAAAGTTAAATAAAAACTGTCTTCACTCATATTTGTTCTAAGTTAGATGCAGGTATCCAAGAGTTAAATTTATTTGGATAACCTTGCCACTTAACGAACACTTCCTTTCTGTCACCAATACGACGCGAGCGTATTATTTTATCAATTTTATGCCTCATGGAGGGGCGGTACGTAACTTTTTGTAATTCTTTAGAATAAAATGTACCAATAATGTTTTCTCCTTCTAAATCTTTTAAAGTATAAACAACCCGTGGGCTTCTTTTAATAACTGAAGCAATTATAAATATTTCATCACTCCAATTAGATTCATAACCCTTTTGAAATATGTGTTTATATTTAGTTATTCTTACATGATCACCCACATTAAGCATTGGGAATTCCAATAAATCTTTTTTTCGATTGTATAAATTACACCAAACAGTCATAATATTATCAGAGTTAACATCAATTGGACACATTTTTATACTAGAATGGTAGCTATGGTTATAAGAATGAAGTAGGTCTTGCAATACATCAATGTAATTGTATGTATTCTGATGAGTGAAGTAACGCCACATTTTCGATTTCAGAGTTCTTTGAAACCTTTCCACAATACTTGCTTTAATGTCAGGATTATTTGTGGTATAATAATTAATGTTTTTGCTTTTAAAGTAATTTCTTACCGATTTTGAAACAAATTCTGTACCTTTGTCAGATTGAATGTGACGAGGGGTGGAATTGGCTTCTGTAAAAATGCTATGAAAACACTGTTTAATCGTTTCTGAATCCTTCTTTTTCATAGCCCTTGCAAAAGCATATTTACTAAATACATCAATAACACATAGAATATATTTATATCCATCGTTGTATTGACTATAGGTACGCATATCACTAAGATCAGCTTGCCATAGTTCATTAAAGTTAGAGAGGATGTATCTGTTTCTAATAAAACGTTTATGAACGGGTTTATGCAGAGTGTATGCTTCCTGTGATGATAACCATTGTTTTACTTCCTGTTTGTTCATTCTTCCTTTCATTTCTTTTACTAAGCTGTTTACACTACTGTAACTAGCAGGATTTGATACATCGTAGTAGATCCTATTTATCTCTAATAGGGGGTCCATCTTTCCCAATCTAATTTCTTTTTTGATTGATTGGGAGATTTTGTTGATAGAGGTGTAGAAGTGTTTTTTTCTTTGACTGATGAAGTGTACGTGTTAGTAGATTCTATCGAAGTGTTAGGATCGGTAGATTGAAGTCCTTTCATAAATTTCAAGTTCGTAGGGTTACCTATACATGATGTAGGAACTCTTATATCATGTAAAATACTAGCAAAATCTTCCCAGCCTATTGGTTTTGAACGTTTAAGAGGTCTAAGCACATCGCCTACCAGTTCGAGAATATTACTGTTTGGAATGGTACGATTGTTTATCACTACTTCACCGTTCTCCTTCCACCAAATTTTTGGTTTACTTTGAACCATACATTCCAATAAAGTCTTACTTTTTGTTTTATATGACTTCGGTATTACATCTACAATATAAGATGGGGAATACTGCTTTGGTAAATCAGATTTCGATCCTGCAGGTGGTGTTGCATATATGTTACCTTCTAGTTCAGGCAATGCCACGTTTTCAACTGAGTTATTATTAACATTTTCCTCCTTTTTATAAATTCCCGGATTAAAGTCATTCTTCTCGTTAGTCAGTTGAACAACATCATCTACTAATGGAATTTTAAATGGTTGTCGATCTGATCGGGTAAAATGTAAAAATCGTTGTAGTGCTTGAGAATATAATGCCCACTTTTCACGATCATTCATTTTAGTTTTGAGGATTTTTTGCATCTCACCATCTAGACGGGATAATGAATTTTCCGATACATTATCACTGTGTTTGAGTCTTTCAATTAAATCTGGTTCAACTAACAACATTTTCTTCATGTTTTCCATTTCGTTTATGTTATAGAGTTTACTAAAGCACTTAAAACGGCACCTAATACAATAGGTAGAAAGGCACCACCCTTCTGGATAATAACGGTTTTTCGAAGCTTGTGTTTTCCCTTAGACACTAATTTTCGGAGTGTATCCTTATATTTTCTTAGTTTTGATTTATCTTTTTTTTCTAAGGGAATTTTACCCTTTAATACATTGTAAATACACTCGCAAATAATATTAATCTCCTCGTCATCACACGATTTAAGTAAAGCCGTGCGATATTTTGGTTTAAGTAAATGTAGCGCTTCGAGTAAATGTTTATATGTGTTGACCCTCGCGTGCATCATTTAGAACTGACTAAAACATGATGATTCTTGTTATATTTAAACCCTTTCTTAGGGATATATACTGTACAATGACCATCAAATGGAAATATTTTAGTCTTAAAACGACACATGTCATCAGTTGTTTGTTTCAAATCAATCATCAGGTAACCGTGAGCCTTTTCAGTAGCATCCTTGTAGGCTTCATCAACGAATTTTGAATTTTCTGGATAAACTTGTCGAGACAAGTAACGTATTTGAGTTTTATCACGGGGATACTTAAAATATACAATATAGCTCGTATTTAAAGAGATATCACGTTGACCTTTGCCTTGATGAAATATATTTTGTGTAATATAAAACAGACTAAGGTTTCTGTGGTGACTACCTTTTGTAAAAATGTCTACGATCCTTCCATCTGACTCCCTCATCAAATCATCTATTATAATGAGTTTAGGTTTTTTCCCGTCAAACATAGAGATGTCTGGAATCCCTTGATTATAAGTTACATTTTCTAGATTGTATAAAGGCTGCATTTCATCATAACACCAAATTATTTCATCAAATATGACATTACACACTTCATTGGAATGATTTAAAAAATTTGTAACAAAATTGGTTTTTCCACATCCACTAGGACCCGCTACAATGGTGGTAAATGGATGGTAAAAATGAATCATTGTGAACCAACGTAATGTGTGTTGATATGGAAACGTTTAACTTTCAAATGACCAATGTTGTGAAGGTTACTACCATTTAACTAAATCGGATAGGGTACGTAGTAATTGGATGTTATAATTAAAACCATATGTCATAAATAAAGTAATCTATATTTTGAGGCAAAAGAATCACACATGCTAAATTATTTACATTAATATTATTTTAATTACATCTTATTCCATAAAAATATATGCAGCCGCCAAACGTAAGTATTGTTAAAATGTTAATCTGAAAGGTTGAGACTGATAGGTGCATCAACACCTACGAGTACTATGAGGAGTCAACCATAATGTTTATGCCACCTACGGTAGAATGTTTTTTTTTTTTGTATGTATCTCCAATCAGTCACAGGACAAGCCCCGGTCATTTGTAAGGCATGTGTGTGGATACAGATCGAACACGTAAAGACCCTTTTGGAGACAAAGTTAATGTGATGTAGTATATTTGCTACAACCTATTCACAGGTACAACAGTTATTTTTTTTACTACACACAAACCATAGGTAATTTATTTTCCTTAAAGTAACAATACTAATTTATATACAAATTTTGATTTTGCCAAGATCTCTTAATGTACAAAAAAAAAATACATAACAAAAAAAAATATTTAAAAGTTTCTAAAAACGATATTTACAACATTATTTTGTAGATCCATCTATTTTATACAAAAACTCACACTTACAAATACATGCACATACAAATCACTACAACTTATTTATTACTTAAAATAATAAGTTCATACTTCTTTATACAGTTTTAACATTGTTTTTTTTTTTTTTTTTTCTGAAGCAGTACAAAAAATAATATCAAATAATTGAATGTTCTGTATATGTACAATGAAACTTAAGGAGAAAGGTTTGATATTTTATAATGACCCCAAGGAAGGGTATCAGTGCAATTGTCTAGCAAAAATCGTTTTGTATCATTATGGGACAGAGATATTTTGTTAATTTTTTGTGTGAAAAGCAAATGTTTTATTGATTTAAATCGCAACATAGTATCACGTTTAATATGTTTATCGAATAAGCATTTTTTATAAGAATCGAGGGTGAGCTTTCTAGTTACACATTTGTTGACCCCTTTGGCTTTTGCTACCAAATTTTGATTTTCAACGTCAATCGCATACATTTTTGAACGAAGACCCACAAATTCCTTAAAGATTTTCCCATTGTTCTCATCTTTAAAAAAACCCAGCTGTTTTTTATTTACTCGCGGTAAACCATATACGTTGTTGATGGGGTAATCCGATGTATCAAAATATGATTCAAGATCAGGTTTTATGTCCTCATAATAATTTTCAGTAAATATCTCATATATGAGGCTGTCGGTGTCTGAATACAGGAGTTTTAGATTGTTCTGGTATTTAGTTTTCATAAAATTATAGTGAAATCTATACATCAATGTCTTAGATAAATCTAAAATACAAAAACCGAGGTAAATTGGTTTGTTGTAAAAAACTTTAGTTTTTTTCAGTTGAACCGCTACCAAATTCTCTGAAAATATTGATAAACTATGAAACTCGGGTTTTGCAATTAAAGATTGAACTCCTTGTGATTTACCATTGTTGTTCCAGTGATTTAATAATTTTACATTGACTCGTTTCAAAACATTCTCCATGGTCTTACCAAAAACGGAATTATTCATCAATTTATAGAAATCCTTATCAAAATCAGAAGATGCTTGTGATCGTAGGTAGGTATTTAATTCTATATAACTTTTTAACCATGGAGATTGTTCGAACTTTAAAATTCTATGGATTTTAACTAATTGTAATCCATTTTGCAGGCATTGTTTGAGGTTTCGGTAGTGGATTACGTAGTTCATTTTTTTATTCAAGTTTGGTATCAATTTTTTTTCTTTAGAATCACCAAAACATTTATTTTCGGGGCAAAATGGTAAATCAGAATGTAAGTCATGTAAATCGATAGGGTACTCTAAATCAACTTCTAAAATAAACCCATGCTCGGCATCGTCTGAAACATTAAAATCTGTGTCTACACCCACCCATTCAAATCCACCGGTGGGAAGACACTGAGACATGGCCCAACCGTATAGGTTGTTAGCATCTAAATACATTAGAAAAGATGACGGAACGCTGGCGTCATATTCTTCCATGAATTTATTATTTGCTTTTGCATATCTGTTGCTACATTGGGATATACCCCCTCGAATATTTTTTGATATAAAAGTTATCATATCTATTTCGGTTAAGAGTGCTAGATTAATTTTTGTGACTCTTAACATTGCGTCCCAGCTTAATCCAGGGGCAGTATAATAATGCGCGGGATCCAAACCATATGTTTTCAAACATACGTTCCTAAAATTTTCGAACACATCAGTCAATAATAGGACATCTGTTTTCAAATAAAGGTCAGAATATTCCCCCATGTTCTTACAATGAAAGTGTTCCCATACATCTTCAGCATGTTTGTAATCATTTTCTGATACGTGACTGTCGGTTAAAGAACTATAGAATTTATCGCGAGAGGGAAGAGATGTTAATTTTAATGAATCAAACGATGTCATATGTTCATATGGGTAGACTCCTTTACGTATTAATCGCTGGAAATCGGCTTCTAGTGGATAACTTAATTTTAATTCACGGAACTGATCAGGTGTTAGATTTTTAACTAGTTTATCTAGACTACTAGACATAAATTTAAGTGAGTCCACAAATCTTAACTTCATAACCCGATTATTAACATGCAAAACTTTTGTGAATGAGATGTACTTTTCTTTGTTCTCTGGGATAATTTCTATGTCACCGTCCTCAAAATTAAGTCCATGCACTATAAAATGACTATCATAATTGCTTAAGTTGTGAAGAAATACGGGTACAAAATTAGGTGATCTGTATTTATTACAGCAAAGTTCATGTGCAACCCCTTCGTAAACACCAGTATGCCAATTATGGGAAATAGAGATATCTCCGTTTAAATCTTTATCACAGATGTAACAAAGATTACTCTGTGCAATGTTTTCTTTGTTTTCAGATGTCAAGGGTAAAGGAGTCTTTACGATTGTATTGTTTTTGCAAATATTCTGTAAATCGTTTTTAAGAAATTCCATGAAAGTTTTTTCACAATTTTCACCTTTATATGTTCGATAGATTGATAACTTGTCATCATATGAACATTTGACGTAGTATCCAAAACTATAAACTTCATGTTTCTGGATATTAGCTGTTGAGGATGTGTTTGGATTATTAACACACGATTGAATCGGATTTAAGAAACTCTCAAAATCAGCGTAGACAACGAAGGGATGGCGTAACTTACGATCATAGTTATCAAAAGTAAGTTCATTGGAAGGAACTTTTTTATTAAACCAATTGTTTTTTTTATCCCGTTCGGAAGGTAAGTTAGTACACACATGAAAACAATCGTTTTCTTGATGGGTTACTAGATTATCACTTGACGTAAAACTTGTTAAGCAACCATCGCATATATGAGCAGCACGTTGAGTGTTTGTGAGTTGAGATGATACTAATCGAGACAAATTATGAATAAGACAGTAATGTCCCTTGCTACCTTCAGTGATATATAACAAATTAAAATGAATTGTTTTTTTACATTTTGTGAAGTGCAGTGGTCCAACAACAACATGGCGTTTACTCTGGGAATTGTATTCTAACCCGAAAACGTTAACACTTAAATCATTAAGTTTCTCAAATTTATGTATATCAGTTAGTTTTAAAGGGAATGGAAGATTTCCAAAGTTCAATTTGTCTTTATGGTTTTTATATGTACTAACATTGTGTGCACGATTATTTGTATCCGGTGGAAATAATCCTGAGAGTATGGCCCAGCGGAAACATTCATAATCATTATTTTGAACGTTAATTACAGCTTTTTTCAAATGTATATCACGAGGTAACTTAATATATGATGATCCGCGTAATGGATTATATTTATTGACATTGACATCCATATAATTCACGTTTACAAAAGACCACCCACTATCTTTTCTCTCAAAGTTTGTTAATCTCACCGAAATTTCATTTACAAGGGATAAAAAAAGATCATTTTTATCACTGCTAACGTTAACGAGATTATTACTCAATTGAAAATCAAACACATTATTGAGATTTTTTGTCTCTTGAGTAAAATTCGCGTTTAGTATAAAATTTACTTTTAATGAGCAATGATTTGCTATTGAACGATCCAATAACGTAAAAATTGTATCTTTACGTTTTTCTAAAAATGTTTCAGGTGTTTCAAGACAATGGTGATCATTTGTATTGCATGATATTCTGTACGTTGCAACTCTGTTTCGAAACGCGTTTTCAATTAATTGAACGTTAATTAATTGACTATCGGAACTTAAAACATTATTTTTATGAATGTTGCTGTTAAAATGATTTGATAAATATCTCTTTGCTATGAATATATGACACTCAGAACATTCAACTTTATCATTATCTTTTGTACTCACATGATTAGTTGGTTCTTGTACTGATGATATTCTCGAGATGTCACGGCTGGTTGAAGGATGAATTCTCTTAGCAGATTGTTCCGGGACCGGATCTCCTGCTGACCGCTTCACTCCTCGTCCAACTTGTGAAGACCTATAAAAATAACAAATTTAAATAACTTATCACATTAATTATAATGAAATCAAAATAAGATCTTTAAATTTGGTTCATAATACTAACTTAAATCGTTTTTACATCGCAAACAATATGCTTGCATTGGTAACACCCCGTCTATCTCATCGGTAGTATGTGATGATAACACTACTTCTGGTTTTGTTTCTATATGACCTTTGCATGGTGTATAATAAGGCTCGATTTCAGGATCCTCGAGAAGCGCATCAGGCAGAACTCCTTCAATATACCACAACCGTATATACTTGTGAAATTTACGAAGGATGAAACCTTTACTTAAACTGGCTATTTCACTTCGAGCTAGCCTATGCCCAAGATAAAACGTAAACGCCATTATTAAGACAAACAACTCACTCAAGTTACAAACAACAATGGATACATTCAACGCCAGTGAGGGTTTATATATTATAAAAAGGTCAACGCCCACTCTCCAAGTCCCCCACATAAAAATATTAACGCCCACTCCCCACTTAACTAATACGAGTAATAGTTGCACGTTTCAACTGGATTAATCTGAACTTGTTTTAACAAGTTATGGACGAACACGTTAAAACCTTGGCTAACACTTGTGGAGACAGGTTTTCGATAAAAACGGATAAATGAGATGTAGCATAAAAAAGTTTCATGAAATACTCACGATTCCTTCTGCAGTTGACTAACAAGTTCTCCGGCGTTGTATAATTCTTCATCTTCTTCAACGGTTTTACAAGCTTTGACTAGTTGTGGGTTATATCGATCACAGTTCAAGCTATCCATAGCGAGGACGTAGTGTAAATGTGTATTCTCATGAAACTGTTATGACTTTAAATAGTTTCTCCCAAGTAAGTTTTTGTGACCCCACTCCATTTTATTGAAAAGCATTAGAAAGTACAAGATCTTTTCTTCACGAAGATAAATATTTTTTTAAACAGTTACACAATACTAAATGTCAACTCTTAGAAATCTCTAAGGCATAAAATACAGAATTTTGTATGCAACCATTATATCTAAAGTCAATAAATTACATGTTATACTTTCGTCTTACAGTCTAAAGACCTTTGTCTAGAAAATACTGCTTACAAAGAGTTACCAATTGACAATTTTACTTTTAGTTCCACTCAAAAATGACATACATTTTGAGTTTGGTTTATTATAAAGAAAAAAAAGATGACCCGTCCATGTTAAAAAAGGATTTTACAAACAAAGACCCATAAATCTCACGATGTTATGCTTTCTTCATCGAATCTACCTGTCTGTGACCATTACTTATACAATACAATACAAATATTGTCTACAATGCAAAGAGACGAACAAACCTCATAAAAAATATATTTATAGAGCTACATTGAAATGTTACAATTAAAGGTAAAAAATAAACTAAATTTACAAGTATTGAGTACGAGTATCACTTATTCTTATCAGTGTCTATAAAATATTTAACACTGTTTTCTTTCGAAGCTAATTGTTTTGTAATATTAAAAATAACGTCACGAACACTTTGGATATGTGAATCGTCGTCACTGCACGAGTAATATTTGAGGCGTATGTCACAGTGCTTCCAATGGTCTGCTGGAGTCATATTTCTTATTTTCTCCATATCGTAGAGCTCAATTTTAATGAGGTGTGACGCGTAGCCTGCATCCTCTTGACCAGATGATAAGTATGTGACTCCATCACTTGTGGTTTTCGATACGTTCGAAGATGTAACTTTCGCTTTTGTTTTCTTCTTGGGCCTCTCGAAGAAACTATCTATGTTATTGGTTGGTCTTTTCTTTGCAAGTGCTTGCTTTAATTTGAGTCCTACCGTGCCCTCTTCATCGGTAGAGTTATCGTGATTATCCGGGTAATAGAAATTCTTGAAAGTATTTTCAGAGAACTGAAACAACATTTACCATTTAGTTAAACACGTAAGTAAATAATTAATTAATAACACAATTGTCTAATGAGATAAAGTGACATACTTACATCCATTATGCAGCTTCGATAATCACTTCACTCGAGAAAAGACTTTCACAGACCAAATGGAAACTTCAAACACTATAATTTTGGAACACTATCCTTGACGGAGGACACGAAATAACTATTTAAGTAAAGCCACGGAGAAGCTCCTTATATATGAATATTATCACGCAAAAAATCACAACAAAGCATCCTACAACCATCGAATGAGCCTGACAAACATGTTACATCCAGTCCCTGGTATCTTGTCCAAACATGTATCGTGACCACACATGACGCCAAAAAACGGCTGTGGGTCTAATACCACAATAAATCAGATGTCACATTACAGAACACGCACGTGCATTCGATCAAGATTGAACAGGTCAAAACCAGCTTCCAATCTTATCAATATTCAGCGAGTAGGTATCTTGAAGATAAAATATAAAACTATTTAATTGAGAACGAATCGCCCTTGTTGTATAATTATCACCCAAAATCAAGAGCATGAATAATAAAAAAACAATAGTTTAGCCAATAAAAAAATTGAGTTGTATAATTAATTGGTGCTACTACACAGAGTATGCAAGGAAAAAAGGACTTAAATACCGTTAGTTTAACGAGCGACATACGTAACAGAAACGGTCTTAACCGCCGCTAATTTCATGGTGCATTTCACTTAATTTTACATTTTAATGCTCCTGTCCTGTGTGGTTCCCATCAGAAAACTTCGAAATAGATATATTTTATGCGTATGTGAAGAAACAAATACAAACATATGAATTAAAGTGCATCTACAATACTAAACAAAACATACGAGAGTTTAAGTTAGGTTTAGAAACCACATGACGCAACTGACTCGCGACCTGAAAAGTAGGTTAGGTTAGGTTAGAACATTGATCCTAAGATTAAAACAAGTATGTAAGAAAGTAATACAAATGTGTGAATTAAACTGCACCATTGATACGTAAACAAAAGAAAACGTAAGTTCAGTTAACCGCACTCCCCACGCAACTAACTGGCAACCAGAAAATTAGGTTAGGTTAGGTTAGAACATGGAACCTAAGATTAAAAGAAGTATCCATATTTATATACTCAATACAACGTAATAATACGATAAGATATTGTAGCGTTTACCGGTAGCAATGAAGGGTAGAAAAAAAGGTGAACGGGCGAGCACGGGCGAGCAGGTATACGCACGCGCCGGACAGTGGCGACCGGGAACAATGGGACAATAGGCTGCGGTGTTAACAATAGGAATCCGAGCAAAGGGTCATCATCGTTGTGTATTGTGTGAAAACGACATTACGTAAAAGCATGAAGGAGTGGTCGTAGAGTTCCAGGACCCAGCGCAAACGCTTTAAACGGGGGCCTATTTGTTTTTTTTTTTTTTTTTTTTTTTTTTTTTTTTTTTTTTTTTTTTTTTTTTTTTAGGTTTGGTAGACTGTGACCGCGCTTGGACTATGGGAAGTGGGTGTGACCTAGAACCCGGGGGCAGAACCGGCGAATCCCTACTACTCCCGTGTGTTACACAAATCTTTTCACCTTACTAAAGCGAGGAAAATACAACATACAAACCTTACTAAAGCGAGGAAAATACAAACAACAAAGATAAAACGTAAAAAAAAAAGAAAAAAGCTTTTTAAAAAACCTAAAGAAGATATCAGATAATAACATCATGTTATTCTATTGTTTCTCTTTCTAACTGCTTTGTTTGTGTGAGGTGTGCCATAAAGAGAGAGTATTTTTATTGTATTGTATATCAGATGGGCGAAAATTTTCCTGTCTGGTCTGGCCGTTTCATGTTATTATATTTAAAACAATAACTAATGAAATAACACGTTCGGAATAACATCATGTTATTCTATTGTTTCTCTTTCTAACTGCTTTGTTTGTGTGAGGTGTGCCATAAAGAGAGAGTATTTTTATTGTATTGTATATCAGATGGGCGAAAATTTTCCTGTCTGGACTGGCGGTTTCATGTTATTATGTTTAAAACAATAACTAATGAAATAACACGTTCGGAATAACATCATGTTATTCTATTGTTTCTCTTACTAACTGCTTTGTTTGTGTGAGGTGTGCCATAAAGAGAGAGTATTTTTATTGTATTGTATATCAGATGGGCGAAAATTTTCCTGTCTGGACTGGCCGTTTCATGTTATTATGTTTAAAACAATAACTAATGAAATAACACGTTCGGAATAACATCATGTTATTCTATTGTTTCTCTTTCTAACTGCTTTTTTTGTGTGAGGTGTGCCATAAAGAAAGAGTATTTGTATTGTATTGTATATCAGATGGGCGAAAATTTTCCTGTCTGGACTGGCCGTTTCATGTTATTATGTTTAAAACAATAACTAATGAAATAACACGTTCGGAATAACATCATGTTATTCTATTGTTTCTCTTTCTAACTGCTTTGTTTGTGTGAGGTGTGCCATAAAGAGAGAGTATTTTTATTGTATTGTATATCAGATGGGCGAAAATTTTCCTGTCTGGACTGGCCGTTTCATGTTATTATGTTTAAAACAATAACTAATGAAATAACACGTTCGGAATAACATCATGTTATTCTATTGTTTCTCTTTCTAACTGCTTTGTTTGTGTGAGGTGTGCCATAAAAAGAGAGTATTTTTATTGTATTGTATATCAGATGGGCGAAAAATGTCCTGTCTGGACTGGCGGTTTCATGTTATTATGTTTAAAACAATAACTAATGAAATAACACGTTCGGAATAACATCATGTTATTCTATTGTTTCTCTTTCTAACTGCTTTGTTTGTGTGAGGTGTGCCATAAAGAGAGAGTATTTTTATTGTATTGTATATCAGATGGGCGAAAATTTTCCTGTCTGGACTGGCCGTTTCATGTTATTATGTTTAAAACAATAACTAATGAAATAACACGTTCGGAATAACATCATGTTATTCTATTGTTTCTCTTTCTAACTGCTTTGTTTGTGTGAGGTGTGCCATAAAGAGAGAGTATTTTTATTGTATTGTATATCAGATGGGCGAAAATTTTCCTGTCTGAACTGGCGGTTTCATGTTATTATGTTTAAAACAATAACTAATGAAATAACACGTTCGGAATAACATCATGTTATTCTATTGTTTCTCTTTCTAACTGCTTTGTTTGTGTGAGGTGTGCCATAAAGAGAGAGTATTTTTATTGTATTGTATATCAGATGGGCGAAAATTTTCCTGTCTGGACTGGCCGTTTCATGTTATTATGTTTAAAACAATAACTAATGAAATAACACGTTCGGAATAACATCATGTTATTCTATTGTTTCTCTTTCTAACTGCTTTGTTTGTGTGAGGTGTGCCATAAAGAGAGAGTATTTTTATTGTATTGTATATCAGATGGGCGAAAATTTTCCTGTCTGGACTGGCCGTTTCATGTTATTATGTTTAAAACAATAACTAATGAAATAACACGTTCGGAATAACATCATGTTATTCTATTGTTTCTCTTTCTAACTGCTTTGTTTGTGTGAGGTGTGCCATAAAAAGAGAGTATTTTTATTGTATTGTATATCAGATGGGCGAAAAATGTCCTGTCTGGACTGGCGGTTTCATGTTATTATGTTTAAAACAATAACTAATGAAATAACACGTTCGGAATAACATCATGTTATTCTATTGTTTCTCTTTCTAACTGCTTTGTTTGTGTGAGGTGTGCCATAAAGAGAGAGTATTTTTATTGTATTGTATATCAGATGGGCGAAAATTTTCCTGTCTGGACTGGCCGTTTCATGTTATTATGTTTAAAACAATAACTAATGAAATAACACGTTCGGAATAACATCATGTTATTCTATTGTTTCTCTTTCTAACTGCTTTGTTTGTGTGAGGTGTGCCATAAAGAGAGAGTATTTTTATTGTATTGTATATCAGATGGGCGAAAATTTTCCTGTCTGAACTGGCGGTTTCATGTTATTATGTTTAAAACAATAACTAATGAAATAACACGTTCGGAATAACATCATGTTATTCTATTGTTTCTCTTTCTAACTGCTTTGTTTGTGTGAGGTGTGCCATAAAGAGAGAGTATTTTTATTGTATTGTATATCAGATGGGCGAAAATTTTCCTGTCTGGACTGGCCGTTTCATGTTATTATGTTTAAAACAATAACTAATGAAATAACACGTTCGGAATAACATCATGTTATTCTATTGTTTCTCTTTCTAACTGCTTTGTTTGTGTGAGGTGTGCCATAAAGAGAGAGTATTTTTATTGTATTGTATATCAGATGGGCGAAAATTTTCCTGTCTGGACTGGCCGTTTCATGTTATTATGTTTAAAACAATAACTAATGAAATAACACGTTCGGAATAACATCATGTTATTCTATCGTTTCTCTTTCTAACTGCTTTGTTTGTGTGAGGTGTGCCATAAAGAGAGAGTATTTTTATTGTATTGTATATCAGATGGGCGAAAATTTTCCTGTCTGGACTGGCCATTTCATGTTATTATGTTTAAAACAATAACTAATGAAATAACACGTTCGGAATAACATCATGTTATTCTATTGTTTCTCTTTCTAACTGCTTTGTTTTTGTGAGGTGTGCCATAAAGAAAGAGTATTTGTATTGTATTGTATATCAGATGGGCGAAAATTTTCCTGTCTGGACTGGCCGTTTCATGTTATTATGTTTAAAAGAATAACTAATAAAATAACACGTTCGGAATTCAAATATTCTTTGCACCTTGTGGATTTGGAGTGGTGGCTTTTGGAGTTTTCCTATATGTTTTTAAAATAAAAAAGGGCTTTCCGAGCTAATGAGGTGAAAAGATAATTATTTGAAACTACTGATATTATTATCACACTAATATGTTATAATGACTAATGAAAACTGCCATTATTGTCTTCCGTATTAAATTAGATAGGTAAGAAGTACTATTCAATGAAATGACTTACTTAAACTACTCTAATGTAGTCATCGATATTATCATTGATTACTTATTTACGACGTTGTATCTTATCAGCAAAATCACTCGTTGTCAAACCACATTTAAAAGTTATACATTTCCGTAACTCAAAACCGTCCGTCTGTCTGTCTAAACCAAAAAGGGCTCAGGAAATTCTCAATTGCTCCTCAATGAACCCTATTCCTGGCTGATAAAAAAACAGGAGTTTAAGCCATGTTTTAGCTAAATATTTGTTGTTTGTTGAGCAAGAGCATATAAAAATCTTATAAGATACAATCTCAAAAAAAGAGTTATGGAAAGAAATCTTCGAGCCTCATTTATTGTGATTTATCAACTGTTTATAATATGTATATCAACAATATGCGGAACCGTTGGTGCGCGAGTCAGACTCGAACTTGAACGGTTTTTTTTATAAACCACATTATCAGACTTGCAATAGAGCCAGATTTAGAAAGCATTCAATTACCTACACGAAACGATGTAATTCTTAACACTTTCGCTAGCAGGAACCCGCCTAGCGTAGCGTTTCTTGGTCGCGAAAGTGTTAACACATTCACTGCCAAGAATCGCTACGCGCTACGCTCGTAGCCGATCCCGTGCTTTCCCTCGTATGTAGCGGAAAGCGATTACGGCGTAGGCGACCGCCAAGCGTGTTTCTTGCAGTGAAAGTGTTGTGTTCTTAGAGTTTTTATTTGCTAGTAAGGAGCGTACAGTGGAATTCTGGTTAACTTGGAATCAATTAAAGTTGAATTTAATATTTAAGTAACTACAGGGAGTCGATTTGCGGCATGCGTTACGCGTTCCATTTTGATATCCATAGCTAATGACAAGACTTACGAATATCTGACACGAGATGAAGTGAGAGGTAAATATAAAATAAAAACAGATCGGGTACATAACGTAGGTATGTCTCGAATCGACGTTCATCACTCTCGTACTTACCCCGCTTAACCGAGACGGCGCAGGAGGGTAGCGGGTGACAGGTCCCTACCAGCCCCCCTATTCTGTAACTTGTTTTAAGCTCACCTCAACGCTCACCCACAAATATATCTTGACACCGCGATGCGTAGTAACCAAGCGTAGGTAGATGTCTAGTTTCGTGACGGGTGAACGGCGGGGTGAGCCGCATTAACGCTTAGTGAATAACAGCCCAGCCCGGTGCCCTTTGTCGTCTCCCTCTCCCTCTTGCCTGTAATATGGTAATTGACCGATTTAGAGTTTAACCGTAACTTAATAGTTTACTGCAATATAGACGCATATTGCTTGTATCAACGCAACCTAACGTGTATAATAAATAGATAGGGATTATATTCAATAAAGGATTCTGTTAGACACTCTTCACCCCTTCTCATTGGCTACCACGAGCATTACCTTCCCGTATATCTGTACTTTAGTACATGCCCCTGGCGCCGTCTCAGCACTTTCAGTGTCAGGAACCCATGGCGGCTTATCCCATGTTATAAGAGCGTAGCGCTACGAAACAGAGCACAGTGAATGTGTTAAACGGCCCATAGTGAAAGAATACCGGCAAAATGATATATCGTTGAATTTTCTATTCCCTCAACAGCTGCTATGCGTGTTCCCGGATCGCGCGTCGCGCGTGTGTGCAGCCGCATGCGCGGCGGCGGCGCGTGCGGGCGGCGAGGCGCGTGCAGTGCGGTCTGCGCGCGAGGCGCTCGACGCACTGCGGCGCGATGGTGACGCGCGGTTGCCGCACGTGGCTGTGGTCGACGCGCGGCAACCGCAGGTGCTCGACGCTGCGAATCTCGCCAGGTTAGTCTACGGTGTCCATATCTACTAGGTCCTCGATGTGTTAGACGCTACGAATATCGCCACATTTATGGGCCAAGCATTCGGCAGTACATAAACACTCCTAGGCAGCCCCATCTGTGTTTATGCGTCTTCCGCCAATCGCTCTGGTTTTCAATTTACAAGCCCTAAAATATTGCATATCAATAGTGTCATCAGGTTAGGTCATTACACGGGTACAAAATGTAATTTACAAGTATTTTTACATTTGAGAAAAAAAGTCAACTCTTCTCAAAATGGGTGTCCAGCTGGTTGATTGCGTAGCGTTCCATACGTACGTCAGCTAAATGCCATTTTTTATATAAGAAAATGAAAGTTTAGTCGTTTGAATGCTAAGCAATTACCTCTACTGGCCGATTACGTAACGCATTGTACGTACTTCAGGTAGATCAAAACGTCACTTTTCGTATGGGAAAATGACAGTTTGACTTTCGCAACGCTCATTCGCAAATTCTAATTACTATAATATCAAATAGGTCTAAAATTGAACACAATGACCACTGACAATGTCGTAGATTTCACCTCCCACGGGCTCCTCACTCGATTCCATAATGGTATAGTTATAGTTAGTGGACAATGCCACGGCTCTGACGTCATCACGTCCGGCACTGGCGGTAAATTGAACGACGCTGAAAGGCAACACTATATTGCTTCAGTGCGACACTATATCACGCGTAATGGGCTTCCGTGAGGCTCTCGTGGACGAGCATATTATATTCACACATTTTGACACACTGTTGCATGGGGACTGCTGTTTCAAGCACAAATTTAATACTCTTACCGCCAATGATTCGCGGGTTCTTTGTTCGTAGCCAATTTGCGGTCGCTTACGATTACAGACCGATCGATCAACTGTAAATATGGCGCCGCCAGCTGTCATTCCATAGAAACTTGTCAAACCTTATCCTTATGCCCTTAACAATGAAGTCGTGTTCCCATATTTTTGATCACTTTGACAGTGCACATATTCTGTACACACACGTTTGTTTTCTATGTACGCATGTATGTACGTTATGTATGTATGTTCTGAAGTATGTGTGTTGTTGTATTGATATCCTATATTTTTGTCTAGTATCTAACACAATCCTTTTTAAGCAAACCGTGTGACTAGACCGATGTGTGTAAGATTTAAAAAACCCAGCCACTGGCTGTGCGTCAATTATCATTGTTCAACGAACAGTTTTAAGACAGGCGTCATTACTCCATCGAGGATAATCGTCAACCGTCGGCACGAGCGGTAATGGATCATTAGGAGTCCTCTTTAATGCGGGATGGTAACCGATAAATGAGTTCGCTAAGAGTTTTATTTTGCCAAGGGTATCATGATCTATCCACTAGTGGAACTCAATGGCTTTAAAAACAACCGGATCCAAAATTTAGTTATGTTATGTCATGCCGGTTTCAATGGCCGCTCCGGGTATAGTCGGCTTTCATGCAGCAGATAATACTTTCCTTTTTTTTCATGATACCGTTCGAACTAGTTTTTGAAGAGGATCAAATGTCTGCGTGGGCCAACTTCAATCAGAGCACAACAAAAGGCAAAAATAATAGTTAAAATCAGGCATCGCTAGCGACTGCACTAAGGAAAAATGGACTGGAAAAATACGTAATTTGTGCTATCATTTGTTTCACGTTCTTTCTCGCTGCACTGTGGAGGGCAAACAAATTTTTCTTTTATAAAATTAAAATTATTAAAGTTTTACTTCTGCCGTCACTCCCGGAGTCCAACCCGGTCTTTTTTTCCCTCCTCATCCTCAACCTCTTTATCTTGAAATCCATAATTATCAGAAACCATAATTTTTTATGTCAAGTTTTTACGAAAATCACTCGTTATTGCATCCTCATCATCGTCATCTTTTTCGTCGCTGGATGCAGGTGGCGCAGAACCGGTCACTTTGGCACTCTTTGGAGGAGGCCTATGTCCAGCGGTGGACGTCTTTCGGCTGATATGATGAAGTTGTTAAATCATAAATACTAAATACTTGCTACGACCTTAATAAACAGCGGATAACACTTTCGATTAATTCATTACATATCGCCATTATGGAAAATTATTAAACGTGAGTCATGTTGTAAATGATTAAGTATTAATTTATAACTGACGATTGTAAAATAAATATTACTAATAGTAGATACCTTCTGGGGCTTGTTTCATCAAAATATTAGCTGATTAAGGAAATCTCATATTACTTAGCACTACTTATATTTCTTTATGAATCAAGAGATAAATATTTACTATGACAGCTGCCCACCCTGAATTAAATAATCTGTACTTTTAGTCTATTCTTTCCTCGTCGACATAATTATCCCCTCAGTTATTATAATGTAAAGTGAGCGCTAAACAAGTTATTTTGAGACGAAAGCTGATACATTTTATGGCGGTGACTAGAATTAAGTGTGAGTGCATACTTAACCCTCACATATAAACACTCTTTTACGGCATATTTTACGCAGATGATCGGATCCAAATAGAATTCCAATAAGAACTTCAATAGATGAAGCTTGCATTAAAATTCAAGATATACACAGACTGGTTTTGTGTCCCTACAAACTTAAAGGCAAAACCGAATGAATGCATTAATAACATACATATATGAGTTTAGGAAATGAATATCATTATCGTATAAAATTAATATAAAATCAATGAATCAATATTTTCGGTTTTTTTATTGTATCAACATACATAAACTAACATACATAAAATGTGATTACTTAATTTAAATGTAATTTTATCCCGGTCTATTGACTGAGTAATCAAATCACTGACCTGTTTTCATATGCCTGACCTGGCTGAATATATTATGGGAAGAAACATGTATAGATATTTATGACCTTATGTACCATATATTCATTATGAATAAACCATTCATTCATTCAAACGTGGCAAAAAAAAAGTTGCATTGGAAGAGATCGCTAATTAGTAATAAGACTACCTATTGAGTACCGTTCTATAGTGTATGGTCCTTATGTTATTTTTATTTTTATGGTGAACAATAAAGGTGTAGGCAGTGTACATGAAACTCAATGTTCAGAGCGACTTCTAACAATTGTAGGTATGTAGAAAGATGAAGAAAATCGGGTCATTATTGCAGTGACAGGCTGCTAGTCCATCGTGCACCAGCACTTCTCACGACTTACCCCATTATCGACTCTTACAAAAAACACAGGATAAAAGCGGCCAAGTGCGTGTCGGGCCACGCACATGGTAGGGTTCCGTAGTTGCCCGTCTGTCACAGAATGCGGACTTAAAAGGGGCTTTTTGGGGTTTTTATTATAGCTTACCCTCGTAAACAATCGTAAATATGAATATTTTTATAACACACCAATGTATAGGGTCATTTCGCTGTTTAGCGACCACCTAATTTCATGTGCCGGTTAGCGACCACTCCGCTTAGTTGGTGAACAGAATAATACGAACGACCTACTTAAAACAAACGAACAGATGCTAACTGCGAGGTTAGCCCAGCCTAGCAGCACTGATGCTGAGGCGCGACGCGAGACGAGAAAATATACTATTACTAATTTACTTTAAAATTCGAATTACTTAAGCAATTCTTTTATGAATTAAGTGCATATTTTACCAGTTAACTAGTTATGCCTACTACTCGTTAACTAGTTATGTCTACTACTCGTTAACTAGTTATGTCTACTTAACTGTGATAGTTTTCCTTTTAAATTCATTATATGTACTAATGCCACGAATTTTCACGTCCCCTGTCGTAGCCATTTAGCCGGCATGTGACCCCCCATGACTCGAACAAAAATTAGGGCTTTAAATCCCATTATCTCACAAACGCATAAGGCTTTAAAGCGCAATATCTCGCAACCGAATCACTGAGTTGAAAAATAGATTTAAAAAACCCATAATAATTTTGAACAAGCTATCCAACGATACCCCACACTATAGGTTTAACGAGAAAAAAAAAATACATTACCAATTTACATGTAGGGGAGGTACCCTAAAAATTTTTTATTCAGGATTTTATTCTACTGTTTTGTCGGCGTGATTGGTTTATAGGTACACCCCATATACCCACGCTGAATTGCAGTTTTCTAGTTGTAAGGGTTACTGAGCTAAGTCGAAGACGGACAGACAGACGGACGGACATAGCGAAACTATAAGGGTTCCTTGTTGACTACGGAACCCCAAAAACGGGTGGTTCTGTTCTAAATCGAAACCACAATGCATAAGAAACATAACATAAATGAATTTTGAAGGAATTATATCGAAGTACTAGCTATCAGTTTATTTAATACTAGCTTCCGCCCGCGACTTCGTCTGCGTGGACCCGGGATAAAAACTATACTATATTTGAATCCAGGTTATAAACTATCTTCGTGCAAAATTTCATCTAAATCGGTTGAGCTGTTTAAGCGTGATTGAGTAACAAAGATCCAAACATCTAAACATCGAAACTTTCGCATTTATAATATTAGTAGGATGCCTGTAGACCCCAATCTATCTGCTGATAAATGTTCCAGTGAATACTCCTTAAGGAACGCAAAATATTCACGGGAAAATAAATATGCTGCGCATTACAAGAATGTCCACACATTTCCATATATTTCGTTCCCTTATAAATTATTCGGTGACGGTAAAATCACGAATACCTATGGGCCCCTTTTACGCGACGCCGGTAAAAAATCGGTCAGGTGGCAAATGTTACCGCCAAAAGGTTTAGGTATACTTTGAGAGAAGGGTATGCTATAACACGTCCATCAAATAGATTGCTCATGATTCTTTTACTATTATTTGATGTCGCAATAACCCTTTTTCAGGCCTGCATTTCAAAATGACAATTGAATTGACGTCTAAGGTAATTTCCCGCCTTGGCGGGGCGGAATCGGTATGCTGTATTTTGTGCTTACTGAAACCGCACCAAACCGCTCCGTCAAATTCTGATGAAGCCATCCTCAACAAGGGTTGTTTAAGTGAATATTTTTTTCTTATTCTTATTCATGACAAATTAAGATATTTTAAGGTCGATATAATGAATCAGGTTTAGCGTACATACTCATCATCAGCCTATAATTACCCGTCCGAGTGGGAGACACAGACCTCCCAGGAATCAGAGAGAATGAGCTATAGTCCCAACGCTGGTTCATTGCGGGTTGGTGGCACTTACATTACACCTAATTTATTTATATCCAGACATCTGCTAAATCTGCATGCAATATGCAGGTTTCCTCGTAAGGTTTTACTTTACCGAAATAGTAGCAGTACATATCAGAACACACTCCGCACATATGTTATGAGACACTCTTTAGCAGCTTCACTGCCAACAATTACGTTAGCGCTAGGCTCGTAGCCGATTCCGTTGTTTTCCCGCTAAGTTGAGAAAGCGCTTACAACAAAGCATCCGCTGGGTGGGTTGCTGGCAGTTACAGTGTGGCAATCGAATTTCTGAATCAGAACCTCTTGGCTGCCGTAGCTAAACACATGATCACGTCCGATATTTTTTTTTTTGTGTTTAGGATTATTTCGTAAAGGACGCTTTTTGTAGACTGTCAGCGCCATTTTTGCTTATTATCTTTTAAATTATGTTTGTCACTTACCTTTAAAATATAGAAATATTAAATTTCGGAATGATTCTGTTAGCGTTCATTATTCGCCGCACAATAGGGGGTCAAATTACATTTCAGCCTATCTCACTTAATGCTCGTCTGTTAAGGCCGAAATGGAATCCCTAATTCGTTATCTAGATGATGACATTGCATAACGTATTCTGTCAAGCAAAGATACTGAATAGTTATTCTAATTCCAATTGTTAGATTGATATTAGATATATCTCTGGCCTAGATTGATATTAGATGTATTCTAGCTGAGGGGGAAGGCACTTCCAATCTGGAAGGTCGTGGTTTTTTCTAGACACTACTACTACTACACTACTACGAGTACACTTGGTTTTTCATAAAAATTTAAGTAGGTACGAAATATCATTTGATCAATGATGAATCGGTGAAGGAAACAACGTCTGGAAACCGGTCTAACCCCAACAAGGTTTAACTTTCTCTACGGCAGTCGCTTACGTAAAACTAGCGCCAACATCACATCTTGGGATTAGGTGCCAAAGTGGACCTCAGGCGCCTTTAGACAACCGAGAAGATTTTGAAAGAACCAAGAAAGTAAGGACTTTCCCGGCTATAGGAATATAGCTGGCCGGAAACATGTTCACAATTACATACAACACAAGAAACAAAAAAAGTTATGCATGCCTAAGTTAAGAACGAAAAAAAAATTTAAACAAGTATTACCAATAAAAATAACGTGCCTACTTCTGGAAGAAAACCCGATATATTCCACAAACGATTTTATGACTCAACAGCTTAGGCCCCGCCTCGCTGCCGGCGGTACCCTAGGTTAGGTTTTTTTATAATGATTTTATGTTTTGTATGTATAGTTTTATATTTTACTTTTTATATAGTTATGGTAAAAACCTAGTCTAAGACGGAAAATGAATAAAGAGATAATAATAATAATAATGTTGTCTTATAATGTTGTATAACTATGTAATCAATGTACCTACCTAGGTACTTAAGTATATATCAACAAGTAAGTAGCAACACTCAAACATTTCATGATTCATCATACTCGTACATATCAGGTTGAAGAGGTACACAACCTACATCAATTCAATAAAATATGCAACTCCGACCCAACACACATAGCTAAGGCCCTCTAAGCACACGGGGTATTTTAAACGCGCAGACGACGCGCGTTTCCCTACCACCATCCGCTAGGTAGTAGGGGAACGCGCGTCTACGGTGCGTGAAAAAAACGCCGTGTGCTTAGGCCCTAAGAGCCATGTCTTCAGACAAGACTTTCGATTATAAAATACCGCACCCATATCGGTCCATAAGACCGAAGAGAGTTCTTTGTTATTTGAATATTATTGTCGTATTCATATGTGTAGCGAATTTCCCAAAAACAAGTATTAGGTTTTACAAAATCTACGTGATGGCTCTAAGCAGCTTTTTTTGATAGTCAGTTAAACTTGGGAATAGGTTTCAAAATTGAAGGTGAAATATCTGTCATGTCCATGTCAGTGGAACTCAAGGCTATTGTTGAGGCTTTGGCTTATCTGGAATCTATTGAAGCAAATAATATGGTAATTTTTACGGACTCAAAAAGCGTTTTACAACACATAGCTCGATACCCTCCGTATTCGACTTTGTTTCTTTAAAACCTGTACCTATATAAAATAGCACCGGTAATCTCTGCCCGTAGTTCTCTGATGTAATAATGCAATGATTCCGCGGCCAAGCCGAAGTTTCGGCGTAATTTGACCCGAGTGAGCCGCTGGGCGAGTTGATGGAGTGAAAACGCATCGGCGAGGGTTCTGTCAGGACATTAACGAATAGGCCAATCTACAGAGAATTATTAAAGTGACAAGTTGGAGTTTTGCACGTAAAATGCTGTCGAGAATAATGGGGAAATGTTTGACGATGTTTTTTAATATAACATAAGATTGTTTTAGATCTATACATCAATAATAGGCATTTGTACAAATTAAGAACGTCAATTAATAGTTAGTACTTGTTATGCAAGGCTACAAAGTTATTGTTTGGCGCAAGTGATTGCAAGGCCCGAGACGCCAAACAACTTTGCTGCCGAGCGAAACACACAACTTTTCATTTCTCCGCGAGTAATTTTTTTTAATGTAATAAAGGTAATTTGAACCTTTTTCTCATTTTAAAGAAAGGTTTGTGTACATCGCATCAAGATCAAAGCATTTTATAATTATTAAATGCCACATAAACATTTTTGCATCTTTAAATATATCCACGCTTACCTACATTAAAAAAGTCAAAGTATCACGTACTCACGGGTAAACTTAGGAAGGTTTGTTTACATCGCATCAAGATCAAAGCATTTTATAATTATTAAATGCCACATAAACATTTTTGCATCTTTAAATATATCCACGCTTACCTACATTAAAAAAGTCAAAGTATCACGTACTCACGGGTAAACTTAGGAAGGTTTGTTTACATCGCATCAAGATCAAAGCATTTTATAATTATTAAATGCCACATAAACATTTTTGCATCTTTAAATATATCCATGCTTACCTACATTAAAAAAGTCAAAGTATCACGTACTCACGGGTAAACTTAGGCTCAAATACACATATAATTTGACTTTTTCTGCTAACTTAGTAGGCATTCAAACTCATATCCATACTAATATTATAAATGCGAAAGTGTATCTGTCTGTCTGTTACCTCTTCACGCTTAAACCGCTGAACCGATTTGGATGAAATTTGGTATAGAGATAGTTTGAGTCCTGGGGAAGGACATAGGATAGTAACTGTTTTTATCCCGGAAATCATCCTCCAAGGGGGTGAAATGGGGGATGAAAGTTTGTATCGAGCTACGATATAAACGAGTTCCACGCGGACGTAGTCGCGGGCAGAAGCTAGTAATTATGTATATCTTCTGCACTAAAATCTATAAAGAACTTCCATTATCTTGATTTTATGGCTTTGACCAAAACAAAGCAAAATTAAATGTATATGAGTTTTTTCTTAAATTAACTTTTTAAACGGTGCGTTCCAAATTTGCACAAAGCGAAAAATATTGAAAAACTAGCTGAGATGAGAGCTTCAAATCGGTTCAGCCGTTTAAGCGTGATTGTTACTACAAACATCCAAACATCCAAACTTTCGCATTTATAATATTAGTAGGATTAGTATGGATTGAAAAATAAAACTACATTTTAATAGTATTTTATGCAATCGTTATATAATGTATGCTTTTTCAGTCGAGTACCACGTTTACGCCACGAAGCTTGCTGAGTGGCCTAATTAAGGTACGAGACTTAAGGCGATGCCTTGATTTGAGTCGAACACGCCCCACAGACAGACACGCTGATGCCTTCCGCGCACGAGGAAAAGAGATGTAACACTCTTCGGGAATGGCTTTTTTGGACAAATTTCGATAAATACCTAACTTAGAGACGTTTTATTTAAATTTCATAAAGTGAGATTTTAGATGAGATAAAATACTATAGTATTAACTTGATTGTGTCGTAAAATAATGTATCGTTTGAGTAGGCTGCGTAAAAAAAGGAAAATACACACCCAACTTTCGATTTTTTTTCTATCGAGGAAATTTTAAGCAATCATGTATCGATAAAATCGGATAAACAATCATATAGTCAAGAATATATTTGAAAATCAAACCTTATTGTTTCTTAATCTAGTCAGAATGGCGTTTCAAAGCACGCGATAATTTCCAATGCACAACCTTAATAAGCTAATTATATAACTATTGTATACAATACTTTTTCTACGATTCAACTTAACTAATTAAAGAAACTTGGTATCTATTGAAAATATAAGCCCTGCTGAAACGAAGCGCAGCCAATGGCTTTTTCGACGACGCCCTATTGGTCAAATTCATTATAGTTCAGTAAAGGCGCCACGTGATTGGTCAAATTTAGTTGTCTAAACAGTTGTAAAATGTTGTGTTGGGAGCTAAAAAAAATAAAAATATATACCTACCAGGAATTCGTTGGAAATACCATGTGATTTTACGTCTCATCTCTTATTGTTTGAAACGTTTCGCTTTATCAGGCATTTAATTTTAATCATCTAGTACCTAGAGTACCTAGTTCAGTCAGACATTAAAATTGCGAACGAGAGTATTCATTCAATTATGTCATAGACGTAAGTCGAATTCAAGCTACGTATTTAAAATTCTCCTTTATTATTTATTAGAGTGATGCTTGAAGGTTATGATTTAACAATTGAAATCACGAACAGTCACGTCAAGCACTAAACAAAATGATGAAGCAAATCTACGAAAACCTTTACAACATTTAGTAAATCCTTTGATTCCGTTGGGAATCGATTTTGCACTAATAAGTAAGTACAATAAAATTGCGTGAGATACAACGCAGCAAGCTTTATATCATCTATAGAACGAAATCGAGCAAATTTGTGGAATCCTATTACTGCTATCAAATACCACGAGTACGAAATAAAATCCTTTAACATGATATAGGTTTCATAGTTATTCATGAAGTCTGTAATAGATTGGTAATTGCTTTCTTTTTACAATCTTTTAGTAAGAGTATGTACCTAACTATGTAACTATGAATATTACAACTCAATTTTGAAGCAGATATCTTCAACCGATTGAGCTGAAATTTTTGGAAAGGTATTTTTTGAATGACAATTCAATATTATGGTACCTTCGACCTGATCTGATGACGGAGACAAAAGGCGGGTGTCGCTTCAACTCCATTGAGTTTGGGCTCGTTAGGATCGTCTCAACGAGTAGTTGATGACAGTATACAGAAAAGTACAGTCGGCAATAAAAGCTTGTACCAAATATGAAAATTTTTACTGGAACTTATTCATATAGATGTGAACAGCTCAATAATCAGATGGTATCGAATACGGTATTCGTGACGGCGAGGGACTCCCAGTTAATGCTTTTGTTTCAAAATTTGATACGACTCGTGCTGGCAGTCTGGCTGACGGAAGGGACGGGTGCTGTCAGCGCACGTCTTTTGTTTCTATATAAACAACTAAGTATATGCCTGCGGACAAAAGCTTAAGTCGGGGATAGTGCAATACCGCGTAACTATTAGCACTGGTAAATACTGCGTGTCTACACAACAGCCATAGGGCAAATCCGCGTAACTGGCACTGGTTAATACCGCGTATCTAATGTAGCCAAATTAAGATTTCCCGCCAACGAAAGTATAACGCCATAAAACTAAAGTCACTATCATGTAGAACTCGTGATTCAATATTATCTTAAAAAGAAAAAGTATCTTTTCATCACGTTTTAAGCTTCTCCTGTAAAGTTAGGTGTTTGTAGATACGCAGTATTTACAAGTGCTAGTTATGCAGTTTTGCACTATGGGTGTTGTGTAGATACGCACTATTTACCAGTGCTAGTTACGCGGTATTGCACTATCCCCGACGTTTATGGGTAATTCTGAAAATGTATTCTATAGACTGTTTAAAGAGTTTTTGAAATAGAATGAGCAGTTCCGAAGATTACACCCTCGCAGACAGATGTAATCGTAATTTTTACCACAGAGACATCTAATGCTGTTGAAAAGAGAAAATTATTAGCCAGCGAAAGTCCAAATCAGATAAAAAAATAAAAATCTCGAAACTCTCTTTCAAAGTTCGTGCATCTACCCGCATAGCGAGTTAGACCCTCATATCACCAGCTCTTTCATGCGTGAATATGCTGACTGAAAATACAAAGCGAACTTTGATGTGTAGTTCAATCTTCTTTTACGAACCCATTGGGTTGACGAACGAGGTAGGCCTACTAGAAATAAAATGATTCGTAATTAAATAAGGTTCTTAACGTAAAATGTGTCTAATATTTCGTGTAAGTGCTTCGGTGTTATTTTATGCTCTATACTTACATATTATTTTAATGAATAATTAATTAAAATAAAATTAATTATTAATGGTGTCTATAAATTTTATTATTTATATGATTATGCTGGATGTGCAAGGCTAAGTCATAGGTAAGTATCACTTATCTTTTTATTTGAAAATTAAATTGGCTCTAGAAATTTAGAAAATGCTCTTATAGATAATTGTTTCCTAAAATTATTAGGGAATTCAACAATATATCTTTTATACGCAGTTTACATTCAACTGAGACGCGTTGTGTAAAAATATGGGTGCATACAACTTACTCATAAATATGTCCCCTAGCTCTTGTGTCAGCGGATTAAGGTTTTGGTACATATTTATGAGGATGAAATCAATACATATTTTTGCACTTGACTGTAATTTTCTCATTTGCAGTTACAAGCCAAATTTTAAGAACAACAATGAATTATAGAAAAGTTCTTGTTAGTAGCATATCATATCAGTTAATTTTTTGACATTATTTACTAACATACGGTTTAACGGCTACAACTGAAATACCAACAGAAAGTACGAAAACTAGGTGAACCGACTTCTGAACTATCACTACTCATCGCCGTGAGCCGCGAAGAACTATGTATACATACTCAACTTTTTCCAGTGGCGCTCTGGCGCTACGTTATTTTTCTCGAAACAACCAGTAGGTACGTATGAACAGACTGTTGCTACGGTCAACTACGGCCAGTTGCAAGTTTAACTCGAACAAATATACAAACAAGTTAAATAAGACCTTGTAAAAATTAAACACTAAACGTTAGACGTTAACAGACAAGAGTCGAATTGTGGTCCGAAATCAATTACGAGTCTTATTTTACTACAACTTATATTTAAAATATGATATATATTTATTTATACGCAGTTTACGTGTAACAGACAGATTTTTCTCTAACATGAATAAACATTAGTAAATATATTTGTGTTCCAAAAGTACAATTTTGGACTTACATTATATTATCACAGTGATGTGGTCTCGTTGAGGTCAAGTAAGTTTACCATAATTATTAAATTAATGAAACATTTTTTGGTTCTCTTATGTCTACAAATTATGTAGGAAACCTACTTCGCCGAACAATTTTCATAGCTCCACATTCTTCGAAAAATTAAAATATCACAACTGTGTTACCAAAGCGGATTGTTCGGGTGACAACACGTCGATTTTATCCTCCGATATTTTGCAGGATTACTACATTTTAAAGGTATCTTGTAAAATATTGGAGAATAACATCGATGTGTTGTCACCCTAACAATCCGCTTGCTTTATTTTTCGGCTCTTTTATTTTTAAGGTCGGTCCCAGGGGGCACGCTTTCACTGAAATGTGGTTTTCCGGGAAAAAGGTAAAATCCTCGGGGATCGTTTTACAGTACGAGTAGAATAGAATAGAATAGAAATTTATTCGGATAACATATCAATACACATACATTCACATAATGCACCTTAAGAAACTCAGGAATGCAGTTGACACAGCAGTGCCAACGGCGCTGGTTTTCTGTGGATCCAGTGAGGTGTGCGGTACAGCATACTGCGCGACTCGTATTAAGGGCGGTGTAAATACATAAAAAATACAAACAAAATAATATTAAATACATATAAGTTTATAAAGAAAATTGTGTAAATTATTTTGAATCTCTAAGAGTTAGTTAGAGTGAGTGTTGGTAAAATGTCCGACACTTAAACCCAGTCTTTATATCAATTTAAATCACAATAAACAATTAAAAAAAACATGTTATATTAGCCAGGTGTCCAATACTGTCTTATCTATTATCCGATATCTATTAGTCCATAATTTTCACCCAATAACCCGTTTCATTTAATACACCCCACCGGATGCCATCTCTGTGTGCGTCCCATGACACGGGAAGGGACAGCACCCAATTTATGTACTCCTTGTATTTCATTTAATTTTCAAAAGGGCCTCTACGTGTTGGTTCAGTTGGTACTTTGTAGGTACCTGGCTCCACGCACGCCTCCCAAAAGCCCGGGACACCATTGTCCCGTGAGGGGAAAATTCGTGACAACTAAAACTAATCAATATTAAAGTGAAAAAACAAATTGAATGCTCAAATTGTATTAAAAACAATATGCAAAGCAATAAAAAAACATTGAAATTACACACCCGCAAAAGTTTAATCTCAACAATTTAATATTTGGTCTCTACTTATACGAAGAATGACGTAGAGGATTGGATATTAATGAGCCTAATTGTGTATCATATAACTTAAATTAAATAAACCTATGTTCGTCCCATTCAAACTCCCAAACACAAATATGGCAAAATTTTCTAAAATTATATTTCATCCCACAGCACAATCAGTTAATGTGATTGATTTTAAAGTTATAATAATAATAATAAATCATTTTATTTCAGACAACAGTCCATTCAGCTTGTTAGTTACAATATATTGCCTAATATATTGTTATACCTACAATAATCATTTTAAACCAATACAATAAGTATCTTGATAGAATCATACGAGTATAAAAAATATTGTACATGCATTAAGAAAGCTATATTGGAAACCCATAATTAAATATCACACATGTATGGCGGCACCCTATAAAGCAAACATCAAATTGCTGCTTTAGCGAGGCCTTTGAAATCCGGTCCATTATATACTTTTCGCGTTAATTAACAAGGCATCGGGTTAAAATGTTCACCTTATTAAATATCCAGAGCTTTGGAGGGTATCTCTTAAAAGCGCGGCGGTGAACAGCTAATTACGGAGTCGAGTGTACTTTGCAAACAGCCAATTCCGCCGCTACGATAACAACCATAATGTGTCGAAGTCGGACGAGTACAACGCAAATAATTATTCTTGACGCGAATTTTTCCATGATGTAATACAAAAACATTTGCAAAAAAGGTCAGGTTTTAGTCAGCAATGAACGCCACCGCTCAATGACATCTCACTGATTATTTTATTTTTCCCTCGTTCATGTCTTTAAGCTGAAGTGAAAAGCTGTTAAAGTGGGCGTTAAGTTGAGCTCCAAATTCTGCCACTTGCAATAATGATTCGATGTGAATGGGCAGTGAGCATATTTGATGTCTAGGCTATTATTATTAAGGGCATTTATTAGAAATATAGGTACGTTCAGAAATCGTGAACGAACTTTCTCATAGAAATCAATGCATATGATTAGGAGAAGTATAAAAGGGATATGCCGAGTAATACATTACCGACCGGGTGGGGGTGGGGGCCCTCCGGTGGATTATACAACTTAACCAACTGAAATTAATATCACCTAAGCTCCGAGCAAACCAACACTCCTCTGCCAAGTAATTAATCATTTCATAAACTCCATATTAAATATATGGTAAAACATTCGGTCATTCATTACAAAGTATAATAAAGTGTAAAAAAAAAATCGGGTTCAAGGATGAATTTCTATTTAAAACCCTTTTTACGGAGTTTTACCGTTGCTTAAATTAAGGGCAAAAAATTCCATGAAAAATTCAAAGATTTGCGAGAGTTTTATTACGGCCCTTACATTACGTCAATTTAATGCACGAAAAAGGAAAATAGGGTGGACTCGAAACAATGTCGCCGTGTTTTACAAAGACTTATTTTCTAATCCTTGATAATTTCCGCTAATGGTGTTAGAGTTTCAGGCTTATGGTTTTAAGGAGATGAGAAAATGTATTAAATTAGGTTAGTAATTAGGCAGCTTTTTATATCTGTATTATATTATATGTAAGATATATGTGATCTAAGTCAACCCTACATAAATCAGTAAATTATAATCGACCCTATGCATACTTGTTTATCAAATGTTTAAAAAAATCCCTTATTTTTTGTTAATTAAAAATAATGGTCAATTACTTTTTTGTTGTATCGCCTCGAAGACTATACCTTTTTCAGTTGCTGCCTCTTATTCAAATATTCATGTACTAAGTCTGTAAACAATTTAATCCGATTGGTCCACAAACAGATAAACTGAAAACAGTAGTCTGAGTGGCAGAGTTTACTCTGGCACTCAACTATGAAGGTTTTCCAGATAATCTCATATCCGACATCATATTTTCAAGTGCCAATTAAAATGTAATATTAGCTTGTAGTGGTGAAGTATAACGATAATATTTGCGGTTATTATAATCACGTCGAAAGTTTACCTTTATTTTGCGACATACGATAGCCATTACAAGCCCTCGTCGGCACGGGGGTTCTTTAAGTTAATTTAGTTTAATATTTTGTAGACATTTATGAATACTTTGCTGGCTATAGGTATCTTATCAGGCTTTACAGTAGGTTGGTAAATAAACATAACTAATTCGTTTCTGGAATATTTGATGGATACCAGCCAATAAATATATATTATATAAATCATGTAGGTACCTAAGTAATTTACACTATTTCTGCAGCCGATAGTAAAACTTAGACATAGAATAGATAAACGCCCAGAGATCCTACGACATCTTCTATAAATATTTGTATGTATAGGTACCCAAGTATTTACCCTGCTTAATATTATAAATGCGAAAGTTTGTATGTTTGTTACTCTAATGAGGCAATTGGGTTAACCGATTTGAATGAAATTTTGCACGAAGATAGTTTATAACCTGGATTAAAATATTAAATAGTTTTTACTCGTCGCGAGCGGAAGCTAGTACCTAAATAAAATAAATAAATATTTAGAGGACAATCGCACAGAAATCGACCTAGTCCCAAACTATTCCTTAGCTTGTACTCTAAGTAAGGGTACTAGACGACGATATACATACGTAGAGAAACGAATGCTTAAGTAAACACAAAACATACATGACTCAGGGACAAATATTCGTCATCATCACACAATAAATGCCCTTACCGGTATTTGAACCTGGGACCGGGGCTTGAGCAGAGTCACTACGCCAAAGTGGTCGCGGGGATTTGTAGCGATCAATCCAATCTCTCACCTATGGCCCCAGTTTCAACACACGTTTATAACGTACTGAAATGATATATGAAACACCTTGGTGCATGCACTCCCTCTTGCATAAGCTGGGCCAAGCGTATGTGGGCGATACGCACTGATATTGAAATGAGGTTGAAATGAAATAGTTAGTTGTTGAATAGGACTCTGTCGGATTACGTTTTGCCCAAGCCGCACTCAGCTATAATCCCTCTGTTGCTCGGTCGAGCATTACGCACGCGGAGGATGAAGGTTCTACCTCCTTGTACCTTCTAAACAAGATTTACTGTATTCTTGGAGTACAATACCAGCCGATAAATCATTCTACCTTTAGAAATGCCTTGGGGATCTATCTGGCAATCCGATGCCTTTACTTTAGGTATTGGATTGAAATCAGATTTGCGTTTCTTGAGAGCTCGTGTGGAAATGAGCAATCCAATACGTGTGGTCAGATAGATCCTATCTGTGGCATCGTACCTCCAGTACAAGTGCGTTTTTTAAACGAAAGTCTTGTCTACCAAAATGGTTCTTAGCTGTAGTTGGCGGTGTCGGGGGTTTATTTTATTTTAATTTATGTAGGTATTTACCAAGCAGGTGGATACTTAACACTTTCACAGTCCCCTCAACATATGGGTCTAAAGTACAATGAGATTCCCGTATACATTGCAAATACGAGTAGTGTTCAGAACGCATCCAAACTGACGTTATCGACGGCCGCTTGCATACGAAGTTTGAAGATCGGCAACGAGCGGGAATAACGGTCGCCGACAAGACGAACGACAATCTTTAACGGACAGCGGAACGAAACACTACTCATTTATTTTTATATTTAATTTATTCGACATAAATCCCTTTATGTAATTAAGTAATAACATGCTTCATTGAAGATTCACCTAGGTTATTCCCAAAAATACCTATAAGGAACCTAGGTCCTAAACAAGTAGGATGCCATCGACAATAGAGGAAGATTAGATAACAAAATTGGTATAGAAATAATTTATTATTTATTTATACTTTATTGCTCAAATAAAGAAAAAGTACAATAGGCTATTTTCGTCTATCACAATTCAATTATGAAAGCATGTTATTTATATAGTTTTGACTTTAGGAAATACGAATATAATACTAATTTGTTATAAAACCATAAGATTTTTTTTAATTTCAAAATTAAAATCGTAGTTTTATTATCTGTATGTCCCGTGACCGAAAACGCTGACCGCCATTTTGTCTTCTGTGAGTGACGTCAGAATTGCAAATACAAAAACAAATTTTCGGTATAAACAAGAACAAAAAGTTAAAAAATATTTATATTGTGTATTCAAATTGTATTTATTGTATTTATTTGTACGCTATTTTACATCATCTACGATGGAGGTTGGATTTGTAAAAGCTGACAATACAAATTTACCGAAAATAGACGCAGTACCTAATGATTGCAAAGTTCTTTTCAGATTTCTTTTCTGCTGAATGCAGAAAAATCAAAACAGCTTTGTGAGTATATTGTTTCATTTTCTGATACAATATAAGTAATATGGTATATTCCCGATAACGAGTATGAAAGCTCATTTTTAGTTAGAAAATCCATGAAAATTCAGAACTATCAGAAGGCATAGATTAGAAGTACATACACATTTGACGTTTCTATGTTTCTGCACATAGTATCTTCTTAGTAGTCTGTGGTTTGTTTTTGCAGTTATGACGTTACGATAATGGCAGCTGCCTTTTTGGCCCGAATATATAATGTTCAAATTTCAACCATTATTTATTTGCTTAAAGTGATATTATTTTGAGGAAATAAAAATACCAGTTGACTATCGAATCTATACGAACATTTTAAAATATATTAAAAAAAACCGGAGAATAGCCTATTGTCGGACTTAATGCCTTCAAGTATTCTCTACCAGTCAACCATTGGGCTAAACAGAAACACGTAAAATTAATGTCACAAATTTCTCCGTAGTCTATTCGGTCGATGTTCCACCCATGATTTTTGAAAAAACATCAATCATATGGACGAATTGCGTTACGGACGCATCACCTCGCGATAATATAGAGCATTCATATTATGGTCTGGATCAATGGTTAAGGAAACTTCCCACTTTCATATCCTTAGTTGGTATTATATCTGCGATATTTGATTGTAGGGGCTCTTCTTGGTCCCCACTATTTTTAACCGCCTTCAAAAAAAGGAGGAGGTTCTCAATTCGATATTCTTTTTTTTTCAATGTTTGTTACAGAACTCCGTCATTCATGAGCCGATTCGTAAATATATATATGGGTCCCATTTTTTTCAAAAATTCAGTTGGATGATGGGATCCATGAGGAATTGAGGGAACTCCTCAATTATATTAGGCACGCGTGTAGTGATTTTGGTATTTTCTATTACAACTCGTGTATTTACACCTGGAAATCATAAATTTGGTGGAGTGGAATTGATGGTGAAGACCACAGGTGACTTATGGAATTCCTCAATTATGTACTAAAAAGTACAAAAGTATCACAGATTCTGATAAGATTCCGTTGAAATAGCAACTAATGAAGTGCCAAAAGTGATCCTTGTGGAATCGACGGAAGTCCTCAAATATTATCGGCCCACATACAGCGATTGGGTTTTTTTCTCTAATAATCAACGCATTTGCTCTCGGAAATCAGTTCATGTGGTAAATTGGAAAAGAAATGTGGGAATGTTCCCGTGGCTTGGCGGAGTACTAAATTGAAGTAAAACGTTGTTTTTAAAGTAAATTATTAATGTCTCTGTTTTACAAAATCTAAATGACGAAGACATCAAAAGGGAGGGCAAGGGCAATAGGGTGGCACGTCTTCGATGGAATTGGTCGGTTTCGTGTATGGGTAGGAACCCATACACGAAACCGACCTAGTATTCATAAAAGTATGCCAAAACAAGGATGTTTTGTCATACTTTTATGAATAATATTATGATTACATAGGCACTCCTTAATACTCGTAGTAGGTAGTGCAGTGGTAATCGAAAATCAATGTCTAACACATGCACTTGCACACACAGAACTAGGACAATATAATCATCGAACACATATCTGGTAATTAGAACTTAATCAATTAATAGATTAATTACCTGGTATTCTATTTATGTAACATGATTGTGTTCACTCAATTATATGCAAACGTGATTATTAAACTAGTGGCTCTGTGAGCTGTAGAAATCGCGAGCCAGTCTTTTAAAAACTTATTTTTTAATTCCGAATACGTGACTCGACAAAAAATCGATAAAATAAACGAATCTGCTCACAAAATTGTACGACAATCGGTTGAGAAATGCGACATGTAGAGGAGAACAGCTGGACAGCGAGACAGAGGGACAGTCCGGAGACACCGGATATACGAACTATTTTCGGCCCAAGCTGAAGCGTAGAACTTCGTTCGCTTCGCTCGCTCGTTCGATAAGAAATAGAATCAATAAATGTTATAATAACACTAATATGTACTAACTATAACGAGCAACATTTGCAGGTATACTATTTATGCAATAAAGTTTAAAATAAAAATAATTATTATTGGGATAAAAAACGAATATGTTTATTTAGTATTTATATTTTTTGTTTCAGGTCGATACGACAAGCCCAGAACACTCAGCACATAATTCTCATAGCTGTTGTCAAGAAAAGGTGAGTGACCCTCAAGTATATTAATTATAATATGCACCTTACCGACCTTATATGTGAGTTATACTGTTAAGTTTTCTCATTTTCACGGCTGACAGTCCTTAATATTTGAAACCTCGTTATCAGACGGTCTAATTATAAATTCATAAAATAAGTTTTAAAGATTTAAACTTTCGCAGATTTTTAAATATCGCTCGTCAAAACTTATATGTTATTATATCAATGTGTAATTCATAAAAAATACCTCATACGCTATATAGTATAATCGCTCATATAGTATTATAATAGTGGGGGAATTAATAGGATGTAAGAGAAGAGGTAGACCGAGTCGAGATTCATCTATATAAGTAGATAAACATGCTTCGTCTATTACCCATAGTTCAAGCTTTCCTTAGTTTGAGATTAGATCGATTTCTGTAAGATTGTCCGCAAATATTTATTTAAGTACATATATTTACACTCCTAATATTTATTTATTTTTAAATGACCTGACTAGGTATGCCCGAGGAATTCTTCAAGTGGGTACAAAATACTTGTTTCGTTTTTTATCCAAACTGAAAACCGATTTGTTTACAGTTCAAAAGACTGCTTAACAAATTTATATAATGTTCTAAACTGCGTTCAGTTGGAAGTTACTTAACAAGTCTGCCCGTATATCTCCTGGAAATTGGTAAAAGAAGTTACTAACTTCGCGAGGCATAAAGCCAACGACATTTTATAAAGAAAATCAATAATCTTGCGCACAGATTTATCACTAAACCTTGCTAATGTATAACGTACTGAATTTTCCCAAATAAAATTAACAATTTACACAATACGAGTAGTTGTCTTAGATACTATTAAACATCATAAACAAATCGTGAAGATAGAATGATATAAAATGTGATACCAAAAAATTTGACACAAATATACTCGGGTCTTTTTACGGGTCTTATAAAATATGAGTTCGTTATAAAGGCGGGAAGTATATTTTTTATTTTTACGACACGCTATATTATCTATGGCTACAACGTATATAGGTATATCTGCGAATGCGTTCATATAATCAATAAAAAACTAATTGAATATATACAATAATAATTTGGATAAACATCCAATGAAACATGTTTAGGCATATAAAAAACAGAGCTGTTTTTATCGGTGACATTTTAATACATAAGTTATACCTTATGAACTGAATGAACAGTTGGAGTACCTACATATGATTTATGTGGTCAACATGTTAAGTACCACTGTCTTTTTATGGGCCTGTCAAATGTCCCATTATAGAAGGTGATCCTCCGTCCTCTCGCCTCCACGATTCCTCAGCAATTCATTCGGCAATTTGCTGAGAAATGTGTCCAAGTTGTTCTTATGACTAATATCAGTGATACGTCACAAAATTATCCATATGAAAAAACAACCCTAATCGATATCTGGATCCTGTAGAATGCTGAGGTTTTCCGGAACGACTCCAGTAGGAGACTAGGAGACTCAAAAGAAAAAAGTTAACATGACGTATTGATAGCATTATTAGGTATGCGGTTGTTGCGCAGCGAGGTTTTTTTCGTAAACAGCGTTTACGCATCGTTAGTAGCCCGTGCATAACCAAATTGAAACTGCTATACGTCGCGTCTGACGCGGGTAACCGGCGCTTGTATTTGATCCAACGGGCTGACAGGCGAAACGATGACAAACTTGTTATGGGGAGAGGTCTATTTTCATCCATCGCTTGTTCAGACTTCAATCACGTTTCGATCTGTTTCGCGCGTATGCTTCGACGCGTGCCGGACGGTATGTCGGTGTCTGAAACAAACAACTATTTTAATTTGTAATGAATTATTATACGCGTATTCTTTTAATATACTCATGAGTGTATTGTTATTCAGCAATTGACTCCGAAAATCATTTAGTATCTATGAAAAATGCACACCAACACTCACCCTTATCTAGCAGAATGTAAATTATAATATATTATACTAGGTTTAGTTTGCGAGAGTTAGGAATATTGTATTCAACATAGGGTACTTAGGGTTTCTTTGCATACATTTGTTTCGTGTCTGCGTCGAGATTATGCAAAAGCGGCAGACAACTGTTTGAATTTAAATTCGCTGCGCTCGTGGCCGAGTCTAATAAGCATTTAAGTTTAAACGATGCCAATGCTCGTTAACTCCGATTTTTATTTGCATATGCGTAAACATATTTTACATGCACTAAAGAATTTTAGAGATACTTTATAATCAAGTTACAAAGGGAAAGAAGTTCTTTATTCTGATGTACCTACATTTTATGGTGTTACCTAAGAATTGGAAATGCATGTATTTGTCTAAATGCTCGTAATGCATGAGTTTTTTGTCAAGTGATTCATCTGAAATATTTAGTTGGGTTGTGCATTAACTTGATTTATTATTATTTGATCGCGACGTTGTGTAGGTATTTCTATGTCAGAGTTCGTAAAACTTGACCAAATAATACACTCTGGTAGTGCAATAAACAATAAAAATAAAAACAAAATAATGAAAGTAAAAGGTTTGCAATTTCAGTTCCAACTAGAGTTTCATGAGACTTAACTTTTTTCATCAAGAGTTAACATTTATATTTCAGATATCGTTTACTTTTAAGTAATTCACCTAAATTGCCCTCTTGATTTATTATGTATGCCTGAGACTTTATTCTTATAACAGGTATAGCTCGAGGGAAAACCCGAGACTTCATAAAGTCATCATTTCTTTTTGCTACTTCTACGAGACGCTAGAGAAATAAAATTAACGGATAAATGGACCGCCATTTATGAAACTAATAAGTTGTTCTATTGCGTTGCCACTCCGCAGTAAGTTCGCGAGTTTGTTAGTGACTTGGCGGGAGTTACTAACTTACATTGTAGCTATGAGTATATACGACACTTATGACAGTCATGTTTTGTGTATTTACCCGTATAGCTTTTGTTTGAGAAACTCGGCGCTCCTATCTTAGCAGGAATGGTAAATAATATTATTATTATTGTCTTTTGCCTAGAATCCGTTGCTGACATCAATTCCTACGATATCACATAGGTGAAGAAGATCCCTTCCCTTTATTGGTAGTGGTCCTCTGCCTGTGGAGCTAGTGGCTATGAGTTCAAATCCCAAGTAGGCAAATATTAGTGTGAAAAGCTAATTTTTTGTATGTATATCGTCGTACCTAGCCTTATGGAGCTTACTGCAGTAAGAGCGACTTGTGTAAGATTGTCCTCTAATATTTATTATTTATATGTGCGCTTCAACTTCAATCAATGTGTAAGTGTTTTCCTTGATCTAGAAACGTAAACAGTTTTAAATGTTCTAAGGGTGTATTTACAACAATATTATTGCGACAAATATATCAGCGATCACAGACATGTTTGAAAGAAGAAAGAAATAAATAAATAAAGATAATGTTTATTGTCACACAAATAGTATAAGCAAAATAGATATAAAGGTAAAACGATTAACAAGATTAATTGTGTGGCAAAAGGAACGAACTCAGCATGTGCTGTGACAGTGGCATGCTGTACAGCGCTGGTTTTCAGTTCGTCCCATTATCACTCATACCACATTAAACAAAGCAAAAAAAACATAAAACACAAAAAAATACAACAATACAGTAAAGAAACAGTCAAAAGAACACTTATCATGTGTAGGGAAACACACTTATAACTCACTACTGAGTTTAGTAAGTACCTTCTTTTTTGGAATCTTTCTTACGGAAGTTAAATAATAACAATAAGAACAATAATAGGACACCAGATTTAAATAGTTATATTTTACCCTTCGCTTCGCCATATTGTTTCGCTGTCAAAAATAGGCTCAATTTGCACTTGAACGTTGGGAGGGACAAGTTAGTTCGTTGAGGCGGTGGTATGTTGTTCCAGATCTTAGATGCCGAGTATTTAAAACAGCCCCGGAAACCCGCTGTTTTGTGCTTCGGAACATTCATTTTGTTTGAAAACTTACTGCGAGTGTTTTGGCCATGAACATCTTTGACATAAAAGTCAAGTTTAAACTTTAAAGTTTAAACTTGACTTTCAACCGTTTCGCGTTTTTCACATTGTTTTTCATCCCATTGTGCTTGTGTCACATATTTAATAGATTTAGTATATAAATTATTTATTTATTATGTGTATAAGTTTGTATCGGCAGTATGTTGTGTTGCGTTCCGTGGGTCACGTACGGTGCTGTCTGAAAATCAGCGCTGTAGGTGTCTTTCTGACACCTTGGCATAATGCTGAGACAGTGACCGATTCACTGCCGCGAAGACACACACATTATGTGTCAATTGTATTGTATCTGTACTCCCTTTGTCTCTGTGTGTCTTTTGTGTAGTGAATAAATGTTTTCTTTCTTTCTTTCTTTCTTTCTAAAGTATCATAGTTGGAGTATTTCATAACTTCGTTTAAATTAAGGTTTTACCTAATAACTTAAATTGTATAAATTATTTAGTAGAACTTAAATTGGGTATTAAGTAAGCGTAACGTATTTTAAATGCCTTTCATTAATGTAGAGTACCTAATAAGAGTTCCTACGGCGCTCACGTCCTATAAAAACGCTTTATAAAATAATCTCATCTCCTTAACTAAATATTTACATACATATATTGTAAATATATTAGTAAACAAGAAGCAAACATTTACTGCTGTTGAGAGAGAGAGAGTTTTAGGTGTCGAAAATATGCAAATTCAGATAAGGCGATATTGTACCAGTGTCAATATGTGTACGACATTTGATCGAATTACTGTCTCCCTGTCGTGCTCTCAAAACGTAATATTGCTTTGCTGTCAATCTCTTCGGCTTCATGTTAACTTCAAAACTCTACATTTGGTGTACTTACCTATAGTATCATACTGCGCAAATTGCGTAGAAATAAATATATCTGATACACAATACTTTGATTAAAATATTGATGACATTATTTGACAAATGGAGACGAAATACGATTAGGCACCTAATACAAACGTATTTTATATGAAACTTAACTGAAACAAATACAAACTTTAAATTCATTTTCTTTAGTAGAACACTCGAAACATGTAGTTCAAAGTTCAAAGTTCAAAGTTCAAAGTGCTTTATTTGTAAAACATAGGTATAACTGAAAGATACAGAGATGTTAAATAATTATAGCGAACCACTATGTTTTGCCAGTTGGCGTACAAAAACATTATTTGCATTACATTATAATTATATATAATTTGCGTCGAAGTCATTAGCATAATAATAATATTCATAATCACAAAAAAATAATAAAAATCAATTGAAGTCGTCACTTAAATAATTAGAAATAGAATAATAACATTTATTTAAGAGTAATGTCATGAGTTTGCGTTTTAAAACCGGTATCGGGGTCAGCTTAAGTTCATATGGTAATTTATTATATATCTTGATTGCTACAGAATACACACTTTTGCGCATTAAAGCGGTTTTTGCAACAAATGTGCATAGGTCCTCTCTGCGTCTTTGTCGTAAAGGCCTGCCAGTGGCTTCAATCTTTTTGAATAGCGCTGGATTATTTTTAATAAACATTACTGCTTCAAAGATGTAGAGAGAGGGCATAGTCAAGATTTTCATATCTTTAAAATGTGATACACAGCTATCTGTTGGTTGGAGACCACGCATTGCCCTGATACACCTTTTCTGTGCTTTGAAGACCGCTTCTCTATTCAACGAATTGCCCCAAAAAATTATACCGTAGCGCAGCGTCGATGCTACAAATCCATGATATGCAGTTAATACGGCATCAGGACTTACTTGCTTGGCCAGTTTATAAAGAGCATAAGCATACTGATTTAATTTTCGGCAGACTTCCTCAGTATGAGTATTCCAGGATAGATGGTTATCTAGGTGTACTCCTAAAAATTTTGTAACAGAAACAGATTCAACGATTGTCCCATTATAATTACAACAAATTGGAGGGGGCAAAAGACGCTGATGAAAGTGCATGATTTTAGTTTTCTCAAGGTTAATTAACAAATTATTCATGTTTAGCCATTTAATTATGTCCTTAACAGTATTATTAATCTCACTTTCATAGTCGTCAACATTATTATATTTGATTACAACAGTGCTATCATCAGCAAATAAAACCATGGGATATTTGACATGTCGGGGAAGGTCGTTGATGTAAAGTAAAAACAGTAAAGGTCCGAGGACACTTCCCTGCGGCACACCATACTTGATTTGCCTCTTTTCAGATCGGTAAGCCTTTACATATTTTGAGCGCATACAGATTTGAGAGAGTTCAGTGTATTGCTCCCTGCCACTCAAATAGGTCTTCATGAGATCCAAAACATTGCCACGAATACCATATGCACTTAACTTTTTCAAAAGAATCGAATGATCTACGTAATCGAAAGCTCTACTCATATCCATGAATATGGCACAGATATGGTTGCGATTGTCTATATTTTTTATTATCGATTGGATGAGATCATATATTGCCATATTTATGGATCTGTTTCTGCGAAAGCCTTTCTGTTCTGTTGCAAGTAATTGATATTTCTCCAAATAGTTGTAGAGTGCCTCGTAAATTACTATGTAATGGGCCATCCTTATATATAGATTTAAGTTCGTACTTTTCCGTGCAGCGGCTGATAGTTCTGGGGTTTGGAGCAGGTGGGTACCCTTTTAACAGGTTAAAATTAAAACGACTTGGTTCGGAACCGCTACATGCGGATAAACCAAGGTTATACTGCAGTATCCTTAATTCACAGGAACAGGGAGAAGTTTTTGTTGTTAATCAGTGCGTAAGTGAGATATAAATGGAATATATATTATCCCATAATAACCTTTCCATGTAAAAAATAGACCAAGTCTCGAAACTCTTCCAGCAAAAAGTTGTGAGATATTACGTAAATACGTGCCTAGATTTGGCTTCTAGCTTTTTCCACAACTTAATAATTTGGAGAAGAAAAGGACCGTGCCATCCATATCCTTAAACTGTTTGAATGCTGTTGCACGCCTGTTATTGATGCATAAATATTGTATGTGCCTACAATACCTACTATGATTTTTGTTTGCATTGTTTATGTACTGTTGGTGTGTCTTTATCAATAAATAAAACTTAGTTACAGAGGGACTCGAAAATGATCCGAATGGCTTCGAGAAAAAGATGGTGCGGCCTTGCCTTCGCTGCTCTTTTGCTCGACTTGTCAAATGCTATATGACATAGGTAAAAATGCGCTGAAAAAAATACTAGCGTATATGAATTGTTGTATCAAGTCCTCCGCATACGGGTATAATTCAATTAAGTCAAAAATATAATTCAATTCCCATGTCACTCTCGTTCACTTTATTCTGATACAGAATTTGATATTAAAAAAACCTTTCGTTGAAGTAAAAGTGATATAAAATCACGTAATTATTACTGTAAAATTGTATACTTGTTTATGTATAAAACATGTTCGAATATCACTGAAGTTTTATATTAAAAATTGTGTACTTCTATAATTTACCAATGAGCCATATGTCCATTTATGAACTTGGCAAAGTACCGGATGCAAAATGGATAACTACTTCAATTGCCTCTCCTCTTTTGCGTACTCGTACAAAACAAAAACGAGGATTGCATTATTAAGTAAACTCTTCTTTAATAAAGATTACGAGTAACCGTAAAAACATCAATATCATTTATGACAATGTAAGATATTTGACGCTGATTGAACTTATCAGGCCATGTGATACGGCCATATTGCTTTATGATCAGATTTAATGCGGCTTAAGACATAAAACACCCCTCACCCCTGAAAGCTGATTTGCTCTCCGACGCTCCACATTTCTCGAACTTTTGAGGGTAATTTACTTGCTGCCTGACTTTTCTATGATTACAATTTGCCAGCGTTACGAAATTGTGCGTGCGTTCGTAACTATGCAAGATTGATTTGTGTGCATAATAAAGAAAGGATATAATAGAGGGCCTCACTCACACATACACACATGTGTGACAAAGATGTAAGCATAGACAATACCACAAGTGCGAACGAGATACAATGTCGAAGCTCCTGTCTCTGAGCGCGTACCTGTAGGCTTTTTTATTTAGTACGTTCGTGTGGAAGTGTAGCCGTACGCACACATACAGTCGGGCCTCGCGCAAAGACGAGTTCAACTGAACTATCTTTAATTCAAGTAAAGACCTCTTGAGTTAGTTTGTTAGTGCTCGGTATAACTTGGAATGATTAGATTTCACAGATTACGAATCATCTCCCGCTCGAAACTTAGACGAAGAGTATTGGCTAGTATAATAACAATTGCTTTCAATGCCTTCTAACTTTCAGAATACCTAAGTACACAAAGTATATCCTGAAACGACGTTTTGAATTCAGAGAAATGAGGTGTGAATCCACGAAACTGGTGAGAGTTACGTATACCTAACGTAACTCTCACCAGTTTCGTGAATTTACCTATCTCTGGGGGGCTAGTACGCTAAGTTTTATGTCGGACATAAAGCATTCGTCCCATTCTGGCAAATATTCGAGTGCAAGAGGGACGAATGCTTTACGTCGGACATAAAACCTAGTGTGCTAGGGGGGGCTGATGTTTTTATTAATAATTTGGCTTCTAGCTTTTTCCACAACTTAATGATTTGGAGAAGAAAAGGACCATCCATATCCTTAAACTGTTTAAATGCTGTTGCACGCCTGTTATTGATGCATAAATATTGTTCGTGCCTACAATACCTACTATGATTTTTGTTTGCATTGTTTATGTACTGTTGGTGTGTCTTTATCAATAAATAAATCAATATCTTAGTTATAGCTATATGTATAGTAAGTACCATAGGCAACCTATATATCATTCCTAAGACTACGACAACGAAGCTTTGCACTGAGTAACGACCAAACCTTCGAGTCGACAGCAAAAAAATACCGTGTCAGTGCGGCGGTAGCCACCACACAATTACAATTACAGCCTAACGCACGTCGTGCACTGCACACATCCAAAGATTAGTTTACTCAGGGCGTCTATTAGACTAAACGTATTGGACTGAAATCAAATTTACATTTGTCGCTCTCGCAAGCTCTAGCTCGTAGCTAATATATCAACGAACTGGCCACGGTGTTTTTTATAAAGATAAATACGACTAAGTATAGGTTCCACGTGGAACAAACTGTAATTTGACATTAAAAAGATATTATTTATCGCATAAAACTCCTGACGCAAAACAAGTAGGAACGCGTTTTGGCTTTTTAACGGCGCCATAAAACGCAGTTACATTTCGGACGTGCAGAGCCTGGGGGTCAATTTTAATGAACATTTCGCATTTCAATTTGGTTTCTAAGCATTTCACACTCGTTCTAGCACGTTAGCTCGGCGCGCTTGGAAGTGATTGCGCAAAACCCGGTTATATAGCGCCGGGCTTTGCCTCCCGCACGTCGCCCGCGCCCCGTTATCTTCATACCCCCTGCACCCGCAGGCGAGAACCGAGTTAGGAGGTCTATTTATAGTAGGCAGGTATTCGTTTCATAAAAAAGCATTGTAGACTTCACAAACCTATAGGTATCCTAATACTAACAATTATCAATAAGGCAACTTATCGAAGTTTTGTAAAACACTTGCCCGATTTTCACTTGTCCGAAAACAGTCAACCGAATTCCTATTTAATCCATATACTTTGTTTACCATACTTTTGAAATGTCGCTGGTTTGTTTTCCCACATTAACGTTTTCCCGAAACTCAATAACTAGAAGAACGATTGCCAACTTTATTATTTGACAACTGATTTGTTAACCACCTTTTAATAATTCCGATGCTATGTAAAATCTAAATCTCACTATCCCTAATATCATTTTACCGTCAAAAAAAAACATACAGGTATCCTAAAAACCCTACAGAAGTGCACTTTCAAAATGCGATGCGAAATTCAACTTTTTCTAAAAAGTGGGTTAGGTTAGAACTTTGATCCCGCACAAATCTCATAATAACGAACTGTCGGAAAAAAGTGGGTTAGGTTAAAGTGCCTTCATGGACTTTATGGCGGAACCTGTTTTGAAATTGAATAATATTTCGGACTTAATACTTTTCCGCGCCAAAAACTAGTTCACAAATGATACTTCAGAATTTTAATAAGTGTCTATTCAAATCATAAGCGAAATAAAATTGCAACGAACTGAGAATTGGGAAACGCAATTTCGGGCAAACAAAATTTAGGCCAACTAAAAAAAGGGAAACGTTTTTGGGATTTTGATAGTCTTCATTTACATTTTTCGAGTTTATGATCCTACTAATATTATAAATGCGTAAGTTTAGATGTTTGGATGTTTGGGTGTTTATTACTCAATCACGCTTAAACGGCTGAACCGATTTGAATGAAATTTTGAAGATAGTTTATGCCTGGATTAAAGTATAGGATAGTTTTTATCCCGGGTCCACGCAGACGAAGTCGGGGGCGGAAGCTAGTAGGTTCAATAATTGTCAGTTGACCGCATGTTTTGGACAATGTACAGTCACCAGCATTCATATATGCCATAACAAAGCGTGCAAAAATATCTGACTCGTCCGTTAGGCCCTAGATATAGAGTCGTAGCAAAAATGTATGCGCCCTTTGTTATTTTATTTATTACAGAGTCCCTGGGCGACCGAGCCCAGCTCGGGTGAAAATACGGAGAAAACGAATTTTCTCAAACATGAGACCTGCCTCGATCGATTTCTCGCCCCCGTTGTCTTTTTGTTATACATATCATATGTTGGACTAGTCTGTAAGTGATATGTATAATTTTGCTAATGAAAAAAAAACATATATATATATATATATATATATTCCAAATTTCATCGAAATCGTTAGAGCCGTTTCCGAGAACGTTATAGCAAATATGCTATATACCTATATATATACCTTTAGGTATATATATGTGTATACAAATATTGCTCGCTTAATAGTAATATTATTGCTGCTGACTGTACGAAATTACAACCATTGGTGTTATTGCATGCTATATTCGGCAAACATTGCTATATTAATTGGAGAGCCATTTGGTTACGATGGCGTTTATCAAATATTTGAACTGTGTCCATTATTTGTTTTGCCTTTAATATTCGGACAAATAAACCGTATGTATACCGTTATTTTTGTTGGAGCTAGAAAAGCCTATTAGCATTTTCTTTGTTTTTAAGTTGTCTAACTCATGTGCATTGTGCGTATATAGGTACTTACATCTTATTGATTAGGTACTGTGTACTTGTTTGTGTGTACAATGTCAATTAAGTTTTCACATTGTGACTTTAATACTCACAAGGGTATGTGTGGTAAATATAAAAAGATAAGCCGTTATCAGCAAAATAAAATCGAATACCACCAGAATTTAAGTATGCACTAGAAATAAATTTACTTATGTCGGGCAAAATCTGAACCTTTGGATCATAATCTGATGATAAGACGATTACGTTAGGTGCGTATTTATTTGCATATAGCAGTTCGTTACTTTATTCCGGCATATTTAATACTAACTTCCGCCCGCGACTTCGTCTGCGTGGACTCAGGATAAAAAACTATCCTATAAACAGAAGACCAGGGGACCGATTTTTGACTTTCTAGCGCTCGACTCTTTCACTCGAAAACTGTCAAAAATGATGAAATGCTATTTTGAAATGACGACAGAAATTTTAAAAAAGAGCGGTATTGACCACTCGTATTCAATTCTATCGGTAGAAAGTAAGTGCCTGTAATTTGGACACTACAATAGCATTTACTTTTATTTTATTTTCGAGCGCTCAAAAGTCAAAAATTGGCCCCCTGCGCTGGCGTTGCCAGCATTACGCTGAGTTGTGACCATTTCGTGGCAAATGTGTATGTGCGTACGTGTCCACAGTTTGTCTTTTTGCCATGAATAAATGTTTTCTTTCTTTCTTTCTTCTTCTTTCTAAATTTTAATCCAGGCCATAAACTAACATCGTGTAAACTTTCGTCCTAATCGATTGAACCATTAGCGTGATTGCATAACAAGCATCCAAACATCTAAATATACAAACATCCAAACTTTCGGATTTATAATATTAGTAGGAAAGTAGGGTAACAGTCCGTAATTTTATTACGTGTTTTAGAGAAAAAATATTTTACCAAGGTTTAGGCCCGATTTAAATAATTGGGTTTATCATCAAATTGTCGACACTCACTTCGTCGAATTTCACTTCAAAGTCAACGTTTCATGTATTTTCATTTCGTCGACAATTCAGTTCGTGGAATGGTCATTACAAGTAATTTTAAATCGTGTATTTTTACTTGTAAGATGATTCATTAAATAGTTCAATTATGTCATGGAAAATGTTATGTGATTTATTGTTTCAAGTATTTTTAATTAACATACAAATTATTACAAGGATTAATATTTAATAATAAATAAATAAATAATAAATATTAATAAATATTATAATTTAATTCTAAATATGATGTATTATGTAGATAACTATCTATGGCAATTATTTTAACCTAACCTAAACCTAACCTAACCGCCAGCGTGTCGACGTCACCCCGCTTCGCGGGGTGCCTATTTCCGCTCCGAGGGACACAAGTGAACCCTAACCTAACCTACTTATAATTCGATTGTTACGGTTGTTTGTTTTATTACTGCGAGGGGCTTCGCCCCCCGAGCCCCATTTCTCTGCCTGCCCTAGTCTAGTTAAACCCCTGTAATCAGTTGTTGTTTGTTTTTGTAAAGTTGTTATAAAATCGTTGTTTTCTTATTCTGCCATTTAAAATTAATGCAAAATGAATCAGTTGCCAAATAATATTCCCTGAACAGTCATTCTTATGAAATAATAAAAATTGAAATGATCTGGTCATGAAATAAAAATACACCAAACAATAATTCGTGAACTAAATGTTACTTGAAACGTTGTCGATGAAATAAAATTCGATGAAAAGTTTGTCGACGAAACAAGGGACACCCAAATATTTGGTACATGTACACCTTATTATTATTTAGATAATCATTTCAATAAATCTATTATACTCGTAGTCGAAGGTCTTTTATGCATGCAAGTAATGCGCGCTGTTCAAGGCAAGCATACTTAAATAAACATTGTGATTACCTTTCTTGCGTAAATATTAATTATGTTCTCAAATTTATGTGTATTATAGACCAGGTCTATAATACACATAAATTTTTAAATAGACAATACAGGTCCTGTATTGTCTATTTAAAAAGTTTATAATGAGCGTTTTAGCTCACTAAACTGTTGGTAGCTATATGTTTTTACTATCTAGGATTTTAACGTACACTAAACTAGTAAGTTTTGTAAATCCTGTGATATATTAAATAAAGACATTTTAAAAACAAAACAAACAAACAGTCGACGGCAAAGGTACGTATAAAATTTTCACCTCATTACAATTGATTAAGGTGCCAAATATTAAAGATATAAGCCCCTGGTTGACCGAACTCTGCTCGGGTAAAAATAGAGGAAATATGGAGAACACGATTTTTTTCAGACACGAGTCCTAGCTAAATCGATTTCTCGCCCCCGTAAACCGCTATATTCCAAATTTCGTCGAAATTGTTAGAACCGTTTCTGAGAACGTGATCTTTAACGCTTCACGATACGTAGGTCATATAGAATACCACTTACAACTAAGCTTACGCAGTAAGCTCGGCCGAATTTCACCTTCCCATACAAACGTAGTTACGCTCTCATTTTAAAACTACGTGTTGGATTGTGACGAAACTTTGTATATACAATGACATGTGGTATATCTATGTTTGTAATTAGTTTATATGGTTCCAGTTTATAAAACAAACGAAATAGAGCAAAAACAAGTTATGTATGAAAACTTAAATTCGCTGTATTTTTTTACTATGGTATCTGAAGCTACATAAACTAATTACAGACATAGATATTCCTCATGTCATTGTGCATGCATAACTAGAATGATAATGAGAGCGTAACAACGTTTGTATGGAGAATCGAGCTTACTGGGGACTTAAAATCTAGTGCAATTCAACTTACTGAGTGTGCGGCGAAATCACTCCAAAACGGGCAGTTCAGTCAATCAGTCAAAGTTAAAGTCTGAGTTAGTATAAGGTCGCCCGCTGGGGTCCTCGTGTAGGCCTGCAGAAGCCCGCCGCACGCCACGAGGAACTTCACTCCTCGCGAGATCAAATTTCGACACAAATTTCCTACACGCGCTTAGAGCGTACAAATACTAATCTGAACCTCCAACTAGGTTTTGAAACAGATTCTACAATTACTCAAAACCAAATCCCTCACGCCAGCCCGTGTGCTGTCCAAAAACGTGAGGTTTATATCCCAAGCCATCATCCGCGTGGCACAAAACCTTCTCGACAAGTATCACATACAAATGTACATTGTTCGATGAATAAATGACTAAATGACTAAATGACATTGACAGGTGTCACTCGTTTTACTTTTTAATTCTAAGAGACCTAATAAATATTGCTCGTTTAGTTTGGGGGTTTTGTATTCTAACGATTCAAGTAATCAGACAGTGCCTGAGTACGGCATTGCTTTGGGTCCTGAGTTGAACAATAAACAATGTACTGCTGCTTTGGGCTAGGATGACGATATTACCAGTTTTGTACAGACTAGTTATGTGCTTCGTAATTCATAAAAAAGGTTTATTTTTACTGAACCGAATACGCAAGTACTTTGATTAAAAATAGTTTTATTTCATGCACAATTCAGCACAAGAAAAGATTAAATTGCATCAGAAATACACCTGAGAGAATGACCTCATATTTTAATGGACAACGTTCCATTAAATTGTCAATGGAAACCATTTTTCAGTGCAGTCGGAGACTGGTACGGCCGTGGCGAACAATTTCCTGATATTAAATCGTAAGTCAACGGAAGCACCCAAACCGACTTTTTACGAGGATATTTAAAAATAATTTCACATAATTTGAATGTTTAACAGTTTATGAGGCAACCCACTAATTCGTATTTACTTTATGCCCTCCAGCGGTAGCTCGTAAATGAGCTGGATTTTTTTAATGTTGAACACATTTGTGTGGTAATCTTTTTGTTGAGTTTTCTTTAATAATACGTAAAAGATAAATTAATTATTAATTTAGCATCACGAGGTAAAGGAAAATGTAATTGTTTAATTTAAGCACTTAATTTAATGAGTGATCTCTAAAGTTTTAATAAAAATATATTGAACCCAATAAATAAATTAATATGTGGGGACAATCTTACACAATTCGACCTAGTCCCAAATTCGTTTAGCTTTGCTTAGGCAAGGTTTATACTATGGGTACGGGGCGACGATAAACATGTTTCCTATGTATATAAATAAATATTTATATACATAGGAAACATCCATGACGCAGGAACAAATCTTCGTGCTCATTACACAAATAAATGCCCTTACCGGGATTCGAACCCAGGACCTCTAGCTTCGTAGGCAGGGTCACTGCGAACTAGGCTAAACAGTCGAAAGGCACTATAAATAAAGCCTTATCAGATATGTATTCGTTGTGGCAGATCTAACCATATTCGCTGCCAAGAATCGCTACGCGCTACGCTCGTAGCCGATGCCGTGGTTTTTCTCGGAACTCTGTAGCGATAAGTGACAACGGCGTAGGCGCCCGAAAATGTCAATGCGGGTGACGACGTGTCCAAAAAGTGTCAGTATGGATATTGTATATTTTATAAATTTCATGAATCTTCACATGAATTATCGATACGAATTTTATGAACGGCATCATAAAAACAAGGCATGAGCCATAATAAACGTGGGTGTACTTATTTATGAAGCGGGTGACCGACGATAAAAAATCTCCCATAAATACGAGTAGTATGAGTACGACCCTTTCCATGTAATGTAATGGAATCCTATATCCGAAAATGGGTTTTAGGTCCATGTCAAATGACGACATAGAAGGTAACGTACAGCCCACGAGCACTGAAAATAACTATCTCGCTTGCTTTTACACGTTATTACTTATGCCAATATCTTTAAATCATTACTAACGAGTTTTAATAAGTTGGGTATCATCTATACATCCATATTCATAGTATGGATGAAACCACACAAGTATTCTGAAATTAATTTAGTTTAGTCCTTATTCGGGCACATCGTACATAATACGGGTGGACTCGAGAAATAGGTTCAAAATAATAAGGTTCCAAAAGAAAATATTAATATAGAAAGCACAGCTGATTTTAAAAAGCATTTTTTAAATTTCTTGTTAGTAAAGCCTATTATAAAGTGACAGATTTCTTAACAGACACCATGTAGTTAGTGGAGATGTGTACCACACGGCCTCCACCAAATTACACATAAATTTTGTATGCCTGAGGGCCCAACATAGTGATACTGTATTTAATTTTTAAGACCCTAATGTATTTTAGCACCTACCTATGTTGAACAAATAAACGATTATTATCATTATTATTATCATTATTATCATAATATCATTACTCCAAAAGAAAGAAGGCAAAAAAATATGCCTAGTGACGAAAATCCCATTCAGATATCTCAAAGAATTACGAAGCTACACCGTTTTAATATTGCTTGTCAGGGAGAGAAAACGCAAACAGTGTGTGACGACGTACTACAATTATAAACACTTCTTTTCATTGGTTTTAATGGCTCTGTGTGATGCAAACTATTGTTTTATATGGATCGACGTTGGAGCTTATGGCAAGGACAGTGACTCGGGTGTATTTAAGGAAACATCGTTATTTAAAAAACTGGCAGAAAACTCTTTGGATATCCCGGAACCAATATCTATTTCAAATAATGAGAATGCTTCCTATACATTACCATATGTAATTGTGGCTGACGAAGCTTTCGCCATGACAAAAAATCTTATGAGACCATATGGAGGTAAATTTTTGTCAAAAGAAAAAAGAATTTTTAACTACCGCCTTACTTTAGCACGAAGGTATGTCGAATGTACATTTGGCATAATGTGTGCCAAATGGCGAATTTTGCACCGGCCTATAGACGTCAAGATAGACTTTGCAAATGATATAGTAAAAGCCATTTGTGTTTTACACAACTTTGTTAGAACAAGAGATGGTGTCAATAAAGAAGACATGCATTCAGCGCCATTGCTTAATATGAACCGATCCAACAGTGGGCGGGCAATCCATGACGCAGATAAAGTTCGAACTACATTAACAAATTACTTCGTAAATGAGGGTGCATTCGATTGGCAAGAAAATATGATTTAATGTATAAAATATTAAGGAAATTAAACGAATTTATAACTTAGCCCAAGTTTTTCTTTTTTTCTTCTGAGTCACCATGGTCAGCGAAAATTAACACTAATTCTTCCCAAGACCCTCTTTTTATTATTCTATCTGAATAGTGCTTCGAGTTAAGATTCCAAATCGCATCTCTTTTTTCAATTTCGTCAATTAGTAAATCAGTAGATATGCCGTCCTCCATTTTCGTCGCTCCGTGCGTCCGTCCGCCTCAAGCCGCGCGAGTCAAATGAACAGGTCGATACACGAATGCAGATCTCAAACCGCGCGTCACCGCGCGGCGACGCGCGGGTCAAGATCTTGCGCGCGGCGCATGGCGTTGCGCGCGAGCACGCGCGGTGACGCGCGATCATGTACACAACAACATTGATTTGTTACAATCTCAAACCGCGCGCCGAGCCAATCGCGCGTTGTCGCGCGTTCATCTGAACTTAGCCTAAGGTTATTCACTCCTGTCAAAATAATCTTCAAGGCCGTCCGTTCGTACCCTTTGATTCGTCTGTTGGACTCCGATAATTTAAGACAGACACATTTAACGCCAGACGGTACCACCTCTCGGTTAATTCAGTTTTGATTATTAGTTTTTGTAAATATGGACCTTGTTGCCTGACTCAACTAAATAAATAATTCAGTTTTAAACTTTGCTGACGTTAACTGTTCGTTAGTAATAAATCTTTCAACTTTTTAAATAAAATATATACTTACAATAATAATATTTATAGTTAGTCCGAATTTATCTATAAATAAGCCGTTAATGGGTTTAGCAATAAGATCATGAGACTCCGCGATAATTAAAACAAACTATTTGGAACTTTAAAAAAAACAAATTTTCATAAATAAGTTGTGTTTTAAATTAAATAGCTATTTGTACTTATATGATTAATCATAACCAAAGCTTTAGTATGAGAAGGATACTTATTACTGACTGCCAAGAATTTGATATGTCTGTGCTTCTATAATATGATATGTAGGTATACGGCTATTAAATAAAGATAAACCATCACGATACTATTCATTAATATAATGTCTATTCCTACTTCATACGATCATTTACCATAGAATCATTCCTCCGTAGACCTAAACTTACCCATGCAAAGCAATCTTGAGATTAAAAGAAAGAAAACATAATAAAAACCATTCCCCATTGTCCCGTTCCGCGGCCTCCATTCTACACATGTACATATCAAAATAATAATTCTTGAAACCCTTTCTTTCCAGCATCATTTCCTTATGTGCAGCCCAGCTCTCTTGAATCGTATCGAGATCAAACAATGTGAATGCTGCGTGGCCTATAAAAGTTTTCCGTTCTAAAGTCGTTCACAATACTATATCCAAAGAGTAGATATTTGTAATATCCAGGCCCATTGTCTTTACGAATGAACATTGTTTTCGTACGGGTTTGCAGCCAAATAACATGAACTTGGACAATGGACTCGTAACGAAGCATATTTTTTCGTATGTTTTGGTATTATGAATGAACATGAAAATCACAAAGGAAGTAGCCCCAGCCCCAACCCTCCACGATTTTATTCGGTGGACTGGACAAGCATGTTAAATATTGAAGTTTGGAATGGTATTTTACCGTGATACGGCGATTTTTGTTTTCAAAATATATGAAATGTTATCAATAACCTGCAAACTGACACAGCTTCTTTGCAGAAGCAGGGTATATTATCTTTAGTAAGTACTGTTTGCCCTTCAATAATTCATATTTTCGATCATGAACCATTCCAACACCCACTGGTATTTTACAAGCATTTGTTCAACATACAATGTTCGATTGTAAATATACATGGCATTTGTAGGTTTCAAAATGTTGTAACCAGATTGGACGGACGTTCACGCGTAGTCAATTGCACTACTATTTGAAATTTTACACACTTCTGTGCTGGCATCTTTCGGGTAGGTACTTTGTATAACATTTATTTACTTTCACATACTTACCTTGAAATAACCACAGTGTTTAATATTTTGCGTAAACAAGCAAACAAAAACTTGATTTGGGCACAATAGCATTGTGGGTTACGGGTTAAAACATTCTGTAAACCACCATATTTAGAAGAAAAACGCAGAATTTACTGGCAGAAAATCATACAGATACTTATATATTTAAGTGGTTGTGTCCTTTGTACCCGAGGCAGTCATTGATTACATATTATTCAGGGTAAAGAGCAAATAGGGTAGGTACGTATGATTGAGATTATTTATTGTGGCCGACTTTTTATAAAACTGTCATTGAAATTGGAATCTTCTACCTTGAACGGTAGAGCTGCTTTTTAAATGGACAATTTTGAAGCAGTTCGGCCAACTACCAGCACAGCGACCGGATACCTACCCTCTTTATTGCTAGGACCAAAGCGGCGCGACCGTACCTGGACAATGGAGCGGGTATTTTTGTTTAGGCATTTGAAATAATATTTTGATTTTCTTTGTGATGATTTTAGGTACGTAGGTAATATAAAGAGTACAAAGGAGAATAACACCAGTAATTTGCTTAACCCTGTCACCGGGTTGGCATACCATAGTGTAAATTAGAAATTTTGATGTAATAATAGGCACTGGTCCCACCGCCGACTAGTAAGCTAGAAAAGTTGGGCGAGTAACGTTTCATTGCGTGCTGACCAGGCACAATGTGATCAATCGACCTTTACAGATCCGCAATGTAATGCTACTCGCCCAACTTTTCTAGCTTACTAGCCGGCGGTGGGACCAGTGCCTTAGAAGCAAAATGTATAGTTGAACGAGCGAGCGAAGCGAACGATTGACTCTGTTTCCGCTTGAGCCAAAATTCTTTCGTATGTCCGGATGTCAGGCGGTTCTCGTCTACAAGTCGCATTTTCCAAATGCTCATGAAATTTTGTGATACATTATTACATAGTTTTTATTTGTCGCAACAAGTATCAAGTTTTCGAAATTTAAAAAAAGACTACAGTTCGCGAGTTCAGCTCACAGAGCCACTAGTGAATATTTTGCACAGAAAATATTGAGTAGGTCTACTCGGCCTGACCGAGTTAGTATGTGTATGTAACTCAATCCCCAAAACAGATTAATTTACATCCCCGCTTAACCTATGACGCCTTACATTTACTTTTCGTTAGATTAATCCATCCCGATTAACATTAGCTCCCGACCCGGTTCGATCTAATTTATAAAGGCGATAAAAGCAACAAAACTGTCTGCCAATATAAGCTCTTCTGGTTTACCGTGTGGATAGTTCCGCGGGGATAATGGAAAGCAAACAACCACTCAACGACACGGCTCCGATACGACGTGTATACCTAAATAAAGTATAGCCGGGAAACCTTGCCAGGATTTACTGGACCCTCGCGTCAGGTCCATCGGGTTAAAAATAAAAGTATCTTTACCTTTATCTTGTTTTGTGCGACAACCGTGAAATAACGGCAATATTATCAAGGATTGGGGAGGTGACAGTTTTGCCATATACCTACGTCAAAGTGTATATGGAATGACAGCTATTCCATTGCCAAAATAATCGCGGTCGAATAATCGTCCACCGTGAAATGAGCCGGGATGTCAAAACTGACGTCACTATTCTCCTCAAGTATTTCAATAAAATGACATATCGGTTGGTTGGCCGGTGACGGTGCGAGTTTCATTATTTACTAATATTATACTTAGCAGCGATGAAACACTCCTTTGTTCTATTTCAGCTAGTATTACATTTGTCGTCCCGCAATGGGTAAACATGATTAACTTAACGCTGCTGCTGTATTTTTCCGCTTTGTAGCCTAGCATAACTCACATGTGAGTCGTCGGCCTTGAACGAGATATATACTGCGTCAACACTTTATTTGCCAAGAACTCGAGCGACGGGTTCTGTGTTCGTAGCCAGCTTTCGCTACAAGACGAGAAGCCACGGTATCGTCGGCTACGCGCGGAGCGCTACGAAAATGTACCTACTTACCTAACTGAACCTAACTGAATGTGTAATGCAATGGACGGACTATAGTTTTCCGGAAAATTGTGGCTGGCAACTATGGTCGTCTTGCTTTTATTTCCATTCTAGAACATGACGCCCATAGTTGCCGGCCACACATTTCCGGAAAAGTATAGTCCGTCTAGAGCGCTCTCCGCATTTTGACACGAAACAACCTTTTATTCAGTCTGTTTTTATTGCGTTGCCCACCCTCTCTACAAAGTAGACTCAGGTTACTTCTTCATTATTATTACAAACTGCTTGTCACGGATAACAAACTGGCAGATTCGAGACAATGGTTCTTCTATAGTTATGATATTATTATCTATGTTGAGGTATAAGGTCCTTTGACAAGTAGACACGGTATTGTATGAAGCCCTGTACGGAGTGTACCTTCGTTGGACTCACCCTTGTCCTGCCATCTTTAGGATGGTAGGTAGTAGAAAAAGAACCGTAGGCCGCTTAAAATTATTTTGTGGATAAAATTTTAGTAGCAACTAGTGAAGGTTATTATTATTAGTCTACTCATACTAGCAGTACCAGTACTTTCTAAAAAGTAGATGACGGTTCTTACCGAATTTTCTTGTTTTATACACTTATAATAATCTGAATTAAAAATAGAATCAGCCAGTATCATTTCCAACATAGTTCTGTCAGCTTCCCATGAACTAAAGAACATGACACATTTTTATAGGTAGATTATTATTCTGGCTTCCGCGTAAGATAGTTTTTATACGACTGCGACCATTAATTAATTTTTCAAAACATTTGACCTTATAGAATGTTTAATTTTGACGTGTCTGTCTGTGTATCTGTCTGTGGTATCGTAACTCCCAAACGGACGAACCGATTTTCGTTTAGTTTTATTTTTTGGTTCCTTAGTCACGTTTCATGAAAATCTGTTCAGCCTTTTTTAGGATATTGGACTTTGAAATGAAAATGTCGGGGGTTTTTCAACTTTTCTAAGTTGTAGTTAGTTATCTTCAGGGAAATCGCCGTCATGGCTGTCACCTGTCGATGACGTCAAAATAGCGGGATTGCTTTTTGTCTTTTACCTATTACTTATTTCGAACCGGTCTACGATAGACCTTCACGAAACGCATACCAACTGATAAAGCAAAAAAAAACGAAACGAAAACGAAACGAGAACCTATAAGCACAAATTTCGTATAACGTAATGTATGAACAAATATTTATTTTTATTTTTATCGACCCTAGTCTCACTGATGGTAAGCGACGACAGAGCCTAAGATGAAGCTCACTAGTTCAGTAATAGCCTATTCACTCTTGTTTTGAAGGCGACTAGATCGTAGTTTTTAGGAAACACAGATGAAGGGATCGAATTCCATTCCTTAGCCGTTCGCATTAAGAAAGACGAGGCAAATCGCTTCGTGCCAATAAGTTGACTGCTCCTGCGCACACTCTCCAAAATGTATCCGATAAAACTCCGATGGGCAAGCTACTCGCCGCCGGTGATCGAGACCCTGTAGTTTTGTCTTAATGATGGAGTTGTTACCAAAGAGTCTATGAGCTCGGCGCTCAACATCCAAGGCCGCTGACAGATACTTGGCGGAACCGTCCCGTAAGTGGCTGCAATATTTCATGCACGAGCGAACCTGAGCCTGAGTGAAAATCGGTTTGGGTGTGAAAATTCAAACAATGAAGCACGAATTTGTCATTTGTTTAAGACATCGGGCTCTATGCGCTTTCAGCAAAAGTAAGAGGATCGCGATTAAAATGAAATACGAATAGATTAAAAATTTTGAAAGACAAGGGAAAGACCAGGAAAGGGTATACATTAGTTTGATATTATTTAAAAGTATGAGAAATGTCATGAAAGTGAGTGAAGCGAAAGTGGTTTGTCAGGATCGTAGCAAATGGAGATCCGTGATCTCTGCCTACCCCTCTGGGAAATAGGCGTGATTATATGTATGTATGTATGTATTATTTAAAAACGAAAAAGCTTAAATCAGCAAGCATGGAAGGATAACACTAGGATGAGTCTTTATAATATACAGGAGTGAAGGAATAAATACAGGAAATGAAAATGTAAGGCCTGAATCATACTGGCGCGGCCTGCGGTGGCGGTCAATAGTAAATTTGACAGTAAATTACACATTGACCACCGCGGCCAGGCCTGTGAGAGGCTTAAGGATTGACAGCAAAGAGTAAAATAATATATGTTACGAACATAATTATGTGACGTTCTACGGGCAAAGGAATCTTTTGGTGGTAGTTTCGGAGATAATGAATGTTTTGTAAAAGTGTGTAAAAAATACGTTTTTTTAATCGCTACTTTGAAAAATATAATCATCAGCCGTTTGAAGATCATCAGCTATTTAATAGTTGATGAGGGGATCTGACTACCTTCCATATGTTCTATCGATTCGAAATTTGGTACCGTGTTACTTCAATTATATTGAAAGTATATGGTAAGGTAACCATGACCTGATCAGCCGTTTGAAGATCCTCACTTTAAAAAAGACAAAACAAAACATTTTTTTTTCGAAAACCCCGGCACAAAAAATAAACTAAAAACTAACAAATAATATTTTAAAGGCCTGTGCAAACCGGCTCAGATCACGTTAAATTTATCAATGTATATTCTTTTCTATTTTAATTACATTAAGGTATAAATTTTAATGCTCTGAGAAATCCCCCATGATGCTCCGAGGTCGGTCTCAGAGCATTCAAATTTATACCTTAATGTAATTAAAATAGAAAAGAATTTACATTGATAAATTTTAAGTGATCTGCGCCGGTTTGCGCAGGCCCTAAACCTATTATAATTATTATCCTACTAATATTATAAATGCGAAAGTTTGGATGTTTGGATGTTTAGATGTTTGGATGTTTGTTACTCAATCACGCCTAAACGGCTTAACCGATTTGGATGAAATTTTGCACAAAGATAGTCTATAGCCTGGATTAAAATATAGGACAGTTTTTATCCCGGGCCCACGCAGAAGAAGTCGCGGGCGGAAGCTAGTCATTCATTATCATCAAGTTCAAATATTTTTGTACTTACATAATAACGTGACGATAATAATTATAATAGGTTTAAAATATTATTTGTTGGTTTTTAGTATATTTTTTGTGTCGGGGGTTTTTTTGGTAAAAAAAAGGCGTTCGGAGTAAGCTTATTCTATAAAATCAAGTAACTCAGCCCTTGACACTTTTCGTTTAATACAATCCATTCTTACTAATATTATAAATGCGAGACTAAACCTGTCCGTCTGTTACCCTTTCATGCTTAAACCGCTGAACCGATTGAAATAAAATTTGGTAAAGAGATACTTCAAATTCCAGGGAAGGACAAAATATAGTTTTAATCTCAAAGTTCATATTCTATGAGGGTGAAAAGGGACTAGTGGAGGAAGACTATTTAGGTCAAGTTAGGTCAAGAGTACCCTTAACTGACGAGCACGTATGAAGAATGTAATAAAAGTGAATGAAGCAAGAAAGGTTTGTCGAGATCGTAACAAGTGGAAAACTTTGATTTCTGCCCACTGATGTAAGCGTGATTATATTTAATATGTATGTATTTAATAGCCTAAGATCCCACTAAAATTGTTCCGCTTATATATCTGTCATCTAAATAAACTTATTTATTAACTATGGATTAGGTACCTACATGTTTACGGCGTGATACAGCCCGCCCAGGGTCCCAAGAAAATAATTATTGTGCATTATGTAGGTACTTGGTATTTTTTCGTTAAAAATTGCCAGAAATAAGTTATTGCTCTTACAAGTGCCATCAGATAGAGGCCGATATAAAACAACAAAAACGAAAACCGACACCCGTCAGCTCGATTAAAGCGTTGTCCTGCTATTAAACTATTTCTACTGTGAAATAAATATTCAAACATTACGCCCGTGGTTTGTGAGTGACGGGCCCGGCCCATAACAGAGCAGTGTGGACACCGCGATTAGATACTATTGTTTGATGTTACAATGCGCTTTCAATTTCATGACGATTGTCTGTTGACAAGAAATGATATGTTTCTTATTTCACGTAATACTGATACCGATTTTATAGTAGGTAGTTATAGCGGTACATGCATAGTGCTCTTTTATTTTGGAGTTAGTGAGTAAAGGTTTTATGATTTAACTTCTGAACGTGTTAAATTCTCAGTTTTGAATGTGATCGACAACGGGCATATGACCCCACTGGAGTTGTATCAATAAGCTGTGAAAATATCTCGTTTATGTATAAAGTTTTCTATTTTTTCATTTCCCCTGACGTGGCTGATACAATGACTAACCGACTGTGACCATTTTACATGCAGGAAGGAACCAAGTCAAGAAAAATGAACATTCTAGGTGTTCTCCACTAGTGTGCGCGTTTTTATTTTCGTGCTTAGATCTGTGTATCAATGATAATAGAAAAAATGACTAATTATTGTCTCTTTTTGTTTAAGCACCTATCTGAAGGATGACTTCGCTACTCTTCCGTACCTGGAAGTGGGTTTTAACAGGGTAAGTACACACTTGGCCAAAAGACAAAGAGGTTACTTATAGGATAGGTAGGTATTTGGCTATTTCTGCATCGTTAAGAAAGTTAAACAAAACAATTAAGCTTGAATCACACTGGCAGTCCATAGTAGGTACCTAAACCTCAGGCCGCGCCTGTCTGTTACAGGCTTGAAGAATCGTAGAAATGAGCTTATTTACGATTAGTTATACCTAAAATACTGAAAGAAATAAGTATATCTAATTAAAATTCAACGCAAACCTCGACCTACTTACAGTCGCGCGTGTGTATTGCTGTAAAAGTTATATTGTGTAACCGCTCTTAGTTCTTCAGAAAATAGGGAAGATGCAATAGTTTCATTTTTTCTTTCATTTGAAAGAATCGAATGTAGAATAGACCACGAAAGTATAAAGAAATGTATCTAAATACTATAATGTATAGTCAAAAATTCCTGTTACAAACAGTTAATTTGAACTCGCGTCTAAACGGATCTACATACAGTTCCTGTGACGTCACAAATGTGTGTCAATCACCTAATTTATAGGCAACTCTATGACATCTAGATGTCATAGAGTTGCCTAAGTTTTGACTTCTGACAGGAGTGACGTAACCAGACGCTGATTGTTGGATAAAAACACGTTCCGTTTCACATTACTTCAAATCGTAATTATTGTTTGAAATTATTTTAAACTAAAGTAAAAACGCTTCATGATATTATTTTATGTTTTTTCAACCTTTTGGTCACAAAATAATGGTAAATATTATAGCTGCATATTCCCTATTACTTGTGCTATACCTACAAACTGCATAAGCTATAGACAGATTCACTGGACTGGACACAAGTTAAATGTTGTGATATCGTTTAGATATGTCAGAAATCGGCAAGCTGGTTAGTGAGTTATGCTGTCGTAAACGTCACAAATACCAGCTCTGCTATTCAACTCACAACTTTCACCTCACCTCACCACTCACACTAGAATAGACGTGGCGGGATTCGTAACAACGCGTAACGTGCGCGTAACAGAAGGTCTGAACGAGGTGACTTCCTGACTTGGCGGGGCGGAATCGGAATGCGGAATTTTGTACTTTAAGGTGGTTCGACGACCATACAAAATGTTTTTTGACATTGGCAGGCTTACGGCGTGATATTTTTAGAAACTTATGTAACAATATTTCATAAATTGGCTTTCCGTTTGCGCGAAATTCCCTATTTCCTTGAATAAACTTGTATAAGCTAGAATAATTTAAGAATACCTAATCGTTTTCCCAAAATATCACATGAGCATGACAAACCAATTTGCTGCATTCGTGCCTCCCAAGACCCGCTTCCGCGCATCCCACGCCTGTCAAAATATAGACACAGTAAATGTAAGCTAAAGTGGGACTGCACGGCTATCATGCGACGGCGCGCGAGCTCTCTCGATTTTTCTCGCACTATACGTCTCTTTCTTATTAGAACACTTAGAACAAGAGATATACTGCGAAAAATCGAGAGTATGTCGCGGCCGTCGCATGATAGACGTGCTGGGCAGAACCTGTCTGCTGGATGCACGGGGAGCGACCCATCGCTACTTAAATTAGCCACCGACTGGACCCCACAAGATGGCTTCAGCGGTAGAGGCAGTCCTACAAGGAGATAGCGGGAGTAACTTGATACGTTTTGTACAGATTAGTGAATATTAGGGCAGAACTTAGACCAATGACGGAAAAAGTCCCTTGCCCAGCAGTAGGACACAATTAGGCTAATAAAAATAAAAAATAGTAGGAGTGCAGTAAAAAGTCGGTACTAACTCAACTAACAGTTCACACTGGCAACTTGCTGGTATCGCTCCACCTCCACTCTGACAAATCAGGAAGTCGCCTTAAACTGGTTCGGCGGAAGTGAGAAGAGCTGCAGCGCTCAAAATAACACCCGTTTATTCACAGGTGATGGTGGAGACGGTGGGCGCGACGGCGTGGTGCGCCGAGGTGCTGCAAGCGCGGGCCGCCGCGGCGACGGCGCGGGCGCAGCTAGCCGCCGTGGCCGCGCTGGCCGCAGCCGCCGACCGCTGTCGCGACCTCGTGGCCGTCACGGATGATCAGCAAAAGATACTGGTAAAAGCTAAAAACGGTATGAATACCAAACATTTCGTATTACTAGGTTAAAGCTGACAGTTTTGAAAATAAGTAAGAAATCGCGTGATCTTGGCACGATCTGATCTGTATTTTGTTGGCCTTCAGGCTGCTTCCATGTGTGCTTAGCTAACCTATCGGAACAAGCTCACGAATTAAAGCAGGGCTACAATGTAATGATGTTGTGTTATATTTGTAAGGTGACAAACAAAGCATGGTGCCGGGTGCTGGGCTGGCGGGCTGAGGATAGCTCGCGGGCGCTCGCTGACACCGCTGGCGGCGAGGCGCTGCGACTGGCGGCGAGCGGCGCGCGTGAATGGGAGGCGCCGGTCACGCTGCGGCGACGCGCCGCGCCCGACCCGCTACTGCTGCCGTGTCGAGGCGCTTCCATCGCATTGAATAGGTAACGATCTATTTCACGAGGGGCCTTCTGGACCATCATGCATTGGCGAGGCGGCAGATGTAAGTATACTAATATGTGCGTAAACCTGGCATTTATGTCATAAACACCTGGTGGCGATGGACCTGCTACAGCTGCCGTGCCGTGGCGCTTCCATCACCTTGAATAGGTTTCATGAGGAAACTTCTGGCCCATCATGCATTGGCATGGCGGTAGATTTATCTGTTCGTAATTCTGGCATAGATATATATCAACGACCGCTTTAGCCTAGGTACTTGGTAGTGACCCTGCCTACGAAGCAAGAGGTCCTGGATTCGAATCGGTAAGGGCATTTATTTGTGTTATGAGCACGAATATTTGTTCCTGACTCATGGATGTTTTCTATATATGTAAGTATTTATTTATCTATACAAGTATGTTTCTCGTCGTCTAGTACCCATGCATGCATGCTAGTAGCTTTGCTTAATATGGGCCTAGCTAGGTCGATTTGTGTAAGATTGTCCCCTAGTATTTATTTATTCATATCATAAATACGGCTCGCCGCCGCGAGCGATCCACTGCTGCTGCCGTACGGGGCACATCCATTGCCTCGAATAGGTTACAAAAGCGTGTCGTGTGGCTAAAGCTGAACGAGCTAAAGACCTTTATAATTATTAGATATAAGTATGACTACATTTACCTACATCATTTTTACTTAATCACGTTGTATATACGTTTTTGTTACCCGTTCCAGATTGTATTGAAATGACCTTCTAATATTATGCGGTTTTTGGGCTGTTTTATAAGTACTACTAAAGATTAGTGCTGACATAAGTCATGTTATAGAGTCGTGAGCACCAATCCCGAAATGTCATGAGTTATAAATGAATAACTTTCGACTGAGGTAGGAATAGACTACGAGTAAATATGACCTTACCTCAATTCCGATCAAACTGTTTCTATGAGCAGGAGTACATCTCACATCGTGCTGGTATGCGAGCCTGGCAACGCTTCAGATGCGGGCGCCGCACGCGGCTCGCTGCACTCCATCCGACGCGGCTCGCTCGACGTGCGCTCCGTGGCCTCCGACGGGCTGCGGCGCACCTCGCTGGCGAAACTACAGGGCCTGCCACTCGAAGCTCCTATCACCAAGGTAATGCACAGTATATCAGACCCCGTATCATGGTCGGCCTTATCACGCGATAAGTGACAAGATAGAGCGTCCATCACTGGCTGACACCGTTCGATAGAACGAGACGACGCTCTTATCATGATACGGGGTATGCCCGTTGTTGTGTTGGTCTGTGAGACAGGTGACGTGCCGGAGGCAGGCGTGGCCTGGGGCTCGTTTCACTGTATTCTACGTTCTCCGAGGCCTAAGGTACTAATGCCACCTACGTTGGAAGCTATAAATCAAATACGTAACGTTTCAGGTGATATCTCTCCTCTCTACGGCCACTGACGGCGCCCCGCCATCCACGATAGCCTGCATCGAGCGTGCCGTGGACATGCTCAGGACTTCAGAGCTGTACTCGCCACAGATGAAAGACGAGAAAAATCTGCGAGTCGAGGATCCCATCGCTACCGACCTTATTGGCGCATTGTTGTCGGTGAGTACCTTGTTTTACTTCTTAAGTACGGTTGTTGTTACCGTCAATCAAGCTTGAAAAATACCAAGAACTGTGTTTTAGATTCTAAAAATAATAATCAGGAAAATCTCCAGCATTTTAATGTGGCTCTCAAGTCCAAAGTAGTTCATAAAAAGGACGATAAAATCTTCTATGGCAATGGCTTTACGTTGATAAAGTTTTGGTGCAACGCGAGTTTGACGTCGGTTCTGCATTGCGGAATGCAGAATCTATAAAATCTCATCATGCTGAAAATATTAAAGAAACCAAGTTTGGAGAAATCTGGTCACGCGCGGTGTACCTATGTATAAAAATATTAAAGGATTTTAATATATTTATTGTCTATGTGTTTGGTTTCGGAGTGTCGGGTTCTTGGTTATTAATAAATGTATTTTACAAAACAATGTACGTTTATATTTTTCGTAATAGTGTTTGGAGGATAAAGATTTTTAATAGTAAATCTTGTGGTTTGGTAATTCGTTTCGAATGTTTTTGTTGTCCCCGTATTCTTGCATTAATATGTCAAGTGAAGTCATATTTTGTTTATAACTACTGACATGTGAACGACATACATTATTGGCATGTGTATTTTAGAGCCGTAAAATTCAGTTGTGACAATAGTTATTTGTTATTCAAGGGTGCAAGGGTGTTTTACCCGCGAGTGTGGAGTTGAAACACGAGCAAGGGAAAGGATCCTATAGTTGAGCCACGAGCGAAGCGAGTGGTTCTAAAATAGAATCTGAGCGTAGCGAGTGTTTCAACACACGACAAGTAAAATACATTTGCACCCGTGTGTAACACAAAACTTTTCACCTCACTGTAGCGAGGAAAGTGTAACATGCAAAACAACTTTATTTTATTTAAATAAAAATAATTTATTTTTTTATTTTTTTACAGTAATAATTACGCTAAGTAATATCAAGTAGAATTTTGGTCAAGTGCGAGTCGGATTTTAGTTATCCCATACATTTTGAGACCCAGCGCCTGATAAAGGCAACAAGCATTTTTTTTAGTAAAGTAAGTAAAGTAAAGTAAAGTAAAGTAAATATTTATTTGTGATACACAGGTGACAATAGGTGACAATAGAATAAAAAATATACAGTACGCTGTGACCTACCTAAAAGGTGTACAAATATTAAGCCTTACAAGAACTAAAACCTAAAACTAATTCTAATTTTTATTTTTTTTATGAGCATTAGATTTACTTAAACTAATATTTTTATTACATATTTCACATATTTAGAAAACTTCTATCTAAAAAAAACTCATCAACATTGTAATATGCTCTCTCTAAAAGTTTTAATTTTAATTTGTTTTTAAAAATTGACAAATTTAATTTATTTAGACTTTCTGGTATGAAATTATATATTTTGGAAGCCATGCCTAGTATACTCCTTCTCAGCAAAGCTGTTTTGCCACTCACGGTTTGTATAGCATGTTTGTAACGGACGCTTCTCGAATTCATGTTTTGCCTTAAGGGAAACAGTGAGGAGTTTGATTTGACAAAGACTGCGATCTCGTAAATATATAGGCAGGTTAGTGTGAGGACCTTGAGTTCTTTAAAATGAGGTTTGCAGCTTTCTGTTCGTTTGAGGCCACATATGGCTCGAATGCATTTTTTCTGTGACCTAAACACCTGCAACTTATTGGTGGAATTACCCCAAAATATAATTCCGTATCTTAAGATCGACTCGATGTAACCATGGTATACAAGTAAAGCTGTTTTAAGGTCTGATATTATCGAGATTTTATTGAGAACAAATACGAAACTGTTTACGCGCTTACATAATGACTCAGTGTGTGGTTTCCAGTTTGTATGTATATCTATGTTTAAACCTAAAAATTTGGTTACGCTTATATCTTCATCGCTTTTATTATTATAATTAATGTTAAGACTTATGGTGTTCGATTTTGACTGATGATACTGCATTAATTTTGTTTTTTCGATATTGATTTTTAATTTGTTAATTTTTAGCCAATATGCTACGGAGGCTAGTGCTTTATTAATTTCAGTCTCATATGTATTACTGTCCTTCATTTCCATCAAGACTGTGCTATCATCTGCAAATAGGACCATTGTATATTTAACATGTTCGGGAAGGTCGTTGATATATACAAGGAATAACAAAGGCCCTAAAATGCTTCCCTGTGGAACTCCACACAATATTGCTTTCAACGAAGAAGAGTAAACCAATTCTCGTTTTGTTTTACTACAAATCTTCGTGATTTCTGTACGTTGCATTCTATTTGTCAGATATGACTTAAATACATTCAAAGCGATGCCTCTAATTCCATACTGTTCTAGTTTTTGCAATAGTCTTTCATGGTCGACGAAGTCAAAGGCCTTCGTCATATCCATGTATATTGCACTAATTGGATTTCTTTTGTCGATGTTTAGAGTAATATTTTTTATCAAATTATATATGGCCAAGGAGGTTGACTTATTTTTTCTAAATCCGTTTTGTTCAGTAGCCAAAATATGTTTATTTTCTAGGTAGTTGGAAAGTTGTTCATATATTATTATTTCTACTATTTTTGAGAATATGGACAAAAGAGCTGTCGGCCTATAATTGTCCATTTTCTCTTTATCGTCTTTTTTAAACAATGGCTTGACGACAGCTACTTTAAGTTTGTCCGGAAATATTCCCTTTTCAAGGATTATATTACAAATGAAAGAGAGAGGTTCCGATAATATTTCCGCGCAATGTTTTATAACACTTGTGGGAATTTCATCATAGCCTGTACTATTCGTATTTCTTAGATGCATGATTATTTTATGAACGATTTGTGGCGTTACTGGAGCCAAAAGCATGGAGTGTAATGTTTTTAAGTTCTTAAATATTTCTTTTGTTCTGTCTTTTAGTATTTGTTGTTATAGCGGCAACAGAAATACATCACCTGTGTTTATTTTTTATAATGAGCGTTTTACGTTTTGTTATCTACAAAAAGCTACTTATACACGCTCCAAGGTCAAATTACTTTCCGCACTAGTGGATAAAATGCGTTTTGCCCACTGGTTTTAAAGGAAAAATATTAAAGGACCAGCTCTTATCATACTAATAAATAAAACTACACTACCCACGAAAATAAAATTTCACGGAACTCGTAACTTGTTTTCTACATCTAAGTACTACTACAATCTGATACTCTACATTTCTTTACATCTTGACCCTGAAAACGAGTAGTGAAACTGAAAAACACCTGCTATATAAAATAAACTTATTTTTTAACAGATACTTAATTTATTTATTTGTTTATTTATTTATTTATTTATACTTAAGGAGTACCAACAGCTGCAAAAACATGATATAAGTCTTATATAGTACCTAATACAAAGCCAATTAAAGGAACTCACAAATATCAATTGACAAATACCTACGATAAAATTCTAAAACACGAGTACAGTCAAGCGCAAAAAGATGTATTGATTTAAATCCCCTGATAAATATGTACCTACCGAAACCTTAAGTTGTATGCACCCATATTTTTATACCTGACTGTACCCTAGTTACCCCAACCTTAGCAAAGTTTTATTAGTCTATTAATTTTGTTTTGAATATGTATAAAAATATTTACGTTGTGGTCCCCATTCCAGTTTTTAAATTAAGTTTTGAGGTATTGTCACAGCTCTATTTAAGGCAATAATTTGTAGAGGGTAGAGTGTATTCACTAACGTTGATATTTATTTGTTTATGATCCTGTTCGGCCTGGGAAAGCGGGAGCAAGTGAACACAAACCTTTTTTATATGGTAGGAGGTTTGAATATAGCAAATGCTGTATGTACTTCTCTCTAGCATCCATTTCCTGCAGTTCATCGCAGTAGACGTATCAAAAACAGTACCGTGTCATTATACAAATAAACTTAAGCTATCTCCACGTTTGTATTAAGATATGTTACTGTTGGCGATCTGTGTGCTGTACCATCTCTTTTAGTTGATTAGTTTCTCACCGGTTGAGTACCTTTCCACAGACCTACCAACCATGCAATAAAGACGTATCTACTATCCTCATTGAATTTTAGTTGAGAAAAAGGGATAGGTACATAACATGATTTTGTGGTAGGTCTAAACGAATTGTACTCAATCAGGGGTTTACATTAGAATCACGTTTGTTGTGAACTAAATTCTCGTGTTACATAATTGACACTTTGGGTCTAGTTATATATCCGAGTTTTACCGTTAGAAAAACATTATTACTACATCTGTACAATATAAATAACCGCAGTCAAAAGCCTAATAATATGGTAAAGTATAAAAAAACATCTTTTTATTGTGACAATAATAATAAAATTGATCACTGACCGTAATTAAAGCTATACTAATAATAATAATAATAACAGCGCCCTTTAACATCACTTCATACTGTCTTCACTAACCACCCAAATACTCCGCACGTAGCCTATATCTATCTACCCTGTGTTTAATCAATTAATCCCCTAACAATGGTACAGTCAGCAGCAGAAGTAGCTACGCAAAATAACACACTCAAAATGGTGTAGACAGTTCTTATCCTCTTGGCATGAGAGTCGTGTGCAGGCCATTTTGAGCATTTGGCCCGCTTTTGCTGCTGACTGTACTCTCTTAACTTATTCCTATAAGTTGTCCATAACCCTCCCTTCGTAGATCTGCCAATCTAACGGTAGCCATTAGAGTTGCATTACATTTGCTTATATCTTGACATTTCTCTTGTAGATAGAACTTCAATACATAGTCGTACGTTATAATAGTTTAACACAAATTGGCAAGTCTTATTTGAAAATAATCTTTATTTTTCTTTTAGGGCAAGCAGTGTCATAAACTATACTGTACGATACATCTTTGTGTTCCAGCAAGGGCCTTCGAACGTGCTGTCGTCTCGGCGAAGCAGCAACGACTCGACTGTCGTGCGGTCTCAGAATAACAGGACCAACATCAAGCATAAGGTACGAGTAATATCGGTATGAGAAATATAACTCTTATATTAAAAAACCTACATGACCTTTTTTTCAGTTTTCTTTTTTTGGTTACCTACTCAGATAATCTAATGCTCAGTGCCGATCCTTATATACAAAAAATTAATTACCATCAGGATTTACCATCCATATTTACAAATAAAATAATAATAAAAAAACTTGAGATATTTTTCTTTATATCCTACTGTGAGGATATATATGCACAACGCCTACTGCAGATTTAAGGCCCTTCGACGCTATGTCATCAGATATAATCTAACCGGAGCCCCGATGGCCTGCACAAAGACTTCTGTTTCAACCTTGCCTCTACACTGATACTTATTACCTTCCAATATTGTTTCGTCTTCTAAGCGTGCTCCTGCTCCTCATCTCCTCCGCGACTTTAATACTCACACTTGAAGTGGCCCAGAGAAGACGCTAAAATAATGAATAAAACAATGTTTATGGTGGGTAGATCTCAGTCCGCACAAGATGCCTATTCAACAGCGGCACGTAATTAAATGCTCTGAGCACATCCAAATACAAAAGCGACGGTAACTTTCCAGACGTCGGGCCAACTCCGCGACCTACTCGACACAGCGCTGAGCTGGGACTTCGAGATCTTCCGGCTAGAAGAGCTGACTCGCGGACGCCCGCTGGCTCACCTCGGTCTCGCCCTCATGGGCGGTCGCTTTGATGTCTGCTCGACGCTTGAGTGCGATGATCGCACACTGCTGCATTGGCTGACGGTTATGGAGACTAACTACCATGCTGTCAACACGTACCACAACTCGACGCATGCGGCTGATGTTCTTCAGGTAATGTGGTGTATGTTAAATATTGAGAGTTCAGGTATCCGTATAAAATAAAAATAAAAGTTAGTAACTATTTAAAATCTAAATTTAAACTAAATCTAAAAATAGTCCTTTCGGAATTGTGCCGAAGATTGGTAGCATGACCTCGCTAAATAGCTAAACTAACTCATTGGACGAGGTAGCTGCCAGCTCTATAGTAGTGTAGTGATAGTCCAAACAAACTCCTAAATTGCGATATCACCACAGGCAGTAGCATACTTCCTGGAGAAGGACCGCCTGAAGACAGTCCTGGAGCCGATCGAAGCGGCGGCGGCACTCATCGCCGCAGCCGCTCATGACGTGGACCACCCCGGGACCACCTCCACGTTCCTCTGCAACTCGCGCCACCCGCTCTCCATACTGTACAACGACATCAGTGTGCTGGAGTCTCACCATGCCGCGCTTACCTTCAAACTCACGCTCAGTAAGTACATGTATACTTGTCTATGATAGTCCCTCACAGGCATACTACCTTGAGGAGAACAGTCCCACCCGTGGGCGGATTCAGGATTTTTTTCTGGGGGGGGGGGGCACAAGGGGCAAGCGGGCAGAAAAAATCAACAACTGTTAAAAATAAACTTGCAGTGTGATGGAAACTCCACAACCGTCTGGGGGGGCACGTGCCCCTGTGCCCCCCTCCCCCTAAATCCGCCCTTGGTCCCACAGGGTAATTGCTCAAAACGAGTGTTAGGTTAGGGAACATAACCTGTAACTCACCTTTAGAAAAACAGCCAGAAAAACAACTTGATATTCGTGGGTGATTGATAGATACCGATGGTATTCAGAGGCGTTGAACAATTTGCTTATGAATTTGAAAGGCAAATCGTATCATTTCTTTGTTTTTGGAATTGTATTACCCGTGAATAATCTTTCTTTACCAGTATATCTATACCTACATGACCAATCATTAGCTTTTGTCAATCATCAAAATGAATTTCACCAGATGACGACCGCGTGAACATATTCAAGAATCTCGACCGCGACTCGTACAAGACGATGCGTCACAACGTGGTGGACATGATCCTGGCCACGGAGATGACGCGCCACTACGAGCACCTCGCCAAGTTCGTCAACGTGTTCTACGCCAAGGGCAACGTGGGTGGCAGCAAGGAAGACAACATGAATACTGATGTGGTGAGTGACGTGCAATAGACTACCAACTGCAACACGTACATACAGTCAAGGAAGAATGTTAAAACAGGAACCTCTTTCGATCTTATCACAATGGTAATAAAATTAAAGGTTCATCAATGAATGTATATGGCCGTACAAGACGATGTCGCATATATACGTGGCCGCGCCTGACGCGCTGCGAGCCCTGCCCTATATTCGCTAATCTTGCTCTTGAATAGGGGTGTAGACTCGAAAATGATTATTACTCCAAAAGAAAGAAGGCAAAAAAATATGCCTAGTGACGAAAATCCCATTCAGATATCTGAAAGAATTACGAAGCTACAACCGTTTTAATATTGCTTGTTAGAGAGAAAACGCAAACAGTGTGTGATGTCACGTTACGCGAGGCTGCCGGGGGCTGCGACGACGGCGGCGCCGAACACAACGGGGCGCGGCACATTGCCGTCTATTAGTGACGTCACAATCTTCAAGCGTCATCGTTTCATATGAAATTGCGTTTTGCGAAAAAGGGACAGAACATACCCCAAATTAAAACTTTGGACACTTATAACTTTGTGATTATTTAAGTAACCCCTTGCGTTGATTTTTTCTCCAGTGCATTTAAATCCTTTGTCGAGAAAATACAACATTATTGATTATTTTATTTAGTGTCTACTTACTACTACTTCTTAAAACTTGGGACACTTATAACTTCGTGATTATTTAACCTTTTGCGTTGATTTTTTCTCCATTTGACTACATTTATATCCTTTTTCGAGAAAATATGACATTAGTGATTTTATTGAGTGTCGACACTCGATTCGTCGATTACGAGCTTTTCTTAAGTTCACAGACAAACTCTTAAAACCCCGAATCTCTGATTCAGGATCCTCCATCACTGGACACAACAGCGATCACGCAGCCGGAGAACGTGGTACTAGTGAAGCGCATGATGATCAAGTGCGCCGACGTCTCCAACGCCTCGCGACCACAGAAGTTCGCCTTTGAATGGGCCAGGAGGTATGTGGAATCCATATTGTGGAGGCGGAAGTGTTTTTTATTGTTTTGCGAATGGTGACAGTTTTGCCTTATGTATGTGTGTATGAATTGACACCTAAACCATTCCCAAACTTATCGCAGTTGAATAATAGAAACTGGGGAACATGATTTTAGCGAGGTAAATAGGGGTGTAGATTCAAAAAATATTATTCGTTCAAAGGAAAGAGGGAAAAAAAATGGTCTTAATAATGAAAATCCCATTCAACTATCTCAAAAAATTACGGAGCCCATGATCACGATCCTCGAGCGTCATAGTAATTGTTTCGTTTCATATGAAGGTGCGTTTTGCGGAAAAGGGACAGAAAGTACCCCAAATTAAAACTTTGGACACTTATAACTTTGTGATTATTTAAGTAGGTAACACCTTGCGTTGACTTTTTCTCCAGTGCATTTTAATCCTTTTTCGAGAAAATACAACATTATTGATTATTTTATTTAGTGTCTACTCCCCTATTTATAGAATACGAATGCCTATGTCAATTTCGCGTATACGCTAATTAAGTCGTATACGCTATTTTTTATCCGGGGCCGGGATACATAATTGAATAACTCAAAAGAGTAACTGATTAGATTAAGCGTGTCATGACAAAAGTACAGTCAGTAGCAGGAACATGATCTAAACACCTACAGATGTTTGATCTACTAACTTACTTCAACAGAATCGCGGAGGAATACTTCCTGCAGACAGACGAGGAGAAAGCGAAGGATCTACCGGTGGTGATGCCTATGTTCGACCGGGCCTCCTGCTCCATACCGCGCTCGCAGATCGGGTTCATCGACTACATCATCAAGGACATGATGGATGCCTGGGCCGGTGAGTGTTCTCACTAATTCTGCGCGCCTGGTATCCAATAACGGTTTATCAAGCCAAACGATTGATCAATCAACGATTCAATTTTCGTTGAAGCGTGTTGGTCTAATCCGAGTTAGACATTTTCGCCATACCCGTGGTTTTCTCGCTAAGTAGCGGGAAGCGATTACGGCATACCTAGGCGTAGGAGCCCGCAAGCTGGGCGCGCTGTTCGCGGTCGCTTTCCTCTGCAAAGCAGAAAAACCACGGTATCTGCTACGGGCGTATCGCTACAAAATCTTCGGCACTAAATTGATAAGCTAAATATAGATACACACCCATTACTATGGGGTAAACAAACTAAAATGGACATGAGTTGTTCATTCGAAAACCTTATTACCTACGAGTATTCCGGGACCACGATATTAATAGTCAAGCTGGCTCAAATACTCACCACCTTCTCTTCCAAGTACTTCAACAAAACTAAAGTCGGGTGTTCATTTCAGTGTTTATCGACATGCCGGAGCTGGTGACCCACGCGAAGCAGAACCACCAGCGCTGGAAGGAGCTGGACGAGGCCGGCGTCACCACCATCGCGGACGTGCGCCGCGCGCAGCGCCTCGCGCTGCCCGCCGAGGCCACCGCCGAGGAGTAGACGTCCTTAACGCTTACGGGCCGTTAAACTTTAAATATGGCGTCGGCAGCTAGCATGTCGTAGGAAACTGTCACTGTCGAAGGCCGTTAAACATGGTGTCGGCAGCTGTCCTCTCATAGATACTGTAATGTCCCATACAATCAGATTTTAACAGTCGTAGCTATTACCGACGGCGCCCTGCCCACCGAGTCCACCGCCGCGGAGTAGACGACGTTCAAAAAGGAATCACTACACGAGCCGCGGGCCGCACCCAACCTACCGACAAATTCGTCGTCGCCCACGGACAAACGGGCGATATCTCGTACGCATACAATTCTTAGGGCTCGTCAACTTGTCCGCGAGCCTTGCGCGAGCTGTAGCCGTAACGCATTGACACGTGGATATCTCCGGCGGGTTGGTGCGTATGTGAATGTTGGGCTGAACGGTGTGTTTAATCAACTTTACAGGCCGTTAAATATGGCGTTGGCAGCTGTCATCTCATAGAAAACTGCCACTTCCCATACAATCAGGCAGTAACTTATGATTACTGACGGTTTGAAACTCGAGCCTAACTTGTCTCAAGCCTTAGCTGCGAGCTGAACCGTTCGACGTCGACGTCGTTACTTCTGCCGGGCCGGCCTACTCTTAGGCCGGGTTTCCTCGATAATGTTTACTCGCTGTCATCCAACAGGCAACTGTCAACTTCCCCTAAAATGAAATATTGGGAACCCTGTGGGCAGTTCTAGTTTGAGTTGACAAGAGAGGGATTAAGATAATGGGACATTACTTTTATTTGATTAGCGCACCTGATGCAAGTTATTAGTACCTACTTATTGTTTTGTTATTTCTACCCAGTAAAGACGTAGAAAATAACAGTGAAACAGTTTTCTAGCAAAATGCACTAGGTACCTGTGTGGTAAGAAGCCACCAAATATCTTGAGCCCAGTAACACTTGACTGCAAAGTCCCATTAAATTAATGAAAAGTATGAAACTAAAAAGCAATGAATCACTACAAAATATTAATACTTACAAATTTCGTAAGAAGGCTATTTTACAGAAATGGCTGGAGATAAATTATTCAAATATTACGGGTGTTTCGTGTGATTCTGAAAATCATCACCTACTTACTTAGTGAATGTTCTTGTGAACATCTAGTGCCTGAGAAAATTGACATGGCACTTTTAGGCCAAAATTGTGACCAAGTAAAATGTACTTTACTTGTACCTATGGAATAGGGTTGAGAGTCCAGCAACGGATCTGTTGTTTGGACTTACAATTTGGAGTGTTCGGTGAAAAGACTGGGCGTCCAAGACTACATGGTTGCATGTAAACGGTTTACTTTCTCAGTCTCACAATGTTGCAGTTTTGTTTTGGAAAGCGAACTTACAATACACCGGTACAATAGGGGTAGACACTAAATAAAATAATAAAAAATGTCGTATTTTCTCGAAAAATTATTTAAAGAGGAGAAATAAGCAACGCAAGAGGTTAAATAATCACGAAGTTATGTGTCCAAAGTTTTAAGAAAGGGTATGTTCTGTCCCTTGTCCGCAAAACGCAACTTCATATGAAACGATTGTCATTTACTGTGACGCTCGCAGATTTTGACGTCACTAACTGCGAGCGTTCTCTCTCTTTTACAAGCAATATTAAAACGGGTGTAGCTTCGTAATTCTTTGAGATATCTGAATGGGATTTTCGTCACTAGGCATATTTTTTGCCTTCTTTCTTTTGGAGTAGGTAATAATAATTTTCGAGTCTATACAGCCGCATTGAGTGAGATAAATTGAGAAATTAATCCGTTTGCCCATCAACTTGTAAGTCTGAAATGGAACAACAAGAACGACGCCTAACGGACGTGTCCGATAATACGCTTATTTTATACTTATATCCGTGTTAGTGTGAATATCTTTGATATAATAGTTAATCTACTTTTTTAAGTAGCCATATTTATTAGGTAATATTGAATCCAAAATATTTACTACATTTATACCCCATCGTACCAAGACGGATTTTCATTGTAATCTACTATAGCTATGAATAATTGGCATATCTATTGATACAAATATTATTTATGGTGGCGACATTTTGTCGACTCTAGGAGTCATCGTGTACTTACGTTATTGTTGTTTTATAGAGAAATCCGTGATAAAAGTGCCATATAGAACATTGGCCAATCTTATCCACTGATCATTCTGACTATCACTTCACTGCATCCCATGACAGCTATTACATCCATTTAATTATAATATATTTAAACTTCTGCCAAACCATTCTCAAACTATTGACTGTCACTTATAGTATGAAAATTGAAAACATTGGTCCAGTTATACACTTGAGCTTTCAGAGAATTCCTATTTTTATAAACTTTTTATAGTATGTCTAAATTTTCACTCATATCAAACTTAATGGGTTTTTGAGTATTTTATTATATCTCCAACCACTGGAAGTTTTCGGTTAATCGCTCCTGAAGATGTATTTTACACTTTGTACTGACCGTTATTTCCTTGCCAGTGGCGAGGTGTCCTTATAACTTGGATTATATCGTAGAAGCTTGAGTTTTTCATGACTTCTCTTTAACCATAGACGAATAAACCAGAAGGATCACCAATGTCACTTACTCTCTATAGAAGTTTGGCTGTTGAGTTCATAGATGGCGCTATTATTTTAAGCAGTGGTCTAAGTAACATACGAAATGAAAGAGACAGAGGCGTATTAATAAGAACGCGATATTGTATAGACATTGGCGTACCTATTTATTTATTCGGCCGTATTTTAACCGACTGACGTTCATGAGAAGCTGAAATTGACCCCACTTATGGAAAGAGATAATATCAGATAGGTAATAATTGACACCTCGCCCCTGTTATACAACGCTAATCTAGTCTTCGGATTGTGTACGAATTTGGAACAGTACGCGTAAGATCAAATCTAAGTTCCTCTTTGAAGCTATCGCGTACTATCGCTGATTTTTAGGTTAGTGCCGGGTTTTGCAACGATATTTATGGTAATATGGAAAAGTGACATGACCAGCAACTTCTTTGTTGAGAGTAGCGCCTTTAGGGTTTCTTAGTTACCTAAGCAGACTTCGGTTCAGATGCCATTCGAATTTACTCCACGCGAATTCTTTTTTCTTTGCACAATATCAACCGCGATGCCAAAATGTCAATTAATTCGTTTAATAAAAAAATAAAAATGATGCGCTACAAGCTGATTTGAACCGCCGCCTCAGTCAGCTCTTTGCTCTTATCAACTGAGATCTCAAGGTGTTACTCAGGTCCTTCGAATGTCAAGTGGTATAACGCTGTACTCAAATGTCCTAATAAAAGTATTCAAGTCTAGATTAGCGTTCGTAATGTTGGGTCTAAATCTATTGTATAAGTAGATGTAATAATAGTTATGAATAAATTGTATACATCAATCACTTGAATATTTGCTATAGCTAATTAATTTACGAATAAGGTCTAATATATTGATAATCGTTTGTTCTATATACAATCGTCTTCGCGACGCTGGTGTACTATTAAATTAAATATTACCAACTTGTATTCTGTAGTTAGTAATTAATTATGAGAATAAGAATACGCTTCCTTGTGCTCAATGTCAATACATAACGGTCTAACATTAATCTACTAGTATCTTTATACCTTTCTACTTATTTATACATAGTTTTGAGCGTGGGCGACTAAATAAAGAGATCGGTCAATGTTTGTATAAAGTCGCGTTTCCCTGCTGTTAGCTGTTTTCACTGTAGAGATCTGTACCATTTATTTCGTAGCATAGGCTTACTTAGCTTATCACAGTAGAGCTCTGCTCTGCTTATCACAGTAGTTAGCATCATAATATATTAACTCGATGAAAAAGCTTCCACAGGTCCCTATTACGTTCAGCAGCCATACCAAATTAATAGTATAGAGACTTCTCCATAGTGGTAACACCTATAGCAGTTATTTTATTTTGAATACGAGTAAAAGTGATTTTTTATAGACATTGGCAGTCCTCTTGATTTATTCGTTCATAGTTTTGTGTAATCACTTACTTGGATATGTTACTTATAGCGGTTGTTCAATCTCATTATGTGCCCACTTTATATTTTAATATTTGCCTACTAACAGTATGATATGATACCAAATTAGAGGATTGAATTATTGTATTGTTATGTTTAGCTCAATTTATTGTGTAGATTAACCGACTACATGTTGGGATCAGAAAGCAGTCGTTGATGAAAATTTTGCCCCCTCGTTGTTGTCCAATCAGAAGCCATATTTATTTATTTGGAAATACAATTTATCAACATAGCAGCTTACGCAATGGCGTTGGAAAACTTAAAATAACTTAATACATGTGAATAGCCAAGCCAATTTATAACATGACTAGCTTCCGCCCGCGACTTCGTCCGCGTGGACCCGGGATAAAAACTATCCTATATTTTAATCCAGGCTATAAACTATATTCGAGCAAAATTTCATTCAAATCGGTTCAGCCGTTTAAGCGTGATTGAGTAACAAACATCCAAACATCTAAACTTTCGCATTTATAATATTAGTAGGATATACAACTTAGCGCGCGGCTCCGTCTGATATCACTTTACTGAAAGAGAACTCTTTAGGTATAGCAGTAAAGTTAAGGCAATAGAAACATGTACCTTTGTATCCTTTATTGTTAAGAGTGGTAAAGTATGTGTTTCAATTTCCTTGACCTAGTCAAGGAGGCTGGGTTTTTGTCACTAGAAAAACTTAGTGGCTCAATCTGTAGGTCTCATACTGTACAAATTTTACTAAGGGACACTTTATTTATTTAATTATTTAAACTTTCTTGCACAAAATCAAAAAAGGCGGACTTAATGCGTCAAGGCATTCTCTACCAGTCAACCATACGGCTAAACAGAGACTTTCAAATACTTTGCCACTATTTGCACGTCAGAAATATAATCACAGAGTGAAACGAACCTCAGCCTTCTGAAACCAACATAGAAGTCACTTTTTCTGTTAATTTACTTTTAATTGTCACATTTTTAGTAATAACTAATTAAGAGTAAGGGGGCTGGTCCCTGTATTTAATTGTGGAGTTAAGTAATTACGTTGTTGTGAATTTTATATGCGAAGCTATGCGTTGTAAGTAATTAATCAATGTTATAATAAAGTTAAAATTCTAATACTTCCCGGAGAAGTGGTGCAGGACATAGTCGCTTCATTTCTTTCTTATAGCTGGGGCCGATTTCACAAGGGCGTGTTACTTGCAAAACAATCGAAAGCCTCTTTTCAACTCCTTTTGTTAGAAAGAGACTTCGGCTTGTGTGACAAATCACAAGTTGTTATACAATAGGCCCCTGGTGTCATCTACTAAAGGCGATTTCAACTTGGCTTCGACAAAAAGTTACTATCTAGTGCCGGTCGGCCAATTACAGGAACGTTTTAAGGCCTGAATCACTGACGCGGCCTGCGGTGGCGGTCAATAGTAAACTTGACAGTTAATGTCAACTTTACCATTGTTTTTACTGTCGCAACGGCAGGCCGCGCCAGTCTGTGGGAAGCTTCAAGCGTAAAGCGAACGCGAACGCGAACGACGAATTATGTGACATTAAAACTGTCACATAATTCGTCGTTCGCGCTGAAAATGATGATTTTGTAGTAGTTATTGAGTCTGCCGGTATATTGTATAGATATTTGGTATGCCATGCCATGTTTCTTAACTGACAATCCCCAGGATCGCCAAGATTGTGCATAAGAAAGGTTTAGCGACGAAAGGTATTTCTTTCAATAATATAAACAAATGAAATGAAGGAAAATGTGTTGCTTGGTTTACATACTGAGATGAATGACAAATATTTCAAAAACATTTGGATGTAACAAGAAGGCTTACGCAACAGTCTTTTGAATAACGCACTAATACATTTTGAATGAATGTCTATGTTCGAAGTAATATGAATGCAAATTGTTAAGTGTTGTAAAATAAAAGAATATTTACAATTGATGTTTTTCATTGGACATGAAGGAAAAATCTTTTCAATCATAAAACATTTTATTACAAACAATAATTAAAAAACATATTTTTACATTATATAACTTATTACAATTCCAACATCGCGTTATATATTATAAATGCAATTTATATACTCTCCCGTAACATTTTGTATAGTTGGGACTTAATTTAAATGATTATGATAATTTAAATCCTGTACAATGTCAGCGTTCAAACTGGAATGGGAATAATATGCAAATTTAAAAAGTATGTTTTATAATTAGAAATAACTAGAATAACAAATATATTTTCCATTATGAAATTAAAAGTACCTACTTAATATGGTACTTATATAAAAGGCATCATTGTTTATACAACAATAAGTCATACTTCGATAACATAATCATAGCATCCCATTACGTTACTGGAAGTAATACGATCTGAATGAAGACATAGCCATCGTGAGGCGAAGGCTAGTAGTAGGAATAGTAAATATATTATATCTTATTTACATGTATTGGTGCATTTGGATTTTTTATGTACATTAATCATTTAACCATTCTTGGTACTACAACTCAATGACCGTACTTAGTCTTCCACCCATTCGATGGGTGTGCACGAATGATGTGTTAGCACAAATTGTATTAAATACACTCGACAACTTACTTTGTGATTTAACACGGGTGGCATTAAAAAAAAGGCAAAAATGTGTTACATTTTCATCATAACTTTGGGTGTTACCTGTACAGTCAGCGTCATATAGTAAATAGCAGCCAGAGTAGACGAATATTTCGTAACACACCCTTATTCTTACAGTAATAAAGACATGTGCTGAAATATTTGGCTACCTTGACTGCTACTAACTATATGATACTAGCTTTGTCTGCGTGGACTCGGAATAAAAACTATCCTATATTTTAATCCAGGCTATAAACTATCTTCGTGCAAAATTTCATTCAAATCGGTTCAGCCGTTTAAGCGTGATTGAGTAACAAACATCTAAACTTTCGCATTTATAATATTAGTAGGATTCTGACTTGATTGATGATTGGAACTCTGACATTCCATAAATCAACTTAACAATCCTTTTACATCTCAATCCATTGCATTTACACTGAAATCAATACCAAATCCAGTAATTTGCATTTGGAAAACAAAGACAACATCAAAGGTCAGATAAGGCGGAAGTAGTTTTGTGCTTAATGAGACAAAAAAAAAGGTCGTTTCTCGTTCAAATTTTTTTTTTTCTAGATTCGTACTGATTCACGATATCGTGCCAAGCAATAGTTTTCATGGACCGGTACATAACTATCAACTGACAATAGTACAGAAAATTGCTGAAAATCAAAACACAATAGTCACTAAATATATAACAATAATGACCCTTATAGTATACCCGAAGTGTAATGTGTGTCCCCCTGCGCGATTATTAGTTTTAAGATATCAAATCTTGACTGATGCCCTCACGAGCTTAGGCTATTCAGAGTTAGTACATTTTAACTCTCGGCACAGCTTGCAATAGTTGTACGTCCTCGCTTGCCGCGTGTTAAGGCTGGGTTCACACAGTCAGAATTCTGAAACTGAACTCAGTATCTGGACCACTCAATAGCTAAAAAAGGTACACCCTCTGGTAGCAATCCTGCACAAAGTGTACCGTTTTATTTGCTCGTGAGTGACTCTGATGCAGTAACTAAATTCCGTTCTGTGTGAGCCCGGCCTAATACTCTACCTAGCCTATAACAAAAGGAACATCACTGACTAAGGCTAAGGCCAGGAAAGATGGATATTGCTTGTGAACGCACTAGTGTTCCGAAGCAGGTTTACCCCGACGGAATTATATGTTGTGCTTTAAAAAAAGTAAACTAATTAAAAAATTTAAAAGTAAAAACCTAAAACTTAATATAAATTGTAAGAACTTCGTGGTGTGAGAAATGGTTCAACCCGCGGTCACACGTGTTGAATCATTTCGCAGTGCTTAGTCTATTGCTACGATATTTCCGACCATATTTTGAGAAAATACAACTTGCGTTAGCCGTACTCATCGGCGAACATTCTACTCATGAATCAAGGCACTTCTGTCAACGCTGAAAGGGTTAACACTGCATATTTACACGCTAGTCTTTACATCTCCATGGATTATTACGCATATATTTCAAACGGAAATCCACATTTAAGACTCAGACTCGCATGAATTATTTACATGTAACATAAATCCATAGAGCTAAATAGAATAATAGAAGCGCGTCCCAATCCTAAAACGAGATCATTAACTGGACCGCTCTTCGGACAAATTGTGCGATTATCAGGTACAACAAACTAAGAAGTTCAGTTCATTTACATTAAAATAAAAATCCTATCATAACAGCCTCGATTCGATCAATCGTAAGTAAAGACTTACCTGAGAATAATCAAGAATTATTTATGTATATAGTCTGCTATTTACATAAATATTTCTTAAAAGTATACCGTTAATTATATTAGCGCCTACGCCAGATTGATAAAATGGAACCTACACTGTTAAAAGGCCTCTTAGTTCAATTCAAACATATGGGTAAGAACTGTTTACCTCATTAATACAATAAACCAACAAAAACGGATACATCTAACTATACCCCCTGTGCGACACACGTAACACCTTTACAATGTACAACAATTAAATAATTATCTATCCCGAATATAATCTAATACGTGCATATGATACAAGTAGGAATTTGCCTCACTTACCGCAAACGGCGGCCGTTGTTCCCTTCAAGTATACTTTATTAAAGATATCTGTCGGAAATTGTCTTCAATCTTGCGTCCATATATCTAAGAATTCACTTCCCTATTGTAATTCTTGTCACGTAAAATTCGTTTACAATTCTTTGTATGCCAACACCAGTTAAAACCGCCGTGGCCTTCAGGTTTATGGTTCGTGAGACGAGCCCGTCAACAAAATAATGAATCTGCATAAGACGAAGTCACTTCATATGTTAAAGAAATTTCGTATCCAGAAAACAAGGTCTTTGTCAATGTCAATGACACAGCTTGAAGATCAAAGTGCATCATTATAACACTTCATGTCTGCCGTAGACTAAGCCACAGTGACGCGGCACGTTCTACGTCCGATGTTACTATATGTATGACACACGTCAGCCTCACTAATAGTGGTCATCTTGTACCATAATTCTCTCTTCGTGGACGCAAGACTGGCCACACCAACGTGCCATTTGGCTTGGAAAACGCGAGTAAAGCTAGTTATTTGCGTACTAGTCGACAGTCCACACGTGTTGGTCAAGAGGCAATTCCCTGTAGTCAGGAGGGCGAGAGTTGCGCGCTAGATGGCCAGCGGTTTGTCCTTGCACTGCTCGACGACGTAGTTGGTGAACCGCTTCAGGAACTTCGGGTACTCGCGCTTGTAGACCGCGCGGAGCACGCCCGCGGGGGCCCAGCCGCCGGGGTTCACTGTGGAGACAAGAACGGTTCAAAATATTATGAACAAAATCTAGATGGTTTACTATAATCCATACAGAAATCAAACACAGTGAAAAAAAATATCGGCTAACAGAACTCGACCCAGCCTCCCTTCGCGGATAATCTCCGATAAAGAGATCTCCTGGATTAATCCTGTAATAAATAAAGCCTTACCCCCTTATTCATAAAACATAAAATGCCTCCGCTAAATAAAATGTATTCTGTCCCTTTCTGACGAACACAGATGTCAACGTGACAGATAAATACAAACGAATTTTAACGCCATTTTAGTTAAAACAGGCTTGTAGGACGTTTATGAATACGGCCGTTAATGACTAACCAACTACTTTGCTTGGCAAGCCACTTACCCAATAATTGCGCCACTTTTTGTCAACTATCGGCTTGAACTAAATCAAATCCGCTTCTACATTGTCGCGTCATGCATGGCCCATGGCCCATGGCACATGGCCGCCCAAGACTTACAAATAGGGTTACGATTATGTTGGTTTTAGATTGCTTTTATAGGATGAACTCGATAAAGCTGCCGGAATGCGTGGGGAAGATCGCGGGCGGTTTTAACCTCCTTATTCATAAAACTTAAAATGCCTCTGATAAATAAAATGGTTTGTCAATTTCTCACAAACATAAATGCCGAAGGAATTATAACGCCGTTTTAGCTAACCTATTCGGTTTGATGAACAATTATGAATAAGGGCATAAGAATGTCGTGTTCCTCGTGATGTGTAAGGGCGCAAGGCCTCCAGGGGACGTGTTGTGTTGAGAGTGAGGCTCCCGCGTTCCTTCAATAAAGGCTCGGCAACGTGCATGTAGTACTCTTGGAATCGTAAGTGTTTATAGGCTACAGTGTCTGCTTACCAACAGGCAGACTGTATGCTTGTTTGTCGCCGTCGTAGTATTGAAATAATACTAAGAGTTCCTGTGTGATTGTTTGAGGTGGTTTCAACCATCCTGGGGCGGGAGTGGTATCGAACGTGGTTCAAATGTTCTGTCAGTTACCTTAGACCAGTCATATTTGACCAGATCGCTAAAATCGCAAGCTAACGGCTAATTGTGATTTTTTAAATGCATTGTTAGGACCTTACCTTATATCCAAATTGGCAGCTTTGAAAGACCTGTGCTAACTTTGCAGCACTCGAAAAACAACGAAATTTTCGTACATTTTTTGGTATTCTCAATATAAATCCTAAACTTAGCGGTTTTAAAATAAAAATCTATACATTTGTGTTTTTTTGTAGCAATTCGAAGCTGCAAACTTGTATATACGGTACAGGCAGTGGTCTTAACAACATATTAAAAAATCCCAACTAGCCGTTAGGTTGCGATGAGAATGTTCGATATGCGTGTGGTTCACCCGAACACATACCCGTGCTGCAGTAGGCGATGCTGGTGGTGATGTTGTCCCGCGAGGGCCGCGCGCCGGCGGGGCTGGCGCTGCGGCACGCCAGGCACACCGTCACGAACAGGCGGATGCAGCCGCTCGCGTTGGCCTGGAAACAATCATCGCCGTCGTTATCATCACTACGAACGGTGCAATTGCAAGTATACCATGAATAAACTTCTCATTCCATCCTGCACATTTTATTCTAACCTATGCGACGAAATATACTTGGACAATCGAGTTCGGCACATTACAGTTTTTTTGTCGGGTAGTCTGCGGTTTCGGCGGAATGCTTCCACGCGTTGGTCTAGGACTGCCGACTCAACTTCACACGGCCTCTCTTAAATGCAGCGTTCTCACCGCCGAAATGTATGTACCTAGGTAGTCCACAAAATCTTGTTACTTATACAGGTCGGCCCAGTGCTGCGGGCTGATCTATTTCACGGCCTCTCCTTAAAATCGCCGAGCGTCCCCGCTAGCCAACTGGCCTGCCTGCCGTGCTGCCGTGCTGCCGTGCTGCCGTGCTGCCGTGCTGGTGGAACACTGACCGGGTAGTCCGCGTTGACGGTGGAGTGGTTGGTGACCGCGTAGGTGTGCGGGTCGGCGGCGCGCACGTGCGACCAGAAGAGCGCGTCCCGCTGCGACACCGGCCAGATGCGCTTGAACGTCTGGTGGAACACCACCGCGTCAGACGAGATCTCTTCCACTATCGTCATGTTCTCTAGAGTCGCTGGAATGTTAACATTCACGGTTTAACTCTGATCACTACAGTTTGTTTACAGTTCACCAGTTATTGAAACCGGATTCACACTTATCGGACGTGTTGTGACGTGAGCGCGACAGAATAGATATTGGTTTCATACATTTAGTTAAGTTAGATTCACACCTGACAGCTACTGTTTTCTCAGGCGACAGAGCGCGTCACGTCAGATAAGTATGAATCCATATAGTTACAAGACAGTCTTCTAAAAACAATAGCATGCCAAGAAGTTGATAAAAAGTTTTTACGTCGATTCTGGTCTCCGGTCAACGAAGCAGTAAACATAAACAGACTCAAAAAACCAATTATGCAATCAAATCAAAGAAAGTATGTGCAAGCCTATCAAATATATGTTTAGGGAGCCAATACCGATATATGATATCCATCCCCTGATTGAGGCTTATTACATTTATTGTAACTTTTTTTAAACAAACAAACAAATACCTTTTATTGCACCACGACAAGAGAAAACATCTTACAAAAACAGGCGCTCTTATCGCTTTAAAGCGATCTCTTCCAGACAACCTCATACTGTAAAGGCTCTGCACTATACGTCGTGGGAGCGAGCGGCGGCGCTCCGATCTTTCCCAAAAAGTAATAATCGAAGTAACGGCCGAATCCTATCATCCAAATTGGCAACTAAAATACAGAGGCTCTAGTGTAAGTTTTACCGAAACAAAACGTTACGATCGCGTTTGCGTTTTACGTTTGACAGCTAAACGCAAACGCGGTCGTAATGTTTTGCTTCGGTAAAACTTATACTAGAGCCTTTGTATTAAATGAATATCAACTTACTTTCCCACTCGTACCGGTAGCGGGGGTTGAAAAAGTAGTGGCACATCTCGCGCGCCGAGACCCCGCGGACCTTGTGCATCGCCTTCAGGGGGTCCATCACCATGCCGTCCACCTCCACCTCTCTGAAACAACACACACATATGTCATACAAGAGCTTGCTACTTGGACGGTGCCGAATATGTAGTATAGAGAAAACCTCTTCTGCAGGCCAGGTGAAGTTCAATCTTATGTCTATGGCCACATAATAAATAACTATTAGTATTACGCGCAAAAGGTTCTCTGTTAACAAACACTTTGTTTAGGTATGCCGAGCGAGCCTTAACGTGGGTATCCCTTAGTATCGTATGCAACGCGCTGCGATAGAACGCGTGCGTGTCGTAACAGCGCTAACATACCGGCTGGGGCTTGTACCGGCGCGACGAAATCACGGAATGAGCCGCCTCTGCTGTGGCATAAAGACTTTGATTGGGAAATATTTTTCTCTTTATTTGTAGATTCGAAGTTATAAAATGTTTACGGTATCGCCACATGACAGTCAGCAGCAGAAACTGCGGATGGAGAGGTAATGAAGTGATATCTTAGATCATTTGAGAACATCGTCTCGAGTAGCTTCCATTACTGACCGTACGAAAAGCAATACGATCTATACGTAACATTTTGAACGACATTTTAAGGCGATGCCTTGATTTGAGTCGAACACGCCCCCTAGACAGAGACACGCTGATGCCTTCCGCGCACGAGGTAAAGAGATGTAACACTCTTCGGGAATGGCTTTTTGGGACAAATTTCGATAAATACCTAACTTAGAGACGTTTTATTTAAATTTCATAAAGTGAGATTTTAGATGAGATAAAATACTATATTATTAACTTGATAGTGTCGTAAAATAATGTATGGTTTGAGTAGGCTGATTAAAAAAAGGATAAGTTTCTGTCAAAAATTTCATTTTTGGCACAAGCTTTTATTGCCGACTGTACTTTTCTGTATACCATCATCAACTACTCATTGACACGATTCAAACGAGCCCAAACTCAACGGGGTTACTTCGGTTAAATACTGAATTCCCATGGCCACCTTCTGTCTCCATCATCAACTCAGCTCCATGGTACCATAATATTGAATTGTCATCTAAACTATACTAATACCCAAAATTTCAACTCAATCGGATAACGACAAGTGACTGAAAAATGGATTGCAAATATTGACGGACAACTTACATACATAGTTACATACGAACAAGTCAAGTTAATATAAAGCTTGTAAAAATACAGACCCAACTTTGGTTTTTTTTCTATCCAGGTTTTTAGCAATCATGTATCGATAAAATCAGATAAACAATCATATAGTCAAGAATCATATATCTGAAAATCAGACCTTATTGTTTCTTAATCTAGTCAGAACGGCGCTTCAAAGCACACGATAATTTCCAATGCACAGCCTTAAGTAGAGATTTCGCATACAACAGCATCTATTATACAAGTTTGTTTAAAACTAATGACAATATTATGAGGTGTGGTGACTGTAATCTCATTGTCATTGCTTCATCGTCCTTAATTTAATTAGTTATTTATAAAGACACCCTCGGTTTGTTACACCCTATCCTCTCTCCATCTATCTATATTTGTACTGATAAGAATTTAAGAATATCTTGTGAATACCATTGTAGCAACGAATATATGAATATGAATATAGACATCAATGCTCAGTTCGACCTACGCTCTTGTAAAGGGTAAGTGTGTTGTTGAACAAATTGCCTCGTTTAAATGGCACGTGAGTTATTATTTGTTTCAAATAAATCGTTCGTAACACAAACTAATCCAGGGACAAAATGGCACTGTACCTACTATAATTATTAATTACTTAGTTTAAAGTATTAAACCTATTTACAAAACAATAGTCTAAGCTCCTACAGTTTATTCTTGCTAATTACTGATAATACTTCAAAGGATACAATACACAACACTACTTCTTTGTTGATATTAATTTCATTTCGTGTAAAAACTTCAACAAAATGATGTTTGATAAAATGTTATATTAAGCCCACCTGTGTTTTTACACCACATTTAATTTGTTTATTTCTATCATAAACCACTATTCTCTATTCGATGCCTTATTGCTTTATCGCCGCACTATCATTAATAATAGTATTAGCAGACTTAACGACATACAAACACAAACGATAAGGTTGTACAAAATCTCAGATCCACGTCAAGTGTGTCTAAAACCAGTCGCTGTATATTGTCGGTCAGTGTGTGCAATTGCTAAAAAGCATCGCTTAAACTCTTTTGTAAATTAAAAAAAAACGAGTTACAGCCTCGTTTGCGAAACAAAATGTCTGCAAAACAAATGGAAAAAGAGCGTCAGAAATGGTGTATCTCATCCGTTACATTGCGAAATAAAGGGGTAAACCAATTAACATTGCGTCAGTAAGTTGCAACACCGGCACCGGCCATTTTTATCCCGAATAATAAACATGCCACGCGCGCGATCAACCTTCGCTGTTGTTTACAAATCAAACTGGCCGGGTTTAAACCCATTTCACGGCACGACGGTTCTATTGGTTTATCCATTGATATTATTATTTTGGTTCATTCATTAGTTCTATTGGTTTATCAACCGTAACACCATATTCATTACGTCCTTATTACATTATTGGGGGCGCGTTTGTAATTAAGACTAGTATTCGTTTTAGCACTAGAATACCAAAATGGATCAACACCAACCGGCTGTGGTCGACTGGCAATAATTAACCTTACAGTGCGCGTGCCGCCTGCGCTCATGCAGTATTCATTTTCGTTTTTTTTAATTTTCTACGGTGCACTAGATCACGCTTAAGAGTCCGCAGTAAGCTCGGCCGAATTTCACCTTCCCATACAAACGTAGTTACGCTCTTATTTTAAAACTACGTGTTGGATTGTGACGAAACTTTGCATATACAATGACATGAGGTATATATATGTCTGTAATTAGTTTATATGGTTCCAGTTTATAAAACAAACGAAATACAGCAGAAACAAGTTTTGTATGAAAAACTTTAATTCGCTGTATTTTTTTTAATATAATATCTGAAGCTACATAAACTAATTACAGACCTGGATATACCTCATGTCATTGTACATGCAAATGCAAATGCAACACGTAGTTTTAAAATGAGAGCGTAACTATGATTGTATGGAGAATCGAGCTTACTGCGGACTCTTAATGCTTTGAAATGCTGTGGGTCTATATGAGAGACGTATTGAAATGGAGCCGATGTTGTAAGTTTACCGAATAGACCCTCTAAAATGTATCAGCTTAACAAGGAAGGAAGGAAGACAACAACAACAATGATGTAACAACCTTTATAACAAATCAAATGTTAAAAGCATAGAACCAACTTCCCTCAGAAATAGTGAACGCTAAGTGTTAACCAGTTCAAAAATTGTTTGACAAACTATTCAAAGCAGTTTGAACCTTTGATAAGCTGCTAAGTGAACTATGATTTAAACGTATAAATATCTGTCTGTCTAAAATATAATCTGTCTACACTTTTATTCCTCAGACCACAATTTTAGGAATAAAAAATTAAAAGGCCAGGTCAGGAGTACCCGCAACCGACGAGACTGTATGAGGAGATGTATGGATGTGATCGAAGCGAAAGAAGTATGTAAGGACCGTAGTATTTGGCGTTCCTTAGTCTCTGCCTACCCCAATGGGATACGGGCGTGAGTATATGTATGTATGTATGTACACTTTTATTAACACTGATCAGATTAAAAAAAGCACTGATGTATACCTATAGAAAAGACTTTCTGGATGGACGTAGGGTATATTTTAGCCCGCGGCTTAGAATGGGTTCTCCGCAATGCGCGGGCAAAACCGCGCCGGCAGCTAGTTATAAATAAATTGGGATCAAATAAGGTACCTCCTATACATCCTCATGTCCCCTTCTTCAGCGAACAGCTGCCATCCGATGCCTCCGCCGACGCCCTCGAACGCCGCTTGGATCTGCTCTGTCGATATCCTATCAATCTATAAAGAAAAATATAAACTTATGAGATGATTTGAGTTGGCCGAATTGGATCAAAGTGGTCCATTCAAAAAGCAACTCTACCGTCCAGGTTAGAAGATCCAATGACAGTTTAATAAAAAGTCAGCCACATTAAATAATCTCAACCATAGTCCAACCCGCCTAGATCGGGCGCACGAATCCGCGCTGTGAGCCGCGGTGCCGCACCGCTCCGTGTATTCCCCGCCTTAAACTCGGCATCCACGCACCTCCGAGGTGCGATTCACCTGAACGCGGTTGACACTGTTGACGTGACACTCATACCACGACGATAGCACGCAAGAGTACGTGATATTGTGTGTTTTCTAGCTATAAAACATCGGTTTTGTTATACTAACGGCCTTCTGTACGTTAGACAGAGTTAATTCTGTGGGCTCATAACGTCAGCCAATCTAAACATACAGGCGACACCCCCGAATCTACATGTAAGTTCCTTGGAAAAAAAACCGAGAGAAACATGTATACGAGACAAAATCAAAAAGAAATAAAAACTAAAGAAATTTTTTTTTTTTTATACAACGACGGTGGCAAACAAGCGTACGGCCCGCCTGATGGTAAGCGGACACCGCAACCTATAGACGCATGCAACTCCAAAGGAGTAACATGGGCGTTACCGACCCTTGAAATGTTTCAGGATTCGCCGTGTTGACAGCTGAAGGAACAAATTCCCTCACTCTTAACACAACGCATCCTCGGGAGCTCTGGCGACCTTGCTCGCCTCCAGGAACACAACACTACTACAGAGCAACTAGTAGTGTTATTATGGCTGTGGTCTTCTGCAAGGCGGAGGTACTTCCCCAGTTGGGCTGATCCACATTCGAGCGGGATGACATTTCGCTGTGCCCTACCTCACCAAACCAGATGTCAGACATAGGGTTGCCAGGGGGACTTTTGGCTTGAAAACCAAAATGTCAGGCAATGTATATCCTCCCAGCGTTATTCCCGGTTGTGCCCTAAAGGAGCCCGGGGTACACCTCTTGCTCTCACCGCTTTGACACCTAATCCCACGATTTGGCATAGGCACTAATTTGACGAAAGCGACTACCATCTGACCTTTCAACCCAGACGGAAAACTAGACCTTATTGAGATTAGAACGGTTTCCTCACGATGTTTTCCTTCACCGAAAAGCTAACGGTATATATTCCGAAAAACTCATTGGCACGGTCAAGAGCTTTAATTGTTGATCCATTTAGGTGTCAACATATTTTGATTTTTGAATAGGTAAGCTTTGAAAGATCCAGTATGAAGTGAGCTCTAAATAGCTCAATAATTAAAATCCTCGACCGTACGAGCCTGGTTTAGAACCCACGACCGCAGCTTGACAGCCGGAAAGCCTGAACCACTAGGCTACCGTAGCTTCTCGAATCTCTAATGTACGAATACTGTTTAGTTTGGTACTAAATGGAAAAACCCTATCACTGAGAAACGTGGACGATTTATGTTTTTAACCTCCACATACAAACAAATTACCAAGTTAACGACAGCGGGGGCTTAATGACATGGTCTATTTTGTTCTGCCCTTATTTATATCCTCAATTACTATACAATATTTATCACGCCAAGGTGACCCAAATAGATAAATGACGTCACGATTGCAGGTCCCACACCCCAAACCAATTAAGCCCAAACCTATTGTATGTTTATCCTAAATACCTACCCCACATTTTAACTAAGAGCTTGTACAATAAACTAGGAAACTCTTTTTTTTCTTTATCGGGAAAAACAGACAGACAAATTACAGAAACATACAAAATAAGATAGTTAAAGCCTATCATTATCATCATATTCAAAAAATGTATCCCATCCCTCATATTTTTCTATTGCTATAATTGCTATCAACGCATTTTCTCACGGAACGCTTTTGTCATCTTGGACAACCGTGAAGTCTCACGGTCGCAACCAGACTAAGCGCAAAAGAGCCGCCCGAGTCGATCGGGCGGTTATTTTGGACAACCATTTGTATCGGCTGATTGTGTCTAGTTACTTGTACTAAATGAATGCATCGGCGTGTTACCTCGCTCCACAGCGGGTGCACGGTGAGCCGGTTGTCGACGGTTGGCGGCGGCAGCTCCACCTGGTCGCGCGTGTGCACGGCCGGAACGACGCGCGCGCACCGCTCCTCCTCCATCTTGTCGAAGCCTGTCTCCACGGCATCGTAGAACTCGTCGTCGGGCAATGTGGAGTGAGGTCCCTCCTGGCGACAAAAGGAATTGTTAAATATCATCATCTTGACAGATCATTTGAACATCGTCTGTGCGCGAGGGACAACGCCTCTCGTGACTATGTAAGCCAATCCAGGAAGACATTTGCGTTCACATTGGTAAATAAATACAGTACATATATATATATATATACATATATATATATAGTGTACCCTCCGCATATATATATATATATATATATATGGGAGGGTACACTTATGATAATTATGTACCTAACGTACGTTCCGAAGAAAAACCGATGCAATGGAAAAAACCGGCCAAGTGCGAGTCGGACTCGCGTTGCAAGGGTTCCGTACATCACAAGATTAAAAAAAAAATTTTTACTAATGGTGCGTTTTTGACGTTTCATAAAAATAAGCTGATTTGATTTTTGTCAAATACCGTATTAAGACTCACGCTTGACTGCACATAGGTTTTCCCGTCATCTGTAGGTAAAGAACTATTTTGTGTATTTTTTTCAAAATTTTAGAGTTTCGGAGATGAAGCCCCCCTTTGGTCATTTTTTGGCTATTTTCTTAAATAATTTCTAAACTAATTATTTTAAAATTACAAAAAATAATATATATTTTAGATGCACACAATGAGCTCTTTCATTTGATATGTAACACGATAGTATATGCAAAACTTTATTTTTTAATTTTCTCATCCCCCCCCCCCCCCTCCCTAAAACAGCCCCCATGTTTAAAATTCATTCGTTTGCGTTACATATTCTTCTTTGGGTCACAAACTTACACATGTGTACCAAATTTCAACGTAATTCGTTCAGTTTCGGAAAAAATAGGCTGTGAATCCTATAAGGGTTCCGTTTTTTCCTTTTGAGGTACGGAACCCTAAAAAAACGTTGTGAATTATGAAATTCTAGCTGATAATAAGTTTAAAATGAACAGTGAACTTGAACACAAGTTGCACCAAGAAAAAGTCAACAAAGATATATTATAATTCCTCACACGTTAACCCAGATACGCAAAGGACATCGTTAGGAAACGAATTTAGTCGATTCCATGTGGGTACTGTCGCCCGCCATACGCCAATAGCATGATAAGTTGGCGGCGACCTTGTTCCTATGGTGTTACAACACCGTATAAACTTCTCCTTGGAACTAATGTAACTGAATAAAAAAGGAGTTCGATAAACCCTAGAGTCCATGACATACGCTATGAATGATGTCGATAACTTCCTAGCTTGTATATTAACAAAAATTAAAGGCCCGGTTTTATCAAAGATCTACTTTAGGTAGGTACGTAAGCTTTTTTGCTAGCATTAAAAAAACGTCCGTCACTGGCTGACACCGTTCGATGGAACGCGACGGACGCTCTATCTTGCCACTTATCGCGTGATAAGGCCGACCATGATACGGGGTCAGGACGCATTTCTCAACCGATTCTCGTGAAATTTTGTGAGCAGGTTACTCCGACTTCGACTACGTCCGCGTGGAACTCGTTTAGGTATATCATAGCTCCATGCAAATTTTCACCATCGCCATTTCACCCCCTTAGGGTATGATTTCCGGGCTAAAACTTTCCTATGTCGGGGAACGCCCCGGGACTCAAACTATCTCTATATTCAATTTCATCTAAATCGGTTCAGCGGTTTAAGCATGAAGAGGTAACAGGCAGACAGACACACTTTCGCATTTAATAATATTAGTATGGTTTATTTTCTCGAGTCACTTTCGAGAATAAAAGGAAATATTTTTTATTAATTAGGCTCCCGAGTTCTACAGCTCAACTAAAAACTACTGGGTCTGTAGTTTTAAAAACTACGTCGGTGGCGAACAAGCTTACGGCCTACCTGATGGTAAGCAGAGACCATAGCCTGTGTACGCTTTGCGACTGATTGCTTTATTGTTTTGTGTTCGTTGTGTTGTGTTGACGTTGTGAGCTAGAAACAAATGCAAGTCCGTCACTCGCAACACAGGGCATCCTTGGTAGCTATGCCCTTTATCACGGGCCACTGCGTACGGTGAAAAAGTGATATCAATAATGGCGTTAATAACTAGCTAGAGAATCTCGACGCAACTCACTTTCGCTGCCAACAATCGCTACGCGCTACGCTCGTAGCCGATCCCGTGGTTTTTCACGAATGTAGCGGGAAGCGACTACGGCGTAGGCGCCCGCTAAGCGGGTTCCTGGCAGCGAAAGTGTTAACATTTAACTACAACTTTAGTATTGATTAACGGTACGAATTCACGAAATTCACAAGGTCACATTAACCCCCGATCAAAACATAAGTTCGCTCGAATGACATTGAAACTACACATTGATCACGATCAGGGGCCGTAGACAAGGAAACAATCGACAAGCGCCAACGCCAATAGAAAATAATAAAATGTAGGGGTATGACAGATACCGACGAAACACTTTTCGTTGACATCTGTCATTTCCATACATTTTATTCGTTTTTTATTGGCGTTAGCGCTTGTCGATTGTAACCTTGTCTAGGCCCCCTGATAATGCAAGCTCGATTTAGACACAAAACAAATGACAACCAAGCGTAGTTATTATGATCATTGATCATGATAGAGCAATTATGTACAGTACACAGGTTTCATTGAAAACTGAACAGAATAGAAAAAAATATATATTACTAGCTTCTGATGCCCGCGACTCTGTCCGCGTGGTACTCGTTTATATCGTAGCTTCATACAAACTTTAACCCCCCATTTCACCCATGATTTCGGGGATAAAAACTGTCATCTTATGCCCTTCCCGGGGCCTCAAACTATCTCTATACCAAATTTAATTTCAATCGGTTCAGCGGTTAAGCGTGGAGATAGATAGACAGACAGACAGACACTCTTTCGCATTTATTATAGTGTATAGTATGGATGGATGATCAATTATTAGTCAATCAAATTGAAATACGTACCTTTTTGGCCCTTGTCAATAGCGACAATACGGGATAAAAAGGTAAGTGTTTCAGTTTCCTCAAACGCTTTTACGCCATGTTTGTATTCGCGCGTGTTCCGACACCGGGGCGTCGTGCTGCACAACGCCATGCCCGTCCATTAACGCGCCTTTATAAAGTGGGTTCCACATTGAATTTATTTATATAAACGTCTTCAGGACGAAGTGAATGGATGACAGATCAAAACGTGACTTCTAGTTGTGCACAGACGTCCTAATTCGTAACATTCGACTTTCTCTCAATGATTCTTGAGGCAGAGTGGGACAAAATGGCCTGTTATCGTGTTCACATGTACGCACACTTACGCAACTATTACGCTTACGCATGCAAATCGCCAATCTACAGCGCCCGATAAGCCTTTGCAGTTTAGTGTCACATGCATTTTAATAGCAAGAAATTGTAATCTAAGTGGTCGTAAGATTCGAAATAACTAACAACTTCAAAGGAAACTTCCCTAACTAGAACAGAATATAGAACTTATAAATTTATGTATGCATAAATTGTATGCAGAGCCAGCTCGCGAAGTTAAAAACGGAAGATGGTAGAATCGTTTCTTCTAAAACCGAGATTCTGGGTGAGATAGAGCGCTTTTACGGACAGCTATACACGTCAACACGCAAACCCGAAGTTGGTCGGGCAGAAGACCCTAGAGCTAGACTAACCCAGCACTATACCGACGACATCCCGGACATCAGCCTGTACGAGATTGTAATGGCTCTTAAACAGCTCAAGACCTACAAGGCACCCGGTGAAGACGGAATAACAGCCGAACTCCTGAAGGCGGGTGGAAAACCAGTCCTTACGGCCCTTCAGAAGTTGTTCGATTCCGTCTTACTGGAAGGGAGAACTCCAAAGGCATGGGACGGAGGGGTGGTGGTGCTGTTCTTCAAAAAGGGTGACAACACCCTCCTGAAGAACTACAGACCCATCTCACTTCTGAGCCATGTCTATAAGCTGTTTTTGAGGGTCATTACAAACCGTCTCGTACGCAGGTTAGATGACTTCCAGCCTCCCCTCTCGAACAAGCCGGTTTCCGAAGAGGCTTTAGTACCGTAGACCACATCCACACGCTCCGTCAGGTTATACAGAAGACCGAGGAGTATAACCTGCCCCTCTGCCTAGCGTTCGTGGACTACGAGAAAGCCTTCGATTCGATTGAAACCTGGGCTGTACTACAGTCTCTCCAGCGGTGCCAAGTTGACTATCGCTATATCGAAGTGCTGAAGTGTTTGTACGAGAACGCCACTATGTCAGTTCGACTCCAGGACCAGAACTCGAAACCTATACCGCTGCAGCGAGGAGTCAGGCAAGGAGATGTTATTTCTCCAAAACTGTTCACCGCTGCACTGGAGGACGTTTTCAAAACTCTGGACTGGAGAAGGCTAGGCATCAACATCAACGGCGAGTACATCACTCACCTTCGGTTTGCTGACGATATAGTAGTCTTGGCTGAGACCATGGAGGACTTAATACGATGCTCGATGACCTCAATAAAGCTTCCGAACGAGTTGGTCTAAGAATGAACATGGATAAGACGAAGATCATGTCAAATACCCATGTAGTACCAACTCCCATTACAATCGGACACTTTACACTCGAAGTTGTAGACGATTATGTATACCTAGGACAAACTATCCAGTTAGGTAGGTCCAACTTCGAGAAAGAGGTCAATCGTCGAATCCGACTCGGCTGGGCAGCGTTCGGGAAGCTACGGCACATCTTTTCGTCCAATATTCCGCAGTGTCTCAAGACGAGAGTCTTTGACCAGTGTGTGTTGCCAGTGATGACATATGGCACTGAAACGTGGTCGCTTACTATGGGCCTCATAAGAAGGCTCAAAGTCACCCAAAGGGCTATGGAGAGGGCTATGTTGGGAGTTTCTCTGCGTGAGCGCATCAGAAATGAGGCTATCCGCAGCAGAACCAAGGTAACCGATATAGCCCTCCGAATCGCTAAACTTAAGTGGCAGTGGGCGGGGCACATAGCACGTAGAACCGATGGCCGATGGGGCGGAAAGGTTCTCGAGTGGCGACCACGAACCGGAAGGCGCGGCGTGGGTAGGCCCCCCACAAGGTGGACTGATGACCTGGTAAAGGTTGCTGGAGTCCGCTGGATGCGGGTGGCGCAGGACCGGTCACTTTGGCACTCTTTGGGGGAGGCCTATGTCCAGCAGTGGACGTCTTTCGGCTGATATGATGATGATGATGAAATTTATGTATTGGATATAACGATGTATGTTTTGTTTTGTCTATCTCATCATCATCAATTCATCATCATAAACTAAAGAGCCGGGCTCTTGTCGGTGGACTAATACGACAATTAACTTTATCTGCAGCTTGGTTCATAAACGCACGTCTTGGTCTTTCCCTGCCACTCCTTCCCTCTATCATTCCTTTAATTATAGTTTTTATGTAATTGGCATGTCATTTTCCATATTAGACCTCTCCTTTCATATATCAAATTTAGAACCTCTTTGTTTGTTCTTCTTTTTGTCCAACTAATCCTTCCATTTTTCTCCATGCCTTCATTTCAAATGCGTTCAGTCTCTATTTAGCTTGAAAACACAATTCGCTTCGATACGGCAAAGAAAAGTCCTGTGGGTTGTTTAACTAAGCTACAAATTACAATTTTACCAGTCGTACTGAGGCGTCACACTGAGGCGCTCGCCCAATAACGACGGACCAGTCTTGGCAGTTACATGTAAAGTTTTAAGTCATAGTTTTAGAAACGGCCCACTGAACGTAGTAGGGTAATTGTCAGATTTAGGTTCGCGTCTCTTCTGTAGACATTGCCAAAGTTAAGGGCTATAAAGCCTAATTTTTGGTTGAATACTGAATCCGAATAAACGGCGCCGCCTCTTTTATAACCCTATGCATAAACATAATTATATACCTATACACATAAGCCGGGAGTCCGCTGGATGCGGGTGGCGCAGGACCGGTCATTGTGGCACTCTTTGGGGGAGGCCTACGTTCAGCAGTTGACGTCTTTCAGCTGATATGATGATGATAAGCCTTAACTATTGACCTCAGAAAAGTCGATTTTTGTTTTTTTGATTGAACCCAGCAACTACATAAGAGTCGGTAACATTGAACAGTGCAAGGCGTACCTAGTTCCCAAACTATCCACATATTACTCACTATCGAAGCCAATCCCTACTGTCGTTGATGTAGGTAAAGGTAAACTGGGTTTGCACCGGTGACCTATATCGGAATAATGAAATGGATTCACTCTTTAAGTGACACGGCGGCCTCGCCCCGATACGCTTGGAAGCTTGTAGCCGAGTTAAAGAATAAACAAGATAACCTATTTACTATAGCTTAGGTTTCAGAGAAAAGAGGAAAGTGGTATATGAATGCACGCCTTATTTAGATAATATATATGTATTGAAAATAATAGCTGCATCCAATAAAAAGAAAGAAATTCAAAACTTCGTCTGGAATGACGAGTGCGTTATTGGAATGGTTGTGTCAAGCCTATATATTATTTTGGTCACAAAAGTAGAGTAAGTAAACTATACAGATACAGATGCGACGCGTATTGCTCCATTTTCATCCTCCATGCTATGACATGGAGCCCCCCAACAATAAAATAAATTAAAGATTCAAAATAAATTAACTCAACAAACGGACGTGACGATTCCTTATTACGTGGCTAAAACGTAAAATTCAAGCTAATCATTTTTAAGGCTTGGCACGATGCGTACCTAACCCATCTTGTTGTGTTCAGCAAGATAAGCATTGTCACCAAAGTACTTGAGAATTGAGCTACGTCTTTACGCTGACATAAAATTAATATTACAAGCGCATTTGCTGTAAACATCTCGACATAAAAACAAGCAAGTGGCAATAAAACAGCTGTAAAGTTATTCCGTAGGTAGTACCTACTATTTACTTTAGCCGGAGATAAGAAAACACGCCGCAGCCGCAATCAGTCATTTCAAAACAAACAATACGTCGGGCTTCAGCTAAATATAACTGAGACATTGATGCGTGTTTCAGGGACGAGCACAATTAACTGAACCGGACTGGGAACCTTCAATCGTTTTCATAAAATCAAATGGAACGGTGGAAAATCGACATATCGTTGCAAAATGTGGGAAAAATATCTGGTATGCTTTACTGCTTTTACGGCATGGGGGTCAAAAGTGCCGTCCATTGAGCAAATTTACACTAGGAAAGGAATTAATTACGTAAGTTTTCAGCAAAGTATGAGATTAATAGTTTTTTTTATGCTTTAAAGAGATAATAATATAGCGCGTCTATCACTCTTTGCGTTGAGGCAAATAACTTCGAGTTGCACTAGAAATAATAATAATACTGCAGATAGGTGTCCGGATCTATTTGTAATAGCCCAGTTTCATAATCCACCCATATCTCATCACCATCGACCCAGTTCTCTATCCATTTCACACACAACAGCCCCACGCCCGCTGGAACCGGTTCACGGGTATATAACGATGTACCCGCAGGCGGGATCTAGCAGGTGTACTACATCACATTAAACTTCGTCTCCAAAGGGCCTCTACGTGTTGGATCCTTACCCCCACGCACGCCTTCCAAATGACCGGGCTTTGTCCCGTGAATTTAAACCGGAGATAATAATTATTATCGTTTATTTCAGACTAAGTCCATATTAAAATTCATTGCTACATACAGATAAGATCAATAATCATCTTAAGTCTAAGGCTAAAAACGGGACATACAAAACAAAACAAAGACACTATATACAGTAAATTGGTTTGCCGGTCAGTAGATGAACCTAGCTGTAAATGCCCTCAGGATGCCTTAGGATTATAAAAACGAAACAATCGCCCATTTATATATATAAACGCCATATAAACGACTCGACACTACCAACGCTACGCTACAATGATTTGGAAACTAATCGAAACCAAGCAGACGCGTCAAGGTATCCTCGTTTCGAGGGAGGCACACCCCTTTATGGCGTGTCCGAACATTTACCCTGGTGACGTCAATCCGCACCCCACAACCGTACACCGTCCTGACCTGACAACCGCTATTTTTGGTATTCGGACAGACAATTTGACTGCCCGTGAGTGACATAATAGCCGTCGCTATGTCACATTTGGATGTGGGCACGCAATCTAAATATCAGACAGCTTCAACCGTTCACTGCACTTCAGGCATGATAATGACAAATGCTTACGTCAGATAATGAAGTTCGTACATAAATTCAGTCTACATTACACGAGCAAGTTGGATAATAGATAGGTAGGTCTAGTTCGCTCATTAATTGTAGCAGATGTTATGAGACTAATTTTGATCAATTCAACAGCATGTCAAGGACAACCATCATGATCAATTATTAACACAAAAAAAACTGCACAGTGTGTCTCACGTGACATCATCGGTACCCTCATTAGACTTAGATACAGCACAGATCTTGCCATTAGGATCAAAACAGAGTTGGCAGTTTCGTCATAGGTAAAGTTAAAAATTTCAACTCGGTCGCAATCCATTACATAAATTCTCTGGACACGAAAATGTAATTCCTAACTCACACAAGTCGGTCACACCAAGACACAGGCATGTTATGGGCTCATTTTGCACGTACCACATATGGGAATCTAATTTATTATAATCAACTTCCTTCCAATCAAATTCGTCGAACACATTACACAACTCAAGACAAGAGATGCATGGAACGACAAGTCTATCATGGAACTAAACATACTTAAGCATAAGAACAAACTGAAAAAATTGGCATTCAACTTTTCGCCACTGTTATGTAAATGTCAAATCCTTCGATTAAAGGCCTCGTAACTCTACTTTAGGCGATACCGTGGTATACCTAAAGCCTATACCATTTATACAGAAAAAATCATAAGCAGCCGCGCCAAAACGAAGCACGCTCGCTGAACATTACTATATCACACAGTATCAAAAGATCATATAAATAGTCTTCACTTGAAAGTTCATACGTCTCTCTGACTCACCATAACAGAACGCCTATCTATCAGCGGAAGACTAGGTCAGGCATTAACATTACATCACACGCCGGTTAAAAAAAAGGCCCGCCACAATATGGTCTTTGTTCTGGGCCTAGTGTAGGAATTAGCATATTAATGGCGTGACGTCATACGATCCTGGTGGATTGCCTCCTAGCAAAAATACTCCGCCTGGAGTTTAGTCATTAAAAACTAACAATCGTACATTGTATGTAACGGCGGACAGTGGATGGATGTTTAATTCATTGAACTTTTTACCGCCCACAATCTGTCTGTTTTGGCCAAGGATTGGCTGGTAGAGAATGCTTATGGCATTAACTCCGCCTTTTGTACGATAAGTTGTTCTTTCGTGCAATAAAGATTAAATAAATAAACCTTTCTCAAACATGCAATGAAATATTGACGTTGTGTTCTTCATAATGGGCGGGTGTCACGTTTCTGGCGCAGCGAGACGAGAGATCCGTAATGGCATTTCATACAATATTGTAAGCCTGCAATGATAGTCTTTTTTAATTTCCATTCCACAATTCGTGGCACAGCATCACGGCGTTCAGCCATGAAAATTAAAGTTTGATTTCTTGGAGGTTCTTTTATTTATTTCATTGCATGTTTGAGAAAAGCACTATACATACCTCGGCGTGAAAAGGGGTTGCCAGCCCCGGCCTCTATAGTAATGCACCTACTATTATTCCAGAATCAACAAAATAATTGAACACTTTAAGGCTGCGCGGGGCGGGCCACAAGGGACACTTAGCTATCAAGCAAGCTAGGTGTCAAATGTATGGAAGGGGAGTTTTAAAAAAAATGGCAGGTTAAGGTTAGCTAAAGCGATGTTTAAGTCACCTCTAACCTGTCGGTTTTGTTACTAAACGTATGGGATTGACATTGACTGTCGGTTTTGTTACCATCCGTAACTATGCGTTTAAGGGACATCATTTAATGAGTATGCCCGGAAACAACTCTGGTGGATGAGCAGCCTTACGCAGGTTATACAGACGCTAAAAAACAAATCCTGAATGTATCTCCGGTCGTCGGTCGTATTTAATGCTTCCATGTCCTTATACCTAGTCTAGCCATAAGTTCTGTTACTGGCAGTTAACAATGATTTTAAGAAAAATAATAATTCGAATTTCGAATGTTGTGTTTTGACGTAAGTACTTGGATGTTTTTGCCACCATTTATATACAATATAATATTAAAATAAGTAAATTAATAATGGAGTGGGGTGTCAAAGAAAATAGAATTGCTGTGATTGCTCTGCATAAGGTAGGAATGGAGCCGTCCCACATTTTTGAGACACTAAAAAAGTTAGAGATCAGTCGAATGTTTGTGTATCGTACCATTCAAAGATACACCAAAACGTCCTCTGTCGATGACAGTAAAAGATCTGGCCGACCACGTACTGTTAGAACAAAACAAGCCGTTAATGCTGTAAGGGCCAGAATTCGCCGAAATCCCATAAGAAAACAGAAGATCCTTTCTAAGGAAATGAAAATACCACCTAGGACACTTTCGCGTATAATCAAAGATGACTTGAGTCTTGCAGCTTACCGACGATATACAGGACATATGTTAAATCAGTCACTAAAGGACAAGAGAGTTGAAAGATCAAAAAGCCTTTTATCTCGATACGCACATGGGAAATATAAAAATATTCTTTTCGCGGATGAAAAAATTTTTACTATCGAGCAGCACTACAACAAACAAAATGATAAAGTGTACGCACACAACTCTCGAGAAGCTAAAGAGATAGTTGGAAGGATTCAGCGAGGTCATCATCCCGCTTACGTCATGGTTTGGTGGGGTGTGTCGTATCAAGGCGTCTCTGAGATCCATTTTTGCGAAAAAGGAGTGAAAATTTCAGCTAAAGTGTATCAGGACACGATTTTAGAAACAGTAGTTAAACCACTAAACGACACAATGTTCAAAAATGTACACTGGACCTTTCAGCAGGACTCAGCCCCGGGTCATAAAGCTCGCACCACCCAGATTTGGCTGCAAAGGAATGTTCCGGACTTCATCAAGGCAGATGATTGGCCCTCTTCCAGTCCCGACTTAAATCCCCTGGACTATAAATTGTGGTCAGTGTTAGAGGACATGGTCTGCTCTAAACGCCATGCCAATATCGATTCTCTAAAAAAATCTTTGAAGGTAGCAGTGGCAAATTTCCCAATGGATACAGTGCGTGAATCTATAGACGTGTGGCCGGATCGTTTGAGGGCGTGTATTAAAGCTAAAGGCGGGCATTTTGAATAAAAAATATATTGTTTAGAAACCTTATTAACTTACCTATAAATAAACATTTACTTATGGTAAATTAATTACATCCTTTTAAAAATATGTTTCATTTCATTTGTAACAGAACTTATGGCTAGACTAGGTATATCAAGTGTTAAGCGGCATGACGGTTTGGTCGAATCGGCCTTAGTTCTTAAATAAATTTATAGTTTGAAGATAAATTCTTGAAGTAATAAGTTTACTTCCAAAAAATATATAAATAAGTGTGGAAGTCATCGCTACAAATTAGTCATCAATGTCGTATCACAGCGCACCAGACAATAACAACACCGTTATCAATAACCACAATGAATAAGAAGAACCCACGCGGATTAGTCACAAGTTCAGAGTTCTGACGAAATAGATCCATTTTCTACATCGCCTTTTCACACTAAATATACGATTTCAGCGATGCTTGCCGAAGCGAACGCCAATGGCAATACCACGAGGTCAACGTAATGATATGAATAAATCGGGAAGTAGTTAAATATATGAAAAGATATCAAACATCGCTGAATCGTATCGATTTAATGGGAATTTATTTTTGACACGAACTATTTTATTGAAGGAAGGTCTTTAGACTCTCACAAACTGCCGCGGCCCGGCCACGGCGGTCGATAGTAAACTTGCCATTATCTGTCAAATTTACTATTGACCGCCACCGCAGGCCGCGCCAGTGTAAATCAGGCCTTAGTGATCAAAGACAATTATATAATATACCTACACAAATGAATGCCCAAACTACTTAAACATTTAAGATAAATAAAATGTGTGAAGTTCTTATAGCGATAAGATAGGTGAGAAAGAGAGAATGTGGGAAATAAAAAATTACATTTGTTCACAGAAACAGATGTATAAATCTCAAAATACAGTGACTTTACCTGCGTTTTATGTTAAAAGTGACAAGAATAATAAAGCGTAGCTATAAGAAACTTTAATGGGCGTTTTTTTCCACTGATGTTTGGGTGTTATTTAATCCTCGGAACGATCGGAAGCCTTTGAGGAGCATTTCGTAGTGTATATACCGCTATAGCAAACTAAGTATTGTATACCAAGCAAACATTTCATAACAAACTTTAGGGTTAGTAAAGTAAGGTTTAATATCGAATATCAAAAGCCTCACAAAACGCAATTGATCGCCACCATGTACACAATCGTAAACCCCAGGGGATTGTTGGTACACAATATGAATAAAGGATATTCCAATCAATAACTATAAAGTGATGCGTATAAAGCAAAATAAAGCGGCACATCAGATCACGACATTTTTAGATTGGTTTCGTGGCTATTTATAGCCAAAGAATAGTTGTGATTGATTGGTATATGAAACCGCAATAGATTAACATTCTAGCGAGTGTTTACGAATATTCGTATTATCTGGTTACCGCGTGAGTCACACGATATTGTATAAGCGTAAATCCATTTTTGGATGTGGAAAATGAGGTGTTTCCACTCACTGCTATGTAGGTAATTCAAATGTCGTTCAAGGAGTAATGAAACTATTCCTGGATTCTGTACTCTTTGAGGTGACCACGGATGGTATTCCCGAGTTTTAGTTCCACATACCTAATGAATACCATATTAATTACCATTTTACGAGTTTTTTTTTTCATATTTTCACTCCCAAAATGGCGACAAGATTATTTCCGCACTAGTAGTCCTAGAAGCACTACACAACAACTTTATTGTGTATTACATTACGAAACGTAAATTTAAATATTTCGTGGTATTCAATTCTTGATTTATCCGTTTTATTCTCACTACCTTGGCACATTTGTATTAGTCACTGTACGGTCGACTTTAAACATATACACTTATGTACCGTATTCCCTTGGGACAAGGTGAGAAATGTACATATACATCTAATTGACGTCAACTGTACACGACTACAGCTCGAGAGCCGACTAGCTAGAACCACACACACCGGGCGACCTAGGCCGGGTGCCAGATGGACTCCATTATGCGCGATAGCGTATCGAATTACGGTAACCACAGCCCTACGTAACAAATGTGACCCTAATATTATTTCGCAATGCACCGCTGTTTTCGCACGCGTAATTTAGATCGCCCGCATTAGGGGCAACGTCATTAAAATGCAGAAATTCGTAATCAAAAACGACGCAATGATTTACTTTGAAGTATTAAAGAAAAAAATGACCGACTTCAATTCAGTACTCCGCCAAGCCATGTGAACATTTCCACATTTCCTTTCGACATTACCATAAAAACGGCTTTCCGAGAGCAAATGCGTTGATTATTACAGAAAAAACCAACTCGCTATATCACTCCGATATATCCGATATCAGGCCGATAATATTTGAGGAGTTCCGTCGATTCTTCAAGGACCTCACAATCACCTTTGGCACTTCATTAGTTGATATTTCAACGGAATCATATCAGAATCTGTGATTTACTTTTAAAGTACATCATTGAGGAGTTCCATAAGTCATCTGTCTGTCTTTATTACTGGGAGTTACCGGGTGTTAATACCTATACGAGTTATAATCGAAAATACTGATAAATGAGTGCCTAATATATTTGAGGAGTTCCCTCAATTCCTAATGGTTCCCATCATCCAACTGGAGTTCTGATAAGAATGGGACCAACCTGGAACAATATACTTTCCAATAAAAAATTACTCGTACGAATCGGTTCATAAATGACGGAGTTCTGAAGTAACACACATTAAAAAAACACAACCGATTTGAGAACCTCCTTCTTTTGAAGTCGGTTGAAAATAAGTAAAAGATAAAGTGATTTTTACAATCTTCTATAGTTCGCTACTAGACGCGCTTTTGTCGGTAGCAATAAAATCGAAGAGCGTTGTTGTGGTTTTTTATTGTCTCATACACGGACATGAGAAGGTTCCGTAATATATGTGAGTCTCACACTATTTGTACTGTTGTTACTTTACAAACAAAAACTGAATCCATTCAATTCAAACAGTATTCAACCCGAGTTCGTTTAGGAACTCACAACAAGACTCACTTCAATGCGTTAAGGAATGTTTTTATGCCTGATAATTGAGTTTACATGGAACGCTTAAATACGCTAAACGCCAGCAAAAGCTTTGCACATTCTTCCTAATCATCACAAAGTACACAACTGAGCTTTATGGCGTCAACATAAAGGCTGTATTGGTTTGTTACTAAAGCTATATAAACACGGGACGCCATCCACGCCCGTTCACTAATCATACGATCACGACTTTAGAGAACAACCACGTAAGTGTATACGGAATCTTTTGACATATGACGTTTCTCTACCAAGAATGTAATAACGATATCAGTCTTTACCCCACTTTTCTGACCACGATTTTGGCACACACGTTAACGCATTTACGACGGTGCAATAGTTACGTCAGTATTGAATAATCGTCAGAATGAACGTACAGGAAGTCCGAGGACGCTAATATGTGTGTTGGGAGGGATCATTAAAATGAACGTACCGTGACGTTTCATGATGCGATTGTAACATAACAAGCGTTTTCAAAGTTTATATTTAGTTTAATTATAGTTTTGCATTTTGCGATACGCAATCTAGTGTTCCAGTAAGATAGCGATAGTGTCAATAGACATAGATTACTTTACGTTTGTAAGAACGGGACATCTAAACTATTTATCACTTTACTCATTGATACTGTGATAACAGTTTAGTTATTCCGAACTCGTGATCAAACCAAGAATAAATAAAAAACTGTGACCTGATCATATGACAAAATGATCGCATAACCTAAGTGTTCCGTTAGACGGAACACTAACAAGTTCTAATTTCCTTGAACTGGATCTAATCACCTTTACTGCGGCAAACAGCAAAAAATCAAATTCCACGATTAGTAGGTAAGGTAGTCGAGAAAATTATGATATTCGACGTAACACACAAGTCGTGCTCTACAAGACAACATAGCTAAAGACGCAATGTGCATTCGCGTTTGACATCACGATGGCATTGTGGCAGTATCGTCTTGTTTTTCCACTTGGCAAGGCTCTATGACTGTCACACTGTACAATTGACACAAGCGAACGAGAAGGAACATAACAAGCATAAAAAGTTAAGAAAAACTGTATGTCGACTACGGAATACAAAAAAAAAGGTTTTTTATACAAAAGGTAGCTTATGTCACCCCGAGCATAATTTCGAATCGATTGATAAGTACATCATTCATCAAAATCGGCTCGGTACCTTACGCTACGGTGCACACCTAAATATACCTAAACATGATGTTAAAACATATCATTTCCTTTCGACTCTGGTGTAAGCCGGCAAAAACTCAAATAACATACTATTCGGAAAATAAAATTGCCAACGAATTTCGATAATTTTATGAAAGCAAAGTGCGCCATACTCATCGAATGATGTCCGAAACCCACCCCGAAGTAATTTCTTGCATAACAGTTGCATGTATTCGCCAACGAGCCTTTCTGCCTGCACTTGACCCAGCGCATTGACCACATTCGTTTGATATTTGAACGGTTTTTTGTAGAATATACTAATATACTAATATAATATACTAATGTAAATATATAATATAGCCTAGGGTTTACGTGATGAGTAATTTCCTTTCTGATGATTTCTTTATCTCTTAGGTATATCATATCAGACAGAGTATCGATGTAAATTACATCTTTATTTATTATGACAGACTTCAAAATTGTGAGTATCGATTTTGACGTTCGGCGGTTAAAGGGATAAAGATGTCGGCAGCGAACGAAAAAACCATAAAAAGTCTAAGGCGGTCGTCACACTGCTCCGCATCTCCGGACGGAGGTGCGTCGCTGCATACCAATTTCGCCGGACGGAGGTGCGTTGTAGTGTGTCGTACCACACGGAATTTATATACAAACTGAGGTACTTGCGTACATCGAGCTCCGCGTCTCGCAAGCCACCTAAGAGCGCCGCAAAACGGCTCCACTGAATGGGTGCCATTGCCATTATGCGGGGTTGGGGGCGGGGTGACAAAACGATGCCAGGCAGCCGTTTAGTTCGAACATGCGCACCGGGTGTGTTTGGGTGGAAATTTGTAAGGAGCTCGCATTCTATGGTTTTTTCGTTCGCTGTATGTCAGCATCTTTATATCCTACAACTGTGCGTTTTTTTCCGCTCTTTATTGGGTTCACTTTTCCAAAAATCCTATTATCTTTTATTCTACTTATATATTATTTTCGTGAAAAATACAGTCAAGGAATGAAAAGGTTCGCCACTTTTGGACCTTAAGAGTCCGCAGTAAGCTCGATTCTCCATATAAACGTAGTTACGCTCTCATTTGAAAACTACGTGTTGGATTGTAACGAAACTTTGCATGTACAATGACATAAGGTATATCTGTCTGTAATTAGTTTATGTAGCTTCAGATACCTTAGTAAAAAAAATACAGCGAATTTAAGTTTTTCATACAAAACTTGTTTTTGCTGTATTTTGTGAGTTTTATAAACTGGAACCATATAAACTAATTACAGACATAGATTTGTACCTCATGCCATTGTATATGCAAAGTTTCGTCACAATCCAACAGGTAGTTTTAAAATGAGAGCGTAACTACGTTTGTATGGGAAGGTGAAATTCGACCGCGCTTACTGAAGACTCTTAAAGGCATTGAAATAAAGTCATAAAATAGGATTTTATGCCATAACGGTGGTAAAGATGCATACGGCCTATGGAGGTTTGCGATTCCAGAAGAATCACAAACGCGCTGCCGACCATTTATTGGTGTGAAGGAAATGCAGGTCCCTCACTTTCAAAACAGCGCATCCTCGGCAGCTCTGGCGACCTTACTCACCACCGGGAACACAACACCACATACCCACAAAGCAAGTCACTACTTACTTTTACTTAACACCACTGTTATTATGGCTGTGGTATTACGCTACTAAACAATCTAAACTTTGAATAAAACGTTTAAATAGTAGTTGAACGAGCGAGCCAAGCGAATGAAGTTCTCCGTTTCAGCTTGGAAAAAAATATTTCGTATGTCCGGATGCCCAGATGTGCACCTGTTCTGCTCTACGGGTCGCATTTCTAACGCGATACTCGTGAAATTTTGTGAGCACGTTCAATAATTATATAGGACTATTGCCGAAAGAACACTTATTTTTTAAACGTGCTCGCGAGTTCATTTTACAAGGCCACTAGTAAGTAGAAATACTGTCCTATGGAATAAAAGCGTCATGGCAGTCCTAGCGTTATGTGGGTCGCAACAAACCGGAGTCGCGGCATACTGCACATGTGAAGCTTTGCCCACTATGGTCAAGAATTTCCCTTTTCTTGTCGAAACTTTCATATGTCGTTAGAAGGGCATTCAGTACAATGTGGCACGAATCATAAATATTCTTGATTGTAAGGTGAATTGGACAGCAATGTACGAATCGTCTTAAGCTCCCACTCAACACTATACTGTGCTAAATACAAGCACTTATAAAGCTTGAAACTGGGTTTCACAAAATAGATGTACCTACAGTTGCAGCCAAAGTAGCCAAATATATTGTACTCTTACGTACATTGCCTACATTGCCTAGTCATTATTCTCAAAATGCACACAAATAGTTATTGGAACACGTACCTAGATAAAAATGTGATCCAAAACATAACTAGGTAATGCAGGGCAAGCATTTTGTGAATAACCCAAGTGGAATTCGGTTTTAATCACGGATAGTAAACGAATTAGACAACGTTGCAAAAAAAAGGTTAGAATCCGACTACTGCTGATAAAAGCTTGGTTCTTGTTTTCTTTAGTGATTGAGATAATACTTACATTTTATTACAACATTAACATGTAGGCAAATAGTATTCATTCTCTTTTGAGATTGGAAAATATTTAGAAGTGGAAAAACGTTTAATCCCGAAATGAAAATTTCATATAAAAAGTACCTATTGTCAGTCGCGAGCTGCTAGCTATACTTCCCTCTTAAAACATATAATTACTTTTCAAGTATGCAGTCCAACCCCCTTAATCCCTTACGTATGCATAAAATTGAAGAAACCTCTGTTGACTAAAATGAGGTTTGCCCCTTTGTCACAAACACATGTCATTTATTTGTTCGTATGGCACTAATTAATAACAGAGTCGCTTTACTTAATTATAATAATATGTTATCTAAATTCTTCACCCATTAAAAAAGATAAAGACAAACGAATTTTATTTATACCAGGTCTCATGGACTTTTATGACTAAGGGCAAGACTTCGCCTTTCTCACATTCAAACTTTTTTCGATAATCTCTGTTGTATGAAAAGGATAACATCCGTAGGGACTGGTTTTCAGTATATAGATTGGATCTTCAGCAGCAACACAGGATATATGTTACCGCGCGACTCCTCTCAATTTTTTTATAATACGCGATGCGTGTTGCCAGGTTAAAAAATATTGAATTAATTAAAATGACGTAAACACCGAAACGCATCTGTTTCAACAATTCTCACCTGACGAAGGCTCTTCTTGAAAAGTTTGAACTTCATGGCGATCCAACAGATTAACTTTCAATACAAAAACGTCACAAAACACATCGGAACTAATTAATTTCACACACCGTTCACCGTCACCGATTTGATACGCGGTGCAATTTTTACGTATAATTGTTTGACGGAACGAACCCGGTACGTCTGTCGTCAGCGACGGCTCCGCGACGAGTGAGTGGAGACAGACCGCGATGCTCCTCCAACATTATGTTTCAGGAAAGCTGTTCATCAGCCTTTTGTTTATTATTTCAGTTACGTTAGCGAGTTAGTAATGATTTAGTGGAATTTATTTCGATAGCGAAGAGTCTATTTTTAGTTTTGTAACAAATATATTCGGAGAAGCCTTTGCAATTATAGGTGAATAATACGGGCACACATTACGATTACAGACACGCGTTGTCTACTTCATCAGATGGTTTCTTAAGAAATATTAAGTACGTATACACCGTGGGCTGTTTAAGCCCGACCGATTTTAACCATAGGTTCCTTAGCTAAAATAGAGTAAAAAAAGTCGTACAACATGTAGTCCGAAAATGCATAGTTTTTTAGAAAATCGCAATTTTAAGTATTTAACAAATTGAATAATCTCAAGTATAACGCACCCTAAGAATGTGACGTAATTATTTGCACTTAATTTTTTCTACGCAGAATCACAAAAATCATTATTGGCCAGTATCTTGTTCCTAAGTTTGGTGTTCAATTACAGAAAGGTTTTATTACGGAATGTAATTTTACGTATAACGAACACGCCATTTACCGCTGAGTGCCAGTGTAGTTAGTACTCGTATTATGTATCAAATTATTATCTTTTCTTTATCACATACACGTTTATCGCTAAACTAGACTTATGTTTAGATTCTGCATTTTATCAATTATCACTAGAGTGCAACCTATTATACCTACATAGTACATTACGATAATAGAACTGGCCGGTAAATTGAACTTAAATAATGTCAATAACGTCAATGTCTAAAATTATTTTTGTGACCAAAGTAAAGATTCGTTCACAGTGAACTGCGATGCCTAATTGATTTACTTTGTTTCAAAAATTAAAAAAATATAAACTCGTAATTGGACATATGTTCATATAACATTTTTTACTTGAAATCTCGTCAGGAATATGTGGTTGAAATCGGTCGGGTTTAAACAGCCCACGGTGTATAAAGAACCAAGTAAGTTTTGTCTGTGTACAAAGTTTTGCAAACCATGCGTGTCATTCGTTTATTCGCTTTGGATGTTTCGCTGAATCGACTTTATTATACTCTGCTTTAATCCTACGAATATTATAAATGTGAGAAATTGGATGGTTACATGTTTGTCACGTTAAACGGCTGAACGGATTTAGATAACATTAAGAATATAGATAGAGATATATACCCATAGGCATTTTGGGCATATATTGGGGATTTTCTTCCCAAAAGGGGTAAGCAGAGCACGTGAAACTTATGTTCCAGTGCACTTTTAGCATAAATGTGAGTATGAAAGATCGACAAAATGTGATATCGCAGTGATAGGTTGCTAGCCCACTGCCCACAACACACTTCAACCCTGTTCTCTATATATTATAAGATATTATACATAGTATGTATTATACTAAATTAGTGAAATGAAAAAGTTTACATACTTATACATCAACATCACAATTAAGATATCACCTCATACTCGTAAAATGACATGATAAGGATTAAACCAGGCGTTAAACGAGGTACCTACTTATACTTAATAATGATATCTTACGAATGGTAACATAAAAATATATTCACAAAACATTTTTAATCACAATTAAACATGTTTCAACGTAAATAACTAGTAAACATGTTTGTAAGAAATATCACCAACTGAGTAAAACAATAACAATCCCTAGATAAACTTATCGTCTATATAAACAATTAAATAAATCATTCACGACAAACTCCGCCGATACTGCATTTAGTTGGACTAAATAAGAGGTCATTGCTCCCTACTACTATCTAACGAGGTTGCATGTTGCATTAAAGATGCATGAATGAGACAAATATAGAGTAGACTAACTAGTCCCTGCCTAACATAGATAATCGATTTGAATTGTACGGCCTCTGGCGGCTATTGTGTACGACTGTACACAATAGCCGCCAGAGGCCGTACAATTCAAATCGATTTGACTTGACTAAGTGCAAAAATATGTATCGATTTAATTCTCTCATAAATATTACCGAAATCTTAATCAGCTGACATATGAGCCATGGAACATATATTATGTCGAATATAAGTTGTATGGACCCATATTTTTACACTTGACTTTACCTGTGCTCCGTGGAGTCGTGGGCTAACAGACAACGGGAATATATCCATCTCTATCGCACTTGCAATAGGGATGATGACTAAGATTTATTTATGATGTCATTCGAACCAGTTTTTGGAGAGGAACAAATGTTTGTATGGGAGCAACTACAATTAAAGAACATACATACCCAAAAATTTGAGACAAAGATTGACCTCGCTGGCGGCAGCGCAAAACGCTTCATACTGATAGACACACAGGTATGACGTCACAACTAACATTTATACTAATTGGTGTATGGAAAATCAGGTTAATTGTTGTTTCGGTCGCGAAATACTGCTTTTAAGTACATCGTTGTCATACAATTTTGTTTCTATAAAAGCGTAAGGATTCTATTGGTAGCTTTAAATTTACTCTCTTGGACAATAAAAAAATGCATATTTTTTCTAAACTTTTTACTGCGCTTTCTTTGTTGTTGTTAATGGTTACCGTCCGTTCTTGAAACTGACGGTGCCCACTCTCTGAATGATAAATATTGTAATATTAACCAGTGGTAAACGGTGTGGGCCACACATAATGTAAACATTTTCTTTAAAATTTATTTTAAGTAATTATTGTAGTGGCTGTTTGTTTACCCAAAGAAACAAAAAAAAAACTTTCATGGTTCATATCTTTTTATGATTTTAATTATATTTTATAATTTATACTTTATTACGATCATTTGATGGTTTACTATCCATTTAGCATCACTACGTTATCAATTTGAACATGGGGCATCATTCCTATTAGATATGGGCGCCGCGCCGCCGCCGCCGACGCAGCACCATCGGCGCGCCGATTTCTGTTTCGCGCGCGTTTCAGCTATTGTAGCTTATTTATTTTACACACTCAGTAGCGGCCCTCGTGTGTTTAAGGGTAATGTCGGCATCTATTTTAAATTAATAACCCTTTAATCGTTAAATGCGAAGTTCCTAGTTGCGCAAATCGATATGACCATAGAAATGATTCAAGCTATGAAAATTGCTCAGCGCTGACGCTTGTTTGTGTGATGCATTAGCTTTGCTGACTATCGGCGTTCAACGTTCAATGTGCCCCGCCCACTGCCACTTAAGTTTTGTGATTCGGAGGGCTATATCCGTTACCTCGCTTCTGCTGCAGATAAACTCCCAACATAGCCCTCTACATTTTGTTTACGAGAGATTTATTTACGAGAGATGGAAAGTGTGATGGTGACATTGAAAGAAGAGTGAAAGCGGGAAATCAGGTGAATGGAGCATTGCACGCGTTTGTGAGCAGCCAAAATATAATAAAGAAGGCTCGACTCGCGGTTCACAGAGGAGTGCTTGTTCCTACACTGATGTATGGAAGTGAGACTTGGGTATTTCAGAAAAAGCATGACAGTAGACTGAATGCAGTTGAAATGAGAGCGTTAAGAAGTATGTGTGGAGCTCGTTTGAATGATCGAATAAAAAATTGTGTAATAAGAGAAAATTGTGGAATAGAAGACGATGTAGTGACTAGGATTTACCAAGGTATGCTTCGGTGGTTTGGGCATGTTGAGAGGATGTGTGAAAGTAGGCTGACTAAGAGGATTTACGTCCAGGAGATGGATGGAAGGGTCGGTAGGGGGCGGCCTAGGCGAGGGTATCATGACCAAATTTCAGCGATACTGTTAAAAGGCCAGGTCAGGAGTTCCCGCAACCGACGAGCCTGTATGAGAAGATGTATGGATGTGATCGAAGCGAAAGTAGTATGTAAGGACCGTAGTATTTGGCGTTCCTTAGTCTCTGCCGTGTATGTATGTATAGCCCTCTACATTGCCCTTTGGGTGACTTTGAGCCTTCTTCTGAGGCCCATAGTAAGCATAAGCAAACAAGTAAGTAAGATTGGCCGAAAAGATATGCCGTAGCTTCCCGAACGCTGCCCAGCCGAGTTGGATTCGACGATTCACTCTGTGGAAGTTGGTACTACATGGGCATTTGATATGATATTTTTCTTATAGGTACATGTTCTAATGTCTAATGATTAGACGGACTCGCTGGGTGGCTTTACTGAGGTCATCGAGCATAAATATGTTGAGTATCCTACTAATATTATAAATGCGAAAGTTTAGATGTTTGGATGTTTGGATGTTTGGATGTTTGTTACTCAATCACGCCTAAACGGCTGAACCGATTTGAATGAAATTTTGCACGAAGATAGTTTATAACCTGGATTAAAATATAGGATAGTTTTTATCCAGAGTCCACGCAGACGAAGTCGCGTGCGGAAGCTAGTAATGTATAATTTCGTAAAGACTTACTAGTCTTTACGAAATTATACATTATACAGGGTGTGGCCTGTAATAGGAGCAATAAATGAAACGGTAGAATACTAAGCCAATCGGCAATTAGTTCCAAGTGGTTTAACGAAAAAAATACAAGAAAAAAACAATATTTTTTTGTAAGTACAGTATGCCTGGTTTATTTTAATTAACTGGAATACTATCAATATTATTTTACATTTTGAATATAAAAAATCACGCAAAATGTAATTAAACCCCAAAAAATGGGTGCCCAGTGTTCTACCAATATTTTATTGAGCTTCATGCTGCGATATTGTATTGTGTTCATTACTTATGGATCACAACTTCAAATGTATTTTTTCCGAATTTATTAATTTTGAATCACTGGAACCGTAATAGAATAATTACGGATATTTCATGGAGTTATCCTTTAAATTTATTGCTCATATTACAGGCCACACCCGGTATTAACCATACTTGGTTCATTACGATGAAACAGCATAAATACATTGTGTGATGCAATTTCACTGAATTTCAAATTGGTATGCTCCAAAATGCCTAAATATTTTAATGTATGTTTCTTTTAAATAGGTACCGTATCTCAAATGCGCTTTATTATTAGGTTCAATCAAAAACACCGAAAAGTCCAAATTTCACATGACCATGAATATGTACAGGTTATTTTCTTTTACTATACTACTATATAATATAATATTATAAATGCTAAAGTTTGGATGTTTAGATGTTTGTATGTTTGTTACTCAATCACGCTTAAACGGCTCAACCGATTTGGATGAAAGGGAATTGAGTAACCTTGTATGAGAAAAACTGTCGTTATTATTTTTTCCAGCGGCCAAGTATGTTCTTTTAAAAATCGTTTAGAAGACCTCTTAATACGCATAGATATATAAATTAAATGGGACCGACCCGCTCTCCTTTATAAAGGGTTTTGTATGGGTTTTGCATAAGGCTTAACTCACCATACCCTTTGCCCGACGAAACCCGTTCATTTTGCTTTTAAAGCCCTTATATAATCGCTAACCCATATGAGCAATCGGTATCCCCATGGCCTTCCAAAACCCTTATCACCAGCTCACTAATACCTTATAAGGGTTAGCCTTATAAAGGGCTTCCCTTTAGCATATAAGCGAGCTAATTTAAATCGTCTACCTTGTTTATAAAGCACACATTACTCCGAATCCAATAGTAAGCGATCGTCGGCGGCGGCTTCTTTGATATTCGCGCGCTTCCGAATGATCGAAGCCGCCGTAGATGAAATACGGTTCAATTTTCACTACTACTAGTGTAGATATACACTAATCCTGTCTCTTTTACGCAAGGCTCAACTACGACATTACTAAAGGGAAAGTTTTATAAAAAGCGCTAAATGATAAGGGTAACCCTTATTAAGGGATTGCTAGGCATATAGGATAGCAGTAAGCAATTGCAAAGGGCTAGCTTTATTTTTTGCTAAGTTTTTCGATAAGGGGTAGTCAAACGAATGGGCTAGCAGTTCCAACTGGAAAGTCTTTCAATGGGTTAGCCGTGTTTAAGGGATGCCCATTGAAAGGCTTTTACCGCGGAAAGAGTTGTCCGGTCCCTGAATTATAAAATTAAACGCGTTAAACAATATCGGAGCCGAGATATTTAAGTTTGAAGTTTTGTTTATAACTTTTCAATATAATATCTCGGCTCCGATGCATTTTAGTGTATTACATTCTATAACAAAATATGTTTGTTTTGAGTAGATCTATCATAACCTACCACTTTTACGAATAGCCGCTCATCTAAAAAATGACAACATTTTTACCCAAACCCCTTTTGCACGAAGATAAACTATCTTACAAACTGTAGCCTGGAGTAGTATATATATAGGATAGTTTTTATCCCGGGTCCACGCAGACGAAGTCGCGGGCGGAAGCTAGTTTATAATAAAGGTCAATAAAATCTTATGAAAAAGACATATTGAGACACATCAAGTTCAAAATTCAATAATAACAATAATAAATACTCTTTATTGCACCACGACAAGAGAGAAACGAAACATCTTACAAAAATCTCATATTAAGAATACTGTGTTTTGGGAATAAAAATTGGACAGGTCAATACCTCTTCTGAGCCTTAATTGGCAGGCAATTCGATATAAAGTCATTTTGAGATTAAAGAATTACTAATTAGTAGTTAACTAAAACGAGCATTGAACAAAATTAACCAACACGTTCACTGCCAGGAAACCGCCTATCGGGCGCCTACGCCGTAGTCGCTTTTCGCTACGTACGGGGTAAACCACGACCATCGACTACGAGCGTAGCGCGTAGTAATTCTTGGCAGTGAAAGTGTTAAGTACCCGAAAAACTAATTATTGCAAAATCAGTTAGAGCTTACCATTGATTCAAATATCAACACAAATGCACAAATCAAATTTGAAACGCGATTACTAGCTGAGCAGACCGAAAATCGAACCCGAGACCTTCGTTTTACCGGTCCAACGCGCTTACCACCTCGTCACTGCTACTCTCATAGAGCTGCTGAAGTCAAAAGTCGGTTTTTGCTTATGTACTTCAATGCAGATTTCATCAAAGCACAGGCTAATATATTGTGCCATGACACGTGCCTTAAAATAATTTATAGATGTAACCCCGCAGTTAACAACACCTTTAAAATACTATTCGTGTTTAGGTTTTGTTGCAGTTTAATATTCATTATTAATCAATACAAAATTGAAGGCTATATAACGTAATAGCTTTATGTGGGCATGCATTAAGAGTCCGCAGTAAGCTCGGCCGAATTTCACCTTCCCATACAAACGTAGTTACGCTCTTATTTTAAAACTACGTGTTGGATTGTGACTAAACCTTACATACACACTGACATGAGGTATATCTATGTCTGTAATTAGTTTATATGGTTCCAGTTTATAAAACAAACGAAATACAGCAAAAACAAGTTTTGTATGAAAAACTTCGCTGGTTTTTTTTTACTTTGAAACTACATAAACTAATTACAGACATAGATATACCTCATGTCATTGTATATGCAAAGTTTCGTTACAATCCAACCCGTAGTTTTAAAATGAGAGCGTAACTACGTTTGTATGGAGAATCGAGCTTACTGCGGACTCTTAATTTGTGAATATTTAAATAAACGTGCCATTTACCGCTGGAGGTGTTAGTGTTAATGGTGTGTTTATCCACATTATGATAAAAAAAATCGTGGCTTGACGGCAAGTTATCAACCGTGATAAACCCAATATCCTTATATTAGGCTATGTTCATCATGTATCAGTGTCGAGATTTTCGACAATCTCGTAATTGTATCTCGACTTCGTAATTTGTTAGTTTTGCATCCCACATTGCAAAATTGTGTCTGTTTTCAAAGGCAATAGCGACTGAACGACAGAACAACAATCAGAATTATTACTCAGATCAACTGATAACATAACTATTAACTATATGTATTTATTTAAACTACATTATCTGTTGTTTGTCAGAAGCCAAAACACGCTCGCTTCCCTCTTGCGGTCTGGTACGGTCCTCATTTTCCGTTTTTACCTCAGCCAACTCTAAGAATACGCACATATCATTAGTGTAGTATCATATCATTAGTGCTCCAAAATGCGTTCAGAAACCATAGGAAATAACCAGCATTATTACCACCGATTTTACCTACTACCACAGACAAGAAAGTTCTTTTGGAACAGCTGTCAAAACTCATATGGGTCTCTATTCTAGTATTCATAGATATTAAAACAGTTATCGATGCATAACGTCGATTCAGTATGTTTTTTTAAATATAAACCGCACGATATTTGATCTCGAGTGACATGAGAATAGGGACTTCATTCGTTTGTCTATGATTTAAAAAACACTTGAGGTAGGATCGAATTGCCGCTATTACTGTTGTCATTTCTTTGTTGTTACGAAAATAGAATTGTGAAAAGTTGTTTGGAACTCACATTTTAGTTGAAAATATGAGTAGTAGTGACTCGAACGATATGCACACTCCGCCGGATATCGTAAATGCAGCCACGATTGCAACAAAGATAGATAAGAAGAGCAATGCAGGTCATTTTTCTACGGCTTCTGAACCCATCTTAGAGTACTTATGATATGTGTGTACATAAAGTAGTGTATGAAACTGTACACAATTTGGCATTAAAACACTCGTGTGATCCTATTATGAAACTCGCCGACGCTCGTTTCATAAAACCACACTCGTGTTTTAAGGCCTCTGATTTATGTATCAGTTGCATAAACTACTATAGTAAGAATTTATACGTAAAACATACCTCGTGATCAGGTCCAGGTTTTGAAGCCAACCTCGCTTCTGTTAGTTGATTCTTCAATGTCCTGCAACAACAGTAAATGTTCAGACCTTGTTCAACATCACTGTTGGTTCTTTATAATATATTCGCTGCCCTAGGGAAGGTTTATTCAAAGATTTAGTACGGGCATTGGTGAGCTTCGTATTTAAAATATTAATGGCATACTTCCAAACTCTGTGCATTAGGTTGAATACGTCAAAAGGGTTTTTAAGGTGTTATGTGTCGTACTTGTCTGTCCTATTTCATTGTAATATTCGTAATGTAATTGGAGTCAAATAAATCCATTTCTTTTCTCCTCCGTTGATAGGGAATCCTCAATCATTGATGAAATAAATATTTGAACTAACTGTTTAATCAGAATCATAAATGTTCACGAGGGTGACTTACCCTGATATGAGGGTATCTAAACGATGGTGTAATTTGGCAGCGTGTTTTCTGTGTGCCGGCGACGGTGAAGTTTGACATCTGATGATCGTTATAATTGTTATCAATTTAGTTTCAATTCGACCTACTAATTATAGACTTCAAGATTAGTTTACGCTTTTGCGTAGCCTCAGCCAATGTTTTTATCTCGGAGTAATGCTTATTTTCACAAATGTAAAAATATAGTATGGCGTTTCCACATTAGTATTTGAGCGTAAGTGTTATTCCGAAATAATAACTGGTTGGTTGTTATTAAGTGTCAACACTCAAGTGTCAAGAATCTGTTCTCTGTATGAACTAATTTAGGAACAAACTCAGGTACACATGCACATTCAGATTCTGCCTGCATACTAGTATAATCAGACTTTGAACTTAATACATAAGTATATCAAGTTTGAACTCCATCGGACGCCAGCAAGTTGTTCCAGTATAGTTGGAGCGTCCCAATAGTACTATAAGGGCATTTGCAATAATTCATGTCCCCAATTAGCGTATGTTTTTAAACAAAAATTAACTCAGTGTCAGTTTTGTGACGACCAGGGCCCGTAATTTTCATGCCGATGACATCAATTTGACGTCACGCTCCATATAGGGTGATCCCAAATAGTTTTATTGTAAATTAGTAATCATTAGTCGTCAATCATTTTAATCACATAAAAATCAAAATTCCTCTCCTCTTGTTGCATTAATTCCCATGCAAAGAAAAGATAATATGGAAATGTGTTAACAATACTATTTAATAAAATGTATGTATAAAAACAAAACAAATAGTTTTATTTACGTTTCACGTATCAAGTAGCTAAGTATTATTTATTCCACGTGTACACCGTGTCAAATATATTTGCATACAACTATAAAATATCATAAAAATAACTACGCGATGCCAAATGATATGAAAACTGTATTATATTAAAATAAAACTAATATCAAATAATTACAATAAATGTTTGGGAATTACTCCGCCTTTAAGTTTCCGAACCAGGGTTAAACGTTTCTCAAACCCGTCACATGCGGCACGCACTACCTCCATAGGCATTTCATCCCAAATACGCACGATATTTTTTTTAATTGGTCCAAATTTGATATTTTATAATTATTCAGCTTAGACAGCATATATGACCATACAAAAAAATCCAAAGGATTTAAATCCGGAGAGCTGGGAGGCCATTCATTCTTGGGTAAGAAATCAGTTAAATTTGCCTTACACCAGGCTTGGACGCTGTTTGCGGTATGGGAAGGTGCTCCATCCTGTTGAAAAATATAATAGTCCTCTCCAAACATGCGTTGCAGATTTGGAGCAACAACTTTCGCCAGAACTTCGGTTTTGTAATACTCAGCGTTGATTTTAACACCCTTATCGATGAATATCAAAGGAAGTTTGCCCCGCTTACACACTGCTCCCCAAACCATTACCGAGGGGGCACCCTGAAATCTTGGAACGTATTTCTGATTCTCTGGAATGTCTGCCATCTGGGCTGCCCACAACCGATCGTTTTGAGCATTGTGGGGTTGTTCTAAAACAAACAGTTTTTCATCTGAGAAGACAAACTCATCCCCAGCGTGCCACGAAAGTATTGTATTTGATCGCTGGACCCTCTTCTGCTTAGACGCCTGGGGAAGTCCATGAACTTTACGTTTCTTGTACGCGTAACACCCGAGATTATGTCTCAAAATGTTATGGGCAGACCCCCTTGAAATTTTCAATTCGGCTGCTAGTTTTCGAATAGAGCGATGGTTTTTACGTCTAATTCGCTCCCTCACAATTTTAACTACCTGATCTGTTCTCGCTGATCGCGGCCGACCAGATCTCTTTCGATCTTCTGTTGAGGAGGTCTCTTTAAATCGTTTTAATGTTTTATATACAAAATCACGTTTGATCCCAAGAGATTTCATCGCTTTGAAAATGTCACTAGCGCACTCACCGTTGCGGTATTTGGTAACAATAATTTCTCGAAATTGCTTCATCGTGTTTTACACATGAATGAAATATGGTAGACATTTGAAATGACTGTATTTTGTTTCTGTACATATATATTTAAATTTTATAAAAAGAACTATTTATTTGCAGCTTCATGTATTTTATACCAGTTCGAAACATATTGTATCCAAACTTATTGGACACGGTGTAAATAGACAACTTTTCTAAGTCATTTGTACGTGATTAAAATGATTGACGACTAATGATTAATAATTTACAATAAAACTATTTGGGATCACCATATATGGAGCGTGACGTCAAATTGATGTCATCGGCATGAAAATTACGGGCCCTGGTGACGACAATTAAGTATTAAGCTTGTATAAAATATAACTTTTTCTACTGAATTTATAAATGATATTGCATATACACGTTATTTAATTTTCAAACAAGTTCTTTTTCACATCATTTGTATGTTTAACTTAACGTCACAAAACTGTCACCGAGTTAATTTTTACCCGACTGCCGAAGGTGAGTAGGGTTATGTTTTTCGAGCGTATGTATGTATGTATATATGTGTGTATGTCTTATTCTTTGGCACGCCCCGCAGCCTAAACCGTTTGACGGATTTCGACATATGAGGAGTCGTTGGATTCCTCTTAATCGTGGGATTGACATAGGCTATAATATTTGTAAAGAGCAGTTGGGTTTTTTGAACTCACGCTAATAGGGTACACGAATTTTTAAAAATGCCCATAAACGATGCGCCAATACCCAGCGGGCGTAGCATGATTGACAATCACTTATCGTTGTGGATACAACATTCTTCACACTCGCACTCGCATACTTGTCAGAACGTGACGGTTGTCTTATCGACTGCGATAAGTGATAAAACGTCAAGCACGCTACGGCCGTAGCCCGGTGCTACACTCACATGTAGAGTTCCTCGGCCTGCCGCGCCTGCCGCTCGCGGCGCCGCATGAGCTCGGCGCAGTGCTGCAGCGTGGCTAAAGTCGCGCCACAGGTCGCTTTGAACGATGTCCTCGTTGCGCGGACTTCGCCTGCGTGCAGTCCCAGCTGGTTGCCTGAGACAAAGGAGACATATCAATCATTAAATCAGTCCCCAACATAGTGAAAATATGTAGAGGTTCAGACAACATCATCCTTTTCCCGGTGGAACGCTTTAGGAGTCCGTTTTGGCACCTTATTCCAAGATTTGGTGTAGGCACATGGTTTATCGTCATCGTCCTAGCATTTTTCCAGACCCTGGGGTCCGCTTTGGCACCTAACCTAAGCCCAAGATTCAGCGCGGATTTGGCGCACTAAGTTTCACGACACCGCCTATCATCTGGCATTCCAAAGGGAAAATTAGGCGTCATTGGGATTAGACCGGTTTGCTAACGATGTTATCCTTCACCGAAAGGCTACTGTTTCAGCGACCACTCGTAGTTGGCTACTGTATCAGCGACTAGTGGCGTCGCGAAGTGAACCACGGTTTGCTTCTTAACATCAAAGAGTGACGGCCTTTTTAGCACCTGTCTCAATGTATCATCATCATCATATCAGCCGAAAGACGTCCACTGCTGGACACAGGCCTCCCTCTCGCAAGGTCAACTCTCGCAAATTTTTCTTAATACCTGTGTGAAATATAAACAAAGGGCTGCCACAATAGATCACCTGCTGGTCGAAGCGGCATATAAAGGCCCACAATAACACAATCATAATAATAATAATAAATGGTAATTAATGTTTAAAGTCCAGTGCCACCTCTCTTCCCCCCAGCTTTCTGACCGGTGTTGCCCTTAGGCCATTTTTTAATGTCGCTATTAATAGGGGCCCATCTAGCAGTTGGCGACTCACCGTCTGCCAGAGATAAAAAGTGAGACAGTTTTATTAGGCAGGCGTCCGATGTTTCACCCAATAGCCCAGCCACTAGTCCATCATTTTCACCCAATAACCCGTTTCATTTAGATTCCATCAACCATCAATAGGCCCTATACTCCTCAGCGGGTGCTGTCTCTGTGTGCGTCCCATGACACGGGCAGGGACAGCATCCGCTCGGTGTACTCCTTGCATTTTATTAAATTGTCAAAAGGGCCTCTACGTGTTGTCTCAGTTGGTACTTTGTAGGTACCTAGCTCCACGCACGCCTCCCAAAGGTCCGGGACGTCATTGTCCCGTGAGCGGGAAAGACATAATAATAATTTGTTTTTATGTTTTGTATATAGTTTTTATATTTTACTTTTTATTATAATTATTGTAAAAACCTAGCCTAAGATTGAAGTTGAATAAAGAGAATAATAATAATACCTGTGTGACTTTGAGATGCTAAATATAGTATATTGTTGTAAAGGCTAGAAAGTACGCGAGCGGGGCTTTTTGAAAAGCCATTGGTACAAGCCGGGGTTTGAGCCCACGACCTCATTGAAAGTCGCGTACGCTCGGCTAAAGTAGCTCATACGTCATTGTCTTCATTGTCCGTTCAAGTTCATAGTAGTTATGAGGATTATAAGGGAATAAAGTATGCCGCTACATAGGTATTAGAGATGCGCCGAATACAAATATTCGGCCTAATGTTCGGTTCAGCATTTGTCGAACCGAATATTCAGCCTATTTATTCGGTTCAAATTAGTAGGTTGTCTGTGTTGGCTTCATTTGGTTTGCCCAGACAGTAAATGGATGTTCTCTTAATTTATACATTTTAATACTTAAATATGTTTTAAAAGATTATTATCTTACACACTGGTTAAAACAAAATGATGCATGAAACTATCCAACGCGGGCGGCAAAATCTTTTGCACGTCAGCGGCGCCATATGACGTCTACGTGTTGTGATTGCGGCCGGACAGTTTATGAATGTATGGTGGCGTGTCGAGTACGTTCAAGCTGGAGGGCCGTGGCGGTGAATGGGTTAATGCCTTAATCAGCTGTTCCAAAACAGACTCATTCAGTGGTAAAAAGATTTTTACAATAAAGAATAGTTACTAGAATTTTAGAATACCAATTACACAAGGCAATGTCTAAACTACTACTAGACTAAAATTATTCGGTAATTATTCGGAATTTGAACCGAATAACTCGGCCGAATAAGGAACATTGAACGATATGCCGAATACGGCGAATCCATAGTAATATTATAAATGCGAAAGTGTGTCTGTCTGTTACCTCTTCACGCTTAAACCGCTGAACCGATTGAGATGAAATTTGGTATGGAGATAGTTTGAATCCCGGGGAAGGACATAGGATAGTTTTTATCCCGGAAATCATCCCCTGAAGGGGTGAAATGGGGGATGAAAGTTTATATCGAGCTACGATATAAACGAGTTCCAAGCGGACGGAGTCGCGGGCAGATAAGCTAGTACCGAATAATTATCGACTATTCTGCGCGTTTCTAATATATATATATATATATCGAGGTGTGGGCGTATCCTGGGATCTCGGGCATTGATCAAAGACGATGATCATAGGTTTACAAACTTTACTACAGGGAACTGGCAATTTCGGTTCTCGGTTTCCGTCACCCCAAACCATGTTCGCGTTTATTTCTCCATCAAAGAGAGCGTCCACCTTCTCTCCGACTTTTCTCCTCAATGACAGCATTGACAGCCAACACAACCGTTCATTGTTTTGTCTCCAATTCAAATAATTTTATAGCCCTCTGTTGGCGTACGATGGAACTAATGAGCTGCTGACTCTGCCCAGACAAATATGTCCGCGTTCGCTGATATTTCAATATTGACATTTGTAGAATGATAGTAAAGCAAGATACAACCGAAGTCCCGATGAATGTAATAGAGGGCGCTGAATACAACTTTCTCCTCTCCGACATTATATATATATATATATATATATATATATATATATATATATATATATATATATATATATATATACGCGGCACATACGCATGTAAAAAACACATTAACATAATCACTATCAATCTTTTCGTAGCACTCGTACAGGAACCGAACCTGACTATAAATATATCGATACGTCTAGGTTGTATTAAGAGCCACCATTTTCACCATAATGATTAGATTTATTGTGAACAAAACGGCATATCATTATAATAGTACTTTTATTTTCGTTAGAATCGTGTCTGCCGTCTACGGATACGTTTGGAGCTCAAAACCAATTTGGGACCTATTAACACCTACATGTGAAATGAGTAGAGCCAGTAGGGGACCCTGTAATAACGCTCAACTCATGGCAATAACATTCTAAATTACATCAACTCGTGTATGAGCATAATATTTATCAATTACCACCTATATCGGAGGCACGTTATAAAGTACTACTACAAGTGGATTAGATCAGCTTCTTTTTCGCCTGTCGCTTGACGGAGAAAGTTAAAGAAGCGATTGTGACAATTTGGAAAGTCGTCACAATTAGGCATTTTGTTGGACTTCTACGAAGTACATACTCCCCTTTTGTTCTATCCTCTTAAAGCCAATGGCCTAGTGAACACTACTACAGGCATACTGAAAGGACTTTGCTTTAAGAAATTAAAATAATTCTCAATTGGAATAAAATCAAAAATGTTCTTCGTCTTGAAACAAGAGACAATTTCTTTTAACTCTAATTCCTACACCGTTGATTCACATTTCAATCTCATTTGTATTGTATGGCGGGCCTTGGGAGGCTATGCACGTGGGAGCGAACGACCGGAGACCCGCCTCTCGCTCACACGTATGGTAAAGCAGTAGTTCTATCTTATACAATAGTATTTTATGCAAGCGTTATATAATGTATGCTTTTTCAGTCGAGTACCGCGTTTAGGCCACGAAGCTTGCTGAGTGGCCTAATTAAGGTACGAGACTTAATAAGCTAATTGTATAACTATTGTATACAATACTTTTTCTACGAGTCAACTGAACTAATTAAACAAACTTGGTATCTATTGAAAACAAAGTGCAACCAACGGCTTTTTCTTTTTTGTGCGTTGATGTCTATTTACCTTTTGACTTTCTCATGGCGGCGTCCTATTGGTCAAATACATTATAGTTCAGTAAAGGCGCCACGTGTTTGGTCCATTTCATTTTAGTTGTCTCAACAGTTATGAAATGTTGAGTTGGGAGCTCCATAGTAAAAAGTATGTGATTTAAGTTTTGTGTACGAAGTCTTAATTCAAACATTAAGGTCGACGAGTATAAAAATATATATTATAGAACTATTGGGAAAAACTAGTCTGCAATTTAGCTACGGTAGCCTAGTGGTTCAGGCAAGCGGCTGTCAAGCGGCGCCGTGGGGTCGAATCCCGGTAGTACCAATGTGTTTTTCGGAACTTATGTGGAATATTTACCGTTAGCTTTTCAGTGAAGGAAAACATGGTGAGGAAACCGGTTTAATCCCAATAAGGTCTAGCTTTCCCTTTGCATTTGATGGTCAGATGGCAGTCGCTTTCGTAAAACTAGTGCCTATGCCAAATCTTGGGATTACGTGTCAGAGCGTACTCCAAGCTCCTTTAGGGCACAACCGGAAAACGCTGGGAGGATGATGACTAGTCTTCAAATTAGCAATTTTACCTTCAGCCAGCTCAACAGCGTCGATCGCCTCTGTGACGTCATCACCGATCTCTGGCAGCTTGGCGACACACATGTCGAAATACTGCTGCAGCTGTGTTGACTGCTTCGAAAGCAGCTCACCGTACGTGTCCAGCTCGGCGATCTTCTCTGCTAGCCGGCGGGACGTGCGACCTGCGAAAACAAACACCATCTTCACTCCCGCGACCTTTAACAGGTGATCAGTCCACCTTGTCTACCCACGCTGCGCCTTCCAGTACGTGGTCGCCACTCGAGAACCTTGCCGCCCAACGGCCGCCAGACATCTACCTAGTCCCAAACTGAGCAAAGCTTGTACCATGGCACTATTGGGTACAAGACGACGATAAACATACTTATATAGATAAATAAACGCATTAATACATAGAAAAAATCCATGACTCTGGAACAACTGTTTGTGCTCATCACACAGGGCAAAAGTTAAATTGCTATTGTTTTCCTTTACCTATTTTCCTCTATTTCAAATGAAATGCTTTAGTACATTGTTGTAGAGGCTAAAAAGTAGGCAATAGATGGACGAGTGGGTTCGAGGTCCGAGCCGAAGTTGAGGACCTCGAAGGAGATGAGTGCATCTATTGCACTTTTGGCCGAGACATTACATAGTGCTTTTCTCGCCTACTGCGAGGAAATTGCAAATAATTATAATTATAAGTCACCAAGTCGTCCATCAATTGCCTACTTTCTAGCCTTTACAACAATTTACTATATCCTATCAAGGTATTTATTGAAGAGACTAGTTATACTCGTAAGTATATCTTTTATATCTTAATGGGTATAACTTTCGAATATAACTTTCGTGAGACATGTCTAAGATACTACTAATAAATCCACGGTTGAACTCACGTATTAAATGTCACGACAGGCGACATGTTTCGAACTCTTCGGGAGTTCTTCTTCAGGAAGAGTGTTTTCACGGCAAGGTCGCTTGAAGCAGAAATATGTCGCCGAGTTTAAACGTGGATTTATTAGTAGGCAGTATCTTAATCAGTGTTTTATCAAAATATATCTGATATACAATTAAACGAACAATTTCAAATATTTGATTTGTAATCACGTACCCGAAAACGGCTCTAAAGTATGCGATGACCAATTTAAGGGGTTTACGGGGGTGAAAAATCGATCTACATAGTAACAACCTATTTCAGATAAGATAAGAAAAATCGTGCGTTAATCGTGATGCGATTTTGAAACGCAACAACATTAGTATTGTGCTATATTTGAAAAGAACTTTATAATCGCAATAAGTAAGACTAGTACAATATTTCCCTTAGGTATCCTAAATAGATAAACGAAGAAACGTATAAAATTTTGTCCATTAAAATTCGAATGTTATGCATTCCTGATAACATTCGAATTTTAACGGACTAAATTACGTTTCTTGGTTTATCTATTAGGTAGGTATACGTTAGATCTCATAGTAAAATTTCGTTTTCTCTATTTTCACCCCAGTGCACTCTATCCTACCTAACTTTTACCCGTTACAATGTACTCTATATCCTTGCCTTTGTTTTAATGAGCCTGACTGTACACCTAAAAATAAGTCATGCCGATATTCACAACAGGCCACAGGACAAATTCCTATGTTATCTCAAAGTCGTATCAATAACAATACGCTTGATACGGCAGACGCAATAAACGGCGTCATTTAATTGTCGTTTCATTGTAACGAAAGGCAGCTATCGCAAATAAAATATCACGCTAAAACATCAATATCTCAAAATCGGCTAAAACGTTTTTTTTAAAAGGTTGTTCAGAACCATTTCGATCACGTCAGCTTTCGGACAAAAAACCGGATTAAAATGGACTGATCCATTCGCTTAGGAATTACGATGCCACAGGAAGACACGCAGACACATAGCCCTCTTTTTGCGTCGGGGGGTTAAAAAGAAAGGTTTATTTATTCACAAACACACAGGACCCACATACTAAACAATAAAATAAAAACACATAAAACAAGTGTCTCTATAGTCAAATCATTAGTGCTCTAAAATGCGTTCAGAAACCGTAGGAAATGACCAGCATTATTACATTACAACCGATTTTACTATGAGAACTTTCTTGTCTGTGGTAGTAGGTAAAATCTGTACTTTAAGAGTCCGCAGTAAGCTCGACCGAATTGCACCTTCCCATACAAACGTAGATACGCTCTCATTTTAAAACTACGAGTTGGATTGTGACGAAATTTTGCATACACAATGACTTGAGGTATATCTATGTCTGTAATTAGTTTATATGGTTCCAGTTTATAAAACAAACGAAATACAGTAAAAACAAGTTTTATATGAAAAACTTAAATTCGCTGTATTTTTTTTACTATGGTATCTGAAGCTACATAAACTAATTACAGACATAGATATACCTCATGTCATTGTACATGCAAAGTTTCGTTACAATCCGACACGTAGTTTTAAAATGAGAGCGTAACTACGTTTGTATGGAGAATCGAGCTTACTGCGGACTCTTAATGTTATAACAGTACAGATTTTTGTAACGTTATGAGTTTAAATTTGGAACAGCTGTCAAAACTCAAGTGGGTCTCTATTCTAGTATACATAGATATTAAGAATAAGAATAACAATAAGAATTTATTTATTTAGCACACAAAACACGGAAAAAAGAAATGCAATCAAAAAGGTAACCTTATATTACAGTGCTAAACGGGAGCCTCACTCAGCATGTTGTCACGGGGCCGTGACGCTGGTTTTCAGTGAGAGCCCCAAAAATATTAAAACAGTTATTGATACGAAACGTCAAGTCAGTACCTATGTTTTTTTTTTATATTTAAGCACGACATTTGATCTCGAGTGAAATGAGTATAGGGACTTCATTCGTTTGTCTATGATCAAAAAAAACCATACCTCCTGACGGAGGAACGAATTGCCGCCATTGCTATTGTAATTTTTTTGTTGGTATTTTGCTGTTATGAAAGTAGAATGTGAACCCATCTTAGAGTACTTATGATATGTGTGTAGATAAAGTAGTGTATGCAACTGTACATAATTAGGCCTTAAAACACTCGTGTGATCCTATTATAAAACTCGCTGACGCTCGTTTCATAAAACCACACTCGCATTTTAACGCCTCTTATTATGGATCAGTTGTATCCTTTTATTAAATGGGGCCTTCATGCAAATAATTTAGCGGCCGTGTGTTATAGTTATAGAACAGTGGTCGGCAACATTTAAACTAGGGGCCACATAGGAGCTAACGAAATAAACCCGGGCCGCACTTGTTAATAAACTTGTACATACAAAGTAACCAGGGAGACTTGCGTAAGTAAGGGGCTCGCGGGCCGCCTGTTGCCGAGCGCTGTTGTAGCAAGGCAATCACTGCATGTATCGTAAATTCGGCGTAGCACCTTGTACCGTCACGTGTCATGCTATTTTGGTAAAACGTATCATTTTCCAGACATGTTATTTCAGTCTTCCCCGTTTGTGGGTTTCAATCGAGGTTAATATACAGTTTCTTTAGGTCCCGGACGTATTCAATTCATTAAGCGTTAGTCCCAAATAGAATTGCTAGACTAGTAAGGCAATTAAAGTAACTAAAACGCAGAATCTTATACATGTATGGTTGATTGACACTTAAGATTTAGTTTAATTAATGGTATATACATAGACGAAAGGCACGTTGTTGAACGTGATATAGGTTAAAAACGCAGTCTTCTGTGTCGAGCAATTGGGAAGAAAAGGATCTGACTGAAAATCAGCATTGTGGTGTAGAACCTCACTGCAACATTATGTTGAGTTGCTCCTTTTAACCCGAGTGCCCCAGGCGTAGGGTTATGTTTTTCGAGCGTACAGTCAAATAATTTAATTTCCAACCCACCTAAGGTTCAGTATCGTATAGCTAACTGTCACCATAAGAGCTAGCAAACTTCAAAAAAAAGGAGGAGGTTCTCAATTCGGTTGTATTTTTTTATACTATTATTTTTATTATTTTCAATGTTTGTTACCTCAGAACTCCTTCATTGATGAGCCGATTCGTAATTTTTTTTTTTTGTAAGTAGGTAGTTCCAGGTGGGTCCCATTTTTTTCAAAAATTCAATTAAATGATGGGATCCATGAGGAATAGAGGGAACTCTTCAATTAAGTATATTAGGCACGCGTGTAGTGATTTTGGTATTTTCTATTTTAACTCGTGTATTTACACCCGGCAATCATAAATTTGGTGGAGTTGAATTGATGATGAAGACCACAGTTGACTTATGAAATTCCTCAATTATGTAGTTAAAAGTACAAATGTACGTCACAGATTCTGATAAGATTCCGTTGAAATAGCAACTAATGAAGTGCCAAAGGTGATCCTTGTGGAATCGACGGAAGTCCTCAAATATTATCGGGCCACATACAGCGATTGGGTTTTTTTCCCTAAAATCAACGCATTTGCTCTCGGAAATCAGTTCATGTGGTAAATTGGAAAATAAATGTAGAAATGTTCTCGTGGCTTGGCGGAGTACTAAATTGAAGACGGTTAAAACTTTGTTTTTAAAGTAAATTATTTTATGTTAGTAACTAGGCAACAGATAACTACGTTGACATATTGAACTGAACTTTTGAACATGTTATCTCATGAATCCGTATTCCTTCCTAGTGTAACCACTATTTATAGCTCTTATTAGTTCACGGTTAGCGGCAAGCATTTTATTTTTCAAATTAATAACGCATTTGAAAAATATTTTGCAATTTTCTCGATTGACACTGACTTCGTAATTAAAAAATCGGCCAAGTGCGTGTCGGACCTCGCGCAGTGTAAGGTTCCGTAGTTGCCTGTCTGTCTTAGTTACATCGACGTGCGGTGCGGTTGCGTCAGTCGAAGTTGTACGAAAATTGGCCTTTCTCTTTCTCACATTAAGTTGGTCGACTAGTACCTACTCGGTAACTACTTATGCCTATTTGTCCGTGATAGTTTTCCTTTTAAATTCATTATAAATGTACTACTACCACGAATTTATTCACATCCCCAGTAGTAGCCATTCAGACAGCAGGGGAGGACATGACTCGAACAAAAATTAGGGATTTAAAGCCCAATATCTCGCAAACTAATCACTGATTTGAAAAATGGTTTTAGGAAACCCATAACATTTTTGAACGAGCTATCCAACGATACCCCACGCCATGGGCCACATTTAACGAGAAAAAAAGGTACATCCCCGCTTTAGGTGTAGGGGACGTACCCTAAAAAAAAATTGTTTTCAATATTGTACTGTTTTGTCGGAGTGATTGGTAGTAATGGTTTCTGAGCTAAGCCGAGGACGGACGGACAGCCGGACATGGCGAAACTATAAGGGTTCCTTGTTGACTACGGAACCCTAAAAAGCAAATGATTTTAAAAAACTTTTCGCAAAGAGGTTATCTGTGATGTGAATTGACAAATAATACGTTAACATTTCAATACTATTACTGAAATATAATTTTCGACCTTAATGCATTGCGAATGTCTAACGACATTTCAACGATATGGGTAGGGGATTAAATTCCTTGACTGTATATACAAACGCCAACGTTAACTGACCATCCTGTTTTTATATTGAACCTTATTACAATGCGTATAAAGTGCACGGATGGTCAGTTGGTTGTGGACATGAAAATGATATTTCACAGGTCACAGTGGTATTCTTATAACTCATAATCGTTGGACTGACATAGGCTATAATATTTGAAAAAAGCAGTTGGGTTTTTTGATCACACATGCCTAGCATACGGTACTGTCTCGTTAGTTTATTAGTTTAATCTATTATTTGTACACTGTATAAAAAGTCTTGTATAAAGTTTTTCTGTCTATGTTTATGGGGCCATTCATAAATTACGTCATTTAAAAATGGGGGGGGGGCCTTTGGATGACGATAGTCATTTTATTAGGCGGGGAGGGTACATTTCAAGGAATGTAAGGGGGGTTCAAAAATCGACAAAAAACATGACTTAATTTTATGAACGGTCCCTATTTCTAAAATAAATGTGACTTTACCATGTGACCCCGTCGACTGCAGGGAGGTGACGGACCCGTGCCGACGCAGACCGCCGCCGTTAGAACTGCTATCTGAACTGGTGCCATATCCTGACTCCACCTGAAAAGGGAAACCGTTGGTTTAAAAAAGAATTCTCTTTCCATTGTGCCAAGTTCAAACTGTTTTTTGAAACAAAAAAACCGGATTGCACTCCGGGAGTGCCGGCAGAAGTGAAAACTTGAATATTTTGACATTCGAATCGACGAATACCGTGGCAACAGAAGAAAACTATTTCACTTGCAAATTAGCGCGTGAGAACTTATTGCGTGTCGGCCGAACGTGTAAGCGCCGCGGATTGCATGGCGTTTCACGTGACCAATCGAAATCTAGGGCGAGTTTAACACTTTTTCCCCATCCCAAAAAGTGCACAGCGCCGCTAAAGAAAATAATACAATAATAATTCACTTCAAAAATATATGATCAGTAGAGTGACTTAAAAGTTCCTATCGTGTCCCTGTACTTTTTGCAGTTCTTCTTCTTGCTGTAGGTATGTGTCTATAGATATTCAAAACTACTACTACACAGAGGGCCTACCGCGAAACGAAAACGAACTTCGTTCGCGTATCTCCCTCTCTGTCGCGCTTGCTAGTTCGAGCGACAAAGACGGACACCCCCGTTATTCCTGTAAGTGTCGTAAGAGTCGACTAAGGTAACAGGGTTGAAGTGTGTTGTGGGCGATGGGTTAGCAACCTGTCACTGCGATATCACATTTGTCGATCTTTTATACCCACATTTATGCTAAAAGTGGTACTGGATCACAAGTTCCATGTGCTCTGCTACCCTTTTTAGGGATAAAGGCGTGAATGTACGTATGTACTATACTGATTCAGTATAGATCAGAATGAATTTAGATGTTTGTTACTCAATCACGCTTAAACGGCTCAACCGATTTGGATGAAATTTTGGACGAAGATAGTTTATAGCCTGCACGGTTAGCATAAGACGGCGGGCGACCTCTCTCGTACTATCCGTCTCTCTATTATTAGAAAATTTAAAAACAGACGGACAGTGCGAGAGATCTCGAGAGAGGTTTAAACTATAGGGTCGTTTTTAGAGGTAGTCGCGGGCTAAGCTAAGCTAGTCTCTAATAGCATACTTTAATATAGCTTGCCTTATCTTTAACATCACGCCACTGATCTGCATATGAATTTACGTGACAAAAAGAACTCGCTTGTGAAATTAACAATATTATCAATCACTAGATCTGGACCTTATCATCATCATATCAGCCGAAAGACTGCTGGAAATAGGCCTCCCCCAAAGAGTGCCAAAGTGATCGGTCCTTCTTATATTAGCAACCAAATTAAATTTCCATTTTTCTACCTTTTGATTACATTCGACATAGTACCTAGTAGGTCATCCGTAACGATTTCAAGTACAGGCATTGTTATCAAAATTAGTCATATTGAAATCCTATGCCGTCGATACGATTGATAACGCGATAAAGTAGCGAGTCAACCGGCCGAAAACGTAATTCAATTACTATTGATTACGTCACGGTAACAATTACTTTTACTACTAACATCATCAACAGATGTCACGTTGGAGTTATCTATACTAACATTGTATAGAGGTTAGTTTAGTTAAAGCTTTGGAAGTTTGTATATAGGGGGAAATCTCTGGAACTAATTGTTCTTATTTCAAAAACTCTTTCACCAATAAATGGATGGTCATAGGCATTATTTTATCCTGCAACTTAGCTTAGATGGCTTTCTGTGTAATACGTACTCAGAGCCGCGCGGGCAGTCTACACTAATATTTTTAAGAATAAATCTCTGTAAGTGTTTTTTTATGAAGATAGTATTATCTCTGGAACCACTTATCTGATTTCAAAAATCCTTTCAACTATGTATAGAATGGAGCTTCTTAATGGGCACAGGCTATATTTTATCCCGCGGATTTGTCTGCGTTCTTTGCAATACGGGGACGAAGCCGCGCGGGCGGTTTGTGTAGATATAAAGATAAAGGAATAGGAATATCACCCTGACCAAATATAATGAAATGAAATGAATGAAAATTATTTATTCCAGACAGAGTCCATAGGTGCAAATTAAGTTAAATAACAATATAATTTCACAATTTAAGAATGTCAAATAATAATAATAAATAAATAAAAATAAAAACCTCAAAAAATTATAAGTAAATAGACTAGTTGCCTTACATACGGCTACCCCAAGGCCGCAGTGTAAGGCTTGTGGTACTCCCGCCATCGCTGATGCAGCGGGCTGGCATCCCACTCTCTCACCGCTGCAAGCAGTGTATTGGAAGAGTCATAGATTGCCTTTCTGGCGTTAGCTGTCCTAGCTCGTAGTAGTGCGGGCCAGCACGGCGCGCGGCCCTCTGCGAACATCGTACTCGCACTGCACCATCGCGGAAGGCGAAATAAAGCTCGCCACGCGTTGTTATACTGCACGCGCATGTCTTGAGCGGCTGCACATGTGAAATTAGACCACAATTCTGCTGTGTAGACGCTGGTACAGAAACTTAGGAACAGCTGCCTCTTCACCTCTTTGCTGCATTTGGCGAACCTCCTAGCCAGCATATTTGCTCGTACCGCAATGGCTCGTCTCTGTCTCTGTATGGTCGTCATGATCTTTCAAACTAGACAGCAGAATGTGGCCTATATAAGTCGCGTTTTCTTATACCAAGCAATTTTATGTATAGAACCATTAAAAAACATTTTACTTAGTACAACATAGGTAGGTAAAATTTATCACGAAATTTTATTCTACCTGCCATTACTATTACAATATCTTGCACCTCGTTGATATCGATATCCCGAGAGCGTCATAGTGAGACAGGAAGTAAACAGATATTTTTATTGTGTGCAAAAAAACATGATAAATCGGTTATAGATACACTTTTATTGTATTCTCGGAATATTTATTAATTACTTCCTAGTTTTATGTACTGCAATGTTGTGTGCATGTTCATTAATTAATTCTAGAGCTCATGATCATAGGTACTAATTGGTCGAATGATTTTCAACTAATGAATGTGATTTCACTTACACTACTTTCTTATGATAATGAGATACAAATGATATTTAACTTTTTTCCCAATAACTGCATACATTCTGGGCAAGCTGGGTCTTTGCTGGGTCGGAGTATAACAAAGGGGGGCAATGTTAGGACTTTTTTTTGAATGATTGTTGCGTACAGAACACGTCAAAATAAGCATCTTTTATTTGAAATACTTTTCTTTAAATTTAAAAATGGCCGAAGCATAGCGTTCCAAAGTTTTGTAACTTCAGCACTTGGTGATTTTTTTGCCAAAGTGGTATCATTATAACACCTATTTTGAATGATTGTTACGTACAGAACACATCAAAGTAAGCATCTTTTACTTGAAAAACTTTTCTCTAAAAAAGTTTTTTTCCGCGCTTTTATAAAAAAAAATGAAATAACTTTGAAAATCTCCGTTATGGTGACTCGTAGAAAAAAGTTTAATTGACATTTTATGCTTATATTAGGATGTTCTATATGATACAATAATAAAAATTAGGTGTTACATTGACATTCATTTCACGACACCGAAATTCTAAGTCCTAGAACCGTTTAAAATTACTGACCTTTGAACCCAAATATCTCGGTAAATATCTGAGAGAAAAAGTTAAAAAATAAAACATACTTAATTTTATGCATTTTTTAAGATAAGAAAATAAAATTAAACAAAAATGAAAAAAAAAATTTTTATCAAGAATTTTCCAAAAAGCGTCCCCTCTTTCCTATACCCCAACCCTTTGCTGCGCGAGGCTGTTGGCCCTTTGAAAATGTGCCTCTATTAGTGTGCCTTTTTTATGTTGGGGCGCACCGTCCGCCTAATCAGGGGGGACCGAAAGGGTGTATGAAGTTTCCGAGAAGAAGCCCAGACTATCCACTCTACCCCCAACGATTGTCCAACCATGTCACTGCCAAGGAGGGCCAAAGGTTTGCTTGCTCGATTAGTGATCCTGGGCTGTACATCCACACTAAGCAAGTCTACCCCGTGTCGGCACAAATGGCCTCACTGGAGGTCATCCCACAAACTATCTGTTGCTAGCCGCTCAGCAAATCCCACAGTAAGAAAAAAAACTGACAATTTCTAGTGAGTCATGGATGCCAATTAATACTGGTAGATAAGATTACCACAATCCGTGTCTTATCTTGAGTAGTGGTATGAGGATGAGTAATCATCACATAAAATGTATTCAGGTAAAAAAAAACCTTAAAATGCCATATGACTATACCACATTTTGAATCAATTTCTCATGTATATACAGCTGACTGTATAATCAGCAGCAGAAGTAGCTACGCAAAATAACACGCTCCAAATGATCTAGACAGTCTTTATCCTCTTGACATACAGCTGCGTACGAAGCGGCTCAGCCTGAGGCATGCTCGCCCCGCGCAGCAAGTTGCCCGCGAGCCAATTTGGTGCACATAAACGTGCGCGGGCGAGGCAGCGTTCTCGCGGCGAGCCGACATTGTACGTCGTTCAAAATGGCGTCGGACACGATGACAGTCGCGGCTGCGTTTATCGTAATTCACCGAATTATTACCAAAAAGAAGAGAAAATCGCCTCGGTGGTGATGAAACAGTTGTACAAAAATCTTAATTCATATGGTGCACATTTACTTCACCAAATTACATCGTTCTGTCCGCGGCACGCTCGGATACACGTCAAAATTACGCGAGGCACGCACAATGAGGCGCCTTTGAGCACGATCAAAAGACCGACTTCAGGCGGCTTGCCGCGCGCCGCTCGCGCACAGCGCGTGAGAACGAATTAGAGCAAAATAGGTGAGCCGTGCGTCACGTGCGTGCCTCAACCCGAGGCTGCTCAAATTCGTACGCACCTTTAGAGTCGTGTGTAGGTCATATTGAGCACTTGGCGCGCGTAGCTACTTTTGCTGCTGACTGTACAATAAAATGTAACCTTTAGTTTAGAATACTAATAGGTTCATATACTTTTAGTATTCCAAACATATTGAAATGGAAAATATGTGAATGGTCCATAGACTTCTGCAAAACTGGCAATATATCTGCATCCTTTAAGAATACTTTTTTTTTAATGAAATAACTAGTTCTATGAATAAATGGACTAAATAAGTGTGAAAATTAAAGTTTTTTAAGGATAGTTTTAATCCCAATAAGTTATATATGTAGACTTTGTAGCAGATACTTTTTGATTATTTATTGATCAGTCGCATCACAATAAATATTGTTAATAACCAGGAAAAACAGAACGAGAAATCCACACATGATTATTGATTAACTGAAAAAAATAGCATAGCCTTTAAAGTTAAAAGACGAATTTGCATCTTATTTGCAACACATTGTGTTCTTTAGTCCCAATGAAGAGTAATCAGCGCAACATGGCTCATGATGAAACAATCACTGGTAATTAGTGGCATTGCCTAGTCATGACCTGTTGCTAATTATGTAGATAGCTGGTTGAATTGCTCTTGCATTTAAAAAGTTAGCTATTGTTTATGGATTTTGACCATGGCCATTTGCCACCGAATTATGTCTAAAGGAGCTCTTACACGGGCGATAAAAATTACCGAATTGCCGGAAATTCGGGGCAATTTTGACGTCACGGCCATTTCAAGCAATTCGAATTTTGCTCAAAATGGAGCAATCATTGCTCCAGTATGGCGCCATTCTGGTCCTATTCGAATTGCCCCATATGCAGCAACTCGGGAAACTAGGCAATACGTTCATACACGAGAAATTCAGTGGAGCAACAACTCTGACTGCGATCGCGCCGTTTCCCCTCCCCTTACGCCCGGATCGCACCACACTCGCCCCAAAATCTCTCTGACTGAACTATGGACGAGGTAATTTTAGCTGCGCCAGCTTGCAGTGCATTTATAATATTGGCTTTAAAAAAGAAAAACAGAAATAGACGAGCATGGATGCGTTCATATCTGGCAAGAAGAAAACCAATTATGACGTGTAAGGAATTAGACGACATCTTATTCAATAATTTCACAAGGATGACCCGAAGTGATTTTGAATTACTTTTAAATAAATTGGGGTCACTAATTACAAACACGAATATGTGACAGTCCACGGCAAAAAGTACCTTATGGCGGTTTTTAGTTTCAGAGATATTAAATGTTTCGTAAAAATGGGTAAAAATGCTGTTTATATTTTTAATAGCTTATCAAGAAATATAACATGCAAGAATTCTTTACCTGTTTTTATTTTCCGTATAAATGAGTTTAAAGTCACTTAATTATGGTTTTCAAGTTTAGTAGAAAAGGTACTTTATGGCGATTATAAGTTTAAAATTATGCTTAGCTCTTGTATTTTGTATTCCTACCGACGCCGACGTCTGTATAGGTATACTTTGAGTTCGCCGCCATGCATCTGTACTACTCGCACTAAAACTTTACTCATCGTCCCTTCTCTGTCACCGCCGTGCCTCGCATGTCGGTCGGTCGGTCGAGGCGGCTAGGGAGGGTCAGTGTTCGTCAGTTCTTGCGTTCACCCGGTTGTTTTCTACGCGTGTTCGTTTGTGTTCTACGCGTGTATTTTTCTGTAAAAAAAGGCGTTTAGAGCAAGCCGATCACTAAAATTACTAAACTTAGCCATAAGGCACCTTTTCTTTACATAAGACCAAATTTTAGTTTTAAGTAGATTACGAAAAAGAACTGATCTTAATTATTTGTGATAATTTAGTATAAGAAAATAATAAAAGTAAACATGAATGAAAAGGGTTTCTAGGATGTAAATTATCGTAATTTATCTAATATATGTATTGATGTGTTTCCATAAGGTACCTTTTCATAAATGTATGGAACGAAGACTATTATTGTGATGTAACTTTAAGTGACTTAAAAAGATAGGATTAATGATTGATAACGAAGTTAATAGTTATATTTGATGTTAATGAACAGATTTTGTTGATTTATGCAAAAAAAAATGTTTCATTGTTACATTAGAACTCAATTATGTTATGTTTGTGATTTTGCATGAAAATCAAAAATAAAAGAATTTTGACTACTAATTTTCGTTTTTCTTGTTTATATTTTGTTAATAACTTGTCTTATAATAGATACATATAAAATATTGACTATCTACACCTAACATTGAGAAAATATAACACAACATCATATCCTTGAAATAAATCATCAGTCATATTTAATTGTCCGATTGTACAAGATTCAATTTGCAATTCTAAGACTTGCGGTATATATTTTGATGGACAGAAGCCCAATTAACCAGATTTCCTAGTCCACTATGTAACTTACATCAGTAACATAGTTTTTTAGAGACCTAAACTTAAACAGTCAGTTTCCAAAACTTTGCATTATTTACAGTACATTTTTCAAAAAATCATATCTCCGTAACTATCATTCTTAGGGCAATAATCTATTTTGATATCGATAGCTTAACAATTGCAGATTATTAAATTGCCCGTAACTCCATACCGACCATAAAGTACTTTTTACCGTGGACTGTCACATATGAGAGACCCAATATCTACACCCATGAAACTGGCCATAACCCTTCGATCGCGCCGTTTCCCCTCCTCCTACGCCCGGACTGCGCTCGCCCTACTAGTAAAAGAATGGGACATGCATATATGTGCGTACGGGACAGAAATAAAAATTGCCTTTCCTTTCATGTGGATATACGGCAATTGTAGTCGGCGATATGGAGCAACACGGAAATGAATGAATGGAGCAATTCAAGAAATATTTTCCGAAATATTGCCGCAATTTCTAGAAATTGCCCCATATTGCTCAATTATTGCTCCATTAATTTCGGCAACGTGTCGCCGGGCAATAATAGCCCGAAAAATCGCCCGTGTAGGAGCGCCTTAAGAGCGCCTTAAGGCTCCACATTCGAAATTTTCGTGAAAATGAGTTGTTTTGTAACCGTTTTATACATTATAACGTAACATTTTTGCTGTAGGAAAAAAATATGTCATAATCTGCAAGATATGCGACGGGTCATAGTTTTCGTAGAAATCCATTTTAACACTAAACATTAGAGAAAAAGAAATCTTAAGTCACCCCTATTTTTTCACTTGTAACCATTTTACTGCTCCATTTTTTATCGGAATAATATGAAATTTTATAACTTTCTTCATAAAATAATGAACAAGGGCATCATTTTCTTACTTTCTTTATTTTCTTAAAAAATTATCTCGTTTTCTGAAATATTCCGCCAAAGTTCCTACGCCTCCCCGTTTTCGTCCATACGGTCAGTGCGGGACGAGACACGTTGCATGACGGACCTGTGTCAATTTGCGCTGCGCCGAAATTTTTAAATATTTGTAGAAATTGTGGACTATATTTGTTGCATAGAGTGGACAATCCGTTTTGTGATTCGTATAGTAGGTAACTAATAAACATTTGCGTATAGTTAAGTTTTTAGTGACAGATAATTTTGTTGCATAGAGTGGACAATCTATTTCGTGGTTTGTAAAGTAGTAGGTACTATAGACAAAACAGCTGACTTGTGAAACACTATGTGCATTGTAATAAGGTTCTTGTATAAATACAGGATGGTCAGTTAACTGTGTTGGCGTTTGTACCTAATTAACATTTACGTAGGTATAGTTTAGATTTTGTTTTTAGTTCAAGATGGGAAATAATAATAATAAATTCTTTATTTCAGGCCAGTTTGCCCATAGATTGTTAGTAACATACAAACTTACGATACTAGAGTTAGTACGTCTTAGCTTAGGTCTCACAATTTTTTCAATAATTATATTGGGTCTTTGGGGTTAAATAAGCGCAGGAGGAAAATACGTAATATCAAGAAATTTTACAAGAGAAGAGGAAAAATAATACACAAGTAAATACCTATTCTAGTAAATAAATATCTAAACAGTATCAAAATTGGGAAATCGCTAAAACCAGACATTTTATTAGTAAATATATTTACAATATCTATTGCTTAGGAGCATGAACAATTATAGAAACAATATTGTTTTATCTGCTCGTATTAATGACTGTCAAGTGTTAATAGAATAAGTTCTAATAAAAATAGTGGGCTTGGCAAATATTGTAAGTACCTACCTATGGGTTGCATGCCAACTCCAAGTTCGATACAGAGTTATTATTTGATATGAAACAAAGTATGGTTAACGTACAACTAATCTATAAGTATATATTTACCCGAGGCCGATTTCTGTACAGTCAGCATAATATAGTTAGTAGCAGCCAAGTTAGCCAAATATATCGGAACGTACATTCATCGAAATAGTCTTTGTTACTATAAGTAGGAGTAAGGAATGTGTTACGATATATTTGGCTACTTTAGATGCTACTAACTATCTGATGCTGACTGTACACGCCATCATCATCAAATCAAGGAAGTAGAACGTAATAAATATACCAAAAATTAGTTTAGAACTTAACAACCTTACACTTACACAAAAGGTAACGGACAGACAGACACACTTTCGCATTTATAATATTAGTGTGGAGTATGGATATGGAAGTATGGATAGGATGGATTATATGTCTTTCCCGCTCACGGGACAATGATGTCCCAGACCTTTGGGAGGCGTGCGTAGAGCTCTGAGCCAACACGTAGAGGCCCTTTTGACAATTTAATGAAATGCAAGGAGTACACCAAGCGGGTGCTGTCTCTGCCCGTGTCATGGGACGCACACAGAAACAGCACCCGCTGGGGTGTAAGAGTCTATTGCTAGTTGATGGAATCTAAATAAAACGGGTTATTGGGTGAAAATGATGGACTAGTAGCTGGGCTATTGGATGAAACATCGGACGCCTGCCCAATAAAACTGTTTCACATTTTATCTCCGGCAGACGGTGACTCGCTAACTGCTAGATGGGCCCCTATTAATAGCGACATTAAAAAATTGCCTAAGGGCAACAGTAGGTATGGATTATTGTTATTACCTTTATATTTTTTTCGCACTATCCGTCTCTCTCTTATTAGAATATTTAGTAACAGAGGTATAGTGCGAGAAAAATCGAAAGTATGTCGCGGCCGTCTAGTGCTAGGCGTGCTGAGGGCCTACCGCGAAACGAAACCGAACTTCGTTCGTGTATCTCCTTCTCTGTCGCGCTTGCTAGTTCGAGCGACAATGAGAGTTATTCGAACGAATTTCGTTTTCACTAGCACGGCTAGCACGAGACGATTCAATTCAATTCAATTCAATTATTTATTCTGCAAATAGGCCACAAGGGCACTTTTACATGTCAAACCGTAATTTACAATAAAATAATAATAATCTTACACAATAATAATTTAAAATTATATATAAAAGGTTAACAAACTAAATGTCACTAAGTTAATGTAAACAAAACAAAATTGCAAAATATGACCATTACATTCGATATAAGATCTGTATCAGCATTAACAAGAAGTTAATCATATTAATTCAGTATGCCAGAGATGTACAAGGTCTCTGAGCTTCCAAATACAATTAATAATTATTCTAATATTCTAAGAGATGTATACGGTCTCTAAGCGTCAAAACAAGAAAGGAACAATGATGTAATATTGTCAGAGATGTACAGGGTCAATAACAATAAAACGTGTCAAGATCAGAATGATGTCTCTCGTCAATACGATAATAATAAGGTTTTATGATCGCAATCCAAGATCAAATCATAGACACTAGGAATTATAGAAAACATATCATCTGCGATCGTAACTTAACTACTGGAGCGTGCCGATCCATAACCCAGACAGATTATAAACACCGACACGACCAAGTAGCAGCCATCATCCACCAATACCTTGCATTAAAATACCGCCTTATTGAAAACAGAACCCCTTACTATAAATATACACCTCAAATTGTTTTAGAGTCATCCGATCACAAACTATACTGGGACAGAACTATAATCACCGACAAAACCATACATTACATAGACCTGACATTATACTCCACGACAAACCTGCAAAAACTGTGTATCTGATTGACGTAGCCATACCCAATACCCACAACCTAGCGTCTTCTCGCACTGAAAAGATCAGTAAGTACACTGACTTGTACGTAGAAATAAAAAACCAATGGCGAGTAAATACGGTGAAGACTATTCCAATTGTAATTTCATCTACAGGTGTTATTCCACGCAGCCTCCACACCAGCCTCAAAACCCTCGGTGTCCATCCACTTACATACATCCTCCTACAAAAAGCTGTAATTATGAACACATGCAGAATAGTACGCAAATTTTTGGCATTAGAACAGCAATAAGTAGTCCTTAGGTAGCATACCTATCTTCTATATTCGTTTGGCCAAAAGCCCGCGGGTATGGAAGTAAAATACCCTCCACTTGGAGAGAAACACAAATAAAAACAAATATAATAATAATAATAACACTAGTATGTAATTAGTTAACTATGTACTATGCCCTTGCAAGCATGAACAGTCCAGACTCCACAAACAGCACCCGATCACGAGTATGACGCATATCTCAGCCATCACCTCCCTCAACCATATTTTAGGGAAGGTAGCGACCAGATCAACGACGCCACCGTAAGCAAAGCCCTTTAAGCGAGCATGACATATTCAAGCCACCGGACATTGATAATAACAAAGATTAAGCGACTTGCTCGGCGAGAAACAGCATTATGTGCTCTCTTCTTACAGACGGCCGCAACATACCTACTCTCGATTTTTCTCACACTATATCTCTCTTTCCTAATGTTCTAATAAGAGAGAAACCGATAGTGCGAGAAAAATCGAGTGTGTCGCGGCCGTCTCGTGCTAGCCGTGCTGACGGAACTACACTAATCGTAAGTAAATAGTATTATAATAGTAGGGACATAATTTTTGAACTTAATCAATTATGTAATTTATGTATGAGAAATATCACGTTTCAATTAAGCATGACGAATGTCACCCACCCACGTCCACCCTTGCATTCGTAACGATGCGCGATGACGCGTCTGTAACTTAATCTATGTAACGCTTAATAAACGACGGCGGGTTGTGCGACTTGCGCGGGGAGAGGGTCGAGGCTCCGCCCATACGCTCAAGGACTTTAGCGGGTATACAAGCCTTAAAGGTGTGATACACAATGATTGATCAGGATGCGGGATAGGGACACAGTTATGCGTTGGAATGCGATGTAAGTATGTAGATGACGATTATTATACTAATTATTAGCTACTTGTGATCATTGACAACCGCTTTAGCCTAGTTGGTAGTGAGCCTGCCTACGAAGCAAGAGGTCCTGGGTTCGAATCCCGGTAAGGGCATTTATTTGTGTGATGAGCACAAATATTTGTTCCTGAGTCATGGACGTTTTCTATGTAGTTAAGTATTTATTTATCTATATAAGTATGTTTATCGTCATCTAGTACCCATAGTACAAGCTTTGCTTAGTTTGGGACTAGGTTGATTTGTGTAAGATTGTCCCCTAATATTTATTTATTTATTATTATTTATTATTGATCTATAAAGGAAGGTATTTTGTTTTGGTGAATACTCACTTTAAAGGACTCCAAAACATCAATCCATTGCTGTTTTTCCTCCGGATTCGTCGCTCGCAAATACCACACACAATCATTGACGGAAACATCGAAACGACAGTCATCGAACTCATGAGGCTGTAACAAAATGTATATTCATTTAACTAATAAGGAGATGATAATAATCACATCCAAGGCCGTGCCGACAAATAAATATAAAAACTAAACTGTTTTTCTATCAAATTGTGTCGGAATGAGTAGGATGGAAACTAGTCATTGCAAGGGCAAATCCATTTTTTGTCCGGCTCGGATTCGGACGAGTAATAACATTTATTTACCTTAACTTTGGCTTTCTTCAGACATAAGGCACCGCGACATCCAAGATTGCTCTCTAAATCGCTTTTGTAATATGATAACGTTGAATCCTTCAAAACAATAAACCTGTCCTGCCAACCATGAATATAGTTTGTCCATTTACTCAGGTATCCACGAAGCTCAGCATTCCCACCTTCCTCGACGTCCGAATGATCACTCACTGTTATATTATCTTCAGACATTATGAAACGGATTTCACGGATATTTTTACATAAATTCTACACAGAAAAAAAACTAGAAAATAAAAATAACAACAAATATCCGACCGTCAGCGACGACGAATGAAAAATTGCACAGATAAAGACATAAAAGAGGTACAATAAATTGAAAATGTTACGTTCATAAATAACTCAGTGCGGCAACGTAAAGACTAAAAAAGTCTCGATTGGAGTTCGAGTTAAGTAATCATTCGATGTATCATTTCAGTCGATTATTGTTTTTTTTTTATATCTTGGTAATTTTGCGCATTGACGCAATGCGTTGCTTCCGGCTGTCATGTGACGGAGCACAATAAGCCAATCATAATCATACCAGATGTGGTGTTTGATTCTTTCATTGGTTGATATTAAGATGCCGCCAAAACAAATTGTAATGGACCAATAGGGACTCATTCTTTCTATAAACAAAGCGCAATATCCGCTCAAAATGGCCGACCAAACTGTGCCTATTTCTGTTCCATCGGAAAAGCCTGTGAAACTTGCAAAATGGAAAGTGAAAGATGGTGCATTTGTATCACAAGGCCAAATATTATTTTTATACAATGATTCGTCAGGCCAAAGCAGTGAAACGAAGAAATTTAAGGCCGTTCGCGCGGGTACGATATCATGCATCAAGGTAAAGGAAGGCGACATTGCTGAACCGGGGTGAGTGACGTCACATAAACTATTTTTTTTACATTCTCGTCAATTTTTTAGTTGCATCATCCATTACAATTTCATTCAATAAAAGCATGTAATGTTCTAGTGTAATTTGGCATGTCTCTTTCTGGCGCGGCTTAACATGTCAACCTCACTTTCCCGCCAAATTTGAACAAGGTACTTGGCTCGAATCTTTGATATTTGTTTTGGGTTTGTATGTTTTATAATGTATGGACACTGGTTTTTCCTAAGTTTCGTGAAAATTATCTATCCCTACTATCCCGTGTCTGCCCATATTGTAGTTTTTAAGTTTAATATTGTAAACAATGCTGCGAATTGACGACTTAATCAATATCAGTGGTTGTATTAGTGACGGTTTTAAGGTTTGAGGATAGTTGGTTAAAAAGTCTTTGTTCTATTAACTTCGGAAGGCAGTCTGGACGAGGTTGTTTTTAAGTCTTCACATTTCTCATGGGTCTGGAACGAATTCTCCTCTCCTTTTAAATTCATTTAGATTACGTTTAACATACATCAAAACATCCAATATATAAGGTGAAACTGATGTTAAAATACTAAGTTTTTTAAAATGTTCCCGACACGAGTCTCTGTACTAGGCATACGCAAGTACTGTAATTGCACGTTTCTGCATCTTTAGGATACGCTCATAGTCCGTACAGTTGCCCCAGAGTATAATCCCGTACGAAAGTTGAGAGTGTATATACGCGTAATACATCTCTTTTAAGCAACTTCATCTCTTTCAAACAAAAATAAGGGAAGTACTATTTAATTTAGCCCTCTAACGTTTGCTAGGCCCTAACAGGGTGTAAGAAGTAAACCTATTTTATTGTTTCCATCATCTGTAGCCAATGTGACACGCAATAAACAATTCTATGGTATTCCATTCAGTACGGCCGTAGCAGAATTCGAAGAATGTCGGCACCCGACGGTGATGAAGGAGATGTGCGCAGAATGCGGTGCAGATCTGCGCACTGACGAGGTCTCCAAGAGGGATGTGGCGGTCGTGCCTATGGTGCATTCCATACCTGAGCTGAAGGTAACATAATAAATCAATATTAAAGGACAATCTTACACAAATCATTCTAGCCCCATCAATAAGGCTTGTGTTGTGGGTACTAGACTACAATATATTTAATAGATATAAATTCTTAAATACCTAGAAAACATCCAAGACTTACAAACATATGTTTGCCCCTATAGAGATTGAAATCCAGGACTGATAGCCTAGTAGGTTAACTTCTAGATTACTCTAGACTAAACAGGTCATTCAAAATATACCCTTTGTTATAGTACCTATTTAGGCAGTGTTCTTTCTTAAAAATTATCCAATAATCATTTTTACGCCAATTCTAATTATAAACCCTTACAAGTTAGAACTCAGCATTATACTCATTTTTCCAAGAGTGAACATATTTCAGTCCCTATTATCCTAGCCTGGACAGTAGCTAGCAGAAATAATAACAATTCCCATTTAGGGAATGGGTCCATCAATCTTCTCCCATTGTTCTTTATCAATCATCTGCATCTTAACCCCCCAATGGTTATGGCTACTACATTTTAATCTATACTCACAATCTGTCCAAGCGTAGTTCTACTCACATATTTATTACATGAATCATATCTTACAGGTTTCAGAGGAGCTGGCTCAGAAGCTGGGCAAAGAAGACGCCGAGCGCCTCCTCAAGGATCGTAAACTGGTGTTGCTGGTGGACTTGGATCAAACATTAGTACATACTACTAATGATAACATTCCACCTAATTTGAAGGTAAACCAGATGAACTTCTTTCAGGGTGGCCACTCTCTGGAAAACCGGGAATAGTCTGGGAATTTCGCTAGTTATGGAAAAGTCAGGGAAATGTCAGGGAAATTTATTTGAGGTCAAAGAATAAAAATTATCTCTGTATGTACATAATATAAGTTCATAATAAAAATACAAATCATTAATTTAACCATCTCCAAACATTATATATCTACTATACTATACTATACTATAGTAGGTAATAATCTCCACAATGCGTTTAAAAATCAATGAATGCCTCGGGATGGAAGGTTGTAGCGTTTTTACGTTCTCTAAACTACCTATTCTGCTATGGCCCCGCGCGACGTGAAGACTATACAAGGTTTTCAGGCTCGAAAACATTCCCATAAAAAAAATTGTGCCGTATGTTGGCTCCAGAATTTTAGCGTTGTTGATCGCGCCACTAAAATTATGCCCAACGTTGAAAAATATGTGCTGGGAATTAAAAACCTAAACAAAGCACCTGACAGCTCAAGCTTTACAGTAGTAAATGCTGCAATGAAAGACAAATTATTAAAGGCTAAATTGGCATTTTTTCAATCGGTGGCGGGGCAAGTGGAGCCATTTTTAACTTTATTTCAATTCGACACGCACCACTTGCTCCACTTTTATACAAATCACTTTTGGCCACACTGAAAAAAATCATGCAGTTGTGAATGCGGATGTATTGGATTCTGCCACTAATATCACGTCGATTGACTTGAAAATGGATTCTAATCTCATAATCTGATAAACGCGAAAGACCGACTCGACTTGGGCTTCGCTGTAAAGAATGCTGAAAAAAGTATTCCAATTATATATTTTATATTTATTACATTTAAGATTATAGTCAGGGAAAAACTTGAAAAAACGCCTGGAAAACCGGGACTGACTGGAATGCTTAAGGCTCCATTAGTCTTTAACGCATGAGCTATATAGCTGCCATTTCCTCCAATGTTTAATGGTAATTAACTGACAAAACTGGTCATTATTCTTTTTGACAGACTTATGTCACAAAAAGCTATTTCCATAGAGTCATTGTCAACCTACTTTAGTCATGAATTCCACAATGCCTTTGTAAGAACTATAATGCTGAGTGTTTTTTAATGGAAATAATAATTAAACTGGCACACCCAAGTGTTGTTAGTGCTCCTGCTCTCATTTATACGAGTCAACTCTCCTTTCTGTCATGAAATATCTAATTCCTTAAACACTTGATTACAGGATGTACTTCATTTCTTCCTGCGGGGCCCGGGCAGCCCTGGCCGCTGGTGTCACACAAGACTCCGACCTCGGACCCAGGAATTCCTAGAATCTGCATCTAAGCACTATGAGCTCCACGTGTGTACATTTGGCGCCCGACAATATGCTCATGCAATCGCTGAACTACTGGATCCCGATAAAAAGTTCTTCTCTCATAGGATTTTGTCAAGAGATGAGTGCTTTGATGCTAGAACCAAATCAGCGAATTTAAAGTGAGTACCATTTACTTAAAAACTAAAAAGAAACTATATTTTTTCCTTAATTTTATGTATCAGGCAGCTCAATTCCTAGTTGTGACTGCAACATCAATTACAGTGCTATGAATACGTTCTTAGAGATCTTTTTCCTTGTATATGTATTATTGCCATAATAATGTTATCCCTTGTAGACAATTAATTCAATGGTAATGTTTTTCACAGGGCATTATTCCCTTGCGGAGACAACATGGTTTGCATAATAGACGACCGAGAGGATGTGTGGCGGCATGCTTCTAACCTGATCCATGTGAGGCCTTACTTGTTCTTCCAGTCGACGGGAGATATCAATGCACCACCTCAAGCTGGTTAGTACAACCTATACATATGTCTTGGGGAACTATAGTCAGCCCACTTTATGGTAACACACACTTATCGCCGCCTCATCCGATCGCAACACCCATCCGCCGTCAATCCAACGCAAGCTCGTAATAGCACTGGCTCAGCAGCGCCGAGGTCGCCAGGCCTTCACCGGTTGACAGCTCTTTTACGTTTGAACCACTTGACAAGCGCGGCGTTCATCCTGCTACGGCGAGCTGGCTACCCGCCGCGAGCTTATCCAGAGGTGGGGCAATGCTGTTACAGAGTTGATAAGTATGCGTTCCAATATTGAGTTTCATACAAAGAATAATGACCGGCGCGAGCTGGTGCGATCGGTGATGTGTGTGTTAACCTTTATTGTGAAATGTTAAGTACTAATTATAAAAAGAGGTTTATATAACCAAATTTATTTTACTATTTTGTTTTCATTGTTTTATGGATTGATAACAATTTCAAAGCTACATTTGTGAGTAAAAAGATGTAACTCTTGAATCGATCCACACATTACCTAGTCCTTCTGAAGACTTTCTTTTGTATTAAGTCTTAAAAGAGAGACAGATATGGGGACCACATTATTTATAAACGAATTAATTAAAAGTAGATTTTTCACAACTGGTATTCTATATTTCTTGTTTACCATTACAGTTGATGAGAAAGCAAAGCTTATCAGTGGTAAAAACGGTTCACAAGTATCCCCCAGTAACCAAATGCCCACGTTAGACCCCGAGCCTGAACAAAAGAAAGACAAAGATAGCAATAATGATAAGTTAGAAAAGGATGAAGCCGCCGAGAAACCTGATGGTGACAACGGCAAAATTGTTAACGATAAGGAGGAAAAAACGGAAGCTAAGGAGCAAGATGAAAAAGAAGTGATCAATGAGGTGCAGGAGCCTAAGTGGGTGGAAACTTCAGATGGGCAAATAGAAGTAGAGGATCCAGATGATTATTTAATATATTTGGATGATATTCTGTTAAGAATACACAAGTAAGTTAATTTCATTGATATAGTTACATACAATAGCATTATCAAACCGCCGCGATTAGAATGGTACTGGAGGTCACCGTTTTACCAATAGAACAGACTATAGTTTATATGAACTGACAGCTTTTCCAATTCCAAACTAATCACCGTTGAGTAATAACCTATGACAACTCTGAAGACAATTTACAAAAATTAATTTAGTTCGAAAGCATTTCTTCCGTATGTATTCACTTTTTAAGATCAATATCTTCAGTTAGTTGTGCTTTTTAACGATATAATCCCGAAATAAGGGCCTTTCGCGTAAGCGTTCGCTTTTGCTATATTATCTCACAAAAATAATAAACAATACACAAGGAAATTCATGATCAGCCATGGGATAAATAGCATTTGAAATTTATTTTTCAACATTGAAGACATGCGACAAAGAGGTAGGAACACGAACGAGCTGCTCAGTTCTATAATAAACATTTAATTAATTCACTTACTCTTTCAGGTCTTTCTACGAACTTTTTGACAAAATGGGTGGCAAGCAAATACCAGACTTGAAGGCCATCATACCAGAAGTGAAGAGCAAAGTTCTGGAAGGAGCTAGTTTGGTTTTCAGCGGGCTGGTGCCCACGCATCAGAGACTAGAAACTTCTAGGGCATATTTAGTAGCAAAAAGTCTAGGAGCAGAAGTAACACAAGATTTTACTGAGAAAAGTACACATTTAGTAGCTGTGCGATCAGGTAATAAAATAAGCTAAATAACTTAATTTTGGTTAGTAAGCTCTTTTACGCTCCATACGCACCTCTTTTGAAGAAAAACCTCTTCAGGGTCATTCCACAACAGAGGGAAGAAATTCTTCCCAAACTGTATTCGATCATTTTGGTTCTAAGTTCCCCTTAATCAAACAAATTTTCGACTAAAACCCGAAATTGTAATAGGGACAGCAAAAGTTAATGCAAGCCGGCGTGTGGGCGAAGGCAAGAACAAACTTCACGTGGTTACGCCGGAATGGCTGTGGGCCTGTGCAGAGAGATGGGAGCGGGTCGAGGAGAGATTGTATCCTCTGCAGAGAGGTGGACAGGTATAGTACATTACTGCAGAGGCCGTGAAGCAAGGGATTGCTGGACGAGATTGGGGTAGACGGATTGGAATAGGATACAACGAGTCCAGCAATCCCTATTCCGGCCGAGGATTGTATAGTGCTTTTCTCAAACGATGTGAGGAAATATTAAAATAAAAATAATTACGAGTACAATCGGAACGAAAGATCAGAAAACAATATTGAGTAATTAGCCGCCTTTTTATTTTTTAAACGTGCCATTTGAAGAAGCCGTTCGAGCACCATGTTTAACCGCACATAAGTATAGTACGTACCATAGATTTTGTTTTTTTTTATGTCGCAAGTATGCTTACAGATTAAACTGACAAAGGAAAAATTACATACTTAACACATCACATTACATTAACTTTTTAAATTTGCTCACTAATGTAAGTAAATTTAAAAAGTTAGAGTAGCGGACAATAATGGTTTTACTTAGGGTTTTCATACATTACTTCTTGGCGTGAGGTCAAGAAGAAATGTAGGGAGCCTTAAACAAGAAACTTCATGTCTTCATTTCGTGATATTAACGCATACATTTCCGAGCATGTTTGAGAAAAGGTATTTTTCAACACAATTGCTCGTAACGTACCTCTTATTATGTCGCTTTTAGCTCATAATCCTGGATATTAAACACGCGTGTTTTATAACATTACGACACTTTAGTGTGTTATGTTTATATCCCGATTAAGTCAGGTTGGCACCTTGCAGCAAGATGTATGCATGCACACGGTGCATTCTTAAATTAACCGGGTTGTACAGAATTTACAGCTTTTTTTTAATTCTCGGCAAATGGATTCTTACTCAACTAAACATATTAAATCCTTTTTATTAAATAATTGACTATTTCTTTTTGGATATGATATAGAAACGTTTAATTTAGTAAAACTATTCACTTTTGATAACATCTTAACATGAATTAATAAAGATAACATTTTAAAACGAAAATATTTATTTAATTTTGTATTGGCTGTTTAGAGATTTCATCTAATGCGCGCGCACTGCGCAAACTTCACGAAAAAAAACTTGCGCGCCATTTTAGGTTATTTCACAGATATTTGTAAACATTGTTAATGCGTGTTTGGTTATTAACAAAAATGTTGACTCGTGGTGACTAGAAAAGTGATTAAAAAAATGGACGCGACTGGAAATTCTTGGCGATGTACACAACATGTGAGTAAAAACCTGGTGCCATAAATAAGTAAAGAAAATAACTTGGCAGGCCTATAAAATTTTCATCGTATGAAAAGGATTTTTTCCTCGCAAAATGTGTTGAAAAACGTCGTATGAAACGCGTGAGCTTTGATAATTACATCCTCGGCTCTCTTATCACGCTCACCTGCGGCTCGCGTGATAATTACGCCTCTGATGTAATTGTCAATATACCTCACTTGCATCATAATGTACTATAAAATAAGTAATAACACAACATATCCAGAATTTTTCAACCTGTGCATCGAGCCTAGGGGTCTCGAATCTCTACAATGGTATCGCAGCTGTAAATGATGTAACGATTAAGTAGCTATTTGTAAAATGAAAAATACACGATGGGCAACGTCGGCCGAGGAGATAGCGGGATGAACTGGACGTATTTTAAAGCGACTCGCCAGAATTGGCGATGAATCGTGATAGTTGGAAATCTAGGCTCCCCCATAGATTTCCAACTAGCCTTTGTCCAGCAGCCACACAAAACAAAATTGTCCTGTCAGGAACAGTGAATTTTACGGTTACGGCATGCCGTGCCGCATATTATTTATCAACCTTATACATGTATAAAGTTGATAAATAATGCGCTAGAACACCAGTGTGTTAGGTGGTGTGCAGTAGCTCTGAGACCAAAGCGACACTTACGCAGCACGTTCTTCGTCCACGATAAAAGGGAAACATGTACCTTTGGCGCACGCCTAGCTAGGTGACCAAGGGCTCTGAGGTAAAATGAAACTGGGCCCCCTAAACTATCCTACTCCGAAGGTGGGAGAATTTTTCGCTAGTTCAATATGAGGTTTGCTGATCAGTTCTTGGGGGCCCAGGGCACTGCCCTGCCTAGCCGTTCGCTAGCTCCGCCAGTAGTGCCGATGTGCCTCTGCTCATCGCGGACGAAGGAAGCGCCGCGTCAGTGTCACCTTATCGCCGTGCACATTCCGAGCATGTTTGAGAAAAATATCTGACACGACTTTATTTCAAGGCCGTTATCGAACGAGCGAGCGAAGCGAACGAAGTTTTAAGCTTCAGTTCGGGCCGAAAATCGTTTGTCCGATGTCTATTCCGCTATTCTCCTCTACAAATCGCATTTTTCAACCGCTTCTCGTCAAATTTTGTAAGCATGTTCGTTAATTATACAGTTTTTCTTTATTAAATCACTTTTTCGAAAGAAAATTAAAGTCAGGCTCGCGCGTCCTACAGTTCACAGAGCCACTAGTTGTAGGACGTGTCAGATGTTTTTGTCCGCTTTATTATGGCAGATATTAAAGCTGGTGACCGTACGTTGTTCTATTTGTACGCAATCGTCTGCCAGAAACGCTAGTGGGCTTGTGTGGCCAGTATCTCGATGATGTGGTTGTGTGCACAGAGCAGCGCGCGGCGGCCGCCGGCGCACTGCAGCAGCCCGCCGGGCGCGGGGGCGGGCGCGGGAGCGGGAGCGGGCGCGGCGGCGGCCGCGCCGCGCCGCCGCACGCCGTCCGGCCGGTTCGCGGACACCATCAACCCGCTGCTGTCCTTCTCCAGCGACGACATCGCTGACATGGACAGAGAGGTTAGTCACCGGGGGATGTTTAATGCATTGATGGACACTACACTCCTTAATTGTATTGTGTCTGGAATAGTGTCCATCAAAGTTTTAAGAATGAGTTGCGCCCAACCGTCTGTAATCGTAAGCGTTCAAATCTGAATGTACGAAAAGTTTAACGAGTTTCTAAGGAAAGACAGCTTCCGGCGCCATATTTAATTGTTGATTGGGGTGCCTGTAATCGTAAGTTAGTGCGATGCAGACGAAATGTCTGTGAGATAGTAAGTTACGTTTAGGGTGTAATCTCCGGAATCGCATATCCGATTTCAAAAATTCTTTGTTCTGAGAATTTGACTTTAGATGGGCGCAGGCTATATTTTATCCCGCGGGTTTGGTGTGTTTATAAACTGTGCGTGATAGTCAAGCCTCACCGAGTTGCACTATCCGTATAGATGCGGGCGTCTCGCCATCGCCACCCTAAAGAGCGCCTTCTACTGAGCTATTCATGGCGCGGATCGGCGTTCTCACGCGCCGTTTTATGCAACAATACGTGGCTACATTAGCGCGACGCGGTGAACATTGCCTCATGAGGCGCCCACTGTGCACGCTCTTATTCTAGCTAGCTAAGAAAAGGATTATTTATATAAATGAATTTAATATGACGCTAATTTGTCATCGATTTACAAGATTGATATTTGATTCAGGTTGAAGACATATTCAATGAGTCTGACGAGAGTTCGTCAGACGATGCCGCGGCTGGACCGAAGGACGATGACTTGGATGATGAGGAAAATCCGCCCGAAGACAGGCTGATCACACTAGAGAATGAAGACAGCGCGCAGGACAGGCTACAAAACGCGCGCGACGGTGACTCCAGTGAATCCGATACAGGTGGGTTCCAAAATGTTATACGATGGCAGAATCATATAAAATATTATTCGTCTATATCAAACGTAAAAATAGGAATGTAAAAGCCGAGTACGCAATTGTTATCACGGTTGTTGGTCATGGAATCTTTTATAGCCCAGAGGAGATTGCCAAACCTCGAAATCACGGGTAGTTTGAGGAAATTTGGTACGAATTGTCATTGGAAGACCTGTTTTCGTCTCCCAGCAGTCCTCAACCCAGAACCCTGTAGAACGACCGCCATCTTGGAAATTGAACTAAAATTTTCCTTACAGTACGTGTGAAATGCAGTAAGTGCCACTAGGTAGCGAAATTATTTTCATCTTGGGCGTACACACTTGAATCCCTCGTTACGCTCAAGATTATTTTGCTTTACTCAGGATTCTATAAACCTCCCTCGCCGTAATATAATTTTGCTCTGTTGAGACACAATCAAGTAATACAGATGGCGAGTCTCGTCCCCGCAAGAGGCCCCGGCGGTCGTCGCCCTCGGACGACGAGCCGCCCGACGACGACGACAGCTCCTGGAACCTGATGGGCGCTGCCCTAGAGAGGGAGTTCCTGGCCGAATGATGCCCACCTGACGTTTGCCCGCTGAATAAATTCATATTTGCGTTTATCTTTTGTTTCGTTTTGATGAATGTCACATTCCCAAAATACTTATGCTGGCTACTCGCACACCTACCACGCAATGCAAATAAATTGTCCCTGCTAGCCTATACACATCACAATTACGGGTCCAATTCCAATAGAGCCCGTGCAGCAGGTTTGTGAGTAGCCAGCTTTATGGAACCTGAGAGATGACACCCTGAAGGGGGAGGTCCAAGCCGAATAATATCACCCTTATATGGAGCTTATATATGGGGAGAATCTATTAACAAATCTTGACAAATAAAATTGAACTCTGTAGACTTTTAGAGTTAATCATAGACAAGTTGAGAGACTAGACCGATATAGTGTGTTGTAACACACTACGATACAAACGTAATTTTCTCTGGAATAATATGATTTTTATTATACATAATGGGTTCCGTCATATCTAGGTCGGAGAATAGTTTCTGGTGCTAGAAATTATAATTAGAGATGAGAAGATTAGTATAAAAAACTTCCTCTCCTTCATAATTTCTAGCACCAGAAACTAGTTTCCGATCTACATGGCGGATCCCATTATGTATACATAGTTTCATGTTATTCCAGCACACTGTTTTAAAATGAGTTTAAGTTATAATTTACTTTAAAAACAAAGTTTTAACCGAATTCAATTTAGTACTCTGCCTCACGAGAACATTTCTTTTCCAATTTACCTCATGAACTGATTTCCGAGAGCAAATGCGCTGATTATTATAGAAAAAAACCCAATCGCTGTATATGACCCGATAATATTTGAGGACTTCCGTCAATTCCACAAGGATCACCCTTGGCACTTCATTAGTTGCTATTTCAACGGAATCTTATCAGAATCTGTGATATACTTTTGTACTTTTAAGTACATAATTGAGGAATTCCATAAGTCATCTGTGGTCTTCATCATCAATTCCACTCCACCAATTTATGATTTCCGGATGTAAATACACGAGTTATAATAGAAAATACCAAAATCACTACACGCATACCTAATATAATTGAGGAGTTCCCTCAATTCCTCATGGATCCCATCATCCAATTGAATTTTCAAAAAAATGGGACCCACCTGGAAGCATATACTTACAAACAAAAAAAAAAATGTATGAATCGGCTCATCAATGACGGAGTCCTGCGGTAACAAACATTGAAAAAAAAACAAAATACAACCGAATTGAGAACCTCCTCCTTTTTTTTGAAGTCGGTTAAAAATACGTTTGTATGGGGAGCAGACTTGCCTTGAGTGTGCTGGGAACTCTTAAGCTAACAAATGTCCCCATTCGCAAAATAAGAGATTATTCAATGAACTGTATACATACTATAATATAATAATAAGCCTTTTTTATTTCCATGTTTGGTACATGTGTAGATTTTACAAGGTATAGATAACATTAATTAATATGGATGCCTAATTGGGTATGGGCCTCAATCAATGGACTATGAGGTGAGTAAATTGTAGAATTTGCTTCTAGCCTCCCATGGAAATAGTACCATAACTATTTAACAGCCACTTGGGCCCTATTGATATCAACAGACTTTTTGTGATGATTAGAGGTTCCTACAGGTTGGTCTGATCCCAATAAGGTCTTGTTTTCCTTCTGGGTTGGGAGGCAGCATGTGTTTTCCTAAAACTAGTGCCTACGTCAAATCTTGAGATTATAAGCCAAAACGGACCATGGGCTTATTTAGGGCACTACTACTGTTCTGTTAAACGGTCTTAGTGTATGCAAACATGTTGAATATAATGTCTGTTATTTAATTATTACTGTGAAAAAGGTTGGGATGATGATCATTCAAACAGACTTGCACTAGTTTTTTTTTAAATCATCAATTTTATATTCAAGACAAGTTGATCTAACTTCACTACTGTTTTTGAGTTGCCTGGTGCCTTAGGAGCCTGGTGGTATGAATACATACCACCAGGCTCCTAAGGCACCAGGCAATATTTTCTTTCTTTCTTATACATTCGTAATAACGAATGTATAAGAAAGAAAGAAAATATGTAAAATATAATAATATTTGCGGACAATCTTACACAATTCAAGCTAATCCCAAACGAAGCAAAGCTTGTACTATGGGTATGTCTAAACATACTTATATAGAAAAATAAATACATAAATACATTTTTAAAAAACCATTACTCGGATACAAATATTCATGCTCATCACACAAATAAATGCCCTTACCGAGATTCAAACCTAGGACCTCATGCTTCGCAGCCAGGATCACAACCAACTCGGTTAAAGCGGTCATCAGGTATAAAACGTCATATACAGGCTGCCTCTGTTATGGACAAGAAGGAATGACTATGAAAAAGTCATTCATTATAATCTACATAATTTATTTAACTACAAAACCAATAACATCTATACAATAAACTACTTAAATAGCATAGGGATCCTCTTCATCAAACACATGAAACTTGGTATATGTAGGTTTAGAAGAGAAGTCTTTCTTATTGTCCTGCCAGCCTCTTGGAGGAGCCTTGTTATATTCAAATGTAGACTTGAGTTTTCCATACATCTCTGATTCTCGGTCAATATCTTCTCTGTATTGTTCCTTGGCCACCTTCTTGCCTGTTACAGGGTCTGTTACGTCGCCAAACGGATATACTACCTCCTTAACCTCGTGAGTGATGAGTTTAGTTAGTTTTTGAGGCAATGCTTGAATTAAAACTACGTCTCCTGCTTTGCATTTCTTTGCAGGATCGTGGCAGTAGTAGAATTCATCTTTTCTGAAGTACTGTAACAAATACAAGATCTCAATGAGAATACATGTATATTTAATTAAAGTGCAAGCTAGTAGTTTTTTAAATAATTGTACTAACCATAAGTAAATTTTCATCCAATTCTAACCTCTTCACTCTAATTTTGGCCGTATTTTGTTTAAGTGAGGGCACGCACTGACCCATTAAAAGAAACTTTCTTGCCGTTTCAGCAACATTGCGAGCCATTTTAAATAACTTTAATGTTAAGTAGGCTTATTTCTTTTTATACGATTATTTTGATTTGACAGTTTTGACACACTGCGCTGAGACACTGACAGCCGATAGTTTTTTTTTTTATATAATTCGGACAGGCTAAGACCATGGGCCATACTGCCTACTGACAGCCGATAGACCATTAATTAACAATACATAAATTAACACATGTTCAGATACCAATAATTATAGTAATCTAGAATAGTGCGGCACTCGAAACCAAGCCTCAAAATTACACTGAGTTCATTGTACCAGTTTTTTTTTTATATTTTATCCTTTACAAACGTTGAAAAAACAATACAATTAATTCGTGATAAATTCAGCTGAGTAATATACTATCCCACTCTTCCGCCCGTGTTAGGTATGCAACACACTGGCGCGGCCTGCGGTGGCGGACAATAGTAAATTTGATAGCTAATTACAAGATTGACCGTTGCGGCCTAATGGGCTCTATAAACCATACAATCAAAATGGGGCTGACAAATCATGACATGTATACACCCCATCACAGACTGGCGCGGCCTGGCTTAAATTAAATCCCCTCACAGACTGGCAAACAGATAGTGGGATGTTTTTTTTTGTCTGTAATTCAAATGTGTGTGGCACTTAGAGTATATATAGTATTCTAGGTTCATGGTGTGGCCATAGTGTGTAATTCAAAAATATTATGGGTTTCTGAAAATAAATTTTTAACTTATTCGTGGCAGGAGTACATATAATTTATTTAAAAGGAAAACTATCACGGCTTAGTAGGCACAACTAGTTACCGAGTAATAGTCGACCAACTTAAAATGTACTTATAAAGGCCAACTTTCGTACAAATTCAGCCGACACAACCGCACCATTTAGTTCGCGCTAGTCGATGTAACTAAGATAGACAGGCAACTACGGAACCCTGCACTGCGCGTGGCCCGACACGCACTTGGTCGATTTTTAAGTTCTAGATCGTCAGGAAAAAATAGGATTTGAAAATTTTCTGAAGCAGAACACGATAGAGTTATAAAGACCCACATTTTATTGATGCATATTGCGCTTTGAAAATTAAATGTTCACCGCGTTCCACCTAGGGGTCATTCATAAATTACGACATTTCAAAATTTATCTTTTTTTCTCTAGTTTTAGGCAAGTTTGTTGTTGTGGTGTGTGTTTCCAATAAATCATCATTCATTCATTTTATAGGCGGGGAGGGTCCATTTCAAGGAATAACAGGATGATGATAGGGAGGGAGGTCAAACATCGTCAAAAAACGATGACGTAATTTATGACTGGCCCCCTAGATGCGCCGCCCGTAATAATACAATCCTTAAGTCAGTCATAACATTTAATCAACATGATAGTGATGCACAATAGAACATACCTATATTATGATAAAAAAGAACTTTACTTATATCCTTTCCATATAGCAAAAATAAATGGCATTCAAGAAACATAATCCTAGCCCAGCACCTAACATAATGTAGATAAACCAGCCTTATATTTGCTTAAAAAATTAACATGTGTATAACTTACGGAATTAGCTTTGTGATTGGCTTTACAATAGTGACCAAGGCTGCTATTGATGATATAGCTCCTAATGTTCCAACAGCGCTCGGACTAAACTTTGTAAAACCCAGTGCTGTTAGAGGAATAAATAAATCACAAGAATTTTTAACAGTATCTATAAATATATCTTTATGACAAGAAACAAATGCATGTACATGTTTTAAATTGGAAGACAGATCAAATTGTATTGAAGAGCCAAGTAATTCAGATGGTTTTAAAAATGATGATCTATTTAATTCTAATACATGTATTATTTCATAAAAATCCCTAGCCAGGTTAGCTATTATGGAGAGCAGCCAGAATCGGTTCGCAGTTTTGTTCCAGTTATCAGAATCTGTTTTTAAAAATCCACTTTTTGTCAACCACACAACATGATCAGCATACAAGTACAGTCCATGTGCTAGTTTGCTGACTGTGAGTGCTATTCTGAGAAAAGGATCCTCAATATGCATGCTGTCCAAGGCTGTGTAGCATATATCTATGCATCTTCCAAGACGTAAGACTGAAATAAAATAAATAAAGTGGCTGGCATTAAACAACAATAAGTCACTTATCTTAAGTGACTTTTAAGTTATTAATGACAATAAGATTGTATTATTTTAAACATTAAGTGGTGTGATGTTTACTTACTTTTACGGAAAGAGCTGAGTGCAAGTTCCAGATTACGAATTCTGTCAATGGAATATTTATTAGCATTTCTAGTTTCCAGTTGATGCCATACTAAGCGACTAGTATACTGAAACAATCTGAAATCAATAAAGTAGTCATATTAATATATCAATAAAACCCAAGTAATTAAAACGATTGTACTTATCGAGGTTATATTCATACCTGGCCAATTTATCTCTGCCGTTGGATTGATTATTGACTTTAATTATAATATCCATATCTTTGTATTCGAACTTTACCCTTTCAGTTCAATGTTTGTATTTAAATTTCACACCCGGAAATTAGTAATAAAAGCAAATAACAGTTACACCAGCTTGTATGGGAATCGTAACAAGCTCATAAAAACGAAATAATCAACTTGCATCTAATATTATTTAGCATCTTATAATTCTAACCCGTTTTCGCGTTACTTTCGTGATTGTTACTTTTATCAACATAGTTGTCAAACTAAACTACGTAATGGTAGGTAATGAAAAATTGTGTTTTGTGTTGTGATTGGATTTTGGAATGTGACAGACGAGTCCCAAACGATCAGAATGATTCGTCATTCATCGATTAATGTATGTATCGATAGTTAATAATGCTACTTTTATGATGGTTATAGTACTTGCCCTGGCAACAATAATCTACGATCTGCCAATCTCCACCAATCACCAATCATCCATTCACCAATGAATGAAACCATAAATGAAACGGGTGGGGCAGCGTGATGGCAAAACGAAATGTGTAGCTACGCCGCCATTTTGATTTGTCTAGAAATGAAATGATAGTGAGTGACACTGTAGTGCTCCCGTGAAATAAAAATTTACATATATCGCGTGTTATTTTCGTAGAGTGCAGGTGTTCAGTGATCCGAGAAAAGTGACTAATAGTTTGTGGTAAGACTTCCGTAACTTTATGTGCGGCAGTGATTAATACATTTTCTGGAACAAAGCGACATTTTGAAGTGACGTGTAATGTTGTGCATTTCAGATAGTGGTTCATCGTACTGAGCTTTCATGATTGGATTACCGCGTAGCGATAGAGATAGAGATCGTATAACGGTGAAAATTCGTAACATGAAGAGGAGCTCGTCCAGGGATAGTATGCCGCGTTCGAAGAGGACTCGCAGTAGCATAGGCAGGTACGACGACAGCTCGGACGAGCGCGTCACGCCGGAGCGAGTGCGGCGGAGGGTGCGGTCCCCCAGCCCCCGCGGCCGCTACGTGTCACCGCATCGCGACGATTACGTGCGCTCCCGTGAAGTTCGCGAGGAGTCTTCCAGGCCCTATTATAAGGTGCTCTGCGTTAGCGCTCTGCACCCTAAAGCTTCGGATGAGATCGTAAAGGATACTTTGTATAGAGAGTATAAAAAGTTCGGTGATTTCAGCATCAAAATTTCTCACGAATTAGATGAACGCGTTGCCTACGTATGTTTCCGTAGCGTTGAGGATGCGCGAGACGCGAAGCACGCCAAGCCGCGTATAGTTTTGTATGATAAAGTTGCTATTGTTGACCCAGTTTATGAACCGGTACGGTCTGAGTACAGGAGCAGGCCCCGCAGCATATCACCACCAGATTATGAACGTCCTTATTCTTATGCGTGGTCTCCAGTGCCAGAACGACGCCGTCCACCGCCTGATGACCGAGCTTATGGCATTCCTCCTACTGTGCCTCCCCATCATAGGGATTTCCGACCACCTATGCATGAATATCCCATGGCTGGCCCTCATGGGCCTCCAATGCACCACCGCCCACCTATGCACCACCCTCCACATCCCCATTATATGCCTAGGCCATACATGCCCAGACCTCATCACCCGCCTTTTGAGAAAATGGAGAATAAGAAAGATAAATTCCCTAATTACTTGCATCATGTCCACCCTGAAGATGATCCTTTAGCTACTAGGACACTGTTCGCAGGCAATCTGGAAATAAACATATCAGACGAAGAACTGCGACGCATATTCGGTAGATATGGTATTGTGGAGGATATTGACATTAAACGGCCACCACCTGGCACAGGTAATGCTTTTGCATTTGTCAGATATCAAACACTAGATATGGCACATAGAGCCAAAGTAGAACTCTCAGGTCAATACATTGGCAAATTCCAGTGCAAAATTGGTTATGGCAAGGCCACACCTACAACCAGAGTATGGGTTGGTGGTTTAGGACCCTGGACCTCTGTGGCCCAGCTGGAAAGAGAATTCGACAGATTTGGAGCAATTAAAAAGATTGAATATGCAAAGGGTGAAGCCCATGCCTACATTTTGTATGACTCCATTGATGCGGCTCAAGCAGCAGTTAAGGAAATGAGAGGGTTCCCCCTTGGTGGCCCAGATAGGCGTCTACGCATAGACTTCGCAGATGTTGGGAATGGTGGACCCTACAGACCCAAAACCTATGCACCACCTGTTGGTGAAGATGGTAGGCCAGTGGAAGGCTACGAGGGTTATGAAGGCACCTGGGAAGAGGGATATGCTTATGGTACGCCTGGATATAGAGGTAGGGGTCGCGGCGGCCGCGGTCGTGGTGGTATGTTTAGAGGAGCATATCATGGCAGTGGAGACTACAGAGATGACGAATGGCGACGTGCCCCTACAGATGGTGAATACGAAGGGCGCGTACGTAGATCTGGTTCACGAGAGCCTGGCGTGGACCGCTCCCGCTCACGGTCACCTCGCCGGCGCTCTCCAGACAGTGACTCAGATGGATCTCCACGTCGCGGTGGAGGCATGCTAGCTTCAGCCCGTACACTCCCAGAAGTTGTGCGCAAAGCCACTACAATTTGGAATGGAGCACTGATCCTTAAAAATTCCTTATTCCCAACAAAACTGCATCTCACAGATGGAGACTCTGAAATCATTGACAGCTTGATGAAGGATGAAGATGGCAAAAACCAGTTAAGAATCACGCAGAGACTGAGACTTGACCAGCCAAAACTTGATGATGTTCAGAAGCGAATTGCTACATCCAGTTCTCATGCCATCTTCTTGGGTGTGGCTGGTTCTACAGCTTCTATAGTCAATGAAGACACCAGTATTCAGACTAGGCCAATGCGAAATTTGGTGTCATATTTGAAACAAAAAGAGGCAGCTGGTGTCATATCACTTCTAAACAAAGAAACTGAAGCCACTGGAGTACTGTACTCTTTCCCTCCCTGTGACTTCTCCACAGATCTACTGAAAAGAACTTGTCACAACTTGACAGAGGACAGTCTGAAAGAAGATCACCTGGTTATTGTTGTGGTGCGCGGAGGCTCTGCTTGAAAAGGATATAATGCTTAAATTATGTAAACAAAATGATTATTAGTTTAAGTTTTTTTTTATAAATTCATGATGTTTTCCAATTTTGTTATGTATTCCTGTGTTGTGTAGTGCTGTTGTGAGGTGTTTGTAAAATTAGTTAAGTGAAGGTTTCAACAACTAATTTCAATTGTGAAAGTGCTGTGTTAGTGCACAGTTTTAGTGTCCAGCAATAATTGTCAAAAACATAGGTGTTAGTCCTGCTAGCATAATACCAATCAAAACATGATACTATTGACTAAAAATTGTAGTGTGTATTTAATTATAGTGACAAAAATTCAGTTTAGTGTAAAACTGTCAGTGTATGTAGGTGAGGTGCTAGTGTTAAGTGTGTGAATGCAAATAGATTCCCTATTTCTTCTGAAGATGTAGTTTTTTTATACCTTGTGACAGTGTAGAAGTGTAGTCGCCAGTGTCTTGATTCTGTGTTATGTGATACACTGAACCAGTGGGTTATTCAAACCAGGGCACAGCTTTTCAATGTGTAAAAATGTCCCCCAGTGTTTGTGGAGTTTTATGTGCTTCCTAGACTTCTTGTATGCGAATAAAGTTTGGTGAAAAGGTGAATAAGAGCATATAAGACAAAGGTGATGCAGTGAAGTGCTGTTTTAGTGGTCTGTCTACTCTAAATGGGTTTTATTGGTGAGTAACATAAACACTGGACACAGGACATCTCATCTCTGCTTGGAATTTTAGGGAGCAATGCCAAAGGCGGAAACCCACTGGTGTGTAGCTTGGTAAGCTATGCACGGTTTTTTCAATGGCTTCGTAATCTTTTCATTGAAGATATGAGTCACACCCGCACGAATTCAAAGAATTTTAGATTTACAGTCATTCAGCAAAGCAAAAATGGAAAATTGACAACTCGAAATTATTGGTCGAATCTGAATAATACTAAAATGTAGTTGGGTCAATCAACTATTTCTTGTTGTTATTCTGTACCGTTAGCCAACAGACAAAATTACAGTTTCTTAGATTTTATTTACAATAAATATTTACGGACTAGACTACAATATTTAAGAAAACTCACATTTGGTAATTTAAAACCCATGAGTCATTTATTAATAATATTCTAAATATTACATGTCATCATACCTACTCATCATTCTTAAATTAAATTTATATAAACTTTCATTATTATTGTGGTAACTCGTAAAAATCTTTGATGTCATAAAAAGAGTGGTAAATTGCAAGTGACTAAGGAGACGTAACCATGGCAACTAGTGTCAGAAAATAGTTGATCCACCCAATAACATCCAAAAAGTTAAATTGTTATACTTGATGTATACAGGTCGAAAGAAATACGGTCATATACAATTACGTAAACTCCAAAAGTATCACCAATAAGTAATTCGTCATATATATATATATATATATATATATATGAGTATTACACAAAATAGTAGATTTTCATATAAAGTGTTTTGATGGTATTACTTTCGGTGCAATTTCATAATGGTCATTTCGTGTGACGATTTTCCATTTGTGTGGAATGAGAGGAAATCGAATCTTCATGTGGCTCATAGGCTCACACTCGTGAGTGGCGTACACTGCACCGCAGTGGGCTCCCGCCTTAATTACTGAATGCAGTACCTACCTAATTATACCTACACACAGTACCTAATTAGACACATGCCTACTGCGTGTGTATGCATTATTAAAACAAAAGCAAAGAAATACTCAAAAATATCTCAAGAGACAAAATAGTTTAAGGTCCAGTACAATTTGAATTGACGATCATTGAAATACTGAACTGAATTTCTCAAGACATTGTTTTCAGTTTTCACCATGCATGTGATAAAAGTGCTGTTGCATTACAAAATTTCTGTCACAAAAAATGTTTATGGTACAAGCTTTTATAGCCCACAACTTTATTTGCACAGTAATATCACATCAACTTCTCATTGAGAGGGTTCCGTTGAGCCCAAACACAACGCGCTTATCTTATCTTGAGTTACTATAGCCACCTTCTGTCTATCATCACTTCATCAGATCAGCTTAGTGGCAGCTATATTGCGTTGTCACTGAATTTACATATTTATGTTATGCCAAATTTAAGCTTAATCGGGCATGTGGCTCAAAAAGCCACATAGGAACAGTGCAACTGAAATAAAAGCTTGTAAAAAGTCAGGTAGGGTATAAAAAGCTGTGCTTTATTTGCAGAGACTTGTCAGCTTGTAAGTAGGTACCTACAGGCCCATCGTCGAAGGGACTCATCGCGGTCTGCGCTACCTACTATATCATAGAGAAGTATATAGACTGCAGAAAATAAGGAATAATTCATTTGAGATACGCCTCTGTCGGCGTTGGTAGGCCTGTTCCTCTTGCCCCTTCGTCTAACCTCGGCTCTCGCACACCTCCAAGGTGTCGATACTGCGATGCAAGTATATCTTTCTCCCCCTAACGCATAGTTGCGTCCTGTATGAAGGTCCACGATTGCCCTACTGTGTAGATGGGCCTTTAGTCGACACGCTCGAGCGGGATGCCATGATTTGAATTTTCTAGCTGTCAAACATGGACTCTGTTAGGCAGAGGCCATTCTATACGTCTGTAGAAGTCTGTTGTATAGCACAGGCAGAAACATAAAATTGACTAGGTACTGTCTGGAATCGAATAACAAGTTTGTAAAAAAAATACATTTTTGAAACGGATTTTTATTACTGACTGTACTTTCTTTAGTTTGCCCGTACGACCCGATGGCCGAAACTTGACTCCGCGTATCGTTAATGTAATGTTTAATTAGAACCAATGCAAAAAGAGATCCATCTGTTGAAAAAAAGGAAAATGTACATATACTGTTGGGAAAAACACATGTCAAATGAAATAATTGTTAACCCTACATACTAACCCCCTTATTCATAAAACTTAAAATGCCTTCGCTAAATAAAATGTGCTCTGTCCCTTTCTGACGAACACAAATGCCAACGTGACAGATAAAGACAAACGAATTATAACGCCATTTTAGTTAAAATAGGCTTGTAGAACGTTTATGAATACGGCCGTAAGCATGTAGACCAATGGTTCTTAAACTTTAATCAGGCATGGACCACTTTAAGAATTTCAAAAATACCGCGGTCCCCAAGAAAATGTTAAAATAAAATCTCATGTATCATCACACCAAGCTACCTACCTACATTAAGAGTGAACGAAGTGGCAGTGGACCCCTAGCATTCATGTCACGGACCCCTAAGGGGTCCATGGACCACACTTTAAGAATCCCTGATGTAGACGATCCTAACCACTTAACAAGCCCCAATTCCATAGGGTTTCTTAATTTATTGCAGAATTCCTATGGCCACATTGCGGCTTCATCATCCCACCCTGCTCTATATCCGTAATGTAATATTGTAATAAACCGGTAACCCAAATGTATTGGACCCCACTAGTGTGCGCGTAAGTGACTGCGATGACATAAAAGTCAAGAAAAATAAATGTAAGTATACTTACATACATATAGTAGGTATCATAACTTCTATACTAGGTACATCGTTTCGGGGGCTGATTTTTTTTAAACATAATGGGTAGACTATAGTGAACCCATTTTTATACATTTCGTTGCTTGCGATTCTGGGTTCTTTGTCTATGACCTTTTGTCCAAATCCTTTTCCACAAAATGTGCTTTGACATTTGTATAGTCTCAGCTTACAATCATTGTAATTAACCCTGATAATCACGACCCAGCACAAGATGGCGGTAGCCTTAAAACGTTTGTCTCGCTCGCATTGAGGCTAGAAGAAAAGGTTTTCCGTTGGCGATAGTACCTATCTGCTGCCTAGCTAGCATAATTGTGTTTATATCGGGCGTAGAGCATTCGTCCTCCACTAGCAAGTATTTGAGTGCGAGAGGGATGCATGCTAATTGTCGGACCGCGATCATACTCAGCGCCGGTCTATCCCAATTAGGCACATTTATACATTGGACGGCACTATGCTCCCCATTACTCACTGAACGAACTGCCTTCATATCTTCGCGACGGACGAGTGCTGCTTGAAGAAGCGTAGGTATGGGACAAAATCTGTGATAGCTCTGTGAGAGCAATAAATTACTCAAGCAATTTTAAGTTTGGTTTTATTTACTTCATTTTACTTCTGTAGCCAGTCCCATTTTATTTCATTTGGACAAGTAGCCATAGTACAGTCATTATAGATTTTGACCCGTGAATAATTAGCAGGAGCCTGATTCAGTCTACTTTTTTAATTTACACTCCCAATAACCCCCCGAGGGACCTACGAAAAAAAACCAAGAACGAATTATTCACGGGTAGGGTCGGTTTTTTTGGATATAATGACTGTACTAATAGTAAGATAAGTACTAGTAGGATAAGTAGTAGGTTAAATGGCATTTACTCTTTGGCTCGTTAATGGCAGTTTCCACCGGCGAAACGATGCAAGAGATTACTGTGGGGGACGAAATTCTACCTGTTATTTTTATGATTTCGCGAAATAAAAATAATCGCATTTTAGTAATTTACCTCTGAACTATGCCAGTTGACACATACCTTGTGACCATGTTATTCCTATGCCAGTAACACAAATGTGTGACTACGATAATTACGCCCGGCATAGCTAAAGGGCTTAGTGAAACGCTGCCGGCGTCGAACGTGTTAAGGGACTGTCGATTGGACCGCCATCTAGTGAAACAAAAAAAAAAATTGCCACTAGCATAGATAAAAAATACGCGCTCTGGGTTTATTCCGAGCTTAGGGAACCCCGTAAAAGGCAAATAAAGGGCCGACCAGCACGTCTAGCACACGACGGCCGCGACATACTCTCGATTTTTATCGCACTATACCTCTTCTTCTAAGTGTTCTAATAAGAGCGAGAAAAATCGAGAGAGCTCGCGCGCCGTCGCCTGCTAGCCGTGCAGACTGCCAGAGGGGCTTGATGCGAACGAGACGCCCAATCGCAGAGCACGCTGGCCTCGCGTCATCAACCAGCCAGAATCGCGCGCGCGTCCCGGCAGTCTGACGTCACACTGACTGGTAGCTTCGCGGGCGCGCGGCCTTCGTGTGCGGCGGGACGCGACAGAAGCGCGGCGCAGCCTGTTTGACCACGCTAGCGGTAATCTCGCGCGCCCGCGACGGTGCTGTCTGTTCGACCCTTTAAGCAACCGCTGCGCGAACGAAATCAGTGGAGAGCCGAGCAAGGTCACTGAGAATCTAGTATGGAGTGACTTGGTTTAGCCGGCAGCCATGCTTCCGGCCCTTATCCACACGGTGTCGCGACGAACGCGAAAGCTAAAACCACTCCTAATTTCCAGTATAGCAACACTGACTAGCGCCACCTAGGGTGGGCAGCGGTAAGTAAATTGAAATGGTAACGGTTAGTTAGTTACCGCCAAGTATGTATATTGTAGTCTTTGGTTACCGCCAATATGGCTCCAAGTGTGAACGTTCTGTGGAATTGAGTTGAGATTGAGTGCTATGATTGCCTACAAACTATCCAGAAACATAGAAGCTAAGTAAATTTGAATATCTTAGTAAAGCTCACAATAAGCTCCCTAATATACTCAGTTACATCCTTACGCAAGAGATGGCGCGCTCGAAGAATATTGACACAGCTACTAATAAAACCCTGTAGTTCCGCTAGATGACGCTACTGGTATCAAAATATCGAGTTGTCGAAATTGACATGCTACAGCACGGCTAGGACGCGACGGCGCGCGAGCTCTCGATTGTATTTATGTATTTTATTGACTATGTAATCCATTTTGTGGAAGAAAAATCTGAGCTCATCTTAGGTATGGCAGAAAAGGTACATCGTAACTCGGTACCGCGGTGACCTGTTCTGTAGCGGGACTGCCCGCATGTCCTAGGTGCCGCGGCTTCGTCCGCCGTGACCTGACCATAATATGGACTGTTCTGTAGTGGGACTCTGCCCACATGTCAGGTGCCACGGCTTTGGCCGCCGTGACCTGATCTGTAGAGGGACTGCCCGCATAATGTTGTTACCTTCCTCGGGCCGGGTAAGATAAGGCTCTCCTTATAGTAGAGAAAGAGATGTGGGTTGTAGAGAGACTACCATACTTATAGATTCCTCCACAGAGCACTTTAAGCGAAGCAGATAAGAGCGGGATATTAATCCCAATAGAATACCGTTGAGTCGACCATTAGACCAACAACTAAAGGTACGCTATGCATTCTATAACACACTATAAATAAATTCTCTACTGAGTTACACCCCCATATAACATGTCGCCGTCTTCCCTTGGCGGTCTCATGATATTACCGTAAGAGAGAAAGAGGGAGGCGGCGACACACGGCAAAGAGTAAAGTATGTATATATAGGTACCTACGGGCAGAAACCACGCAATTTCGTACATGTAGCAGCACTTTAAACCTAAATCCTCTAGCGGATGGTAGAAAAAAAATCGTCGCGATGTCTGTCATAACATTTGACAAAATATTTTCTATCAACTCGGGCTTCGGAAAGAAGGATTACTTTGAGCTGACTTTTCAGTACGAAATCGACGAGAAGACTAGAAGAATTACGGAAAGTGAAGGATAAAGCAGTTGTGTAAGTATGCAATGAGTTGATGCATTGTGGGTGTTAGTAAGTATGCTTATCAATAAACTCCCCGCATCGCACCGGTATCTATTGACGGTTTTGCAGTGTAATTCGGGACGTTGGTGCCGTTGAAACAGAAGCCTGAGGTTTCGACTTCGAGGTAGATGTCGCTATGCTTTCACGCCACGCCTCCCTAAGGCGTAATAAGAGGGAACTGATGGTTGAAAGATTCACTGAACCGAGCAACGGTTACGATAGCTTAGTTGGTTGAGAGCAACGTCCGCGTATGCCAGGAGGTCGCTGGTCCTATTTGGCCGATTGTTCGTGTTCGATGAAACCCATATTCGGCGCATCTCTAAAAATTATAAAATAACTGCCTTTACATACAAGAGGGACCTGTCTTTCCAGCTGCACGGCTGTCACAGGAGGACGGCCCGCGAGCTGAGTCGCGGCGACATAAGACTACCATTACTTTTTAAACGTTATAATTAGAAAGAGACATATAGTCTATCTCGCTGCGACACAGCTCGCGGGCCGTGCTGATTAAAGTAAAGTTAACATCAACATACAATATTTTAACTATAGCCTTAAACAGTTTTAGACATCATGGAACCGGGCGGCCTGTACACCGAGTGCCTGCTGGCAATGGAGCGGGCCCAGAGAGACTCAATGTTAAAAGCTATGGTCAAATCGCCGCGAGAGCGGCATAGGAACAGGGGACCTTCCGATCTCTTGTAAGCCTGCTTAAATACCGAGTAGAAGTAGAGTAGGTACCTTTGCAGTAGGTAATAAGTATAAGTTAACCTGATTATAGTTGAACGACCTGTACTTAAACACCAACAAGACGAGATCATGAAATGGGTATAGGCAGTGTAGATATACACTTTATATACTTAATGCTTTCACTGTCGGGAACTCGCCTAGCGGGCGCCTACGCCGTAGTCGCTTTCCGCTACATACGAGGAAAACGACGGTATCGGCTACGAGCGTAGCGTAAGTAAGTAAACTCCAAATTCTAATAAAAGAGAGACGGATAGTGCGATATGAGTAGATTTTGGGCTCTGGTTTGGGCCAGTCATTTCTGTCAGTGATAGTCCTCAACACCCTCAACCCTGTAAAGCCTTTGACATCAATGTTTTTTCAAGTAATTTTTAAGTGCTGGATAGGAGCCAAAATTTCATTAGGTAATTTATTATAAAAATGGATACATTGACCCGAAAAAGACTTGTACACTACGAACATGAAACTTTTTGATTGCTATTTTATTTAAGCGTACCGGTAAAGGTAAGCGGTAAGGTAAAACATTATTTCTATAAAAATCTGGCCACTCTAAAACTTGTGGACTTGCAAGTAGGTACCTTTTTTAACTTTAAAAATGCCGTTTCACATTCTAGCGTCCATTCAAAAATAACGTTTTTGTTTGACAGTTGGTTCAATGAATAAGCGATGTTCGCCAAGTTGGGAATAAACCGTCTGCACGTCTATCATGGGACGGCCGCGACATACTCTCGATTTTTGTGTGCTGCACGGCTATCACGCGACGGCACGCGAGCTCTCTCGATTTTTCTCGCACTATCTGTCTCTCACTTATTATTATTAGAACACTTAGAACAAGAGGTACAGTGCGAGAAAAATCGAGAGTATGTCGCGGCCGTCTCATGATAGACGTGCTGTACGCTACACCTGATTATGACTTCGACATGTTGTACTGACAAATTGGGGTAAAATCACATAATCTGTAAGGTCCGACCGAGATCTCGGTCTCGGTATTCTCGGCCAAAATTCGACCCGAGATCACGCGCGCCGTCGCGTGACAGCCGTATGCAGCACGGCTATCACGCGACGGCGCGCGAGCTCTCTCGATTTTTCTCGCACTATCCGTCTCTCTCTTATTAGAACACTTAGAACAAGAGGTATAGTGCGAGAAAAATCGAGAGTAGGTCGCGGTCGTCCCATGATAGACGTGCTGTAATACAAAAGCAACGAATCTTTTCGCTTCATCTGTATTGGTTGGTCTTGGGTATTTATCTAATCAAGTAGTCTTAATCCGGCACTGCTCTTATGTTCTCACAACAGACATGACAATGACGTGAACGACGCGTTGGGAAAAGCGACACGGGGCAGCATCATCGCTTCCATGGTGCCGGACGAGATCATCCTGCAGCACTCCAACTACGCTGTCAGGCAGTACGAGACCGCGCTCATGCTCATTGATATCTCAGGTTTGTTCTTAGTTGTAGGATTGGCTAGCGGGAGGAGCTCAAATGGCGCACGTTTCGGATCTGTCGCAACATCCATGGTCATGGACAACTCATAGTTAATTATACGCGATTATAATGTGTGAGAATCGTGAAAGTTTAAATCAATATATTGTAAGTTACAGTTTTACAACTCTTAACTGGCAACACTTTTTCTCGCACTATATCTCTTGTTCTAAGTGTTCCAATAAGAGAGAGATGGATAGTGCGAGAAAAATCAAGAGAGCTAGCGCCGTTGCGTGATAGCCGTGCTGCACTTCTATCATGCGACGGCCGCGACATATACTCCCGATTTTTCTCGCACCATATCTCGTATTATGTGTTCCAATAAGAAGGAGACGGATAGTGCGAGAAAAATCGAGAGAGCTCGCGCGCCGTCGCATGATAGCCGTGCTGTTTTGCCGGCTTTAAAAAAAGTATGTGGTTACGTACAAGTATTCCTCTAAACATTGCTCTCTGGCAATTAATGCTCAGTGGCATGGGCACATCCCCTGTGGCCTGTTTCACGAGGCTACAAGTTACAATATTACAAGTCTAAACACAACACAATGGCCATTCGTTATTGGTCAAGCACCTCTTTGTTGCCTGTTAGACTGCCTACCTATATCCAAAGGTATATAGTTTATAAGCTATACGGTACTGTACCTAACTTAATATTGATAGAGGCTCGAGATCATTCAAACGAAACTTGACCACGATGAAATTGTAGATTACAGGCATCTACAATTTCATCGATATCGGATATCGCCCTTGATTACTATACTTTAAAACCATAGGCTTCACGGATCTCTGCGAGACATACATGAAAGCTGACCAGGGAGGACCTTCCCGGCTCACCCAAGTGCTGAACTCTTACATCGGAGCTATGGTCCAAGAGATCCTCACGCATGGCGGGGATGTGATGAACTTCTCTGGAGATGCCATCCTCTCGATGTGGAAGCGGTTGCCAAGCATGACGCTGGCTTGTGTCGTGCACGCAACTATCGACTGTGGACTGAGCGTGCAGAAGAATTATGGCACGTATCTTACCGACGTCGGTGTTTGTCTGAAAGGTTTGATGTACTTAGTATATGTTCTTTTCTGCAGACAGTTTTTTTTGTATAAGTACAGCAAAAAAGTACGCTACGCGGGTGGTGTTCAAAATGATCTTAACAAGCTCTTATTCCACTAAGTATAATAGAAGTAAGCCTTACGTAGGCAGGTTTCACGTCTCTCGCCAGGTATTAAGATGAAATGTTCAGTTCAGATGGACACAACTAGAACGAAAGTTATCGGGCTAGAGGGGTTTCCCCGTGCCTAGGGTTACCATAGGGAACAATTAATCCTGATAAAAATCCTGACATTTCTTGTATATAACAGAGGTATGGCGTAGCTTGAACAACGCCCCAGCGGTATTGTGGATAATGTGGATCTACCTTTCCCTCCGACCGATACTGATTTGCCATACGATAAATAAACCCCGTAGCCTCCACCCCCCCCCCCCCCCCTTACGCCTTGATTACTTACTAGTTTTATGTATCCTTTCATTCATTAAAACTGTAAACTTTCTTCTTCTTTCGTGACTGTTACAATGCTCTCAGTGCTCTTAGTAGTCGGCAGTGCGGACTGGCGTATCTAACTGGCGGTTTTACGGCGATTCTGTACTAAAACGCAACGCGAACGGTGACGTCCAATTTAGTACGCCATCACCCAAGAACCACCGCCAGTCAGAAATGTCAGTATAAGCAGGCTTTTCACTTTTCCACAATCTCCCCAGTAAAAGTGGCTATATCTGCCGGCAATTCCCACTTCGCCCTGATCGGCGATACGGACCACTCGCACTACGTTATACTGGGCCAGCCGGTGTGGGACGTTAAGATCGCGGAGTACCTAGCCGCTGCCGGCGATGTGGTGACATCGGCTAGTGCGTGGATGCACGTGAACGAGGCCGAGTATGTCGTGGAGCCGTTGGGAGATGGTAGTCATACAAAGGTAAGTAATTAATATTCCTGGGCCGTGGCTTAGTATACTTAATAGGTGCTCGCCGCTGCCGGCGATGTGGTGAATTGCATGTGGACGGAAAGGAACCGAGTAAGTAGGTATATTGTGGACTTGCGGAACCGTTTAGATGGGAGACATGGATACTTAACCGTTCTGTAAAGACATTTAAGTAAATACGAGTACTTAGATGACGATGCCTTCCATATGAAATGAAAGTATTGAACACTATTGTTAAAACTCCGTGAAAACAAATTCAGCTTAGTTAATACTATTTATACGAGTACTTATATTATATTGGTACTTACGACATATCCAGCTACGCGACTTATCTACTCGAGGACTACAATCGTCACTTCTTTCATACCGATTCGATCACTGTGCCAAATGATGGAGTATACAGATTATTAAGGTCCGACCGAGAGCTCTTTTATTGCCTCGGCCGAGACCGAGACCGAAACCGAGAATTAATAAAATTAAAAAAAAAAACACGTTTTTGCTAAGAAACTGTACCTAATACTTACTAGAAACATATACGCATACATATTATCATAGTGTTCATGCTATTTCGCAACAAAATTGTATAACTCAACAACTAAGCTCAACAGTCAAATAAAATAGTCCAAGACGGCCAATTTAAATCACGTAGAGTCACAACAACTCAACAACCTACCAGTCCGAACTCGTTTTTTATGGTCTCGGCTGGTTTTGGCCGAGAAGCGAGACCGAGATCTCGGCTCGAATTTTGGACGAGAATACCGAGACCGAGATCTCGGTCGGACCTTACAGATTATGTGATTTTACCCCAATTTGCCAGTACCTACAACATGTCGAAGTCATAATCGGGTGTAGCGTACAGATGTAATGATGTAATGGACTATACAAATTATGTGATTTTACCCCAATTTGTCAGTACAACATGTCGAAGCCATAATTGGTGTAGCGTCACAGAATAAGTAATAGTACAAGTACAGAAATTGCACTTCCTAGCAAAAACGGCGTTTAGGCATAAGAAACGTGCCTACTCTGTGCATCTTTGTCTATCGTGTTACTTGTATTCACTCACACACGGCACGTGTAGCGCTAGGGCTGTCACGCCAAAAATGCTCGAGTAAAGTGAACCGATATTCATTTAGTACATGCTACTTCACATGTATGTCAGTGTCATTGTGAATAACACCACACATAATAATTTACTTTAAAAACAAAGTTTTAACCGACCTCAATTTAGTACTCCGCCAAGCCACGAGAACATTTCCACATTTCTCTTCCAATTTAACACATGAACTGATTTCCGAGAGCAAATGCGTTGATTATTAGACGAAAAAACCCAATCGCTGTATGTGGGCCGATAATATTTGAGGACTTCCGTCGATTCCACAAGGATCACCTTTGGCACTTCATTAGTTGCTATTTCAACGGAATCTTATCAGAATCTGTGATATACTTTTGTACTTTTATGTACATAATTGAGGAATTCCATAAGTCATCTTCATCTGTGGTCTTCATCATCAATTCCACTCCACCAAATTTATGATTTCCAGGTGTAAATACACAAGTTATAATAGAAAATATCAAAATCACTGCACGCGTGCCTAATATACTTAATTGAGGAGTTCCCTCAATTCCTCATGGATCCCATCATCCAATTGAATTGAAAAAAATGGGACCCACCTGGAAGCTTATACTTACAAATAAAATAAAAAAATTACGAATCGGCTCATCAATGACGGAGTTCTGAGGTAACAAACATTGAAAAAAAAAAATACAACCGAATTGAGAACCTCCTCCTTTTTTTTTAAGTCGGTTAATAAAATAGATCTGCCACTTCTCTATTAACTAATTGAAATTATAAACAGAGTCTATCTTGACTCTATTTAGGGTTCCGTAGGTACTTTTATAGATTTTTTTTTGAAGAGTATATCTAGCTCAAAAAGTTTGCGCTATACCGGAAAAGTGCTCCTTACACAAAACGACGTGACTGCCATGATTTTCCTATGAGAATACGTTATTCTATATTGGAATTGGAAAGATAGACGTTTATATATTTTTCGTTTTCATCGTGCTTTTAAAAACCTCGTAATAAATAAGACATAATTTACTTTAAAAACAAAGTTTTAACCGACTTCAATTTAGTACTCAGCCAAGCCACGAGAACATTTCTTTTCCAATTTACCTCATGAACTGATTTTCGAGAGCAAATGCGTTGATTATTATAGAAAAAAACCCAATCGCTGTATGTGACCCGATAATATTTGAGGACTTCCGTCAATTCCACAAGGATCACCCTTGGCACTTCATTAGTTGCTATTTCAACGGAATCTTATCAGAATCTGTGATATACTTTTGTACTTTTAAGTACATAATTGAGGAATTCCATAAGTCATCTGTGGTCTTCATCATCAATTTTACTCCACCAATTTATGATTTCCGGATGTAAATACACGAGTTATAATAGAAAATACCAAAATCACTACACGCGTGCCTAATATAATTGAGGAGTTCCCTCAATTCCTCATGGATCCCATCATCCAATTGAATTTTCAAAAAAATGGGACCCACCTGAAAGCATATACTTACAAACAAAAAAAATATTTTATGAATCGGCTCATCAATGACGGAGTTCTGAGGTAACAAACATTGAAAAAAAAAAAACAACCGAATTGAGAACCTCCTCCTTTTTTTGAAGTGGGTTAAAAAATAGATACGTGCGGTTCGTCGCGTTCAAGTAGGCGGCGGCGGCGGCGGATCACGGCACGACGCACGTGTGCTCCCTCGCGCGTTGCCGGCCCTCGACTTTCGACTAACTGGCGGCCCGGGGCCTCGCGAGCGTAATGGTGCGTTTAAACGCTTGCGGTGGCTTGGCAAGCCTCCACAAGCGCAAGCGTGTAAACGGGGGTGTTTGGCTTGGCTTGCGTGAGTTTGCGAGAGCTTGGCCCGATCCGGACTTGTGTCGGTTTTTGAACACAAAGGAATGGTATGCCTCGATAAAGCTAAGGTTTGGTCGTTTGACCATACAGCACTCATGGTCGATACGTCTAGGCAGTAAATAACGACTTCTGTCGTCTAGTCACCGACTGACAAGTCCTCCAAGACAACAAAATATGCACGTAATAGGTCCCAAGGTGTATAACAAACTACCTGAAGATATTACGATCGTAGTGCACAAACGCCTTCAAAAATAAATTTAAAAAATGGTTATTTGGACATGCCTTTTATAATTTAAATGATTTTTATAATAATAATTATTGAATAATATGTATAAACATTTCTTAAATTTAAATGATAATATACGCAATTGTGATTCTAATAATGTGACATGTCATATTTTTATAATATTATGAATAAATGAGTATGAGTATGAGTACGCGGTTACATAAAGGCCATATAAATAAGGCGACCGACCGTCGCGACTCGCGAGCTCGCGAGCGACACTAAATACGCGCCAACGTGTAAATACGTTGCCCAAGCTTCCTTTGATCTGTGTTCAAAAACCGACACTATACTACGTAAAATATAGCTTGAGCCCTGCGACAGCTGTCATCTCAGTACAATTTATAACCTTAAAACGTAAAATTGTACTGAGATGACAGCTGTCATAGGGATCAAGCTATATTTTACGTAGTATAGTCCAGATCGGGCCAAGCTCACGCAAGCCAAGCCAAACATCCCCGTTTACACGCTTGCGCTTGTGGAGGCTTGCCAAGCCACCGCAAGCGTGTAAGCGCACCATGAAATGAAAACAGAAAACCGTGTTTGCTCTAGCGCATGTAAGTATTATGCGCATTCCTATGTGATCTTAGAGGATTCTGATAGTGATTATTTTTTCGAAGTTCGGGGTTATAGCTCAGAGGGGCTACCGCGAAACGAAATCGAACTTCGTCCGTGTATCTCCGTCTTTGTCGCTCGAACTAGCAAGTGGGCACTGGGCCTTCATGCGAAGGAGCCAATTTCAGGAAAAATAACGGACATAGCTGATCGAGCGAGAGAGTTTTCACCCTTGTTTTCCCGGCAAACGCTTCATCGAAAGAATGTTTCGCCCAATTATAGTTTCATCGGAAGCTTTTTTTCTCAGGAACAGTATAGGTACATTTCCGGATTTTTATAAAACAAACCTAACGTAACGTAATGGTTTCTACACAATTATCTTTTACTTATACCCAAAAAGTTAACGATTTCTGAAAAAAAAAGTTCGTTGAAATGAAAATTCGGCGAAACAATGCATTCGATGAAACGTTTGCCGGTAAAATAAGGGACTTCCTTTTTTATAGGTATTGCAGTCCGGAGGAGGTTCGTGGAAGAGGTTCTCTATTTACTACGGTAATTATGTTTTGTATGTATAATATCGTAGATAATATGTAGTCGATGGACCTTCATGCATCTTCATTTTAAATTCCTCTATTTTTAGACAAAGCACAGCCTATGTCGTCTTTGGAAGCTACTGGGGACCTAGAAAATTACTACAAAAAATTTTCACGTAAGATATAAATTTAGTAGCTGGTGTATCAATGAGATTGATAGTTTTTGTAAGAGAAAAATATATAGGAAATGAAAGTTCGTAAGCAGTGCCTACGTTAATATATAATTTTCTAAGGCCTTTGTTCTAGAGTTAGGCCGCGTTTGCGCCATATTCGCCTAACAGCTGGCGCAGTGTGTCGTGAGACTTTACGCCACCTAACTAGCGCGGGAATAAGTTATTTGAACAATTTTCCACTCGAGTATGAATTTTTCAGTTCGACCAGTGATAATATCCGCATTACGTAGCTCCTGGTGGCCAACTCTACGGAAGTTCATGGTGCAGCCTGTGATATGGGCAGTGGAGCACGACGAGCCTATGGAATTTCTCACAGAAATTCGTCGCGTGGTCATTGTTTTTCTGAACGTCATCACTAAAACCGTAACCGATGAATTGCTTGTCGATATTGTGGATAACACATTCAAATGCGTTTTCAGGTTTGACTTCCTTTACTTTACATTTTTTTACGTACCTACCTAGCAAGTGCGTACTTTCTGAAACGGTGTTTTACCAGTTGCGATTATCATCATGTGTCCCCATGTCGAGTTTACCAGCTATCAATATTTTTTTCACACCTTTCATTCGGAAAAGTAAGTTTTGCTCCACGACGAGAGTGATCAAAATGCTACTTTTCTGTTCAAGCTACTTTTTTAATTTATTCATTGGCAAGTAGAATTTACGCAATGTGCCAATAGAACACAGATCTTAATAGAATAATCGACTGTAGTTTTATCGTAATCGGTTAAAAACGATCATGTTTCAAGTTTTAACTTTAACAACGTTATTTTAAATTCTATTTATTTTTCGTAATATTTAATAATTTTTAATAAAAATTAAGAAAATTTGTTTAAACTTGTTAAGTAATTTTAACAGCATCTTTTTTTAATTTCTTCAAAAATAGTATGTGTCACTCGGTAGCAAAATTATCTTCGTCTCGGTTGTTAACACCTGTATCCCTCACTACGCTCAGGATCCTACGTTAGAATCCCTCGTTACGCTCAGGATTCAATTGTAGGATCCCTCGCTACGTTCAGGATTCAATACACCGCCCTCGCCGTAAATATACTATTTTGCTCCATTGTGACACGAATAACTACTCTGTATTAAGTAATGAGTCTATGGCACGTCTAATCATTTGCAGGCATGTGTATCAGTAGTCGTTATTTCAGTGTATCGTCTGCATCGGGCGGGCTCTTGAACAAGGTGTCCATGTTCGACAAAGACATGATGTTTCTCCTGGTGTTCGGGTTGCGAGGGATGACACACGGGGACGAGGCGCAAAAAAGCCTGCTATGCGCCCAAGCTCTTAAGGAGAGCCTGGTTGACCCTAACTTTATATCAGTTTCTATCGGAATTTCATGTGGTAAATTATTTCCATTTAAGTCAAAGCCGGATTAATCTACTTAGTGCCGTGAGAGAACAGTAAAACCGTGAGAACAAAATTTGTAGGAAATTTGATTCTCTACAACTTTGTTTCTCTTCATTCATGCCGTAAAACGTGGAACATAGGAGATAATGATAATATTTTGAATTTGTCGCGTTTTTCAGGTTTCATTTCCTAAATATCGATCCTAGAAGAAAAATTGTGAGGACCAAACTTGTAGAGAATCATTTCCTACAATTTTTGTTCTCGCGGTTTTACTGTAAAATCAAAAATGGCCGAGTTATTCAAGAAAAACCGTTTTTCGATGAAATACTCAACTAAGGTTACTTCGGAGTTGCGTCTGTGTATGGTTGACGATATGACGACATATAATTTGCACCGATTCTTCGAATAAATTGTAAGGCGAATCGGTGCAAATTCTATTTCGTCTACCATACTTAGGGGCTGTTCATAAATTACGTCATCGTTTTTTGACGATTTTTGACCCCCTATCATCGTCCTGTTATCCTTGAAATGGACCCTCCCCGCCTAATAAAATGACTACTTATCGTCATCCAATTTCCAGACCCCCCCATTTTGAAATGACGTAATTTATGAATAGCTCCTTACAGTCTATTATTAAACGCGCATCAGAGGTAGGTACCTAGAGTAGGCTTCTATTAAGGCTGTAGACACTGCCACAGAATAAGTAACTGCTTTAAGCGGCTACTCTGTCCCCAATACATCGTACCTACTTATGTCGAAGGCGGTTTACAGCGCCACCCACAGCCTGGGGCTCCAGAAGAGATCCCCTTGGGACTTCCTGACTACACGAAGTAAGAGTACCTAGTTTTTATTGTAGGTACAAATGGGTAAAATCATATTTAAGTATATAAGACATTCTATGATCCCTGTGTTTTTACGAACACACTTACAAAAACACAGGAATAATAATAAGTAATTAAAGGTCTGTACAAGATAGATGCGCTGAGGTTTTTAACTTTTGAAGGTACAACATATTGCGGTGTGGTCGGTCATGTTCTGCGACGGGAATATACAGTAATAGGAAGAGCCGTCAATAAGGTATTCTAAAACCCGGTTTTCTAAAGATTCGTTAGATCAAATTTTAGTAACTCCGCACTTTTTTTTGACACTACAACAAAAGTCTATCGGATTTTCATTTAAAGAAAACCTTATATTGTATAGGAAATCATTTTAATCAAACCTAATTACGTCAACAAGTTTCAGAAAAAAGTCGTAGTTATATTTTTATGAATGAACTTTTGCCCCGTTGGCCTAAATCTGGAACACCAATGCATTAGATTCAGATTGTTTATTGGTGAAATTAAATACATTTACAATTCATGAAATGATCCTTATTACATTAAATCATTATTTGTTTAGAGTACTTTGTTAATTATTTCGTTTCGTTCAAACAAAACGTATAATGGACTTTTTATATCTATTTATATTAGCCACCAACATCAACAAATAACACAAAGCTTTGGTTCCAGAATTAGGACTGTGTAGGCAAATTGGTAAAAAAAAAAGAAAATTGGCGCCGTCCGTAGATGCAGGGATGTCAGTTTAATGTTAGAATTAGTACCTAAAGAAACTAGTTAATACGATATTCCAGGCTGCGCGATTAATGACAACATACCCTAACAAATTGACTTGTGATAAAGAAACTTACCTGAGAAGCAAGATGGACCAAGGCTTGTTTCGATTAATGGAGTCCAGACAATTGAAAGGCATCAAAAACCCTGGGCCAGTATATGAGTTCAACCAGTACGGGTCAGTAATTAGGCCAACGTATAAATAATTAAGCCTTAGAGCCTGGTTTACAACAATCCGTAACTGTCTGTGTCGGATCCGACAACAACGGCACTTTTTGTTTGGAGCAGGCTCCGATATCGGACTGGGTGATGTGAACAGTATAAGTATGTTTTCCATACAATTACTTGCTCTCCGTTATCGTTACTGGATCCGTCACCGACAGTCACGGATTAGTGTAAACAGACTCTTAGTCTAAGGGCGGGTTGCACCCACTTACGAACGATCACAGCCCGATCAACGTTAAATATGGCGTCGGCAGCTGTCATTCCATAGAAACTTGTCAAACTTTCCATACATTCAGATTTTAACGAACACCACTTACGATTACAGACGGCTTGGTGCAACCCTGGGTGGGTGTCTAAACTAGGGTATGGTATTGTATACGTACCTATTTTTTTCACATACCTACTTGCTTCCATGAGCGCTATGTCCAGCCAGATCAGTCTAGACCAAGCTCACGTGACAAATACAAATATACGTTTCTGGAGCCACCATGACAATCTAAGCTAGGTTTAAAAAGCTCACAAATAAGGGTTATTCGTCCCGCAGGTGGCCTGAAAAGCCCATCGGCCGGCGCCAGCCTATTTTGGGCAGAGAGGACGAGTTGCGACTCTTCGTATTAACTCTTCAGAAGGCCACGCAGCAACAGCATCTACCGTTCACTAGATATCGGGATCATGTCTACGGAGTAGTGCTCCTCGTATGTCTTTTATTGTTATCATAGACTTGATTCAGTGATACTACTGTTTTTATAGTATAGATACCTACGTATGTATATAGCTACGATACGATTGAAGTCAAGTTCAGGTGTTGGTTAGTCCAATTCCTGTCATATCGTTTCAATACAACACTATTAGGAAGGAGATAGGCTAGTTTTTACCCGGATATCATCCCATAAGAAAATGAAACGTGGGGGGGGGGGGGGGGGGGGGGGATACGTGGGATATAGCAGTGTGGGGCAAAAAGTTGAAACACAAATTACAATTACTTACAAAATGTAATTTCAATTATAAATTACATTATTAAATGATATAAATGCCATTACGAGTCTCTCGTCTCGCTGCGCCCGAAACGTGACACTTCGAAGCCCATTATGAAGAACACAACGTCAATATTTCATCAAGTCACGGACCAACTTGGAACAATTGTTGTTAGTAAGTAAGCTAATATTAGTAATGATTATTAACACTAAAAGAAATCACATATATCACAATCACATACACATAACATTTAATAAAAACAGAAATCAGCAGTTCAAAAAATAAAAAATATATGGTTATCAGGTATGTGACATATTTCATTATTTAAAAATCCAATTCATAGTTATTCATAATTTATAAGATGTCTAATTTTAATTCAATGTCATGTGGTTCAATTATTTTTATTATTGACCGAGTGATCGAAGCGAGCAAAGCGTCCCCGTTTCAGCACGGCTATCACAGGACGGCGCGCGAGCACTCAGAATTTTTCTGGCATTATACGTCTCTTTCTAAGTTTTCTAATAAGAGAGAGAGACGGATAGTGCGAGAAAAATCGAGAGAGCTCGCGCGCCGTCTTGTGATAGCCGTGCTGCTCGGGGAAAAATGCTTTCGTATGACCTTGTCCAGATTTCCGGCTATTCTCGCCCACAGGTCGCATTTCTCAACCATGCTCGTAAAATTACAAAAATATTTTATACAATTAACGAACCTGCTCACAAGAGCAGGTTCGTTAATTGTATAAAATATTTTTGTCGAACCAGTTTCTCAAAAAAAAAAATGGCGGAAATATTAGTTGAAAAAAACAGACATTTCGAATTTCACGAGGTCTACTTAAAGCTCACGGAGCTGCTAGTTCTTACAAGATTCTATTTAACATGCAATGTTTGTTTGTGGATTTGTCACCAAATATAAAAAAGGTACGAGGGCTGTTTGATAAGTCATTTTAAAAAGTAAAAAAATATATGTATATTTTAAACAATTTACATTTATTTCTCAACATAGTCTCCTTTGAGGGCCAAACACTTGTTCCAGCGAGTTTCCAATTTTTTGATCCCTTCCAAAAAATACGTTTTGTCGAGGTCTTCAAAATAGCCGTTTACACCTGCGATGCAGTTCTCATTTGTCAAAAAATTTTGCCCTCCAAGCCATCTTTTCAGACTTGGGAATAGGTAATAATCGCACGGAGCTAGGTCCGGCGAATACGGAGCATGCGGAACCAGCTCGAGACCAACTCGTGGATTTTGGCCATTGCAATAGCTGACGTGTGCACTGGGGCATTGTCTTAAGTGATGAAAGAGGACTTTCTTGGGGGACAATTTTGGTCGTTTTTCCAACAATTCTGCATAAAAACGGTCCAATAACTCTGCGTAATACCGGCCAGTGATAGTCTTTCCCTTTTCCAAGTAATCAATCATAATGATTCCTTCGCCATCCCAGAAGACTGTCGCCATCACCTTCCCAGCCGACAAAACAGTCTTGGCCTTCTTTGGGGCACGTGCACCAGTCGCCATCCATTGTTTTGATTGCTGTTTTGATTCAAATGTATAATGATGGACCCAAGTTTCGTCCACTCAAAATGCGCGCGCGCTCAGTGCAAATAGGTAGTAAGTCCCATACTAATTTCAATTCTCGCCCATCCACGCCCCGCCTCGCCTCGCCGGTGGAAAACCACCTTTTTACTAAAATTTCGCTCAATCGGATGTCAAGAAGTGGTTCTTAAATTTGATAACAATATCTCGTAAACGAACCACTAATTTGTAAAATCGTTACAAGAAACCCATAATATTTTTGAACAAGCTATCCAACGATACCCCACACTATTTAAAGAGAAAAAAAATGACGGCCCCACACTTTAGGTGTAGGGGAGGTACCCCAAAAAAGATTTTATTCTTCTGTTTTGTCGGCGTGATTGATTTATATAGGTACCCATGCCGAATTACAGTTATAATTGAATTGATTTTTTCTTTATAAGTAATCACTCCAAGTAAATTTGCACCTCTTTAGTTTACTAAAAAAAGTGTAAGTACATAAAATTATTGAATACTTTAATTACCAATTAATGTAACTCATTGGCCAAAGGATTAGCCTAGCAATCCAAAGAGGCAACGCTGTCATCCTTCTGGGCACTATAGCTTATGACGGGGACCTGGGGGGCATTTACTTTTTAAAGGTTTACGGCCGTATTCATAAACGTTCTACAAGCCTATTTTAACTAAGATGCCGTTAAAAATCGTTTGTCCTTATCGGTCACGTTGATATTTGTGTTCGTAAGAAAGGGACAAAGCACATTTTATTTAGCAGAGGCATTTTAAGTTTAATGAATAAGGTGGTTAGTTTATAATATGGGTTTAGTTTAGTTATATTTAGTTATAAATATTTTTATGTTACTTAAGTTTATACCTTAGTTGCTTTTATGTTTTTATCTAATAAATAATTTGCCATGCCTGTTACAAATTACCAAGTAATTTAAATTACATGTATTGCAATTACACGTGTAATGCATTACTCCTTATTGCATTTAATGTAATTCAATTTATAATGCAATTACAAATGTAATTTATTACGCCCAGCTCTGGGTTGGAGACGCCTCTTGTGATACCTAGAATAAAAGATGAGTGGTAGAACTAGTGGGTCCCTCGTCTTCTGTGTTCTTCCTGACCTCGAAAAAATTGTTAAATTAGTCACGTGAGTCACTAGTGACGTTTTCAGTGGTAGAAAGCACTAGCTGTGGCCGAATATGGCTACCAAAAGATGATGATGACTGATGTACTTACTTAAAGTAGTAAATAACTACTAAGGATTAACCTCACACGGTCCGACTCTAATAAATGTCTACAATTTTAAGATAAATGCCGTGCGTTGCTTATCAACTTATAAATTATTGGGTAGACAGGTGAGCCCAATGAATGCAAAATGTGCTTAATCAAGGTGCCCTACGAGGTGGTCTTACACCGTTAAGAAGTCGACTGAAGTCTGAAGGCAACGCACACCATTCACTTCATATGGCTTATGAGTTATGAGTCTTATGACTGCACTATTAGAAGGACTTCATGTAGTCGCAATCCTCAGCAATGAGCGAACGAAGAAAAAGAAGGTACTTTTTATACCTAAGGTTAGGTAACAGAATACTCTTAAACATGTCAATACCTTTGTCTACAGGGACGTACTTCAGTTGGCAAAACGCGCTTAATGGAAGAATGCATATATCTTACACCGAACTGCATTCGAGTAGTGAGAATAAATTTAACAGAAACGGACAAAGTATGTACAAGATTTAGAAAATAGTTTAACTTGATTTGAATTTTGTGATTAAAAGTAGCAAATAATAATACTTTGGATGATGCAGGTACCATATGGATTGTTTCGACAGATTGCACTCAAAACTTTAGCAGGCAGGTCGTCAGAAAGAAACAAGTGTGAGAATAAAATTCGGACCAGGTACCTATGCAAAGAACAAACATTCCATTTGATAGGTTTAGCATATTACGTATGTATTGTTTCATTTAACGCTTCAGTTTGGACATCGACGCGATGACCCCAGTTCAGCTTTATGCACTGAATGTCATTTTCGGCTGCCGCCTTCCTTTGCCCAAAAACGTGAAGGTTCCAGAAGACATCCTCGCAGAACATAGCATAAAAAATTTGGTGCGCAACATATTCGAAAATGTAAGTACCTACCTCTGAACCTAGCTAAACCAATAGAAGTAATAACTAACGATGGTCGTTGTAGACCGCTTAAGGGTCGCAATCGCAAGTTCGCGCAATTGTCAATCAGGACACCTATTCGAGTCCAATATGTTTGATCGCGTAGTCGCGTTGTATTAGGATGATCTCTAACCAGTGCTACCTAGCTGCACGGTGGGAACTTAGAATTATACCTACACTGTGCGCGCCGCTAGCGGCGATTCAGCTAGTCGGTTGGCACACGCACTCAAGGCCGGACGCTGCTTACTGCGCAATAAAAGTTGTGACCAATTATTAAAAATATATCTTCGTCGTGAATTCTTTCCGTTCGAATACTTACTGAAATTATTCATCAGATACAGAATTTTCACCACTCTTAAATTTAATAACCTAACATTTAAAAAAGGAAAAAACCATTTAACACTACATTAAGGTAGGTAAAGCAATTGAAGACACATAGTATATTTTTTTATTAAGATTAATTCCATAAATAAACCGTTTTTTATTTCGCTCAATTATTTATTATAAAATAATTTCTAAGATGTGTCAACCCTAGGGGTAGCATCGATTGGCCTGCACGAGCGGGCAACGCTTAGAAACTTTTTGTAGGCATATGGAAAATGGTAGGTATGCCCGTTTTTATTTGGACTAGAGTATCTGTTCGTAGAACTATTATAAAATCTGTGCCCTAACTCAGTCGGCGATAACGGGGCGTGGGTGACGTGCGAGAGGCAAAGCGCGGCGCCCCGTTATCGTCATAGGTACTCCTGCAGCCGCGCGCCGCACAGGTGAGGACTCGAAAGTCAACGTTCAGTGTTCGTTCATTTCAAATTAGGTGCTTGATCTATTCTTGTCTCACTCAAATGCATGTTTAAAATTATGCCTATTACAGAACATTCCGTCATTGTGTATAGTAGCGATAGAAGAAGCGGCGTTCACCGATGACGAGTCTTGGAGGTTACTTCTGACTGTCTTGGAGACCAAAACAATTTTCGTCATCATGACTATTGATCGCGCGACCATGTCTGGTAAATGAATATAAGTGCTAATGCTATTAACTAATAGCATAGGTATTTATCCTGTCGTTCTTCTTCGTGTACAACCGATTATCTATTTATCAATACAGGTGTGGGTCAGACTTGCTTATCGAACAATATGCTGTTGAAGGTGCCACTTTCTGGTCTGAGTCCTCAGTATCATTCGGTTATTGCCTGCCAGATCCTGGACGTACAGGCCATTCCTGCAGATTTGGAGAAGTAAGGGTTTTCACTTGCGTTTCTAAGTCTTCAATAATTTCAAGTTACTTAAGAATCCGCAGTAAGCTCGGCCGAATTTCACCTTCCCATACGAACGGAGTTTCGTTCTCATTTTAAAACGGCATATGTTTAACGGATCACCAGATATAGAAAAATATAACGCCAAAAAATACTTTTTACTGCCGAAAATAGTAAATGATCACCAAAATTTAATCTCCATTTTAATATGAAATAATAACCCAAATTATAACATCATACTATCCTATTAAAGAAAATGCTATCATTGCTAACCCAAAAATATTAGGTAAATGATCACCAATCTCCATTTTAATGTGAAATAATAACCCAAATTATAACATCTTACTATCCTATTAAGGAAAATGCTATCTTAATAAATCATTGCTAACCCAAAAATAGTAAATGATAACCAAAATTTAATCTCCATTTTAATGTGAAATAATAACTATCCTGTTAAAAAATGCTATCCTAATAAAGGGTTCCCTCTATTTGGCATAACTTTGATTGTCCGAAACGTTTTTCGCATAACAGACTTGGCATATTCGCTTTTCGCCGAATGTTTATGTGACAGAAACCTTACATACTAAATAGAATTAATAAAATTCCGTAAATGTTTTGGCCGAATTTAAATTTGCATACTATTGTTAAGGCCGATTATATTTACGCATAATTTGGTTTCATCATATCAGCCGAAAGACGTCCACTGCTGGACATAGGCCTCCCCCAAAGAGTGCCACAATGCCCGGTCCTGCGCCACCCGCATCCAGCGGACTCCCGCGACCTTTACCAGGTCATCAGTCCACCTTGTGGGGGGCCCACCCACGCTGCGCCTTCCGGTACGTGGTCGCCACTCGAGAACCTTTCCGCCCCAACGGCCATCGGTTCTACGTGCAATGTGCCCCGCCCACTGCCATTTAAGTTTAGCGATTCGGAGGGCTATATCGGTTACCTTGGTTCTGCTGCGGATAGCCTCATTTCTGATGCGATCGCGCAGAGAAACTCCCAACATAGCCCTCTCCATTGCCCTTTGGGTGACTTTGAGCCTTCTTATGAGGCCCATAGTAAGCGACCACGTTTCCGTGCCATACGTCATCACTGACAACACACACTGGTCAAAGACTCTCGTCTTGAGACACTGCGGAATATTGGACGAAAAGATGTGCCGTAGCCTCCCGAATGCTGCCCAGCCGAGTCGGATTCGACGATTGACCTCTTTCTCAAAGTTGGACCTACCTAACTGAATAGTCTGTCCAAGGTATATATAATCGTCTACAACTTCGAGCGTAGTGTCCGATTGAAATGGGGGTTGGTACTACATGGAGGTTTGACATGATCTTTGTCTTATCCATGTTCATCCTTAGACCAACTCGCTCGGAGGCTTTACTGAGGTCATCGAGCATCGTGCTTAAGTCCTCCATGGTCTCAGCCAAGACTACTATATCGTCAGCAAACCGAAGGTGAGTGATGTACTCGCCGTTGATGTTGATGCCTAGCCTTCTCCAGTCTAGAGTCTTGAACACATCCTCCAGTGCAGCGGTGAACAGTTTTGGGGAAATACGAGTAACATCCGCTTGTCTGACACCCCGCTGCAGCGGAATAGGCTTCGAACTCTGATCCTGGAGCTTCTAATTTGGTTTAGGTTTAGCATAACTCGGCATATTATCGATTGTACGATACTTACTAAGCATACCTACTTAAAACGGGCTGCGTCTCACGAGATATAACAACAATATAATTATATGATTTCGATAAGGTTAGGGCAGCTAGAAAGAGGGGGGCTCGGGGGGCAAAGCCCCCCGCAGAAAAAAAACTCGAACAATCGTAACAATGGTATTATTAGTAGGTTAATAGGTTAGGGTTAGCTTGTGTCCCTTAGAGCGGAAATAGGCAAGCAAGCGGGGTGACGTCGACACGCTTGTGGTTAGGTTAGGTTAAAATATATAAGGAGTTTGTTTAAAAAAAAATATTTTTCGTTTTCGTTTCGCGGTAGGCCCTCTGAGGGGCCACCGCGAAACGAAAACCAACTTCGTCCGTGTATTTTTCTCTCTGCCGCTCGAGTACTAGCAAATGCGACAGAAAGAGAGATACACGAATGAAGTTCTTTTTCGTTTCGCGGTAGGCCCTCTGGATATACCTTATGTCATTGTAAATGCAAAGTTTCGTTACAATCCAACACGTAGTTTTAAAATGAGACCGTAATTACGTTTGTATAAAGAATCGAGCTTACTGCGAACTGTTAACCTGCCTCTGTCTCGAGCTTGGCATCGTTAAACTCATCTCGATAAAATAGTTGGTGACAACGGCATCTAAAATGAGTTGACGCCCTATGTATTATACCTTGAAGGGTAGAATAGGTACATAGAGCGCATTATTATTAATACTTATCTGTTCAGGTTAATACAAAGTGTAAGTGACGGTATGCCTGGCTGGATCCAAAATTTCATCATATCGCTCGTCCAGCAAGGGAGCTTGAGTGTTGCCACCGTGGAAAGGACTAAGGCCTTGGAACAAGGACACGTGGTGCCTGCATCGTCATTATTATTCCAGAAACCACTAGATCTTTCTACTGAATGCAATAACCAGACTTCTTTAGATGAATATTTTAAGGTGAGTAAATTTTCTGTTGTATGAAGAGTGAGTAAGTATATCAGGCATATAATATTTATTGATTCTCGATATTGTGTGGCTGCACGTCTAGCATGCGACGGCCGCGACATACTCTCGATTTTTACGCACTATATCTCTTGTTCTAAGTGTTCTAATAAGAAAGAGACGGATAGTGCGAGAAAAATCGAGAGAGCTCGCGCGCCGTCGCATGCTGGCCGTGCAGTAAGAGACATCAGCACGTCTATCATGGGACGGCCGCGACATACTCTCGATTTTCTCGCACTATCCGTCTCTTTCTTATTCGAACACTTAGAACAAGAGGTATAGTGTGAGAAAAATCGAGTATGTCGCGGCCGTCTCATGATTAGACCCCGGATTGTTGTGGCACTGACGTGTGTCAGTGCCACAGCAATAGGGTGATTTGGGGAGTAAATGGAATGGTAGAACAAAATGATACATAATTATAAGATAAGATAAAAATGTACTTATATTCATTTCAGCAGAGAAATACATTATTTCATTTACGGTACGTAATCGTTTCGTTCGTAATCGAAATTAAATAAAGTCACAATAAAAAATTACCAGTGCATCGATCGATATTACATTTTTGGTATATTACATTATAGGTATAGTTTCGAAAAACTGAGCGGTCGAATAATTATTTCGTTCCACTGTTCCATTCGGGAAATGGAACATACATATATTAGAATTAACTTTATCAATGTATGCAACCTATGTAAGCCTATATAAAGTTTGACCTTAGATTTAAACTGTTAACTGACCGCAAGTCATTTAGAACAACTATTGATCTGTTACGGAGAGTCAGTTAACGAAAGAACAACGTCGATATTTTAATCAACTGACAATTTATTTATAGGAGGATTCGCAATAATATGTATACCAAAAAATAATAAGTACGATTTCGTATTCATTAACAGTATATGATATTTTTTATATTATCTTATCTTAATAAATCCGTATTAATTAATACTGTTCCATTTACTCCCCAAATCACCCTATTGTGACGTCAGTGCCACAACAATCCGGGGTCTACTCATGATAGACGTGCAGATATTGATATTTCATATTTGACAGGTAAAGTCTAATTAAATTACAAATAACTTACCATACTTAAACCAGATTTTGAAGTATGTAGGTAAGTACGTGATAAAATTAAGTTTAATGTCAACGATCAAAGTTGGATCAAAGTTCTTTCTTATACTTATGTCCCGCGGATTATTTTGCTCCCCTTTCTTCCCGTGGCTGTACTAAGGGAGCAGGGTAGCAACCTATTATTGCCATATCACATTTTGTTTATCTTTTATACCCATATTTATGCTAAAAGTAGCACTGGAACACAAGTTTCATGTGATCTGCCTACCCCTTTTAGGGGATAGAGGCGTGAATGTTTGTATTGTTTTGCAATCCCGATTTTGTCGTTGGTTCATAAACTGGCTACATTAGTCCATAGCTAAAGAATAATCTAAAAATATTTGCATAAGTACCTAAGTACACTTTTGTCGGCTTATTTCAGGGAGTCTTAGAAAGTTTAAATTGCGGCGATACAGAAAAATTTAAAAGCGGCCGAAGATTTGCTCCACCTGCAAACGACCACATCCAAATAGCAGTTCTCTCCGATACATTCGAGGTTTTGAATATTCACACTTCTTTGGATGTGGATGGTGAGCTTCTTTTATTTTTGCCCGTCTCTTGAATTAGAATAAGAACGTCACGGTGCATATTACTACAAGGCTTATATGCTAAATGTCATGTTCTATGGTACTCGCTACATAACTGAAATGCTTTATTATAGAATTGTACCTGCGCAATTGAAACGATCAAGGTATAATCAACAGCAAAGGTAGATGATCATTTTAGTTCCTTTTCACTTTCACTACTTTGACGCATCCGTAGATACTGTCGCAGTATTGTTACGTTTAATTGCCACAAAGTACTAAAATAATTATCTTATATTTTTTGCTGTTTACTGTACCTATACAATAGTTAATTCCACCAATTTATATTTGGGTACATCTTGTGCCTTTTGGCACTCAGCCGGTCTCGCGGCCGAAACGTGAATAATAAACCTACTCGATTAAAAAGAGAATGAATACCCTAAGTAAAGAGCATGTGGATAAAGTTTGTTCTAAAGTTTAAATAGTTTTGTATTTGCTCTGACACGAATAAGGCAGTTTCTTTTCATGGTTACGTTAGTTCTACTATAAGATATGGGATAGCAATATGGGGTAACTGGGCTGTTATTCGCTACGCGCTAATGCGGCTCACCCCGCAAGTCACCCGTCAAGAAACTAGACCTCTACCTACGCTTAGTTACTACGCATCGCGGTGTCGAGATATATTTGTGGGTGAGCTTTGAGGTGAGCTTAAAACAAGCTACAGAATAGGGGGGCTGTACAATAATGGACCAACTTTTAATGCACAGAAACGCTGTATTAGAGCTATTTTTAGAATCGGGCTTAAAGGAACATGTCGCTTTTAGTTCACAGAAAATAACCTTATATGACAGTTCCCTGTAGGTACCTCTGATATTTATATCGGGGGTCTGCATGTTTGTCCATAAATATAAAAACCAATTCACGGAAACACAAGAGATGTGCTCTCGTAAAGTAAGAGCTCAATATAAATTTAAATTATTTAAACCAGCCGCAAAGCTAACTTTGACATCCAAAAACACTTATGCAATGAGTATTGCAATTTGTAATAAAGTAATAATTATACCGGATGTATTAATACAAGACCAGAAAATAAATTTATTTAAAAAAATGATGACGAATTGGTTTTGACAGAAATGTTTTATAGCGTTGAAGAGTTCTTACTTAAGTCATTCATGTGTTAAATAAATAATTTGAAATTAAATTCAACTGAAATTTATATTTGTACGCTAGCTTGTAGGCATAATGTTGTAATGTAATGTAATGATCAGAGTTGTATACTTTTAAGACAGTTTTGTAAACCCACTATTAACAAAAAAAAACAGTTTAGAATATTTTATTATTTAATTGTTTTCATTCCTAGCCATGATCATGAAGACATACGACTCTCTTACGCCGTTTGAGAAGATGCTGCTGAAATGCAGCTCTGTGTTGGGAGTAGTGTTTTCTCGGCGTATGATGCAGTACCTTATAAAGTGTGATTCCCCACGGAAAATTGCACAAGGTATCACATTGTCATACCTTGTGGTCAAAAACGACAAAAAACGATGACTTAATAAATGGACAAGCCCTTATACACGATTCAATTTGTCCAACTAAACATTTCAATTCCAGCTGTAGCCAAGTTATTCTCAATTCGTGTCCTGGAGTGCGAAGGGGGAGACTTCACTCATTACACGTCTAAGGTGCTGGTCCATGCATCGCCGGAAGTCCCCGACGCTCAGCCGCCGTATTGTTCATGTCTCGGCACTAAACTATTGAGTAAGAAACTTATGATAATACCTACTCGGGAGGCAACATTCAAGAAACACACGAACAAGAAACACCCCAGTAACTATGGACAAAACATTAACTACCGACCGATATACGACTATAACTGAGAAGGTGCGTGGGAGCGGGCGGCAGGTATCCTTTGACGTCTTCGCTCTTGCACTCATCCCGTCACAGGCGCTGCCATAAGTCGTGGGGTAAGTGCACGAGCAAGTGCTCGTGGATTAAACGATGTCTATATAGTTATATAAATACAGTTGCGCCTATTTCATACGTATAGACCGCTCAGCGCTGCAATGACCCGTTCAGCACGGCTGTGAACAGGACGGCCTGCGAGCTGTGTCGCGGTGACATAGACTATCCGTCTCTTTCTAAGAGTTCTAATTAGAAAGAGACGGGTAGTCTATCTCGCCGCGACACAGCTCGCGGCTCGTCCTGTGATATCCATACAGGGTGAAGCTGGAGCTGTCGCGCCGCTGCATTGCACCGCGCTTCCTTGCTCCGCAGAGTGCGTGCTAGTCCTAAGATTCATGTACCTACCTACACAGGAATGTGCAGAGGTGACCATCCTGCTGCACCTCTTATTCAGTCAATAAAATTGACTATCTAACATTCCACACATATTCTCTCTCTCTAGAAGTAAATAGTAGAAGTATTGAATTGGTTCACTTGTTTCAGGCGACTGCGCCGATCTTCCAAAGTACGCGTTTTGTGGTTACATGAGGTTTAAATATCCATTGTTTCGGACTACTACTTATGAACTGCTAACAGAGACGCAAAAGGTCAATTAATTTGTTATCCTTTTGATTAGTAGCGATTACACTGCTAATGCTGTCACCGAAATTGTTTCAAACTACTTCGGTCGGCCAACGAATGTCAACACTCAACTTCATAATATTTAGTCTGTCCGCCCACCTACTGTCCCATTCACCTTCAGCCCCGCTATTGCAGCGTCAACGCTAACGGCTCACCCCTCAACTCAAGTTGAGGTGAGCTTAAAACAAATTACAGAAACAGTATAGGTATAGGCGATTGCAGCTGTCGGTCACCGAATGCGGCCGAATACCTCGTCTTTGCATTATTACGGTCGCCGCATGTGTAATTGCCGCTTTATCTTGTGATCTCCACGCCGCAGGCTCGTTGACTGGTCATTTTGTTTTCAGTATGACATGCATGCTCGTGCTTTGCTGTATTTGCAGCACTACACGCGACGCTGCTGGTATTGCGGGGAGGGGTGCTTCCACAAGATGATGGGCAGACGAACCAACGATGTATGTTACACTGAACAGTCTCGGTTGCAGATAATGATTTCAGAGGAATGATTTTCGGGATTAAGAGTCCGCAGTAAGCTCGATTCTCCATACAAACGTAGTTACGCCCTCATTTTAAAACTAAGTGTTGGATTGTGACGAAACTTTGCATGTACAACGACATGAGGTATATCTATGTCTGTAATTAGTTTATGTAGCTTCAGATACCATAGTAAAAAAATACGGCGAATTTAAGTTTTTCATACAAAACTTGTTTTTGCTGTATTTCGTTTGTTTTATAAACTGGAACCATATAAACTAATTACAGACATAGATATACCTCATGTCATTGTATATGCAAAGTTTCGTCACACTCCAACAGGTAGTTTTAAAATGAGAGCGTAACTACGTTTGTATGGGAAGGTGAAATTCGGCCGAGCTTGCTGCGGACTCTTAAAGAGGATTCTATGTTTTATGGCCTTTTTCTTTTAACGAGGGGGGGGGGGGGAAATGAGTGGTCCTAATTTTCGAGCAGGGTCTCATCGAAGAGTCTGCCGAGTTGCGAAATACGCATCAAATGATCCGGCCATTGGCAGAAGAGACGAAACACGTGGCGGGGGAGTTGAGTGTGCCTACAAATGCGGTGGATTGTGTGGTAGGTACTTTGCATGTTTTTACTGGCCTACTTTTAATTTCACTTGTAACTTGCTTAAGTTACAAGTGAAATTAAAAGTAGGCCAATTATAATTAATAATACACGATAAAGTATAGGGTTCACCAATTCGTATAAATGTCTTAGCAGAAAAGTCACGTATTTACTTGGAGGAACAAGAGCCAGTATGGCGCGACCTGCGTCCGCGCTTCCCCCGCAGAAACTGACGAGTTTTATCTCTTTTGCCCACTGCTACACACACTAAAGTAAAAGTATACGATGCTCAAGGAACAAGTGCGTGTATAGCTTTCCCTACTTATAGCTAGAACAGTTCTGGAAACGTAAAAATAACGAATTTCTATAATTTCGATGGGTCGTTAATAGCTGCGTTTATCTTAACCGTTATCAATTCGTCGAAATAAATTACGAAATAAATAACATAAAAGAGAAATATCACTCCACATACCTACGAACACAACAAATGCGGAGTACCACAAGGCACCATTTTGGGCCCACTTTTATTCCTGCTTTAATGTCAATGAAGTCACACAAATAACGAGCCACAAAAAGCAATTATAACATATTTGCTCATGATACAACTATAGTAATAAAAAGCAACGGACGCGCAAAATTTCGAAAACGAAATAAACGACACACTTAGTTGCTTCCTAAAATGGCTCCAGATCAACCAATTACAACTAAATTGATTGAAAACCAAATTTATTCGCTTGCGTAGCTATAACTCAATCCCGATTACTCTGAATATCAATTATGGAGGTCAAAAAATTTAAGAGGTGAATAGCATAAATTAATAACAGCAATTTAAAAGGAATAATAGAAATTTATTCCTTGGTACAACACTAGACAAAAACTGCAACTGGAAAGAACACATACATAATCTTGTATCAAGACTTCACAAATGTACACTCGCTCTAAGACATTTAAAAAAATAGCATCTATCCAAGCAGCAATACCATGCTATCCTAAGAAATGGTTTGTTGCTTTTGGGCAACTCAACTGACAATGACATCGGAAGAATATTTCGGGCTCAAAAAAAGTGTGTTAGGGCTGTGGTCGGAGCGAAATACCTGGCCCCTATTTCACCAACTTGACAATTGTCACCTGACAACGACAATTCTGAGCGACCACCTAAACTGCTAGAAGAAGCAATGGATGGTGATTTGTCATTGTCAGGTGACAATTGTCAAGTTGGTGAAATAGGAGCCTGGACAAATGCAAAACTATTTTAAAAAGCCATAAAATCCTCCCTGTGCCTTGCATGTATATCCGAGAAGTCTTTTTTGTAAGAGGAAATCTGCACATGCACGGCTATCACAAGACGGCGCGCGAGCTCTCGAGTTTTCTCGCATTATATGTCTCTTTCGTAGTTTTCTAATAAGAGAGAGACGGATAGTGCGAGAAAAATTGAGAGAGGTCGCGCGCCTTCTTGTGATAGCCGAAGTAGCCGTGCTTCATGTCTAGCACAACTTGCAGCTTAGTCGATTTGCGCGCGCTGAACTTCTCATGTCTAATGCTGCCCTACACTTGGGGTTGCATGTTCGCGTTGCGTCGTTTGACAGGGTTTAAGGCCTCCACCCACCGAACGCGTGTCGTCCGCGGCGCGTGTGCTGCGCGGGCCCGCGGCGCTAAAGTTACAACTCGGCAGCGCGGCCGCGCGTCGTGCGCGTCGCGTGTGAAGCGCGGGCCCGCGCTGCTGAGTTTGGTAGAGATAGTGAGATACTAAATGTGTTGGTAGTGAGAGAGATATGACGCGCGGGCCCGCGCGGGCCCGCGCTGCTAAGTGTGATAGAGTCAGTAAGACACATATTAAATGTGTTGGTAGTGAGAGAGGCATGACGCGGCGGACCCCCGCGTTGCTACACGCCGCCCGCTTGCAGTGGGAATATACCGCTTCAACCGCGCCCGACAGGCGCCGCGCACGACACGCGTTCGGTGGGGCGAGGCCTTTAGTCCAATCGGAGAAGACACCAACTGATAGTTCCAAAAGGCAATTCCGATATCTTCAGTAAAAATATATGTACCGCGAAGGCGCGAATTTACATTAAAATTTATAATAACTAATAAGTTACCTAATCTGTAAATAAACCTAAATATCAACCAATTTAAGAAAATACTAAACATATAGAAACTACCCTTATAGAAAAATGATTTTACTTATTAGGTGAATATTTTTTATCATGAATTTGACTTAGGTTGAGAAGTATGTGTAAATATTTACCATATAAATATGTTAGTCAGTGTTCCACTCTCTTATTTCATGTAGATATGAACTGTAGGACATGTTGCACTTAAATAACTATACTTATAAGACCACATTAATATGTATACACATGTTCAGCAATGTAATACATTTTCATTTTCAGGTGAATTTTTAAAAGCTCGTACCTACCAAAAATGAAATTTTTGACAGAAACTTATTTTTGTTATCAGTTTCGCTCATCGCTCGCAGTACAGTTCCTTTCGGATAGAACAATCTGTCTTGCAGGTTAATTTAACACTTTAGTTTACCGATTCACCACGTCTTCTTTAAGCATGGTCCAAATAAACACCGTACAGGACGCACTTCAAAATTTCCCTTCATACCTAAATTGATATTTTATCACCAGAAAAAAGATAACTGTTTTACAATTTGCAATTCGCCAACCAACCCGTAACCCCTTTGGCCTAATAACTAGACAATCTTACATATATATTAGTTATATGTATATTAATTATAACTACGATATTATATTATACGTGATTATACATAGGAAACCTCCAAGACTAAAAAACAAATATATGTTAAAAATATGTAAAGAAAGAATTCTTCCATACTCGCGGATTAGCTTTGTTTTCACTATTCCAAATTTCAAAATGATACCATAAGTGGGTATAACCTACCTAGTTCCTGAGATGTTTAACGATGTGCCAGACGGATAGAGTCGCAACATAAGGGTTATTTTTTTACGTTTTGAATAAACGGCCGTATCTTTTTTTACGTGAACTTAGAATTGTTTTTTTCACATCTTCAAAGGGTCCGTAAACTTGAGTACCTAAGTACCAGTTTTAATTTCAACTCGATACCGCACGCGTTCCCGAGATAAAGGGTCTTGACAGATAGAGGTTCCGTTGTTTCCTTTTGAGGTGCGGAACTCTAAAAATTAAACATATATTGTTATATAAAAACCAAGTCTATAGTAATTAGGTCAATTAGGGTATCAAATGCCCTATGCCCTTAAATGCACGTTACATGCACAAAAAGATTCAGACTTTTTTACTGTGAATGAATTTCGAATTAAGAAGGAAAATGTTGAAAAAAATACCATTCCCCTCTTATCTCCCAAGTTTACCAACCGATTTCTTTTAAATATAACAGTATATTTAGGTTATTTTTCTTTTAAATATTAAAAAAAACATTTTTGAACTAAGTTGGTAATTTAATCACCTTTGTATTTGTATGTACCTACTTTTTTCTTGAAATTCCCGTCAAACTAATCTGAAAATAGCTTGTTTCAAATAAAACAAAGAAATATTGAGGTCGGTTTATGTGATAATGAATTATCGCTGAAAAACCAACCTAATCACACTCAAAATATTAACATACCGAGTTCCTTAGTCGCGCAAGTTAGTAATAAAATGCACCATTTATTGGCGCTGTATCGTCAATGTACGCCGCTGTATGACCCATGCCATGACGGAATTTCTACTCTAGGCACTATGCGTTCTAAAGATTTTTCCAGAATTAATGGGCAGGGAACGACGGGTATGTTGTATAAATGTTTGTACGGAACCCAAGGCAGGTACGCAAGTTAGACTCTCACTTGACCGGTTTATGATTGTTCCAGCAACCGGCCGTGCCGTGTGAAAATAATCAATACAAAAAAATCAGAGTATGATATAATATATTTACCGCCTGTTGTTACCATTATATTTATTGAATCTAGGGACTCTTGTAACATGTTTTTCTTATGTTGTGGTGAAATAAAGAATATATTATTATTATATTCACAGATCAAGGAAGAGAAATTCTGCGCGAACCAAGAACTGGTCACCGTGTGCGATCTTTCGCTTCTCTAGACGTGGCCAATTGTGAATGTCTTTCTATAGCTCTGTTTGTTTATGATCAGATTATCGAGCATTGTCGCGGAGCTGGTAAATGGTTTTTTTATAACTGCACAATTAATTGACCTAGTCCCAAACTAAGCAAAGCTTGTAAGTACCTACTATGGCTACTAGACGACGATCTGTACCTACTAATATCCATATCCATACTAATATTATAATAACTAAATGCGCAGTGTCTGTCTGTTACCTCTTCATGCTTAAACCGCTGAACCGATTGCGATGAAACTTGGTACGGAGATAGGTTGAATCCCGAAGATCATCCCCTAAGGGAGCGAAATGGGGGGTGAAAGTTTGTATGGGGCTACAATATAAACTAATATAGATAATAAATGCCCTTACCTGCACCTGGGACCTCCTGCTTTGTACCTTGGCAGGGTCACTACCAACAGGCCTAAGTGGTTGTCATATATGATGACGTGTTCTTTATTTACTTACCCTCAAAATTTCAACACCTTTTTTATTTCGTGGAGAAAACCTGCGAACCAGGTACCTAAAAACTCCACGGTGCCTCCTCATGCAGGGGACTCCAGGATCTCATGCTGAACGCCGCGCCTCGCCACATCTGCCTCGTCCTAGGGCAACAAACATTGTCACCTTCCCTGCTGGGGTTTTCAAGCGATTGCCCTAGCCCCCGCCAGAACACTGCGACCCCGATGACCCCCTTTAGTCGCCTTTTACTACGGGCGGGGAGACCGTAGACCTATTCTTGTCCGAGCCTACACGGTATACGGCCGTGGCCTATGGTGGACGTGTCCGTCCACGTCCTCAACGTTGTCTTCTGCGGAAGGGATCTAATCTCTCCCGTTCCCGTTCAGCGATCTCCTTCATAACTACCTCACAGAAGGAAACGATGGCTCTCCACGGTGTCCGCTGCTAGCATATTTGTGATAATTACTGGCAGGGATAAATTGGTGCCAACCACGCTGACTAGACCCGACTTCTCGGAGTCCCATGCAGGGCAAACTTCCAGTGTGTGCTGGGCAGAGTCTTGATCTTCCCCAGTGATGGCATTGTGCAGTCTGCTCGCCTCGCCGCCAATCCAATTTAGGTACTCAACGAAGCAGCCATGTCTAGTGAGACCTGTGTCAACCGGAAGGTCCTTGTCTTCTCTCCAGCCAGGGATTGAAGTTCGGCAAAATTGCTGCGACCGTTCTCTTGTCGATACTACGCGGCTCTTGGAGTCGCGCGAGCCACTTATCTATAGCCTTCCGATGTTCCTGGCGCCTCACTTCAATCGGTGCTAGTTCCGACTCTTCTCGCAGACGATAATACACTGTTCTGTCCATTCTGCGAGAATATGGGTGGAAATCGCGCTTAAATACTAAGATGGTTGCTGCTTCGACTGATATGGTCCGATATCCACGCGCGATCCGAATGGCTACCGAGCGCTGCACGCTGTGCAGCTTGGCACTGAGACGTTGGACAGTTAATAGTCTCTGAGACGAGACGGGCGCTCCATAGAGGGCCATGGACCTCAGTACTCCGGCGTAGAGACGGCGAATGCCCTTACGAGGTCCCCCGAGAATCGTCGCATAGCACCCGCTGCTTTTTGAATTCGGGGGACCAAGCGGTTGAGGTGCTCTTCAAATCCCCAGCGGCTATCTAGCGTCAGCCCGAGGTATTTAAGGTACTGACCCACTTGAACCTCCGCATCATCCACATGAACCGACAGGTTGGGTGGTTCTCTCCCTCGTGGTAGTTTATGGAACCACATTGCCTCGGTTTTGTGTGGCGCTATTTTCAGACCCAGCTGGTTTATAAGTAGTCCCTACCACGCGTGCTATCCCCTCCTCGGCGAGCTCAGCTTGAAAGAGAATCTACATACTATATTTTCTGTGACCTAGATACGAGTAGGCCGTCCGCCAATTTCCGCAAATAAAAAAAATATAAAAAATCGCTCGTTTGGCGTCTTCTTTACTGTATATTACTTAGGTATATTTGAAAATATGTTTTAATTACAGGAGAGTACGAACAACTATTCGAATCTTACTTAGAATACGCGGATTTGTGTGTTATGAGTTCAAATATACCACAAGCACTCCGTCTGCTGAATGAGGCGGAAAAATTCCTTTTGGTAGATTTGACCAAATCGCGGACCTTGCTACGCCATACTATGACGCCGTTCTTGGTAAATATGTGTGCGCGTCTTGTCGGAGCACATGTCAATCATAATCATAATACGTATGTGTATGTATGTATTAATAGGTATATATTGTTATATCATATTATATTTTATTGTATCGTATTCTACTATATTATTATTCATCCCATCTTTAGACATATTAAAGAGTTTTTGTTTTAAATTAAGTTGCACTGCCCACATTTTATCTGCTTTGCCTTAAGGTTGACTGGTAGAGAATGCTTTATAGCAATAAGTCCGCCTTTTGTACCATAAGATATTCTTTTGTGCGATAAAGATTAAATGAATAAATAAATAATCATATCGTTGATTGCGTTATATGGTTATGTGCGTTAAGTGCATAAGGAAGGAGGCACTACCTACACATACGAAATCAGGAGACGATACACGGTCCGATATCGGCGGACGGACAAGCAAGATCACAGAAAAATCTAGTTTGGTTGGCCGCCGTGCTTCCGACACGTATCCACACGGGCCGAATCACGTGTCGGCCTGCATGCAGTCTGGTCGATATCGGCCCGTGCATCTCCTATCGGCGGACTGCATGCAGGCCGCCGCGTGATTTTGGCCCGTATGCATACGTTCCGGAAGCACGGCGACCGGCCAAATCAAGGTCACTCTGTTGTACTTACTACATTTTCTGTGACCTTGCTTGGCCATTCGCCAATTTCGTAGGTGTAGCGAGCGTCTCATATTGGGTTAGCACGGTTGCTGTAGGGTCGCTTTACTTTTCCGTCGCTAGATGGCGTCATTGAAACAAGTTGAAATTCAATAAAATAATAATGCAAATGTATAATGACAGATTGCTAAGAGATATCTATCGAAAGCTAGACAAGTAGGTTCGTCAACATGAGTGAGATAAAATTATTATGCACTCTTTCCAGTGTAACGACTACTGGACTCAAGTAAATTGCAAGGTCGGTTGGTTCAAGGAATTCAATTTGGGACGCATTGTGTCTCTCCGTGGCGGGTGCATGCTTGAGTCCGGGGAACTCACCGAAGCTAGGAAACACTTGTATCGCGCGATGGAGTTATTTGGTGACCCCTTCCCTACGTCCAAGTAAGCGGCTGTTTTCAAGAACGTTATACGAACAGAACATTACGAAAATCTAGTACGTTCGTGTATCTCACTCTTTGCTATTCGAATAAGCAAGTGCGACAGAGAGGGAGTTTCACTAACGAGCTTAGTTTCCGTTTACTCGTTTTGCATTACTAGCGCTACACATGACCGCGCTGACTATTTTTGTGGACTTTATTTTGATGGCATTTAGTCGTGTGGTATTCCGTATTCTAGTATTTAAAATGGACCGATAAAGACGCTTGGAGAAACGGCACCGCCAGACGACCAAGCGCGGCGGATGTCCGAGGAAAGTCAAAGAAAATCTAGTAGGTACGGAGCACACGGAGTGACCGTCTGCACGTGGCTAAAGGTCGTCTTTGTGCTCAAGGCACGCCGAAATCACGGTCAATCATAATCCTAATCCCTGGATCCGCCACTGAGTAGGTGGATGGTAAGCCGACCCCAAACGAGCGAAATCGAAGGACAGCCAAGCAAGGTCACAGAAAACCTAATAAGGAGTGACCTTGGTTTGGCAGGCCGCCATGCTTCCGGAACTGCATGTAGTCCGCCAATTTCGTACTTGTAGCGACACCTCTAGACCTTTCACAATCATGTCCTGTTTGATGAACGCGGTAGTGACGGTTGTTTATGATAATTCTTATCAGTTATCCTATGTAGGTTAGTGGATTTCTTTGCTCATATTTTCAGATGCCCGCAAAAGATCCGAAATATGTGGACTTCTATGCGACAATGGATGGCTCTAAAAGTTGCCCCGAAGTTCTATGTTGGCACAGAGAGCGGTCTGGTTGGGTTTTATTACGAAGAAGTTGCAGTAACATTAAATAGACTTTATAAATTATTCACCGTAAGTATTTACCGTAGGTATAGATATTACGAATCCCTTTTTTAGAACGAATTCACCTCTTTGTACTGTCGTTCATTGTCATTGTTAAGTGTAGCGGCATTTTTTTCACGTTCTATTATTGCAGCTACTAGTTCTTGTAAGTTGATAATACCGATGTACCTTATCTTTTCAATTTGAACCCTGCTACTTTAACAATATACCTAGTCACTATGCGAGTACTTCAAGTATTTATTAAACACGGCCTTTTCATTTATAAGCTTTTGTGGCACGCGGCTAAGCAATGGCTTTATTGTACTGAGTTAAGATTAAGACCCATTAAGATGAGATCCGTTATAGAAAATGGGTTCGCAGTATAGTAGATGCCTGCAGACTAATCTGTAGTGTAGGTATACTTACAGACTAGTCTGCAGGCATTCGTTTTTCCGTAACTGCCTTTTACGTGATTTTTAACCATTTTATAAAAGATACTCCTTACGACACACAATTTATACTTTAGGAGTCCAAAGAACAGTCAAACGCCGAACTAGCATCAAAGTGGTCGTTTGACTACGCCATAAGGAGCAACTCGAACTTCCAGCTACTCTGTGAAAGTTATGGAAATATGATCACGACTTATCTCAACAATCAGGAAGTACAGCAAGTTTTAAGGCCATTACGCAGCTAGTCATTTGTCGCAACTACTTGCTTTAGTTGGCATGTGACAGCAATAGATCCATAGCTCTAAACCTCTAATTCATACTTTAGCAAGTTGTTGTTATAGATGTGTAATGGCCTTTAGTATTCATTTGTCAAAGCGTTTTATACCATAAAGGAAAGTTGTTAATTGCGTACTACAAATATTTGGATACAGTATTTAATAATTTCAACTTCGGTACATTCAACCATTGCCAAAATCATGAAATATGTAGACCCCTTTAATGTAGTAGTACAGACTGGCAACACTGGTGTGCACATGCAGGGAATTCCTGTTGAGCCTGTTCACACCACTCCGTAATCGGATCGGTGGCGGATCCGGAGGCTTGGCAGCCCCCCGATATCGGCCCGTGTAGCGTCTCCTATAGACACTTTTTGCATGCTCCGATATCGGACTGAGCGGTGTGAACAGTATTTTTTCCCATACTTACATTTAATTTAATTTCGGCGGGGAAATGCTCGGTACAATGCCTCGAGGGCCTTTTTTTAGAATTAACTTAGTTTTAATTTAATTTAGTTAGTTAGTTATCCTCTTGTATATACTTTAGAAAATAAATAATTTGATAGTTTCTGCTAATACTCCAATTTTGAGAGATAGTGATAGGCAAAATGAAATTACGTTATAATTAACTCAAAGCCTAATTTCAGTTCAGGTACTCATTCGCTTGCCCTAACCCTTTTACTTGGGGTCGGCGCAGCATCACAGAATAAATAATAATACTACGTACAGGTTCTTTGTTAACAAATCCCCTGTTTAGGTATGCCGAACCACGGAGAGAGCCGCCCCTGGCAGCATGGCGTTTTCTTCCATACCTCTCTATCACCCAGCATCTCGTCATACTTCCTTCATATTCATATCGTCTCCCCACGCAGTCCATCCACCTTTTTCTTGGTCTACCTCTTTCTCTTACGAGCCTCTTCATTAATACCTATTATCCTTCCACCATCATTCTCCTAGCCTTCCCGGGGTCCGCTTTAGCACCTAATCACAAGATTTAGCATAGGCACTAGTTTTTATGAAAGCGACTGCCATCTGCACGACTATCACGCGACGGCGCGCGAGCTCTCTAGATTTTTCTCGCAATGTCCGTCTAGAACACTTTAGAACAAGAGGTTATAGTGCGAGAAAAATCGAGAGTATGTCCTGGCCGTCCCATGATAGACGTGCTGACCTTCCAACCCAGATAGAAAATTAGAAAGTATTGAGATTAGACCGGTTTCCTATACCGAACAGCCACTGTTAAATATCAAATGATATTTCGCACATAAGTTTTTAAAAGACCCTATGGTACGCCGGGGTTTGAATCCACGACCTTCAGATTGAAAGTCGCTTGCCTAAAGGGTCGAACACACAGCACCGTCGCGGGCGCGCAGCGCGATATTTCCCTACAAACCGCTAGCGTGGTCAAACAGGCTACGCCCCGTCGGCAACGCGCCCCGCTTCTGTCGCGCCCCGCCAGCCTCTCGCCGCGCGCCCGCGATGGGCGCGCCGCGCGACCGCGACGGATGCGCGGCGCGTCAGTGTGACGCCAGACCGCGGAGCGCGCGGTGCGTACGTAATGCTGGCGGGTCGATGGCGAGAGGCGCGCGGGACGCGCGCGCGTTGCTGGCTGGTTGATGGCGCGATGCGCGCGTGGTCTGTGTGACCGGCCGTCCCGCGCACATCACGCGCTCGTCAAGCCCCGCTACCGTCCCGCTGGCAGTCTGTTCGACCCTTTACCGCTCGGCTACAGTGGCTCTACCTATACTTCTAATTTCAGTTCACTAAATGTGTGAAACTCGAAAAGTTAGCCATGGAGCTGTGCCGACGCAAACGGGGCCAGCTGGACGATGCGGAGGCGCGCGCTATTTGCGTCCTCTACTCTAGTGTGTTCCTGTTCTAGTTAGTATTTAATTAATTTCAAACTTAACATTGTTTAAAAAAATACCCGAAACATTAAGATCAAACATAGGTAAGAACCTTGATAGACAGGACGTTCGATTAAAAAAACCGCAATCTAATCGGTTCATTCGTTTGGGTACGATGCTACAAATAGACACAGAACCCGTGTTAAACTCACAACACCCCTCGGTTGCATCGAGGGTTAAAAAAAAACCAGCCAAGAGCGTGTCGGGCCCCGAGGGTTCCGTAGTTGCCTGTCTGTCATAGTTACATCGACGTGCGGTGCGGTTGCGTCGGCCGAATTTGTACGAAAATTGGCCTTTTCAATTACACATTAAGTTGGTCGACTATTACTCGGTATCGCGAATAGGAAAAACGCTTGAGTAACTTTAACCAGTATTTTATTCGGAGAGAGAAGATTACAGACAGCCGTGTTTTTTGGTAGGTAACTAAGCAACAACATACGTCACACTCCCAAGAGGGAAAAACCGGGAAGCTACTTTATCAGTCCAATACAAAATCAAACAGGTGCTGAGGCAGCTTCCTGGTTCGCCTTGACCGTGCGTTATTAGTGTCAGTAGTGTCAGTGTGCTCAGTCAGTTCAATTTCACATTGTCTATGAGTCGAGTCAAGTACACATTCGTTATGAAGTTCTAAGGGGAAAATACGTTGGACAGGTCTTACTTTAGATCCAGCTGAAGTTCGTACTCGCACCACTCTAGCGACGCCGTCAGCGCCAGGGCACACTTCTTCGACGAACGCCAATGGCCACGTGACACGCTTGCCTTCAGTTTCTAACAAGGCAATGTCCCCAACCTGAAGTGGTTCCTGTTTAGCTTGCTCACGTTTTTGTACCAGCAAGCTAATGTATTCGTCTCTAAAACGTTTCCGTAGATCGTCACGTAAACCTTGACAGTAACGATACCTGATGTTTATTGCTTGTTTGTCGACATCATCAAAGTCGCTTGTTTGGTGGGACAACAGTGGTTGGATAAACATTGAGGGAGTTAGGGGTTGCAGATCCTTTTGACCACCTACGTAAGTGAGGGGCCTGCTGTTTATGACAGCCTCGCAGTCACATAGCACCGTCTGTAGCTCTGTAAGTGATACGGAGGCTTTTCCTAACACTCGGCGCAGGATTTGTTTCATGAATCCAATCATACGCTCGTAGAACCCTCCCCACCAAGGAGCAGCCGGAGGCAAAAAGTTCCATTTTATTCTCGTAATTGAGGAAAAACGTTCTATTTCGTCCCAGTCAAGGGAACTAAACGCATTGTATAGGCCTCGGAAATTGGTAGCATTATCACTAAAAAATCGCTCTACTCTTCCTCGCCGCGCCACAAAACGCCTCAGCGCCATCAAGAATTCGCCTGTTGATAGCGACTCCACTACTTCTAAGTGCACAGCACGGTATGTAGCGCAAGTAAACAGGACGATCCAGGCCTTGGCTCCTGAGCGTAATGTCAGAGGACCACCTAGGTCGACGCCCGAGAACTGGAACGCATTGCTAGCTTCCATCCGTTCCACTGGTAAACTACAGTGGGTGCCTGACATCGTTTTGTCTTAAACCGTTTGCATTTAATGCACCGATGTATGGTATTACGGACTAACTTCCTGGCTCCGATAATCCAATAGTTTTGGCGTAAACTGTTGAGTAAGGTCTGTGCTCCAGCATGCTTCAGCTCGATGTGCCTTCTCTCCACAAGTCGCTTGACTATCGTGTCTTCTCCAGGAAGAATTACAGGAAACTTGAAATCGAAATTTTCGCGTCCAAGTAACAACTTCGTGTTTAGCCGTATAATGTCATTATCATCTTTGAAGGTTTGAATATTATTTTTACTCAGTAAAGTCTTTATACTTTTGTTGAATTAACCTTATCAATACATTCTCCGCGTATTCAAATTCATCATAGGTCAGTTCCTTTGATACTGATTTATTCTTAAATCTTAGCATCCAGCAAATCATTCTGACCAACTTGGTATAACTTGAGAAGTAGGTTAATCTGTTTAAGAAAGATTCTTCCTCGACAAGCATAGCAAGAGTATTAGTCTTCTTTCGTTCTTCGTTAGCGTCTGACGCGTTTAATGTGAAGTCTGTAGCTGGCCAATGTTCTTCGTCTAGCCGTAACCACGCTGGACCCTCCCACCATCTACTTTCCAAGAGTCCCTTAGGGTCCACACCCCTGGAAGGCAGGTCTGCAGGGTTTAGATGACCTGGAACATGTTTCCATGCAGAGGTAGAACTCAGATTTCTTATCTCTCTGACACGGTTGGATACAAACACGCTCCATGGTCCATCGCACTTGATCCATGTGAGTACTACGCTTGAGTCTGACCAATAATATACACAGTTCGGTATAGCTAGCGATTCAATAGCTCTTACAGATAACCGGCTAGCAAGTGTAGCAGCAATCAGCTCTTGTCTCGGAATCGTAATTTTATCAACTGGCGTAACTCTCGACTTAGCTAGAACAAGGCTTAAGTTAACCTTTTCATCTACTTTTGATCGCAAAAATATGCAGGCAGAATAAGCGTCCTTACTTGCGTCAGAAAACACGTGTAAGGAGGTTTCACACTCCTTTATGGACATACTTGTAAGCCGTCTGGGGATAATGCAATCGGTGATGCAGTAAACTTGTTCCAACCATTTTCTAAAATCTTTAGCCAAATTATCGGGTAATTCTTCGTCCCAAGAAAGTTTCAGACGCCACGCCTTTTGCATAATCATTTTGGGGACTATTGTCGTGGGACAGGTTACTCCAATCGGATCGAAAACTCTTTGTGCTACCGATAATAATGTTCTTTTTGTCAGTTTTATATCAACATTGTTGAAACTAACATTGCATTGTAAGGTGTCATTTTTGACATTCCATATTACCCCTAATATTGAGGTATTTTCCACACTATTGTCAACAATGACGGGACTCGTGATCCAACCTCTAAGGTCAAAACTACCGCTAAGCATTACCTCCTTGGATTCGCTCATGAACTTCTCCAACTCTTCCTCAGAGTCCAAACTAGTGACGCAATTGTCTACGTAAAACGATTTCTTCAATTTCATCGCGGTCTCTCTGAATCTTTCCGCACAAGTATCTAGGTGGTGATGGTAGCTACGAGGTGGAATGGGCTGGATTTTACTCCGAAAACGACGCGTCTATGGCGATATGTGATCATCCTTCTACCTTCTTCATCCATCTTGGACCACCACAGGAACCGAAGATAATCTCGATCTTCTGGGACGAGTGAAATTTGAAGAAATGCCTTCGCTATGTCAGCTGTCACTCCGATTTTGTTTTTCCTGAAATCGATCAACAGATTAGGAATTTGTTCGAGAAAGTTCATACCTTTTTCTAGGCACGAATTTAAGGATATTCCATTCCTATCTCTGGCTGAACCATCAAAAACTGGGCGGATCCGCGTTGTCAAATTTGACTCTTTTATGACCGGGTGATGCGCAAGATAGTGACCTTGAATGGACTGGTCAGGCGCTTCTTCGATTATGTTTAACTCTAACCACTCGCGAAATGCATTGTCATAATCATTGAGCTTACCAAGTTGTTTAAGACGAGTCATGGTGCTATGCATCCTCTTCTTGGCTAGATCATAGTTTGTTTGTGGACGCGGAACATCACGCCATGGCAAACTCACCTCGTAACGACCTTCCTCATTAACCTTGATATTATCTCTAAAGGATTTAAGAATCTCCTCGCCGCGGGCAGACTTGGTTGCCTGTACTGCGGGATCCCTGATACCTATCGCCTCCAAAGTCCATAAATCTGTAATATCAATCTTTGTTAGGCAGTGAAGTGTCGTTGTCGAGTTTGTCACAGAACTGTAAACCCCTGATATTGAACCTTGTACGGTCCATCCCAATTTAGTGTTTATTGCGGTCAAGTTATTCTCTAGCTGTATCACGTCACCAGTCAACAGTAAGCCAGAGAAGTCAGCTCCAATCAATAAACTTACCTCGTCGGGGGAGTCAATCATCGAGTCATTTAGAGTGATATTGTTTTGACGCAGTTGCTCAATTATTACAGATGACTTAATTTTAGGTAAAAAACCACAAATATTTGCTTGTTCTACAACAGATAAATTCGTACAAAAGTTGTTTTGGATGTTCTTGACGCAGATGTCAAACACTTGACATTCTTCTTCTTTCGTCTCGAACCCGCCGAACAAACAATGTGTCATTACCTCTTTCCTAGAAGGTTTTAGGCCAAGTTTCTGTATACTGTCTTTTTTCAAATAAGACCTTTGAGCGCCACTGTCAACCAGTGCTCTGATACAGACCTCTTTCTTGCCGTGTACGACTTTAACTACTAGTGTTTGGAGTAAAGTAGCGGTTGACGTCTTTAGTTGACACGACAAGTTGCTCGATGTTTCCTCTTGTTTATTGCAGCTGTCAGCCGCTATGTGTGCGCACATTATAGTGAAATGTCGTTTCTTGCAGAACAGACATTTGGGAAAACTCTTGCATTTTTTTGCAATATGATTGCTTTTCAAGCAAATTGAGCACGCTTTCTTAGCTTTAATGAAATCTGCGCGCTCTTGTATTGTCATTTTAGCTGCTTTATAACATTCTACAGCTGAGTGGCCGTCTTTGCCGCACCATACGCACGATGATATCGTTTGTTTGGGGAAACCTTCCTTGCTTCGTTTAGTTTCTGCCACAAAACACGCGGTGGGTGACCTTGGCTCTTCATTCTTTGTTTCAACCAACTCGTACCTTGCAAGACGAATTCTTTCTTCAGATTCTACCTCTTGTCTCAGGAACTGCATCAGGCTTGTTAGGTCTCTGGCGTCTGGACGACTGCGATGCCATGCACGAAGTATGTTCTCAGGTAGTGCTGACTCGATCATGGGGAACAGCATCGATGCATACTTGTCTTTTGTCACGCCGAGAGTATCCAGTGCCTGCAGGTGTGTTTGAAGGCTGTCGTAGAGATTCGATAAGTCTGTTGGCTCTTCTTTGCGCTGCATTAAAGACAATAAGCCTCTGACATACGTCTCTATGAGAACGTCATCTCTTGCGAAGCGTGCCTTTAGGGCTTCTACCGCTTTCCCGTAGTTTTCTGCACACGGTGGGTAGCTTTCGACCAGCTGTCGCGCGCTGCTATTAAGGGTCATGGACTGAAGTAGATATTGGAATTTGTCACTGGAGTCCATGGCTGGATCCTTGTGTATCTTCTTAAATTGTCCCCAGAACAACAGCCAAGACTTGACATTACCGTCAAATTTGATCAGCTCCAACTTAGGCAAGGAAGGAAGTCGCTGCTTGCCAGATTTAGGTTTATTGCTGGATTCTGCAGAGTGTAGTGAGGATGCACTATCGATGCGCGGTAGCTTGTTCGAAAACATTGACCTGACCTTGTGCCAGCGAATTTTGTAATTCATCGCCTTTTCTTGGTCTGCTTGGTATAAAGCTTCGTCAAAATCTTCAGCCGCGCACCACAAATCCCGCACTGCTGCTTCAGCCTCGAACAGACTTGAAGCCGCCTCCGACAAAAGGTCGAACAATTGACCCACGTCTTCATCATTTGTTTCGACGGCTCGTACTGTTTTATCTGCGAGGCTTGTAAATTCTCTCCTATACTGCGTACGTTTACGCTTCCAGATTTCCATATTTTTTAATCACGGTCGCCACAATATCGCGAATAGGAAAAACGCTTGAGTAACTTTAACCAGTATTTTATTCGGAGAGAGAAGATTACAGACAGCCGTGTTTTTTGGTAGGTAACTAAGCAACAACATACGTCACACTCGGTAACTACTTATGCCTACTTGTTCGTGATAGTTTTCCTTTTAAATTCATTATATCTACTACTAGCCCAATACTTAACTCGCAAACGAATTACTGATTTGAAAAATGGTTTTAGAAAACCCATAATATTTTTGAACGAGCTATCCAACGATACCCCACACCATGGGTTTGACGAGAAAATAAAATAACATCCCCGCTTTAGGTGAAGGGGAGGTACCCTAAAAAAAAACTTCATTTTTTATTTTTTATTGCACATGCATATTCGATCGAAAGAGAGGAAGATACATTAACTAAGGAAGCTTGCGTTTCGCAGTAGCCTTTCTGGCCGTACGGCGTACGTTTGACCGCGCCTGTGGCGTGTCTAAAGCGTGAGTCAAGGATAGTTTAGCCGCCACATATACAGGCTGCATTTTCGAGACCCTCCGGCTGATTCCGGCCGCAGCTACTCCATATACTAGTGACAGTCTATTTGAATTAAAAAAGAAAAACGATATACTTATCTAAAATAAAAAAAACCAGCTTGCAAAATCGAGAATCGGCTGAGAAATGCGACCTGTAGAGGAGATCAGCCGCACAGCGGGACATTAAGACATACGAAAGAATTTTGGCTTAAGCTGAAACGGAGAATTTCGATCGCACCGTTCGCTCGTCCAAAAATGTATGGCGCTGCCACAGACAGGAGGGTTAAATTCCATCGCCGAATTCGTCCGCCTCCTTTCAAATTCCGACCATACATTTAATATGCCGCCGATTTCGCCTGAAGCTGAGGGGCTACCGCGAAACGAAAACGGACTTCGTTCGTGTATCTCCCTCTCTGCCGCACTTGCTAGTTCAAGCGACAAAGACGTGGACACACAAACGTTTTCGTTTCGCGGTGGCACCTCAGCTTCAGGCGAAATCGGCGACAGAATTCGGTAGCCGAGTTCAGCCTGTATGTTCCGAGCGTAACGTTACCTCATGATTTCAGTGTGGAATACGGCAAGAAAAACGAAAGCCTACAGTACGGTCTGCCGGTGATGAACATGGCGTCGAAGCTGCGCGAGCCCTGCATGCGCGAGCGCCTGGTGGTGTGCATGCTGCGGCTGCTGCTCAGCGACCTGCGCATCGCTGAGATGGTCCTGCTGATGCGGGAGTCCTTGTATATGGGCGAGCAGTATGACTTGAGTTGTGCGTTGGTTTTCACTGGATTTCTTTTGTTACTAAGTACTTCCTCGGCTCTTTTGTAGTTGGTAGATTCGCGATTTCGCGTTCGCAAGAACACGCATCCTGAATAAGTGAGAACTGTACGAGGTTTCGTCGGTTGAGGTCTGAATTCCCATGGCCACCTTCTGACTCCATTATCAGATCAGCTCGATGGGACCATAATATTGAATTGTCATCCAAATTTTCAGCTCAATCGGTTGAGGAGAACTAGTTCAAAATTTAGTTCCAAGATTTGTCCCAAACTACCAAAGAAACGAAATATTTATAAGAAAAATAATTTACTTTAAGGGGATGCCTTGATTTGAGTCGAACACGCCCCCTAGACAGAGACACGCTGATGCCTTCCACGCACGAGGAAAAGAGATGTAACACTCTTGGGGAATGGCTTTTTTGGACAAATTTCGATAAATACCTAACTTAGCAAAGTTTCATTAAAATTTCATAAAGTGAGATTTTAGATGAGATAAAATACTATTGTATTAACTTGATTGTGTCGTAAACTAATGTATCGTTTGAGTACGCTGAGTAAAAAAAGGAAAATACAGACCCAACTTTGGATCTTTTTTCTATCGAGGAAATTTGAAGCAATCATGTATCGATAGTATCAGATAAAAAATCATATAGTCAAGAATCATATATCTGAAAATCAGACCTTATTATTTCTTAATCTAGTCAGAACGGCGTTTCAAAGCACGCGATAATTTCCAATGCACGGCCTTAAAAACAAAGTTTTAACCGACTTTAATTCAGTACTCCGCCAAGTCACATGCACATTTCCACATTTCCTTTCCAGTTTACCACAAGAACATTGATTATTATAGAAAAAAAACAAATTGCTGTAGTTATGTGGGCCGATAATCTTTGAGTTCCGTCGATTCACCAAGAAAGATGATTCTGAGACCTTTGGCACTTCATTAGTTGCTATTTCAACGGATTCGGATTATGGGGAGCCAGCACTGACACACATGATCTTTTTGTGTTACAAAAAAAATGCATACGAATTCTGGCAAATATACGGATTCCAAATAGCTGCCGACCGTTATTTCAACAGTTTGAGTTACTTACTCTTCCGGCAATATATATAATGGAGGCCGTTATCTTTGCTAGGAAAAACCCCGATCTATTTGAAGCTAAACTAGATACATACAAAACCAGGAACCAGTATAGAAACAAACTGAAAACTCCAAACTCTAAACTAGCTATCTATAGAAAGGGGCCTCATTTTGTATGTATCCGAGTAGTAAACAAAATACCCAACGAGATCAAATTGGGACCAAATGATAAACTGTTCCACAAAAAATTGAAAACGTTTCTCATTCATAAATGTTATTACTCAGTGGAGGAGTTCTTAAATGATGAAACTTTGTCGCATCATAAAAGTAGGCAATTTAGTAATAATTAGTAAGTAAATTGTAGTTGAGTAAACTATATAACTTCGACTTAACCTTTGACATTAAAAACTATTCAAATTAAAACTTAGGCACTTAGGTCAAATTATTCACTATATACATATATTACTTTTGACATTAATAAGCAGCATGACCCGGAATATAGAATTAAGTTACTTAAGAACATTTGTGTGCCCTAACAGGGTGTCATGGAAGCCTTTTTGTATAACCTAAACACCTCATGTACATGACTTTACAAATAAACATTCTATTCTATTCTATTCTATTCATGTCAGAATCTGTGACGTACTTTCATAGGTTTGAGTACATCATTGGGGAGTTGCAAGAGATCTGTGCATTTGTGATTTCCGGAAATACGCGATTCATAATAGAAAATACCGAAATTACTACATGATGCGTGCCTAATATATTTGAGGAGTTCCCTCAATTCCTTATGGATCCCATCATCTATTATCATAAATTACGGAATGCTGAAGCTAACAAGCATTAAAAAACTGATAAAAAAATAATTTTGAATTGAGAACCTCCTCTTTTTGAGGTTGGTTAAAAAGATGTCCGAAACTAAGAGTAAATCTGTCAAAAAGCACAAGCAAAAAAACTACCTCATAGCCAAAGCGCAAAGTCGTTTTTTGTTTGCGTTCGTGTGACAAAATGTACTCCTATAAATCCTATAATACAGTTTCTAATATCTATTGTGCACTCAGCGACCACCTGGTACTACGCGTACTCGATGGTGATCCAGGTCGAGACGGGCTACTGCGTGGAATCATACCAGGAATGCGAGCGGTTCTACAAGAAGCACGGGGACACCATACTGAGGTCCAACTGCAAGGACGCCGCGTGGAAATACTTCGGCTGCATGTGGCTCATGTAAGGAATGTACCTACCTATCACTCCTATCAGTCGACCGTTTAATAACACTTTCACTGCTACGAACCCGCCTTGCGGGCGCCTGCGCCGTAGACGCTTTCCGAAAACCATGGGATCGGCTGCGAGCGTAGCATGTAGCGATTTTTTCCTAGCAGTGAACGTGCTTTAGACGGCGCAGCAGAAAACTGCCGACCGGTAAAGGTACCTACCCTATAGGTACTTAGCAAAAATGATAGAACAATATTAAATTCTACATTTAAGTTCAATCGCTCTAGAGTGCACTGTACACATCAGCTACCTACCTACTATAAGCCTGCAGTTAGCGTAATTTATGTTAACTTTACAACATCATGTTGTCAAAACATTCATAAAGCCTTCATGAAATGTGACTTACGCGTATTTGAGTCCCCAGCACGTTCGACCAATGTCCCAATCTACGTGTACGACTCATCGTCTTCATTGTAAGCTTATTGGTAACGCTCAGTAATGATACCTACCTATATTCATATTACATTGAGAAGTAATTGAGAAGTGCTTTTATGCACTCCAACTTCAACCAGTAACCAAGCAACTCGCCTCGGTGAGATCGAATCTCGTAAGTACCTAGTTAGCACTTTCTGCCAGGAACCCGCCTAGCGGGCGCCTACGCCGTAGTAAAACCTCGGGATCGGCTACGAGCGAAGCGTGTAGCGATACTTGGCAGTGAATGTGTTAGGACTGTTAGGTATCAAGTCTTTCATTTTGCGTGCCGTACTAGGTTTACTAAAAAGTATTCAATGTTTTCCCGCAGAACTGTCAGAGTATGTGCTTGGGAGAGATCGGTGTTATGGGAAGAGAAAGTAAAAGAAATAATATCCTTGGAGAAAAACGAAAACCAATACAGAATACAACTGCAGTTAATTTTGTTGGAGGGATTGCTAATAATGCTAGTAAGAGAGGTAAATAATCTAGATAAGTAACCGATAGGTATTGTCTAGGTGTAAGTAGTTGTTAACAATCTATGAAAATAGGAATAGCAAGGTGAAGGTTATGTATGTATGTAAGCAGTTAATTGTACACAATAAACAGGCTTTAACCTATAACTTTAACCTATGACATATACATGTCACACGATAGATCAAAGTACAAAGACGTACTTATCCCTATAAGGGATCTATTCCAGGGGTTCTTCTTATGATAGGTATACCTATTGATGAGAATGCTTGGTGCAGAGTCGGGATATCTAATGCTTTAGCCTGAACTGAACACGCTTCACCGCAGCACCGGCCCTAGCCTTCAGTCACGGTTGGTCACGGGCGCCATTTGACGCGTATTTCACATGTAAACAATTTCTCGCTTCTTTTTGCCGCCTTTGTCATTTTGGTGCCCATTCACATTTGGCGCCCATTGACATTTGCGCGCTTCCTCCGCTGTACCCTCGGGCTTACCTTAGCTACGGTTAGCCGTCTACTTAAGAGCTGAAGCTGAACCACCCCTAACTATACCGTACTTATACTTCAGCGGCGCTACCACGAAAATCGAATGTCGAAGTTCGTATGTCTCTGTCGTTCGAGTGTAAACCATTAGTGCGGTAGAGACTAGGGCTCCCGCTACACGTGTAAACACGCCCGCCCGAATACCCGTGTTCTTAAGCCCGCGGTGCTAAGCGTCCGTTCTACACGGACACGCCCGAACCCGCCCGGTCCGCGGGCGGGTACCCGGGTACCCGTGTACCCGTACACACGTACCCGCGGGTTCTAATTACACGCGGGTTCGGACCGTCCGTAGCCGTTTGAGTTGAGGCAAATCTATACTAATATTATAAATGCGAAAGTGTGTAATATTATTAATGCGAGTGTGTCTGTCTGTCTGTCTGTCTGTCTGTTACCTCTTCACGCTTAAACCGCTGAACCGATTGAGATGAAATTTGGTATGGAGATAGTTTGAATCCCGGGGAAGGACATAGGGTAGTTTTTATCCCGGAAATCAACCCCTGAGGGGGTGAAATGGGGGATGAAAGTTTGTATCGAGCTACGATATAAACGAGCTCCACGCGGACGGAGTCGCGGGCAGAAGCTAGTAGAATATAATTACTTCACTTTACTCTATTTGCATTAGCAATTCTATGGGTTTGGTGTGTATGATGCTGTTTTATATTAGGTATGTGGCAAAAGGAAACATCGCAGGAAGCCTATGTTTGCTCTATTGCGTCATAATATTGTATAAAACTAGTATTTTATTTAATGATTGCCTGACAAAGGGCACGCAAACTGTTTAACTTTTATTAATAGCCGCTTATAGATATGATAGCTGAACAAAAACAGTAGGTAAGTACAGTCAGCCAAGAAAGTGATCTATCGCTTTTCGACTTTATTGCATGCAAAATAAGGTCCAAAAGTGGTAGACCACTTTCTTGGCTGACTGTACATGAGAACTATTTAATTTTAACCAAGCGCTTATTTTATTGTACAGGGGAGGAAATTTAATGCTTAGCACTTTTGATCCGTAACGTCATTCAAATAGAGTTGACATTTGCCAAACCTTCATTTTCCTCGACCGTACATGCCATTATGGTTCTAAATAAGGGACTGAATGTGGTATCGAAATTAAGGTTTTTAACGGTACTTAATAAAGGTATTGCAAGGTATACCATTTTAACCGTACCTTTACTCACGAGGTTGAATATGAGCACCGAATAAGGCACTGAATCAAAACGATACTTGCAACATTACTTTGCCTACGATACCTATCTAAAGTATACCGTTATCATTATTTCATTTCATTTATTCCTTGATAAAACGTAGTTTTACTTGTCAATTTTTGTCAAGATCTTAAATAACATTTATACATAACATTACAACATTTACGTAAGTATGTCTTAGTTTACATTGCGGTATAATTATGTTTAGTTAGTACATTTGTTTATTTGCCAATGTTTCCGGAAGAAAGACATTTTAAACTACCATATAGTATCAGTAGGTTGGGCAGCGAGCCAGTTGAAAAGTTGTTTGGCTGTCAGTTTACATACTTATTTAATTCATAAATTCGTTTATGGAATAGCATGCATCGGATGCTAGTTTAATTTTAAGTCTATTAACAAAACACCTCATACTTGGCGCGCGATTGGCTGCGCTTGCCCATAAATCGATGCCATAAGTTAGGAGTGAGTGGAAATACCCAAAATAAGCTTTTCTTACATTAATGTGATCTAGACTGGGGCGCAGCCTACTGAGTGCGAAACACGCGGATGACACGATCGCATAGTGAGTCGATATGGGGACCCCACGTTAAGCCAGAATCAATGGTAAGACCTAAATATTTCACCTCGTCAACCTGAGGGACGAGTCGACCATTGCAGTATATATTTAGATTGTGTTCCTTTTTTCCGTGAAGTGAGAAGTGCATGATGTTGGTTTTCTCAATGTTTAATAACATACCGTTAGCCGAGAACCAAGAGGCAACGTCCCCCATTACCTTGTTGAGGTTGCATCTTAGGTCCTCCTGGTTGTCGGCGGAGACGATGACACAACTGTCATCGGCGAACATCACGAATTCTTCATCGTCGGTGGCGGTTGTGAAATCGTTCATAAGATTTAAAAACAGATTATTGCCAATCACAGAACCTTGAGGCACGGCACATTCACCTAGATCCAATAAGTCAGATCTCTCGCCGCGGACTGACGTTAGTTGTTTACGGCTATCCAGAAACGAGGATATTAAGTTTTTGAAATTGCCAGTAACACCATAGTGGTCCAACATAGATAAAATGAGAGGATGGGCCACCAGCTCGAAGGCGCGCGACAGGTCGCAGAATATGGCGGCGGCCTGTCGCGCGGCATCGAGGTGGCTGGTCACTCTCGTCACGACGTCTCGCGCCGCGTCGATCGTGGATCTGCCATGTTGGTAGGCGTATTGTTGCTTATTTAACAAAAGATTTAAGTTAAAGTAAGACATCAGTTAATCGCTTTTGAGACGCTCGAACACTTGGGAAAATAACGGTATTAATGATATTGGTCGATAGTTTTTTAACATGTCTACATCACCTTTCCCTTTATAAATCGGTTGTATTTTACTTTACTGGGGTATATTCCACGTTCTAGGCACCTATTGAAAAGTATACATAAGATGCTGATTAGAAACTTTGGTATTAGGTCTAGTAAGCGAGTAGACATATCGTTAATATCCTTAGAATGTTTGCGTTTTACTTTTTGTATACTTTTTTACCGCATTGTAAATCAAACGGTTCAGCCTTAATAAGGTTAGCATGTTTGTTTACATACCTACTCAGATAGCACAAGGCGGCTGGAATATCCGCGCGGGCTCCAGAGTTCTTGTTCGCGTCGATGTAAAACCGGTTCAGCGCTGCGGCGGTGGCGGCGGCGGGGGACTCGGTCGCCCGACCAGCTGATGCGCTTATCAGTACGTCCAGTGCATCGCTTCTAGCGCCGCCTCGACCTGTCTCGGATGCAATCATCCGCCACGATGTTTGGCATATGTTAGTGCTACTGTATATCAACCTATTAATGTAATGTTTACGTGCGGCGCTGAGTTCCGCTTGGTACTTACTCTCTAGCACCATCAAGTCACATGGCCGCGTCTGAGGTGTATTGTTAATAATATTACTAATTACAGTTGTTTTTAGAGTGCATTCTTTTCACCGGATCGCTTACCCAAGCTTTTGATATGTTGCGTACAGGGTATTTCTTTAATGGGAAATGAATGATATAATAATTAATTCATTAATTATTATAACATTCATTGCACATGAAACTTGTGTTCCAGTGCCACTTTCAGCATCAATGTGGGTATAAAAGATCAACAAAATGTGATATCGTAGTGACAGGTTGCTAGCGCATCGCCCACAACACACTTCAACCCTGTACCCTTAGTAGACTCTTACGACACCCACAGGAAGAAAGGGGGTGGTGCTATTCTCACCCGACACCACACGAGTCAGATTTCTAGACACGCATAAATAACTTTGTAATCCCATATAAATATATAGGATTACAAAGTTACATTTGCATTGGATGGGAGAAAAAATTAAAAAGCCAGAATGAGACTGCAATCATAATTTGTGTTGCTTATTCGAGGTTTCGTAGTAACGCCGATAGCTTCTAATGCAAACGAATGACGAACCATCGTAGTTAAATTCCTGAGTGCATCACTTTCTTCTTGTGATCCCCAGCAGTCCGTGTTTTGAAGGAATGCCACCGTTTCTGTAGTCAAACTACTATCATAAAGAGCGCATTCATCATTACGCAAATAATTCGCAGGATCTATTGTGTTCCGTGGTAATAGCTGACGCCGCGGGGACGATGAGGCAGCGGGGGCCGCCGCGGGGGCGGGGAGCGCGGGCGAGTAAACCGGAGGCTGCGCCCGCGCTGACAAAACTGCTGCGTCATTCCAATGCCGGCCGCCGCCGGGCGCACTGCTCACGTTGCCATGCACACACCAGCCTAGCGGTGTGCGTGTGACATAAGGCTTATTCTCGCTTCCCGGTATTATTACAATAGGTACAAGTAAGTGGTAATGGTCCTGACCAATTAACAATTGAGGTTTGATGTCGTCATGTAACACATATTGCTTAAAGTCTTTTAAATGTTCATAGGTATCGAATCTCACACTGGATAGTTTCTGCACGGGCAAGTTCAGGTCATTCATTTTGCGCGCGCGTAGGCTGAATGATTCACCTGTGTCGTTAGTGACCGTTAAGTTTATAATCTCACTAGTACACTGTAATTCCGTATTGTTCCACGCGCCTCGTACTTGTAACGTTTCACTGCGGCCGTACAAACCTATTGCATTGGCGAGATCAGCTGATAAGAGAGATACCGAAGCGGCGTCATCGAGCAAGGCGCAGGCTCGCCTGCTACCATTAGGGCCATGCACCATCACCGATACCACTTTTAGTAAGACTTTATTTTTACAAAAGTTCGTGTTGTTTACATAATCACTAATGTCCGCTGTCTCAGTCTCATGTGTGTTCGTATTTTGGTCTACAACTGATTGCACGTTAAATTCATTGTCAATAACGTTGGCACTGTTTTCACTAAAACCATTGTTCCTTTTAGGTAACCAATGTAGTAATTTATGATGGTCCTGACCACAGTCGTCTATGTTACACGTCACGGCTGAGCAGGTTTGCTTATCATGCTGTGATATTAAGCACTTAAAGCATAACTTGTTGAAGCGAACATATCGCCAGCGATCGCGCCTCATCGCGCGTTTGAACCGTGGACAGTCGGGCAGTCGGTGATTAGATATGTAACAAAAATTACACTTCTCCACGTCACTCGTTAAAAGAACAGGGTGCTGAGTGCCTCGTCGCTCTTCATAATGCTTCTTACTTCTGTCAGCTTGACTGTAAAGGTGGGACACACCTGCCGAGGCCGCCTTTGTAGCTTCTTTTACGAGAAAATCCGATAAATGTTCCAACTTAGATTTGTTACGTTCACTTAAATGTTCGTATGCGTAGTCACTCCATCGGTTTATAAGGCTGCTTGGGAACTTGGACAGTACGGAGTTCATGAGCTCGGGGCTCCGTAGGTAATCAGCCTGGCCAATGGAACGAGCGGTTACGGCGAAGTTTTTTATTTTAGTAGCGAAAATAACAATTTCGTTGTGGTAAGCCGGAGATAGCGGTTGAAGTTTCTTGATTTGAATTACTATTTTGTTAATAATCACTTCAGGGTGGCCGAAACGAAGCTCTAGAGTTTGCATTATAACAGTCGGGTCAGCTTTGCCACTGAGCATTGATATAACCGCTTCCTTAGCATCACCGCGTAAACATTTACGCAAACGGTCTATATTTTCTGAGTCGTTGAATTTGCATCGCGCTGTTGTTTCGTTATAAGCATCCTTAAATTGCAGCCATTCCATGGGGTCACCAAAGTACAGCGGCAGGTCTCTGGATGCCACCAGTCGTGTAATTAGTTCCGGACTTTGAACTTTCGCCGTTGAGGCACTAATTGCATTTTGTAGTGCGCTGGCTAGCTTTTCGATGTCGGTTGGATCCCGCAGGAGCTGTGGACCTGGCGGAGCGGGCTGAGCGGTGGGTAGCGGAGTGAGCTGGGCCGTCGGGTAAATAGTCGGCTGGCGCGCGGGCTCGCCGGCGCGGCCGGCAGTTGGTACATCACCAAAATGGTTTGTTGCCTTGTCTTCTAAATCTACTTCCTTGTCTAACTCTCTATCACTGCGTTCCAGCCATTCTTCAACTTTTTGCTTGCCGGAACCCTCAGAACGACAAGTTTTTCCACTCCGATTCGATTGCACTTCCAGGGCTGCAATCTCCAAAGCTAGTTTTTTATCTATTAATTCTTTGTCAATTCTGGCCTTACATTCTGCTGCTTCAAGCTCAAGCTGCATTTTTCGTGCCATAAAAACAGATGAGGTTGTCGACTTTTTACTGCTCATCGTACGTGGGCGCTGCGGCAACTCCACAGGGTCTTTTTTAACTACCACCACATCCTCGGTTGGCAACTAACGAGTCTTCTTTGCTGACTCTTCTCCGTCGTTCTCCACTAGCTTGGTTAATGCTTCATTCTTCATGCGTCGCGTTTGAACACTAGTGCGCGACGTGGGCGGAGTCTTGTACATCGTGCAGCTAGTCCTGCTTGCAGGTTCTTGTTCCCGTGATCCGGTCGAAGACCACTTTGTCGAAGGTAGGTAGATGCGGGAAATGAGAAGACGGATTTTTGAGCACAAAAATTGCCTAATGCGAGCGAACGGTGTACGTGCGTCCGTTGGAAAGATGCAATGGCGACTAGAGGTCAAACGACGCACACACGCACACCCCTTCCTTCACATTGCATTTTATTTATAAAAAACGGTTTCCCTAAATAGGCACCAGATGGCGCTACAGGTAAGTAATTCTACGACTCTTTAATACTATTTTTGCATGCTTCATATATCTATGGATATATTTATTTATGCTATATCTATATTATGGTTTTTATATTTATATTTAACGCAGTTTCCATAAGCCTTATGTCACACAGGAAAGCAACAGACTCCAGCGTCAACAATTTGTATGTATTGATAACACAATAACCTACAAAAAAGACGTGAGATACCATAAAAAGTATTCCATGTAAAAAAGAGGCCAAGTCTTGGAACTTCCACCGTAAAAGTTGTTAGATATTTCGTAGAGCCAAGTCTCAGGCATTCTTATTAATCTTTATTTGCTAGCTAAATAGAATTTTGTGACTTGGCAATCACTTAATACTACATAGTTTTAGGTGTGCAAAAATCCATAATGGCATGAATTTTATTAAGCTAGCAAATAAAGAATAATAAAAATGCCTGAGACTTGGTACTACGAATATCTCACAACTTTTTAAGGTGGAAGAGTTTCGAGACTTGGCCTCTTTTTTACATGGAATGTTTTTTTTTTATGGGATAAAACTTACTAGCTTCTGCCCGCGACTCCGTCCGCGTGGAACTCGTTTACATCCTATGTCCCTCCCCCAGACTCAAATCTCAATACCAAATTTTTATCTAAATCGGTTCAGCGGTCTAAGCGTGAAGGGGTAACAGAAAGACACAGGCAGACAGACCCACTTTCACATATAAAACATTAGTATGCATTCGTACTTACTTTTCTTTTAATCTGAATTTGAGAAGGCGAACTTTGCGTACTTTGTTATAATTTGTTACATTTATTAATCTGCTATTTTTATTCACAAAAAAATTGTTATAATTGCAAAGCTACGAACACTCATTTGTATGTACATTCTTAGAACAACGGGACACTTCACCTTCTACCCGCGTGTAAATAGGACACGGGTACCCGTGTACACGTGTACACGGGTACCCGTGCGCTAATTACACGGATCCGTTCGGACCGGTGTCGCTTAAACCCGCGGGCGTGTTACACGGGCACGGGTACCCGACACGAATACACGAAACCCGGACACGACCGCGAGCCCTAGTAGAGACGGAGATATCAGAACTTCATAATTCGATTTTTAGGGTTATAGCTCAGGGGGTATCTACGTTTCTCGAAGCTACAATAGTTAACATTTTACATGTCTAAAACGGCAACACAGGCGCTTTGTCAATAACGACTGGCCATTTACCCAGTATTGCCGATTGTAACTTGGCAAAGCCTGATCCCAATAATTCGCATAGGTAGGCAAAAGTTTTAGCACAAAGCCACTGCCATCTGATCCTCCAATCGAGAGATACCAGATCGAGGCCATAGGTAATTGAGCGTTTCTCAAAAAAAATGCCACTACATTTTTTCGGAGATTTTCTGCAACTTTTATGTTATTTCTACTCAAAATCACGATGTCTTTCCATCCCAATAGGAGAAAAAAAGTGTCCCAAAATTTTCATACTTTTTTGAACTTTCCTATTATACAAAGTGTATGGTAAATGGTAACACAATAGGAAAAATATCTTTGGGACAGTTTTTGTCCTACCAGGGTCGAAAGAGCTCCTGATTCTGAGTGGAAATAGTAAAAAAAAAATCCTAGAAGTACAATTAATAATAGTGGCATTTTTTTGAGAAACGCTCAATTAGAAATTGAACGATTTCGAAAAACTGACTTGACAAATAAATTTTGTAGATACCTAAGTACATAGTTATTGAACCAGCTCTCAAAACGCGAGAATCTGTAGAGAAATGCGACAGGCGGACAGCGGGACATCTGGATATCTGGACATACGAAATAATTATGGCCCAAGCTACAACGGAGAACTTCATTCGCTTCGCTCGGTCGTTAAATAACGCAATGCATACTACAGCGATAGCTTATCACTGCTTGGAAGATCAGCGAAAGTTAGCGGCTAGACTAAGCGGCGTTTAAAGAAACAATGTTGTTACAGATGGATGCTATGAATTTGACCAAGATAACGGTTCTTAAGGAAACTGTTGAGAAAATGTTCGACACTTTGAAAAAGTGTTGCAGGAGAGCACCGATATATCTACCGAGGTTTGTTGCAAATAAGTTTCTGCCAAAAAAATGTTTGATACAAGCTTTTATTGCCGACTGTACTTATCTGTATTAACGGCATTCAGACGATTCTAACGAGCCCAAACTCAACGGGGTTAACGTCGGCTAACTATTGAATTCCATTGGTCACCTTCTGTCTCCATCATCAGATCAGGTCGATGGTACCATAATATTGAATTGTCATCCAAACTATACCTTTAGGTACCAAAAATTTCAGCTCAATCGGTTGAAGATATCTGCTTCAAATTTCAGTTGCAAGATTCCTCCCGGACAAACATACATACATTGCAAGTTAAATAAAAGCTTGTAACAATAGGCCAAACTGCTAATTTAAATGGTTTGTGTCCTCTGATCATCTGATATTATTCTTATTATGGCTACTAGAGGACCGTCCTTAGCGTATTTGTGACTTGGGACTTTTGTACGAGAAGTATCCTAACCTTGGTAGGCCTACTTGGCTACACATCCTTCGTTGTTTTATCCTTAAATAATTTACTTTAAAAACAAAGTTTTAACCAACTTCAATTTAGTACTCCGCCAAGCCACGAGAACATTTCTTTTCCAAATTACCTCATGAACTGATTTCCGAGAGCAAATGCGTTGATTATTATAGAAAAAAACCCAATCGCTGTATGTGACCCGATAATATTTGAGGACTTCCGTCAATTCCACAAGGATCACCCTTGGCACTTCATTAGTTGCTGTTTCAACGGAATCTTATCAGAATCTGTGATATACTTTTGTACTTTTAAGTACATAATTCAGGAATTCCATAAGTCATCTGTGGTCTTCATCATCAATTCCACTCCACCAATTTATGATTTCCGGATGTAAATACACGAGTTATAATAGAAAGTACCAAAATCACTACACGCGTGCCTAATATAATTGAGGAGTTCCCTCAATTCCTCATGGATCCCATCATCCAATTGAATTTTCAAAAAAATGGGACCCACCTGGAAGTATATACTGATACAATTCAAATTTATGAATCGGCTCATCAATGACGGAGTTCTGAGGTAACAAACATTGAAAAAAAAAAATACAACCGAATTGAGAACCTCCTCCTTTTTTTTGAAGTCGGTTAATAAAATGGATGAGAAAGCATTAAAAAATTCTAAAACGAACACTTTATTTTCGCATATAGGTATTATACATTTTTATTCAGTAACACTTAGGAGGCCCAAACCAATATTATGATTATTGCAATAAATGAATATAATTTAATATATGCAGGTCTCAAGATAGAACGGACTTTCATTATGACTCGGTTTACAGATATTATCTCCTTCTGTCTTACTTCTGCTTCATAAGAGGCATGAAATACCGCGCTCGGAACTACCTAGAGGAGACGTTCGTTCTTGCTAAAGACTTAGCCGAAGGAACAATCCTCATCTGGGCAGAGCACACGCGCCAGGTCAGTCGAAATTATACTTTATGACGAACACATTAGGGTGGCAAGTTTATTGTTTCGAATTGGCTAACGAGACAAACCAACATTAATCAGTTTCGAAGGTCAAAGAACTGTCGGTGATTCGGTCCATTTCATCTCGCCTACATTAAGTTGATTGGCCGACCGACACCTACGTTAGTAGCTGAATTGCGTATGGTACCTCTATAAATTTACTGGCGGGTCGATCGGAAAAGCTTTCTAACTAGGTAAATGTAGTACCTACGAATAGGTAGAAATTTAAAACGATTAAATTATAGGATCCAAATTCGAAATCACTGAAATGGGAAATCCGGTACGAGACGGTGACATGAGGTGCAATTTCACCTAACCCTTCGACTTAATATCTGTCTACATTTTTATCAGCATTGGACGGGCACGCTAGACCCAGCGCTAGAAGATTACTGGGCCGAGCATATCGAACCGGACAACCTGCTCGACTACAGGGATTTCAACGAGCATAAAGGGTTTATACCTTTTACCCTGCCCTTGCCGAAAGCTTTAGAGAAATAATATAATTATGATTTAAGCATGATTCGTCTTTTTTTGTAGAACCCAATACCGGATACCTACCCGAAGTTTCATCAACCCATTCGCCGCCACTATATAACTCGAACTCTGGACTGGAGTTCTTTCAGTTCTTTACTGTTGCCACAGACTTCACACGAAGTCCAAAAATAGGTAATAGACTTAAGACTTGCGTGGCGTGGGGTTGCCCACATCGATTTTTTTTCTGTGGCGGCGAATGGGTTATCTGAATTCGCTCGTTGCTAATATACCGCATTCCCGAAATACCAGATTTTGCAAAATATCGGATTATCAATATATCACACTTTGGGTTTACCATATTCCCGTTACACCAGGTCATAAAGTTGAAAAGTACTCATGGAACTATGTCCTTTTATCGAATGTTCTATACTGCAAATATTGGTAATGTGATAAATCAAGAATGTGGTATTTTGCAAAATCTGGTATTTCGGGATTGCGGTATATTAGTAACGAGCGTCTGAATTTTATAATCTCATCAAGGGTAGTCGTCAAAAATAGTATTTCTATCAAGACTACCATACCGGTTGTGGGTGTCAGTGATTTCTGACCACACGGGGGAAGTTCGAGGCGGTCGTTAGAAAACACTCGTAATAGCTACAGTCAGCATGCCTAACTGACTACTGATGCCGACTGTAGTCAAACAAATCATAGTGCCTAAATGATTTGTTTGAAAGTATATGTACCCAGTCAGTTTCTTATTGTTTAAGCCAACTCCAATCCAAAGCCGACCGACCGGTGATTCCGGAGATTACCCAACGTACAAACAAACAAGCTACAATTTCACAGACAGGAAGTGTGTCTTTATAATTCGGTATAGACTATACCTACCCCTTATTTTCGAATTTAGTCTATACCAAATGATAAAGAGGAAGTGTCTGTGAGATTGCAGCTCTGTTAGTTCGTTTGTTGTTGGGTAATCTCCGGAACCAATTATTTTCGATTTCAAAAATTCTTTTACATGTGTATATAATGGACTTTCTGAGGGGCTACCGCGAAACGAAAACGAACTTCGTTCGTGTATCTCCAACTCTGTTGCACTTGCTAGTTCGAGCGACAGTAGAGAGATACTCGTACGAAGTTCGTTTTTAACCCCCGACGCAAAGAGAGGGGTGTTATAAGTTTAACGTGTCTGTGTCTGTGTATCTGTCTGTGGTATCATAGCTCCCAAAGGGATGGACCGATTTGAATGCGGTTTTTTTTATTTGAAAGCTGATGTGATCCCGAGTGTTCTTAGCTATGTTTCATGAAAATCTGGTTAGCCGTTTTTGAGATATTGGACTTTGAAATGAAAATGTCGGGGGTTTTTCAACTTTTCTAAGTTGTTTTCACTTCACGGTAGCCCCTCTGGATGGTCATAGGATAGGGGTTCGTTCGTTTTTTTATCCCGCGGGTTTGCCTACGTTCTCTGCAATAGGCGGGCGAAGCCGCGCGGGCAGCTAGTAAGAAAATAAAGACGAGGATGGATGTAAAAATAAAGCGCGTCTCAAATATAACTAAAAAGAAAACAATAACGGGTCCAGTTTTAAACAATAAATTATAATATATGAATTTCAATCATACTTAACTATCACTAACTACATAGTACAATTTATTTTTCTCAAACATGCAATGAAATATTGACGTTGTGTTTTTCATAATGGGCTTCAAAGTGTCACGCTTCGGGTGCAGCGAGACGAGAGATCCGTAATGGCATTTCATTCAAAATTGGAGGTCTAGGCCGACAAGATGGTCTTTTTAACCGACTTCAAAAAAAAGGAGTTTCTCAATTCGGTTGTATTTTTCCACAATTTATGGCACATCGTCACGGCGTTTAGCCATTTCAAGTTTGATTTCTTGGAGTTTTTTTTATTTAATTGCATGTTTGAGAAATTTATTTTACACATTTGTTTAACAATCAAATAAGTGCTACATTCGCCAGGATGTCAGGGAAGAGGCAACTTACTAGATGTATACTTAATTTGTTACGTTCGTTTCAATTAAAAAAATCGAAGTCCTCCATCTCTATCGCTCGGATATATAAGTGCGGCAGAGATGGAGATAGACGAACTACGATTTTCGTGGCATGACCTGAGAGTTCCGCGACACGAAAACGTAGTCCGTTCATGTATCTCTCTTTCTATCGCACTTGCTTATTCGAGCGACAGTGAAGGGGATTCACGAACCAACTTCGTTTTCGTTTCGTGTTAGCGCCGCAGGTCAAGCACGCGACATCGTTTCTGACCGGGAGGTTCTTCTCCACTTTTGTCCTTCTGTACCATATATAGCACAGATAGTGAGAAAAGCTTTTCCCTGACAAGTATTTATGACATAACATAAGATTGAATTTTACCTGGCCTGTGGAAAAGGTTTTTTCACTGTAACTGGGGCACTACAGTGAAAAGAAAGGGTCGATTGTGTATCTCCCTCTCTGCCGCTCGAATTAAGCTGCGTTCACATTTGTGTGTCGTGCTGTGTTGTGTGTGTTGTGTGTGTTAGCACATACTCTCGATTTTTATCGCAAAGAGAGAGACGGATAGTGCGAGAAAAATCGAGAGAGCTCGCGCGCTGTCGCGTGCTAGCCGTGCAGAACGCTAATCGGTTTCATACATTTAATATGGTTGCGTTCACATTTGTCTGACGCCCACGACATCAGACAAATGTGAACGCAACCATATTAAATGTATGAAACCGATTAGCGTTCTGATGCGTCACAACACAACACGACACACAAATGTGAACGCGGCTTTAGCAAGTGTTATAGAGAGGGAATACACGAACGAGCTTCGTTTTCGTTTCGGCCTCTGTACCTACTGCACGATTAAATAGCACGAGACGACGCGCGAGCTCTCTCGCACTATCCTTCTCTATCTTATTAGAAAACTTAGAAAGAGCCGGATAGTGCAAGAGAGCTCGCGCGCTTGTGCTAACCGTGCCTAACGGGCCTAACACGAAACGAAAACAAACTTCGTTCGAGCGACAAAGACGGAGATACACGAAGGAAGTTTGTTTTCGTTTCGCGGTAGGCGCTCAGCACGTCTAGCACACGATGGCTGCGACATACTCTCGATTTTTATCGCACTATACCTCTTCTTCTAAGTGTTCTAATAAGAGAGGGACGGATAGTGCGAGAAAAATCGAGAGAGCTCGCGCGCCGTCGCGTGCTAGCCGTGCAGGTCTGCTTATCGCTTAGGTGTGTTTCACCCTGTTTCATGGCGCGTACTCTTTAGTATGGATAAATATCTCTCAACCCTTTGCTGTTCATGACTAATATCTTTATGTAGACCTCTATTAAAAAAATCGATGGCGCCCTGGCATTGCAGTGTTGTTGACTATTGGTATAACACAGACTGGGGTAAGTGTGGTGCCGGCATGACAGCTATGGCCCAGGATCTCAGACGTTCTGGGTAAACGTATAAGTAGTGATGTGCCGGGGAATATTCCCGGGAACGGGAATATTCCCTTGTTCCCGGGAATATTCCCCAAACAGGGGAATATTGAAATACAAATTAGGAAAATTAAAGTTGTAATAAAAGTGAATATAATGAATGAATAGTGCCCCGACAAATAAAGTGCCATTCGCCAAAAACTGCATTATTGTACTAATTCTGACCTTTTATCTCAATTACCATTTAATATGTAAATATTTTCGTATTTTGTATTCGTATAATATTTTATTGTGGTTTTTTATTAACTTTGTATCGTTTTTGTTACTTACAGAAGTACTTTTGTAAAATTTGTATTTTTTCTGATGGGGGAATATTCCCATTGTTCCCGGGAATATTCCCATTGTTCCCAGGAATATTCCCATTGTTCCGGGGACTATTCTCGGAAACATTGGGAATTTACTTTTGCGGGTAAATCACACTGGTTAATGTCTTGGTAAAAAAATCAAGGGCCCAAGTTATCATGGAATCCCTATTAGAATAGCAAGATATATAAACATACACAATTTCAATATTCCCACCTGGGGAATATTCTTGGGAACGGCACATCACTACGTATAAGTATCATACAACTAGAGAGAAGAGTGCTCGAAGGAAGGGCGATTTTTGAGTGGATTTAAAAGATGCACTAAACACTACTAATAGTCTACACCACCGCAATTTTATGGAGTAAGCTTAAAGGCTCCGTTAGACTTAGCACATGAGCAGCGAGATTTCAGCTGCTTCCGCTCTGCGCTGCTCGCTTGCTGTCTGACGCAGCCTTTACGGGTGACACTCAAAAAGTTCGATTATTATTAGCGATTGTTACAAAACGATATCAGTCAAAATAAAGTTTATTTGCGCCACATATCCAGAGCAATTGAATTGCGAGATTTAATATGGACAACTTTTTGGACATCAACCCTACCTACTTAAAATGACGATTTGTAACAAAGTTATCAAAAAAAAACCAGCACTTTTGAATATAAACATGATACTTATTATAACAGTAAGCCTCCGTAAACTTTTGATGAAGAACTACATTCAAAGATTACAATAAGTTTTTCAGGTCTTTACAAACGTTGTAATGGAAAAGAGATATGTATTGCTGTCACATTCTTACTATAACTACGTCTTTGTCGATTGCAGTGATAAATGTCTATGTTTGTAAAGAACTTTACAAATTCAGATAAGTTTATATTTTGAATATATACAAGCAAAAAAAAACATCAACGTGATTTTCGATGCAATCACAATTAATCACGAAATACACTAAATTGTAATGAGAATAAATAAACAAATGAGACGTCACTTTTTATACAATGATAGAATTGTGCGTTTTTATACAATGATAGAATTGTGCATTTTTTTTCGAAAAAAGCAAAGTAAAATTCTATAACTTCGCTCCGGTGGAATGTTTTATAATATAATTTACATAATTGATAAACCACAATTTGCAAAAAAAAATGCATTTAATACCTGCTCAAGGAAAATCGAAAAACTGGATAGTCCTCTGAATTTAAGTTGAAATCGTGTACATTTAAATTATTCTTTGAAATCTGAATATGTAGGTAGGTAGTCAGGTACATACACATACATATGTCACTCGAAGGAATATTTGCGCGGAAAAGGATTAAAATAGCTAAATCTCCCTGCGTGTATATTTGTCAGCTTTTTCTCTTTCGGATTGGATATGTAAATATATAAGTAATATAACCATCCCACATTGGCAATGTGACAATGTGACATTGATAACATTTAACAAGATGGAGTTATCAAGTCAGAGTGATCGAGAATGATGTGCATAATTATTTAAATACTTTTTTGTTCAGTTAAGATCAAAGTTTGGTAGAGATTATGCAGGCAAAATGCTCGAAGGCCTTTAGAAAGCTGATACTATTATAGCGCGGTGAGAAAAAAGGGCAAGAGGGAGGGTGCGTCACTTTGCGGGGGGTGTACATACTGTGCGGCTTCTGCGCTAGCACTCCTTAGAGCCTGCCCCGCTAGTCTGTAACTTGTAACTTTACCTCTCAAATAGATCTTGAGGACGCGATTCATAGTACCTAAGCTTAGGTAGAGGTCTGGTTTCGTTAGGCGTGACGGGTGAGGTGAGGCGCATTAACGCGTCCCGAATAACAGCCCTGATCACGAGAATCCTTAACCATCGGTGTCGGATCGAGTAAAGATATTGGTGGGTAAGTAATTGGAAGGAAAACTATTCACACCGCCCAGTCCGATATCGGAGCATGCTCCAAACAAAAAATGTTGCTGTCGCGAGCACGTTTAATTTCGGTGTGACGTTGCTCACTATGTTCCTGGCATTACATTCTTACCCGGGCTGCTGCTGTCATGCGCTGCTTACGCGTTAAGTCTGACGGAGCCTTTACAATTCTTTCACATTGGCATTCAACATTAAAATTAGTGATACGAAAAGCAAAATAATCAAATCATTTTTATCACATACCTACTGTGTCATTGAATATATTTCATAGTTTAAATTTCATTGTGGCACTCTTTGGGGGAGGCCTATATCCAGCAGTGGACGTCTTTCGGCTGATATGATGATGATGATGATAGTTTAACTCAAGTGACAGCTCGGCTTTAACCATTGCGAGGCTTATTTACCCGACTGCCGGAGGAGAGGAGGGTTATTTTACTAGTAGTATTTTTCTATTAGGGTTTTTGCCCAAGTGTGCGAACCGCCACTGTATAGCCAAATAACTGAGGTTATGAATAGATGGAATGGATGAATTGGGGGGGACACTAACAAAATTGAGGGCCAGCAAAACGTAAAGATGGACCATGGCGCAACTATAAGGGCTCCTTGTTGACTATGGAACCCTAGATGGAAGGGCCGCCACATACAAATGTTTATTGAATAATGAACTCTATATTTTATTTGAAATCTATTGAAGACGATAAATTTCATTATTCAATGAGCATTTTATAAACTATAAATAAATAAACTTTTCCGCAAAATTTCGCACGCACTCCCAACAAACAATGGCCATTCATGAGCTCAGTTAAAAAAAAAACGATATTTCTTCCGCATCAATGAGAATTAAACACATATTTAGGAAATATAGCCACAGCTTACCCACTTAACAGAAAGTGAGTGAAAGGCTCCTTAACTCTTTGACCACTATTGCATACAAAAATGTCACTTGCATTATGGCTTTAAAAAAGTGAACCTTACCTGCAAGCATGATGATTTGACAACACCTTGCCAACTAGTTGGATCACAACAATCTGCATAAATGCATACATATGCATGCTTGTTTTCCGGAGACTTTTCACTTGCTACAATTCTGCCAAACCCCTTTTGAACTCAAAGACATTCAAAAACTTTTATTCTCTGATGGTGAAAGTATTAATCTTGTGCCAACTAAAACTAGAGCAGTTGTTCTGTAACAGCCTTATTGTCTTCTCAATACTTATAGGATTTGGGCTTTTAGCCCAATCTATGAGAGTAGAAAGTCTTTCATGCATTTTGGCAACGGCAATGATTTCACTGAGCCATCCTTCACATACTGGAGTATTGCATCTCTACATACATCCTGCAGCGTTTTCACTGAAACAAACAGACTTGGTATAATAACTGTAAATACATGAATATTAGATACTTTGACACAAATGGAACTAGCCCCATAGTAAGCTCAATAAGGCTGGTGTTGTGGGTAATAGACAACAATATTCATGCTCATTACACCAATATTTGCCCTTACTGGGATCTGAACCCAGGATGTCAGCTTTATAGACAGGGTTAGGCACTGGTCCCACCGCCGGCTAGTAAGCTAGAAAAGTTGGGCGAGTAACGGTTCATTGCGTGCTGACCAGGCACAGTGTGATCAATCGACCTTTACAGATCCGCAATGTAATGCTACTCGCCCAACTTTTCTAGCTTACTAGCCGGCGGTGGGACCAGTGCCTTAAACTGGTTGTAAAAAATATAATTATTAATTTTGACAAAGATTTAGATTTGCTTCATAACAATTTCAAGAATCAAATAGTGCTGATAAGGATTACACACAAAAGACCAATTAGAACTTGGCTTTAATTAACTAATTACTTTAGGATAGGTACTTTACATAGACATTTGTAAAGTAAATATACATATATGTATGTTGAGATAATGGACAATAAGTCTAGAAGGCACAAAGGAGATTAATGTTTCTAATATACAGTTTTTTAAATATAACTCAGCAGCAGCAGCTTCAATAAGGACAAAATGCTCACCTCCGTAAAGTTGAACAATCTTCACTTGTTTTGTAGTTCCATAAACATCCACAACAGCATGCAAGTGTCCTCTTGAGTATGGTATAGCCTTGGTGCACGGCCCCTGGTCCTCCCCATTAATGATAAAATGCATCTCCGCCAGGTCAGGGTCATCTTTACTAGTCTTTGGGCACGGAACAAACATTACACCAATTCGACTGCCAGCATCCATAGGCAATATGCCCTGTGGTGTGCCATTTTGAGATAAAGTTTGCGGTTTTAAAACCATTTTGGATATGTAGCCGCGAGGCGTTTTAACGCTGGGACCGTCACCGAGTACCGACACGCGAGGCTCGCACTCGCGCCGCCCACTGGCTTGGTTCACCAGTTCAATCAGTACATTGTTCTGCGACTTCGAAATGGGGAAAATCCAAGACATACCCGTATTCGCCAAATCCGGGAGTGCATATTGTGGCAAACCCTTATCCCCTAAAGCAGCAGTCTGTGGATCCAGGAGCGTGAGGCCCAGCCTCATGTGACCGCTCCATCCACGCTCAGTTTTCTCTATCTCTACTAAAAATATTTCCCCTGGCAGCAGAGGCTTCTCACTAAAAGTCAATCCATGGGCAAAACTAGCTTTTCGATAGGCCACTGTATTCTCTTCGAAAAGAATAATGTTAGAGCCGTGATAGTGGTGAAACCTGGTTAACATGTTTAATGACACATTAGGTGCACTAACAAGTAATCTCACACTCGAGTTACAATTTAGTGCGACCATAAAATGCGCATTGTCCCATTTTTAGACACTACGAATGATAACAATGGTCATCAGGGCTTTTGCGAATTTAACAACACCCGGAAATCTTTCTAGCTTTCCCAATCCTATCAGACGTCTGAGACGTCAACCTTACATGACATTGACAACTGGTTTTTTATTCTGGATCGTGACATTTGTAAATAGTTTTCAATCACGCAGCTTGCGCGTTCTACAATATTTTGTATGCACTAAATACGAATTATTTTAAAATTAAATAAAAACAATCCTTGAATCTTTGCATTAACACATTAGTTGAAACTAATTTCTTATTTTTATTACAATTTATATATTGTGGCACTGTTATTCGTAAAGAATTAAAAGAATACAACAAAAAAAAACGAAGCGTAATCATGGCTGTCACCGGCAAAGTGTTTACATTATTTCGTCCCATATTACGTTTTTCAATTTTATCCAGAAGCAGTAGAAATTTTGGTATACTATCAATCAAACCAAGGCACGAGTACTGCAAATTGCAATATCCATTGCTAAGTAGTATATGCAAATATATAAACCCTACGAAAAACAGGTAAAAGAAATTAATTTTGTTCTAGTCATAACCTAACTTTTATACGTTTGATTATTGCTATGGTGAAAATTACCATCACATTTAAAAAGGTTGTGTTAATTCGGTAACATTTAGTATTAACTAAAACGAAACGCGACTGCTCACACCAGCACAACTGTCGTTGTCGTACATATGACATCATTATATTATTTAACATTAAAATTGCTTATTCACTTACAGTTGTTTCATGAGTGACTAATATATTAGCATTATCAGCATTAAATTCAGTATTCTACCATTTCTCAATACCGGTAAGTCAAAATGTCAGTCATTTTGAAATAGGAATATGAAGAGAAATTGGTCGTCCCAGATGCATATTTATATCTGAAATGATTAAAAAACAACATATTAAGGCTACATGTAACTGTTATAACCTTTTGGGTTATCTAACACACTAGCACTATCTGCACTCTATCTGCCTATGTTGATAAACATACTGATCCACTTTCATTGTGTGTAGTAACCGAATCAATAATTCAGTTGCCTATACCTATCTGATTCATATAGTTATATGTAGTCACATATTCGGCCCGTGGAGGCATTCTAATGCAGTTAACTATTTGATGGATTGAGTTGAGGCAATAACTGTAACCATAAGCATTACTGGTTCTGCACACAATGGGCAATCAAAGTATAATATACCTAACTTTATTATTATTCAACAGTTGTTTCTCAAGTCAAGTCGCAGCCATGAGCGCTTTGAGCCCTTTGGATCCCTCCTCCTACTCGCGCCCAGGTAAGGTTCATATTTTAATTTAGAAATCTGTTTAAGAATTCTTTTATTGAGTTTATTTGTTTCTCAGCTAACAATTTAATTGGTACAATAATATCTTTCAAAAACAGTTACTTAAATTAATAATGTTTGTGTATTAGCAAAAAATATGTTGCAAGTAAACTACCTTTAAGCAAAAGTGAATGTAAATTTACATTAACATATATGTTTTTTTTTAATAAGATATCTCCTTATAAAAGAGCAATTTTGTGGGCACCCTAACAAAAACTTTTTAATGCACCTTAAATAATGAAGGATTGCATTTCAGTTACGCAATCATAATGTATTCTGACTCTGACTGACCATGTAAAATCCCCAGAGAATGTAAGGGGTGTTATAAGTGTATCTGTGTAACTGTCTGTGGCATTGTAGCTCCCAAACGGACAAACCAATTTGAGTGTGGGTTCTTTTAATTGAAATCTTGTTTTACAGAGATTGCTGTGGTGACACACACCTCTTTCTCACTTGATGTGGACTTTGCGAAGAAAGTATTGAGTGGATCTGCCCTGATCTCTGTCAATGTCTTAGAAGACACTGATGAAGTGGTAAGATAATAACAATAATAATATAGCCTTTATAAAACCAAACATACATATGTGCATATAATATGCACATGCATATAATATGTATTTTATGATTATATGTATTTAATATTCTTCTGTTTCTATTTGGTCTTGCTTTACAGCATAGGCCTCCCCTAAAGACTTCCACAATTTGCGATCATGTGCTTGTCTCCTCCAAGTTGCACCTGCTATCCTAACAATGTCATCCTCCCATCTGCAAATTGTCTGCCTCTTTTTCTTTTATGTTGTCTCGGGCATCACTCTGTGATGAGATGAGTGGTAAGATACTATTAATTATTCTTATTTTATACATATTTTTGTATACGTAGAACCGATGGCCGTTGGGGCGGAAAGGTTCTCGAGTGGCGACCACGTACCGGAAGGCGCAGCGTGGGTAGGCCCCCCACAAGGTGGACTGATGACCTGGTAAAGGTCGCGGGAGTCCGCTGGATGCGGGTGGCGCAGGACCGGTCATTGTGGCACTCTTTGGGGGAGGCCTATGTCCAGCAGTGGACGTCTTTCGGCTGATATGATGATGATGGCATATTTTTGTTGGACTACTATTATAAAATTGCCATCTACTACTAAACTACGTAAAATATAGCTTGATCCCTATGACAGTTGTCATCTCAGTACAATTTTACGTTTTAAGGTTATAAATTGTACTGAGATGACAACTGTCGCAGGGCTCAAGCTATATTTTACTTAGTATACTACTATTATTTTGTTACTACCGACTTATATTTTATTTTCATCCATTGTTGCTATTAACACATTCATTGCCAAGAATCGCTACGCTTGTACCCGATACTGTTCTTTTTCCGCTAAGCGGGTTCCTGGCAGTGAAAGTGTTAAGACGGTGAGTACATTTGGTTATAGGAAAATGTAACATATTGCATTTTCCCGTGGGAATTAGAGGTTTTCCCGCTGGAAACAGTAGCCTATGTCACTCTCCAGCTTCTAAACTATCTCCGTACAAAAAATCACATCAATACGACACTCCGTTGCGACGTGAAAGAAGGACAAACAAACACATGCACTTTCGCATTTATAATATTAGTAAGGATTATCATTATCTTAATTGGTTTAAAATAACATGGTTCATAGTACCTAGTCTAGCCATAAGTTCTGTTACTGGCAGTTAACAATGATTTTAAGAAAAATAATAATTCGAATTTTGAATGTTGTGTTTTGACGTAAGTACTTGGATGGTTTTGCCACCATTTATATACAATATAATATTAAAATAAGTAAATTAATAATGGAGTGGGGTGTCAAAGAAAATAGAATTGCTGTGATTGCTCTGCATAAGGTAGGAATGGAGCCGTCCCACATTTTTGAGACACTAAAAAAAGTTAGAGATCAGTCGAATGTTTGTGTATCGTACCATTCAAAGATACACCAAAACGTCCTCTGTCGATGACAGTAAAAGATCTGGCCGACCACGTACTGTTAGAACAAAACAAGCCGTTAATGCTGTAAGGGCCAGAATTCGCCGAAATCCCATAAGAAAACAGAAGATCCTTTCTAAGGAAATGAAAATACCACCTAGGACACTTTCGCGTATAATCAAAGATGACTTGAGTCTTGCAGCTTACCGACGATATACAGGACATATGTTAAATCAGTCACTAAAGGACAAGAGAGTTGAAAGATCAAAAAGCCTTTTATCTCGATACGCACATGGGAAATATAAAAATATTCTTTTCACGGATGAAAAAATTTTTACTATCGAGCAGCACTACAACAAACAAAATGATAAAGTGTACGCACACAACTCTCGAGAAGCTAAAGAGATAGTTGGAAGGATTCAGCGAGGTCATCATCCCGCTTACGTCATGGTTTGGTGGGGTGTGTCGTATCAAGGCGTCTCTGAGATCCATTTTTGCGAAAAAGGAGTGAAAATTTCAGCTAAAGTGTATCAGGACACGATTTTAGAAACAGTAGTTAAACCACTAAACGACACAATGTTCAAAAATGTACACTGGACCTTTCAGCAGGACTCGGCCCCGGGTCATAAAGCTCGCACCACCCAGATTTGGCTGCAAAGGAATGTTCCGGACTTCATCAAGGCAGATGATTGGCCCTCTTCCAGTCCCGACTTAAATCCCCTGGACTATAAATTGTGGTCAGTGTTAGAGGACATGGTCTGCTCTAAACGCCATGCCAATATCGATTCTCTAAAAAAATCTTTGAAGGTAGCAGTGGCAAATTTCCCAATGGATACAGTGCGTGAATCTATAGACGTGTGGCCGGATCGTTTGAGGGCGTGTATTAAAGCTAAAGGCGGGCATTTTGAATAAAAAATATATTGTTTAGAAACCTTATTAACTTACCTATAAATAAACATTTACTTATGGTAAATTAATTACATCCTTTTAAAAATATGTTTCATTTCATTTGTAACAGAACTTATGGCTAGACTAGGTAGGTGTTTTCGAACGTTAATAAACACAAATGTTTCAAAAACAACTGCCATTCTTATCAGTAAGTGTATGATGGGCACTTATCAGCTCAATACGCTTTCATAATACTATGCTCTCATGAAATTGACACTATCATTCCATTCAAGTGATATGTGCTAAATAGATCTGTCGTCTTTGTCAGTTTTATCTATATGACAACATCAAGGTATATGCACCTTTATGGTAACCAGCTTTATACTCAACCCATTCATTGCCAATGCTCCAAATTTGTACTTTCCGCGCTTTGCCGGCGCCTTGCAAGCGTTGACGCGAATTTTTTAACAACATTTTGTATCTATATATATCACTGTGAATAAGGGTGCGTTGCGCCAAACTGTCTGTAATCGTAAGCGGTGTTTGTTAAAATCTGGATGTATCGCAAGTTTGTCAAGTTACTATAGGATAACAGCTGCCAGCGCTATAATTAACGTTGACCGGTCTATAACCGTTAGTTGGTGCAACTCACCCTAACTGATTTGTATATCATTATCATGTTGAATAAATGAGTCATGCAAATCTTTGCAGATTCTAGACTCAAGCAGCCTTACAATAAATTCTATAGAATTGGAAGATGGCACACCCTTGAAGTATACACTTGGCGATGATTTACCGAACTATGGATCCAAGTTGACTATAAAGCTACCTAAAACTGAAATATCTGGAGAGACGTAAGTACATCCATGCAGTAATACATGATTTTAATAAGAAACTGATGACAAATATTTTTAATTAGTAAGGATTGTTGATTACAGATGTTTAACCCATTCGCCGACACAGAAAAAATGGGAGGTGCCACCTCCACGCTACGCAAGTTTTAAGTCTATTATTTTTATGAAGTTGGTGGTAGGTTGGTTGCAACAGTGACGAACTTGAGTTCAAGTCAGTGGCGGTGAATGGGTTAAAATTATGGTGGCATGGCAAATTATTCAGGTGTTTTTTGATGAAATGAACTTGTAATAATTTCTTATTGAAATCATTAACAAGGTATTGCTGAAAAGCCATTATTGTTTACAAGGGTGGGGGATGGACAGTCGGAATCGACGGTTCACAGCGCCCTAGTTATGTTCTACTTACAAAAAAAACGAAAAAATTTCATAGATTGTTACCATATTTCGTAGGAGGATCGCGTCACCAATGGTAGGATGTATATCCTTGTCGTTCCACGATACCTATTACAAGATAGATAAATTTGATTGTACGACACAAACGAGCGAGTCGACTCTAGAAACGATCGAATCGAGTCCAGAAACGGTGGAGTCGAATAAAAAAACGATCGAGTCGAGTCAAGAAACGACTGAGTTGAATAAAAAAACGAGTGCGCCGAGTAGAAAATCGATCGAGTCGAATAAAAAAACGATCGAGTCGAGTCGAGAATCGATCGAATCGAATAAAAAAACGAGAGAGCCTAGTCGAGAAACGAATGAGTTGAATAAAAAAACGAGTGAGCCGAGTAGAAAGAACTCGTCATGTTGTTGCACGTGTGAAGTGTGTCGAATATACGGTGCGGAGGACCCACCCGCCATTAAGAGTAGGTTAGCAATTTGAAAATACATGTAGGTAGAGAGTAGATATAATAAAATAACATTAACCTTTTCAACGCCATTCTTCACGTATTAAAGTGACACTGACACGCCAACATGTTTTTCGATAAGAATGTGAACTCTAGTTGAAAGCATGTAGGTGACTTTGACAGTGTACGCCATAACACCTATTTATGTTGTTATTATATTGATGTGATTTAGTGCTCGGCCGAGCCTTGAAAATTCGAGTCGTTAAAGATCAGACTAGCGTTATGCAGTACTGAGAAGATTCGCGTGAGCCCTGACGACTTGAGTCGTTAAGGCTCAGTTCAGTTTTAACTCCCAACACTAAACTAAAGTCGTCCTTGGCCCCGTGGGCACGACAACACGCAACACCTTTAGGTTTTCTTGGCGCTCAAAAGGTTAAAATACCATCTGTTGATCATTAATGACTAGATCAGTAGCGTGACGTAAAAAAATTGTTGGTTGATCGACCGTAGCGAATTAGCACTTCAAGATTCTTGGAACATGGAAATGATTGGAAATAGCAGGTAGGTACATCAATCACCGAAGGTAATGATAAAACAAAGAATGTCAGATCGTAGGTATTTGCGATAAAATGCAATCTGTGAATTTTAAATTTGTTTCTTCTTCAAAAATATTGAATGTAGCTTATTCTGAAATAGTCATTCGTTTTGACAAAATGATTGTTTATTCAAAGGTCGCAAATTGGTCCGTGCGCGGGCGAAGAGTATAGCACATTGAGCTAACATGTGTGAGCGAGACAAATTTTAGGGTTACAATCGCCTTAAGGAAATGCCTTGATTCGAGTCGAGTCGCGAATCCACCCACGCTCCCTTGTGAGGGAGACGTGGCGCCTATGCCTTACGCGTACAAAAAAAGACATGCAATGGCTTTTCGGACAAATTTCAACAAATTTAGTGAAGTTTTATTCATATTTTAGTGAGATTTTAGATGAAGTAAAATACCATGATATAAACTTAATTGTGTCGTAAAATAACATGTTGATTAAGCTAGATGAGTTAAAAAAATAAGAAGACCCAACTTTGTTTTTTTCTTTCTACGAGGAGGAGTTTTAAGCAATCATGTATCGATTAAATCAGATAAACAATCATATAGCCAAGGATCATATATCTGAAAATCAGGCCTTATTGTTTCATAATCTAGTCAGAACGGCGTTTCAAAGAACGCGATAATTTCTAGTTTCGCCCTTGTCGACCTATATTACGTTCTTGAGCATCGTGTACGTCTGTATGATTAAAGATAGTTGACGTAGTTAAAAGTACTAATCTATTACAGTATTGTATTTCACGAAGTACCTACTTAATAGTAGGTAATAGTTTGTACGAAAATTGTGTTGATATTTTTATTGAAGTCTTAAAGGCATTACACACCTAGCATCATGTCACAACAATTTAGTATATTTAGAATGAAACGAATGAAAGGAATGTATTGCGTTTATACAAGCACTACATAAGTACAGTTATTTCCGAAAGGGCTAGGGCGAGACTATAGGCCGACCGCTTAACTGAGTCCTCGCCTGCCTGCGCGCGGACGGTATAACGGGGGAGCGCACGCCGCGCGCGTGCCCGTTATAGGCCAGTCATATCGAACATTGCCAGTAAAATCGCAAGCTAACGGCTAGTTGTCATTTTTTATATGTTGTTAGTACCACTACCAGTACCGTATTTCCAAGTTTGCTGCTTCGAAAGACCTGTGCTAAGTTTCCAGCACTCGAAAAACCACGAAATTTTTGCATTCTTTTTTGGTATTGTATATAATGTAAGTCCTAAACTATGCGGTTTTTTAAATAAAAAAATATAACTTTTGTTTAAGGGTAGTAGTCTCCTTTGCTACAAATTGAGACCAGAACCAGCTCTGTAGGTTCAATACTTGCCGAGATACTGCTCTCCGCACAACATTTAAAATATCACAACTAACCGTTAGCTTGCGATTTTTCCGGTCAAATATGACTGGCCTATTTTGCCGTCCGCGCGCATGTTGGCGTGGACTCAGTTAGTCGGCCTATAGTTTCATTCTTGGCATAGCTAGACTACCACACGGATAGGTTATTTACGTTACTTATTAAATGTGGACTTGTAAAAGTGCGACTGTTAAGAGTCCCCAGCACACTCGACTCAGTAAAAAAAAAGGCAGAAGAAGTTTTCATCGTAAACTTTCTCTCTATTTTTTAATTATAATTTCTAGCGACAAAACCTAGCTTCCGCCTAGATTGTGTAAACAAAGTTTCATGTTATTCAAGCACGCCGTTTTAAAATTATAGAACTAAACTACGTTTGTATGGAGAGTCAAGCGTCCTGGGGACTCGAATAAATTTTAAATAGATTTTTAGAAATATAAAAAAAACGGTATTTTGACGATTGAGTTGTTGCAGGATCAAAATTAGAATAGACTACGCATCATCCCAATCGGCGTCAGCCCTGCAGTGGCTCGAGCCGAGCCAGACTTCGGGCAAGAAGCACCCGTACCTCTTCAGTCAATGTCAGGTGAGAACAATAATCATAAAGGCTACGTCACACGAGCGCGACACCGGCGTGCCCTAATGTAACGACATAAGGCATACATTCCTACGTCGGCGACGCCCCCGCTCACGCCCCAGCATCGCGTGTGTTGCGAAGGCTTTAGGGTGAGTATCCACCAGTGCTGTATGAGATAGCGAAGGGGTGTGCGAAGAAAAAAAACACCAATCGGAAGAGATGTGTGGCTTTTCCCTCGCACACCGTTCTTGTACCTCGCACACCCCTGCTGGTAGATCCTCACCCTAATAGAGTCAAACTGGTCCCATTCCGCATGGCACGAACTCTTCAATTGGGTCCATTTTCAAAGGAATGCGGCTTAACTTAACAATGTGACGTGTTCTTTGAGCAATTAAAACTTAATTTAATAAACTAAACTTAACTTAATTTTTCTTCGGGTCTGTACTTCACTAAAAACATTTCATGTACCTCAAATTATTGTCCAGGCTCCCTAGCTCATATTACTTTTGTTACACGGGTCTAACGCAATTTTTATTTACCTTTGTTTCTGATGACTGTCGTCCCAGCAAGTTGTCAACGGAGATATGGTCGGATTGGTCGGGTGCACAATATTTCACTACCCTATAAAAGTTCAGTACCCCTTACCCCCGTACTACTAATATTAGTAAAATAAAGGCGGGTAGTGGACTTTTCTATTTTTAAAGTAATAATATAAATATGTGTAAGTACAAAGAGCGAGCGTTTAAAGTGTTTTTTATATATTACTTTTGTTATAAAAAGTCCGCCCGCGCCGGAGCATGCGCTCTAGTGAACCTGCGCCAGTGCCGCCATTTTGTTTCTACTTAGCCTTGCCTTATTACAAACGCTCTTTAAGACGCCGAAATATTCTAAATACCCGTTCGTTTCGCAGCCCATCCACGCGCGTTCCATTATCCCGTGCCAAGACACGCCGGCCGTGAAGTTCACGTACGACGCGGAGGTGACCGCTCCTGAAGAGTTCACGGTGCTGATGAGTGCGCTACGCGGAGAGAGCCGAGGCACCAGATCCTCGTTCAGGCAGCCTGTGCCGATACCGGCTTACCTGCTGGCTATAGCTGTGGGGGTGTTGGAATCCAGGGAACTAGGTCCTAGGTAAGGGTCGCTTTAGACGCCCGCACATTAAAATCTACCAATCTGCCGCAAATACGGTATTTGACTAAAGTCAAATCAGCTTCTTTTTATGGGTCAAAAACGCTCGTCAAAGATTGGCAGGGATTACTTGCTTGTCACAATCAAACAACATTTTTTCTTGGTTTTCATGAATTAATGAATCTTAAAACAGCAATCATAAATGAAAGAATGATACTTTCCGAGTATTTTCGTAATGTTTGTCTGTTACTAATGAAAAAACAATTTATTTTCACTGTTGTCAAATACCCTATTACGGCCACTAAACGCTCGGTGTGGGCCGAGGCTTTACAAAATGTATGAAAGAACACGTCCACAACTTGTAGCGGCCATTAGTGGCTCAATTTGCGGCTGCTCCTACTGTTCGGTAGCTAGATACATAGCGAAGGAGTGAGACGGAGCGTAACAAAACCCACTTTCTCCACAGATCCCGAGTATGGTCGGAAAAGGAGGAGATAGAGCGTAGTGCCTGGGAGTTCGCCGAGACCGAGAAATACTTGCAAGCCGCCGAGCGACTGTGCGGGCCCTACGTGTGGACGCAGTACGACCTATTGGTCCTGCCGCCTTCCTTCCCCTATGGAGGCATGGAGAATCCTTGCCTCACGTTCGTCACTCCTACGCTGTTGGTGAGATCATTTTCATGCTTAATCTACGCTTCCTTAAAAAAATTACAAAAGCGTTACGAAATCGATACAGGTGATGGACAGTTGATCTATGGCTAGAGTGTCGCGACACGCGCTTTTGTATTGCTGCAATAAGTTGCCGTGGGTAGCCGCTCTTAAGTAAAATCCGTCCCATGGAAATACTTGAGCTTTTCCATTCGTAAGTAAATAAATAAATATTAGGGGACAATCTTACACAAATCGACCTAGTCCCAACCTAAGCAGTACCCATAGTTCATATGGGTACTAGACGACGATAAACATACTAAAGTTAAGTAACAATACGGTCGTATTTTAAGAGTTTAGAGATAGAGCTTGCAGGTAATCGGTAGCTTCCGAGCTACTGTTAAATACATCGGGAAGCAAGTGCCCATCACACATCCCACCCATTCATTTGAATGGCAAGCTGCTGGAAAGGATTTACTCATTTAAGCTCGGGCACTTGTTAACCGACGATTTTCGTGATGATGCCGATATTGAGAGGGAGAGAAGGGCCTTAGCCATCAGGGCAAATATGATAGCTCGCAGGTACAGCGCAAGTTAAAATAACATTATTTCGTGCGTTCTGTACATCGCTGTACACCTGCAGCTTGTGGACTAGGTACACGCAGCGGGCTATTAACGCCATGCGCGTGCAGTACAATGATGCGTTCAGGGTACTGTTGCGGCTGCCTCGCTACTGCAGTGCGTCGGGCATGTTCGCGGACGCGCGCGTGGACGGTTTCCACGCGACGCTGCGCCGCGACGCTATCCGCAGAGTGCACGACAGCCGCTACAGTCTCCTGACCGTTGTGGCCGACAGATGGGACAGTGGCCTGATACGGCATTGGTCCTCTCTGCATTTAAGCCTAGCATATAAGAATATTATTTAAGTTAATCTTAGTATTAGTTTTTATTTTAAGGCACCTACTAACAAAATATGGACAAAATTAGTCTGAAATAAATGCATTTTATTTATTTTATTTTTAATACGCTTATTGGGACGCCAGTATAGCAGTAATCAACGTCGATCGAATATAGGAAGCGTCTGGTACGATACTGAGCACATAGGGTCATTACTCATTATATAGCATGTTGACGCGACCAGCTGAAGGACGAGGTTTTTTGCCTTATGCAATGGGAATCTACTAAGAAAACGAAATAATATCCTTTCAATTCATCAACTCATCTATGTAGTCGCTTCGCAAACCAGCTCACCAAATTCAGCAAACTGGCGCAATGACCCGAGTTACTTTAATCCACGATGGCCCTCACTACTCTTACAAAAATTTAAAGTACAACTTGCTAACTTTCCCTCTCCAGGCCGGTGACAGGAGTCTAGCGAACGTCCTAGTCCACGAGATCATGCACAGTTGGACGGGCAACCTCGTCACTAACCGCAACTTCGAGCATTTCTGGTTGAACGAGGGCTTCACGGTGTTCACGGAGAGGAAGGTCGACGCCTCGCTGATCGCGGACAGCGCTGAGGCAAAAAAGAACAGGGACTTCCAGAGTCTGTTGGGGCTACAGGAGTTGACTGAGACGGTGAGTCTCGTTGCATTTCACGAAGGCGAGTGGGCGCGTTCCTATTATTATGGTCTAAAACTTGTTTTTGCTGTATTTCGTTTGTTTTATAAACTGGAATCATATAAACTAATTACAGACATAGATATACCTCATGTCATTGTATATGCAAAGGCTCGTCACAATCCAACACGTAGTTTTAAAATGAGAGCGTAACTACGTTTGTATGGGAAGGTGAAATTCGGCCGAGCTTACTGCGGACTTAAATCTCCAACCCCCAAATTTTGCAGGTCAATACCCTCGGCGCCACCAATCCTCTAACCCAGTTACAAGTGAACCTAACAGGAGTCCATCCGGACGATGCCTTCTCGCGGATACCTTACGAAAAGGGTTCTCTCTTCCTCCGTTACCTCGAAGACTTGGTCGGGGGTCCCGGTAAGATTTTCTAACATATTTTACTTTCCAGATTAACAACGACCTTGGGTCGACTAACCCGCTGACGATGCTGGTGGTGGACCTTAAGGGGGTTCATCCTGATGACGCGTTCTCTACGGTCCCTTATGAGAAGGGTTCACTGTTCTTGAGATATCTAGAGGACCTAGTTGGCGGGCCGGGTAAGGGTGGTTACAGATTCAATGCATGTTGTGCGGTTGGGTATTTGTCGCTTCAATCATAGAAATGTTATTTATCATCCATCGCGGATCCTTTGACTATCGAAACTTCTTCATTTCCCCACAATATGGACGATGTAACTGCTGATTTTTGATAGACGAAAGGAAACTCTTCCACCCCCAATTGGTGGACGCATTAGAGTTGTACGCTTAGACTCGTAAAATCTGGCTAAAAACTCGTAGAAGCTGGCTTTGTTTGTACAGTATTCTGAACTTTGGTGACACAACCGGCTGTACAACGTTCCTGGAAACAACAACATGTACTTTAATTTGCATTAAAAGTCCTATTCTAATAAAACTCTCTTTCACCTTTCGCAGAGGTCTTCGACGACTTCCTCCGGTCGTATCTGAACCACTTCCAACGGAAGTCTCTAGACACGGATCAGTTTAAGGCTTACCTGCTCAAGTACTTTAGCGACAGCGAGAAGCTGAAGACAGTCGACTGGGACGCGTGGCTACACACGAGCGGCATGCCTCCTGTCATTCCGGAGTTAGTTCATTTTCAACCTTGACAATATTAAAATAGGGTTTACTTGCCATTGGCTCTAAAACGATAAACTGCTAGATTCCGAGTCGACCGCAGAAACCAGGAATCTTAATTGGTTCTGGGAAGTGATGAGACTTCATAGCGGTTTAAATTAGAAAGAAGAAAGAAAATAAAACTAACAAACTGGCTTTCTCGCAATTGTGATTGACTTAGGACCTAGGAAGCTTGGTGGTGTTCGTTCGTTTGGTCTAATCACAGACTTCTCGTATTCCAACGTTTTACCTAACTTTATTATTACTTATTTTATCAAACATGCAATGAAATATTGACGTTGTGTTCTTCATAATGGGCTTCGAAGTGTCACGTTTCGGGCGCAGCGAGAAGAGAGACCCGTAATGGAATTTCATACAAAATTGGAGGCACTGCAAGATGGTCTTTTTTAATTTCCATTCCACAATTTGTGGCACAGAATTACGGCGTTCAGCCATGAAAATTAAAGTTAATTTAATTAATTTATTACATTGCATGTTTGAGAAAAGAACTATACATACCTCGGCGTGAAAAGGGGTTGCCGGCTGGCCACCCCTTTTCACGCTACCCTCGCCCGTCTAAATGTACTCGGCCGGCAACACCTTTATTCCCGGCCTCTGTAGTAATGTACTATTAAGTATATAATGGCCACATTCCCAGAAGAACGTACTTATTAACCAGGCAGCTCTGAATTCTAACAAATACCACCTTTATTTTCAGCTACGATACCTCAATGACCAAGGCCATCACCACACTTTTGGGGAAAATCAATCAGGATCACGAGTTCACCTACGAGGATGTCAAAGTGTTCACTCCGCACCAAATGATTCATCTCCTTCAAGAACTCATCGACCGTCCTGCTTTACCGGTGGATAGTTTGCGCAGTATGGGTCTCGCCTACAAAATTGCCACTAGCCAAAACGCAGAAATCAAGTACAGATGGATGAGACTGTGTATAAGAAGTAAAGACTTAGACAAACTGCCTGAAGCATTAGAATTCGCCAACACCCAAGGTCGTATGAAGTATGTGCGACCGATATACAGGGACCTCTATGCTTGGGAAGAAGTGAGGCAAGAGGCCATAAATAATTTCTTAGAGAATGAAAAATATATGATGCATGTGTCCGCATACACTCTGAGGAAAGATTTGCATATCAGTGAATAAAATAAAAATATTAAGTACATTACAGTTTTGTATTCTTATACTCATGTAAGCGGATTATTTTTATACATGTTTGTTAAGTTAGATGTGAATAAAATAATGTTATATTAAAACTATTTTTAAACACTACACGGTGTTCAGTTGATATAGATATAACTCCTCAGTCGAGACTCGAGTAGGACAGTGTAGTGCCAGTAAAAATCCTGACTTGAAGCTCGATATTTACAATGAAAAGGTTTATTTCGATGACCTCTGTAGCCTCGTTGGTAATGACCCTGTCTACGAAGCCGGAGGTTCTGGGTTCGAATTCCGGTAAGGGCATTTATTTGTGTGATGAGCATGAATATTTGTTTTTTTCGGCGTCCATCACATCGCGTACACTTCGGCGTTCCCGCCGGCGGGGACGTCCACCGCGAGATCGCGACAACACAGACATACAGTCCCTATTCGTCCCGGTACCACCGCATACCGGGTAGAGTCAGTCCGACCCAAGTCGGGCCTAGCTGAGTTTCTTGCTGGACTCTTCTCAGCTAGGCTAGGTTTTAGCGAACCAGCGATAAAACTCCCAGTAGTTCGACGCCACTCACACCCCAGATTCGGTTGATACCGTTCAACCAATCTCACTGGAGCGCAAACTCAGAGTAGTCAGGTGCATAAACTTCCCCGCGTGGTCGTGCCAGAGGCTTCCCCTGGATTTTCCCCAGGCTACCCTCCAACCACGCAATTCGACCGCTATATTGGGTTCGTCCTATTATAGCAACAGTCAGGGTCAGAATATTTGTTCCTGAGTCACGTTTTCCATGTACTTATTTAAATATTTATTTATCTATATAAGTAGGTATGTTTATCGTCGTCTAGTACCCACAGCAAGCATACAAGCTTTGCTTAGTTTGGGACTAGGTCGATTTGTCCCAAAAAAAACATACATTCGACTTTCTTCCATTTGAGATCAAAATAGGCTGTCTGTATCTTGGCCTTCTGCCAGAGCGGTTAACTGCAGCAAGGTACATACATACAAGAGTTTGTAATCAAATTCGGAAATCAAATTTTGCGATAACCGAATGTGAATACGTCGACATAGGCGAAATACCCCTCAGTATATTACATTCTTATTTATGCTTAACTTAACCGAAACATGGTAAACCATTCATGTCACTAAAGGGGTAGTGGAGCGTAGCTACATAAAAACTTTTTGGACGGGCCGATATTGGCAGAACTGCATGCAGGCCGCCGCGTGATTCGGCCCATGTGTATCGGCTGTCGGCAGCACGAATCCAGCCAAATCCAGGTCACTACATACTAGATTTTCTGTGACCTTGCTTGGCACTCCGTCCGATTTCGCTCATGTAGCAGCTGGTTGTTAATACAACCAGGCCGTACCATGGTAATACCATGGCCGTACATTACCCGGACCGCAAATTCTGACAGTGACGAAAAAAAATGTACACTTCTTACTTTAGTCTATGACTATCCTTAACCTCAAAATCACTATAAATATAAATAAACAATTTTAAATTATTCCTAAAATAAGTGTTCGCTTTTCTTTATATTCATCTGCAGTGTTGTTTAAATTAGCTGGCATGTCAGCTGCAAAACGAGTTCAGGTATTTGCCAACAAACAGAATTCCGTCTACTTAACCTAAACCCGTACTAATAAAATTTACATTCCAGCAATGGGCCACATTCGCTCGTACTTGGCACATATTCGACTGCAAGTGGCAGGACCCTTATGAGTCAGCTAACGTCATTAAAAAGTATCTGATGGGATTACACAAGCCGATCTACCACCCGATGAACGACTGTGGGGACGTTGTCGTGTGTATAAACAGCCGGGACGTCGCACTGCGAGGGGACGATTGGCGGCAGAGAGCGTATTTTCACCATACTGGGTACCCGGGAGGCGCTAGCTGGACATTGGCTTGGGAGTTGCATAACAAGGACCCTACTTTGGTTAGTACTTACTTGGTTCTTAAGCCTAATAGATTCAATGGTTTAAAGTTAACAGACAGGGTGACTTTGAGCTTGGACCTATAGGGCGCGAGGCGTGAGCGCGCCCATTCATACTATTGATTGTTTTTTCCTTGTACAGCTCTGTTTTAATAGATGATTCCTTGCACAAATGCACAAAGTTGAGGGAAAGGATGAGATAATTAAGGCCTTGCCAGACAAACTAAGAAGCTAAGAATGATTATGGCATTAAGCCATTTGCACCTTCTTTGTGCAATAGTATGAATATATAAATAAATGGTACATATTTAGCTACTGGAGGAAAAAGCCAGTTGTTCTCTGGCTTCTTATAGCTAAATGCAGTAATATACTTTTAATCTTCGATATTTTAACCCCTTCATGAAAACAAGGGGTGTTATAAGGACAACATTTATCTGCGCATCTATCTCTGGCATTATGGCTTCCGAAGGAATGATACAATTACAATGCATTTTTCTCTATCTAAAGTTGTGTCTGTTGAGTTGGTTCTTAGCTATATTTGGTGTTTGGGATGTTTTAATTTTGTAATTTACTTTAATCTCTTCTTTAATCCTACGTCATTCCAGATTATTAAGAAAGCAGTCTACAGATCAATGAAAGGTAATCTCCAAAGACGCCACACTATGGAAAGATTGTTTGTGTATCCAGGCAGTAATGTACCCGAGGATGTCATTCAGAATGTGAGCAACCAGATCCGCCAGCTCCGTAGAGTTCCGGACAGACTTGACCACATACCGGAAGAGGAGGTGAAGAAATTCCCCAAGGTCATGGAATATCCTGAAGATTATGTTCTCAAATAAGGTGATATTTTGGGTTGTACATAGATTAGGATTTAATTGTAGTGAATAAAACTATGAAGTTTCGGTTAGTTCTTTGATTTTCATATTGGTGCATATTGCAAATAACTACAGTGACATACCTAATCACAGATTTTTCCTGTTTATCGAATGAGTGAGTAATGCAAACACAGTTCTCAATTTCAGCTTGGGCAAAAATTGTTTCCTATGTTCTCCACTGCAGGTCGCATTTCACAAACAACTTTCTTGCAATTTTGTGACCAGGTTCAATAATTATATGGTGGTGGCATGGTTGACGACCACCTAGTTGGTAGTTGGTTGGCTTTAGCCTAGTTGGTCACTACCCTGCCTACGAAGCAAGAGGTCCTGGGTTTGAATCCCGGTAAGGGCATTTATTTGTGTGATGAGCTCAAATATTTGTTCCTGAGTTATGGATGTTTTCTATGTATTTATTTATCCATATAAGTATGTCCCGTGTGGTGTCTCGCAAGAATAGCACCATCCCCTTCCTTCCTGTGGATGTCGTAAGAGTACTAAGGGTACAGGGTTGAAGTGTGTTGTGGGCGATGGGCTAGCAACCTGTCACTACGATATCACATTTTGTCGATCTTTTATACCCAACTTATGCTAAAAGTGGCACTGGAACTCACTCTGCCTACCCCCTTTTAGGGATAAAGGCGTGAATGTATGTATGTATGTATGTATGTTTAAATTCATTTTTATTTTATTAACATTAGGTTACTTTAAGCTGGTTTTCCACCGGAGGGGCGAGACGAGTCTCGCCTCGTCTCGTCTCGCCCCTCTGGTGGAAAACCAGCTTCAGTCTAAGTTTTTTGTTGTTTTCTATTCTGTCATTTAAAACTTAAATTAAAATTTAATAATTAGTTAATGTTAGTTATCGTCGTCAAATATGAATAGTACAAGGTTTGCTTAGTTTGGGAGTAAGTTGATTAGTGTTTTTAATGAGGCTCGTTTTCTCTAGCTCACAGAGCCACTATTAAAGATTAGGGTACAACATTTTTGCCCTCATGTATGAATGTCATAAGGCAGTTAGGACAACAGAATAAAGTCTATTCAAACTTTGGCAAACAAGATCTTGCATTACATGAAAAGTGATAATTCTAAACAATAATGCATACGAATTAACAACTTAGAATACCGACATTTTCATTTCAAAGTTCAATATCTCAAAACTCGATGAACCGATTCCGATGAAAAGTAGCTAAGAACCATCTCGAATCACGTCAGCTTTCGCACAAAAAAACAGATTTAAAATCGGTCCATTCGTTTAGGAGCTACGATGCCTGAGACAGACACATACGCAGACACGTCAAACTTATTATAACACCCGTCTCTTTGCGTTGGGAGTTAAAAATACTGTTTGAAAGTAACCAGCGTATTAGGACACCCCGACCCCAGTAAACAATTCCTGATGGGGGCTCACGTTGGTTAACTTCATTTTATTTATAAACCCTAGGATTCATCTAAGTAGGTATAATTACTCCGGTAGGTTTATTAGTACTATTAGTAGGCCTTATTAGTTAATAAAACAATGAAGGTTATTACGGTTCTTTATTTTCAGTATTTGGGTGTCTGCATGTGTTATTGCAAAATGGGTAAAAACATTAGAATGTTAGAATCTGTTGGATACAATGTTCCTTATAGTTTTAGTCATGAATCTTAAAAATAAAACGTTCTTAACGCCACATGGGGTTAGGGTACTGTTTGATGGGCATGTAGGAGGGAGTCTCCTCATCAACGTCGGCTACATCGACGAACTTGACCGAGAAGTCAGCATTGCTCTTAACGAGAGCATCTAGAAATTGCACGTTGCCAATGTTAGGGATAACGAAAGGCATGACTACAGAGTCCAGGAGAGGGACGTCTACGATCTTAATTTGGATTGGGCTTTCTAGATTGATAGCCTCGGGGGCGTTGACCGCTTCGTCAACGAAGTTGACAGCGTAGTCAGAAGCGTCGTTCTCGACGGGAGCGTCAACGAACTTCACAGCGTTGACTTCGACAGCCTCAGGAGCGTCGACATTCACGGCCTCCTCGACGAAGTTAACTGCGAAGTCAGCAGCGGTCTCTGGTGCGTCTACATTAACAGCTTCGTTAACGAAGTTGACAGTGAAGTCAGCAGCAGCTTCGGGAGCTACGGCGGTGTCAACAGCGTCCACGTTCACGGCTTCGTCAACGAAGTTAACAGTGAAGTCAGCAGCGGTCTCTGGAGCTTCGGCGGTCTCAGGGGCGTCGACGAATTTGACCTTGAGGGCGACCTCGTCCATGACCTCCTGAGGGACCACAAGGGGCTCCACAGGGGCCGCGAGCTGCACGGGCTCCAGTAGGCGCAAGGGTTCGGGAAGAGCCATGGCCACGGCGATGAGGGCGAACGCTAGGAGGTACTTCATCTTGACTGAAAATAACACATTTATTACATTTATTTATTTTAGGTAGGTCTGTAGCTGTACAGTTTGGTCCCTGTGTCAAATGGTACGAGTAGGGAAGTTGTTTAAAAAGCTGTTAATTTACGCAACCAATTTCAACCAAATTAAGTAGCTATAGATAGATAGATATAGGTAGATACACATCCGTCGAAGTATTTTATTTAGCTCTGCTGTTGGTGCTAGTAGTCAGTTTACGAACACTGGGATTCAGAATCTAGTCTAATACATTCATATTTTAAATCGAAATAACTAGGCAGGCTAGTCAGTAGTTACTAACAGTCATGAAACCCTTATCGGATTAAGTACCGACATCTATTCAAATGCACAATTGTTAAATCTAATATCTACAATTTGTTGTTGGTAGCTAATAAATAAACAATAGTAAAATTAAGTTCACAATATACAAAATATACTACACTTATATAGTTAACTAGAAACTTGAACACTTAATAACAAAACACATTTACCTACCTGTTATTAATGGTCCAACAACAAAGCTGTATCTGATTAAGATTATTTACTTATATAGGAACTCCGGTATCGACGGCTATCACTCGGTGATAAGTAATTTGTATGACTTATCAATTGAAGTTGATTAGGCCACGTATATACTGATTTCTGGTAACAGATTGTTTTTTGTTAATCGTTGTGCTTAAAGGATTAATATATTGAAGCATTGGAATTGAAAAATATTACTATTTTATATAACTAATAGGTACCTAGAGTTAAATTTATGGAGACTTGGAGATTTTGTGGCACTTAGTTTCTACTTTATCATCGTCGATCTTGCAAGTTAACGGCCATTGGGGTTATTAACTGTAATGGTTGATCGCTTTGAGTAGGTACAACAAATGAGCGATTCAATGATTTGGAAGGCGCGCGGTTCGATTCGAGTTTGAAATCTACAGGCGACTTGAAGTGAAAACTTAAATTGTCATGTTACCCATTGGGTTAAATCAAAGGGCTAACTTACGCCATTCTTTTGGGATTAGGCAGCTGCAGACTCCAAAAACTTTTGTTACAAGAGGATGAATACGACCCTTAAGTACTAGAAAGTTACTTTGGCAGAGTACGCGGAACCCCTACAATCGTTAGTGGGCACACACTCAATGTGACCTGCCTGGTACAATCCACGCGTTCTTAAAAAGGGAAACAGGATAATGGAGTTGAATCATCTACTTCTGCACAAACGCGTATCTGATCACGCTCTATATATTAATCTACTAGCTTCTGCCCGCGACTCCGTCCGCGGGGAACTCGTTTATATCGTAGCTCCATACAAACTTTCACCCCCGCTTCATCCCCTTGGGGGATAATTTCCGGGATAAAAACTATCCAACTGTGTTGTCGATGGTACTCCAATTATCGGTATGCAAGTCGGCATCCTGGACCGATCCAACAAAGTCGTTTAGAAGTGTGGGCGCTCGAGATGTGTCCGGACGAAAGCGTTGGACAGTCAGCATCATATGGATAGTAGCAGCCAGTGTAGCCAAATATATCGTAACACACCCTTATTCTTACGGTAATAAAGACGTGTCCCGAAATATTTGGCTGCTACTAAATATATGATGCTGACTGTACCTATAGGACAATCGCAATTGAGAAGGAGAAAGGACTCAAGCGGTGCGCATAATAATAATAAAAAGAAAAAAAATATTTCGACCAACTGGGATCATATTACAAGACAAGGAATAACAGGATAAAATTAGCTTGTACATAGGTACATTAAATTGATTACTGGACTTGTTTGCCACTACGTGAATCAAATGACAATGATTCATGTAATGGCAATCAAATCTCTCCGACAATGCCCTCAGGATGGGATTGGAGCTAGCCCGGACCCTGCGCACTAGGGATGAGGCATTGGATTGAGGCATTAGGGTTGAGGGGGGAGGCATTTCCTCATTATATAATGAAACCGAGATTTTTTGTTGACAAATGTCCACCACATGATCATAAAATCTTAAACCGCTATTTATGATAATGCCTACTTCCCTAATTTATTTATTCACAAAGCTTACAGTGTAAACACCAAATCGCTTACATGCTAAAATAACAAAAAAAAAAAAAGATAAACATTCACTGGTAAAATGTCACAAATCGTAATTCTAATGTCCCAATGTCCAATGTTGGTGCTCAAGAACAACACCCAGTAAGTTATAACTTGCGCTGATAGGTGCTTTGGAACGGGCCAGACAGAGCCGGCTTTTTTTAACAATAACAATATTCTATTCTATTCTATTCTTTGTCAGAAAATTGATAGTAATGTTCGCAAATTCTCTCTCAACTAAGCACTTGGTTAATACCTATTTAATTGAAGTCTGTTGGCCAGACTCTTTGTTTGTTTGTTTGTTTGTTTGAATTTCCAATAAAATGCAGCATTAACCGTGACGACGTAGCTATATCAGATCGATGACTGTCCGCCAGCTATCTGTGTTTCAAGCTTGAAGATAATAAAAATAGATTAATATTTAATTAATTAGACACGTTCTTGGTCATAAGTCGTAACGGACTCACTTGTTTGTTTAAATATTGGAACAGTTTTTATTACTATAGTCCGACCACTGCACTTAGTCCTCACTTGCACGGATCGCGGACGTAATACTTAACGGGCTTCGCCTCCCACAGCGCAGGACGCCCGCTCCCCCGTTATCGTTATACCGTACGCGCGCAAGCAGGCGAGGATTGATTGAAGCGGTCGGACTATAGCAGTTTATCCCTGTTTTAATTTAGCGTTTTTTGTATCTCTATCAATTCATAATCAAAACATATTGAACTCGTGGCAAGGTTGTATAACTGACTCATAGGGGCCCAAACCCACGGTCCATAGTTGACCAATCGCATGTATCGCAGAATCGCAGGTTGAACGATGCAAACTCAAACTTAAAATGATCTTTATTCAAGTAGGCCTAGTAACAAGCACTTTCAAATCGTCAGCATTTTTTTTGCGTAATTTATTAAACATTAAAAAATAAAAATTATATGAAGTAAAAATTGTATAAAAAATACTAGTCAAGAATGTTTCTAGAAAAACAATCTAATGTCAAAAAACAAAATATAACGAGAATAATAGATTAAAAATTCAGTCACAATTAGTTCAATGGAGTTTTATCATTCATGTAGTCTTGTGTGCTATAATGCTTTCGAAATAAGTTTACGCTTGATATAGTTCTTGTACACACTTACCTAAGTATAAGGTCGCATCTTCGCCGCAGTGATGCGCTTGGTGAGCGTTCCATTCCTCCATTTTAGAACCTTGTCATTTTAAAACGAATTACTTTGTTTGATGGCGCTGTGTATCTATTTAACATTAGAAGATTATTACGACAGAGTAAAAGAGTGCCCCAACATTTTCTTAGAGCGACGAATAATTAGTACTTATTGGCACTCTTCGCATAAAAATGGAAGGGTGAGAATAAAAAGGAAACAAGTGTTTGTATTTGAAATCAACATTATATACTTTATTGATATATTTAGGTATCCTTCTCTTCCAATACATCGATTACCATTAAATATATTTGGCAATATAAAAAATAAGGAATACGTTAGACTCGAGATTTACAATCATGCTACCTAATATAGATCTAGGGTACCTATTATATACATTCATTTTTACACAATTTCTAATACACGATACCTAATTTCATTTAATTATGATAAAAACGAATGACTATAAAAAATATACACGGTTATAACAAAATCTGCATTGTCTTAATCTAAAGCGTGCTCCAGATAAAAGAGGTTCCCAACGGAACCCCCTCACGAGCGGACTGAAAACAATTCAATAAGCTAAGTAATAGAGACTGCAATTTTTTAAGAAATTTAATTTTTATTTAATTTTATTATAACACATAGAACTGTGGGCTTGCTCATATATCTCTCTGGAATTGTTATTTTGAAGGATTTTTTGCCATTGCTTTACTAGTCTGGAATTGGAAAATCAACTCTCGCTCCGTCCGCCCGGGAATGTGGAGTCTGCATGAAACCCATACAGAGAAACAAGCTTAAATAACCTAATAAGAGTGTCGCATATAAATTTGGCTTCGCCACAGGGTCAATAATTATAAGAAACTTAACATTTCGAGACCGGGTTATAAAAATATTGCAATGCGCCGTGTCGCGCGCGCTTGTCAGAGCGGGTACTATGAAACGATTCGTTCGTATATCTCTATCTCTGTCGCACTTGGACATTCAAGCGACAGAGAGGGAGATATTGCGAGTTTCGAATTTCGTGGTAGCACCGCAGAATGCATGGAAGTCTATAGCGATTGGCAAGCGTGCGCGGCGGATGACTCCTGTGCGAAAAAGTTCCGTCTAAACTTTGCGCTACATTTTTATAATCAGGTCCCGAATTTATAAACATATATTGCGATCCGCCATTGATCATGACAACATCAACAACAGCGCGACCACTATAATGAACATGCACCTAATTTACTTTTATAGTCTTATTTTTTGAATGCTTTGTTTATAAATTGTAGGCTATTATACGTACTTATTAAATTGTTCAAGTTGGTCAAAGCGAGAATTCATCGATTTAATAAACATTGGACATTCTAACTATATATGTATTGGACATGAACTATTATCTATTCATAAGTTTAAAGAACTTAGTTCAAAATGAATGGGCGAAAATTAATCGATTCTTATCACAATGCTATTTTACTTTCGAGATAATTAGAATTATTTAAGGCTTTAAGACGACTACTTTTATTTCAATGATAGATATTAATTTTAAATGTTTATTTAAAGACGTGTAGAATGCATGGAAATCTAGCGATTCGAGGTAATTTTCGTAACTATCTCGCCTGTAGCATATAATTAAAGTAAAGTTTACTAAATACTTCTTATTCCTTATAAAAGTTTTAATATTTTTATCTAATTACCGAACGAAACTGGAAATGTACTTCAGCAAAATAAATCTCAAAAAGCATAAAAATAATTTAAACTTTAATCTTTCTTAACACTCCTGACTCTTCTTATTCGCGGAGCGTTTTATAAAAAAGTGTTTTACTTCGGTTTTTTTTTCAGAATTCAATTTTTTTGTTGCTCTTACTCAGAATAGTTGATACTAAAGGTCTGTACACAAGAAAAAAATATTCTACTGTATAGTTTTTTTCTCTATATTATGAGTCCGCAGTGAGCTCGGCCGAATTTCACCTTCCCATACAAACGTAGTTACACTCTCATTTTAAAACTACGTGTTGGATTGTGACGAAACTTTGCATATACATTGACATGAGGTATATCTATGCCTGTAATTAGTTTATATGGTTCCAGTTTATAAAACAAACAAAATACAGCAAAAATAAGTTTTGTATGAAAAACTTAAATTGCTGTATTTTTTTACTATGGTATCTGAAGCTACATAAAATAATTACAGACATAGATATACCTCATGTCATTGTATATGCAAAGTTTCGTTACAAGCCAATAAGTAGTTTTAAAATGAGAGCGTAACTACGTTTGTATGGAGAATCGAGCTTACTGCGGACTCTTAACTATTCTACTACGTGTTTTTCCATTTCAAGTAATAATTATGCTTATTTGTTTCTGTGAATGTACTCTGCAATATGCCGAAGTTAACGGAAATTCCCAGGAACACCGTGTATAATAAATAAAAAACGACTGCATAAAAAAATGTGAGGAACTGGAATATTTAGGACACTTTCAACGCCAGTATTAACGATCCTGAGTATCAAGACTAGAAAAAAATAGAATAAAAAAAAATACTTGGAAAACACCCTTTTCAAACCTTTAAATGCCACTGCTGCAATGTCAATTCGATCAAGCAATAATAAACTTCTGGCCGTCTCAACACTAATCTTGGAATAAATATGCTTCCCCCACGTGTGAAAGCATATTTTCTTAAGAATACGTAATATTATTATACGAATTTAGTAGGTACTCTTGGTGCCGTACCTGTACTTGAGATTATTTGATTTGGCCGAATTACATTTAACACGTTCGCAACCAAGAACCCGCCTAGCGGGCACTCGTAATGTTTGCTCAGATGCCGGCTGAGCTCGCTAGGCGGGCATTCGTATGAACTTACATGCCTAGCGAATTCTGTCGGTTTCTGGGGAATTGTTCCATTTTTAGTCCGGTTGTGAAAATGTTAAGTATTGTATTCAAAAAGCAGCACTACCATCCAAGGTAGAAGATTCAAATTGCAATTACAGTTTTATAACAAATCGGCCCCACTAAAATAATCTCAACTATTGATATAGTCCGTAAGCCCACTCCCAATACACCTTCGTCTCGTGACAACACAATACGATTAAAATCAGTCAACTCACATAGAGTTATCAATTTACAGATATGGACCTTTAATTATATTACTCGTCTTATTGAATACGATACAAGAACGATATGAGCAACAAAACCTCCTTTGTAGCTCAATACTAACACAACCTTTATATTGAAATAAGAAAAATAATTGACTATTTTGACAGTCTGCCTTCTTAGTGTCAATAAAAATTATGTTTATGAACGCTAATTTCATTCGTGAAAATATTCGATTCTATCAAATTTTATCAAAATCGGTCAAGCAGTGAAATATCAACAAAATTCTGTTGAAGTCGGTTTTTAAATTTTTAAATTTGGTGATTATTATCATTTATTAATCCGACGTAATATCGTACTGTTACTTACATCAAACAGTAAAATATTGACATATATGTATTTTTTAAATATATTGTATACAAGTATAGCTTTAATAAATAATGAATGTTCAAATTCATGTCGCTTCTGCATAATAAATTTCTTAGGTCTACCGGTTAGTAATGTCATGTTGGCAGGTGCTATACATTGCGTTTATGATACTTCAAATTGAATGCTACCTAAAAGAAATCGCGGTAATGTATTTCGTGTCATTTATGTCTCCCGGATTTAGGCGATGATATCCGAGAAAAGCCGAATCATTAACTGATTTTGATCGTACTGTAAAATGCATGGCAGCAGGTCAAGAAAGTTGTGCTGCGCAAGAAAAAAATCATCATCCTCCTAGCGTTATTCCCGGTTGTGCCCTAAAGGAGCCTGGGGTCCGCTTTGACATCTAATACCAAGATTTGGCATAGGCACTAGCTTCAAAAAAATTAAATGAAAATTAAAAATTGGCCAAAAGTGTGGTACTTAATCCTCCTTTTCAAAATTTCGGCCATGAATTTATCATGTTATCATGAGACGTAGTTGTTTTGGGAGTGGGCTTACTTACGGTCTAATAGTGTAGCATTCAAAGGATTGGTGGGGCGAATCTCCGAGCGTTTGAACCGCTCGGTTTTAACGTCATTGTCGGCTCAAGATTATTTCATCAGAGGTTTTTACCTCTGATGAAATAATCTTGAGCCCCGCAGAACCATTAATCAAAAAAGATTCAGTACTGGTATTGGCTAACATCTTCATCAAAGTAGACTCTGATACTCGTACCTTTTAATAGTATTTGCTGTCTACGACAATGACGAAAAATAAACGCCTTAAAAACGCTGAATATTCGCCCGGTGCCCGATGAAACTTAAAATGGCTCTCAGCGTCAAAATATCGAGGCCTTAACACCAACTAGTTTATAATTTCAAGGTTCCTAGGACAATTTTGAACAGGCATTCTTACTAGAAGGATAAAATCTCATTAAAATTAGTTGTTCTTATTGGCTTTCTGCGTCGCTCAGCGACGTCAGACTTGAGCACACTATAAATCATGCAATTTGTCACAACAACCGACAGAGACGCAACTATGTAATATAAGTGTACGGTCTGCGTGCACGCTCCGCTACAAGCAGGGCGTAGTCTCCAGATAAAACAAATGCAATTTATATGGACGCTCCACCAAACCGTACACTTATGGTTTCATTCCTACCTAATGGGTGCGTCCCTGTCAGTAAGTAAGTTTAAGCAGGTAATCTGCAGGTATAGCGTACAATATCCAGAAAAAAATAGTTCTAAAGCGCATTGATAGTGCTTGAAATGGAGTCCTGTCTCTTGACCAAACAACTTTTAGCCAAATGTATCATTTGACAAATGTTTCACTTGACCTAATGCATTTTTCGTCAAAACAGTGGTATTATCGGATATTCTTTGAATATCATCAAATAGAAGTCATTAGGTTAGGTTAGGTTTGTTTTATAATAATCCTATAAAGCTTTCTATTTAAGAAAAAAATACATTGGGTCAAATGAAACTTTTGTCAAATGAAACATTTGGCCAAAAGTTGTTTGGTCTAACATTAGTGAACCGCTTGAAATATCCACAACGAGATGTAAGTATTATGCATTATGCTCCTGAAATTGTTTTTTAAGTTAGCTGATCATCTTTGGCCCAAACACTTTGTTAGTACCAATTATTAAAATAGTTATCTCGTTCAAAGCACTCTCAAATCCATTCGCGTAAACTACACTGTTTTGATATAAATTACGTGATTTGTTTAATTTATTTTATGTTTGAATATTTTTACACATTCACGCCTTTATTCCCAAAAGGGGTAGACAGAGTACATGAAACTAATGTTCCAGTGGTACTTTTAGCATAAATGTATTTTAATACTAAACTAGCTATTCCCTTACAGTAAACAGTATCTTAAACAATCAACTATATACATAAGCAAATTAGTAAAAACGAGTGTTTTGATTGAGCAATGAATCGATTTTAGAAATGTGTAAATTCATATGCCGAAATTAATTTTACAGTACATATGGTGCTACTTTCCCGCACTAGTGCGGAAAAGAGCACTTTTCGTGCATATGTCGAAAGTTTAAAGAGCCATATGTACAGTAAAACGTTGTACGATACACGTGCGAATAGGTAATTTCCTATTTTTGGCACTTGTATCGTAAATAACTATTGTTTGCATAAGCCGTTTCCCGCCGGTGCCCTAAAAGAGCCCGAGGTCACCTTTGCTTCTTGCTCTTTCTTGTCTTAATAATGGTGAATATTCCTACGTTGAGATACCAATTAAATAGTAAATAACTTATCTATACTAATATGAAAAAGTATAAGTCTGTGAGATTGTAGCTTTATTTGTAAGTAGGGGGTAATTTTCCGAACAACGTGTCCGATTTCCAAGTTCTTTCATCTGTGTATAGAGGATGGATATTTCATCCCGGCGGTTTATCTTTCTTTGTAATACGCGGGCGATACCGCGCGGGCAGCTAGTTTACAATAAAATAAGTGAAATCATTTACATTAGAACAATACATCGTCATTTGACGTTTCATTAAAACATAAATACTTAGGTAAATATTTACATTTGAATTGGAAGTGGGGAATTTCAACCTAACAGTGTAATTTACGCTACCCATACTAACATGACTAAATGTACAGTGGCGTTATACTTGAGATTATTTAAGTTGGCCGAGCTCCATCAAAATAGTGCAATTAAAAAGCAACCCTACCGCCCAAGGTAAAGGATACAAATTCCAACGATAGTTTTATAAAAAGTCGGCCACATTAAATAATCTCGACTATACTTAACATAATATTTAACATTCTAAGCCTACTGTCACGATCTCGAATATACACGGTGTTCCCGGGAATTTCCGTTAATTTCGGCATATTGCAGAGTACATTCACAGAAACAAATAAGCATAATTATTACTTTAAAAAAATTTTTTTTTTCAAAATAATTGAATGTAGCATTAAAGTGGTTACAGCTGCAAATCTGATTTAATTAAAATATCGAATATCTTGATAACAGTAAGAGTTAAGATACTACTGTCTTGGAGAAATTAACTTTAATTTGATCTAACCTAACCTTGCAATTAACGGAAATTAACAAAAACACGTAGTATAATGGGAATGAACATTTCATAATCAATATTCAATAAACAACAAAGTATTCATTTAATTTAGCTTAAAATGGAAATGAACCGAAACGCAAACGTCGATAGATGTCGCGAGAACTATGAAATATTTATTGATCCTGTATTCCACTTATTAGATTATTTGAGTTGGCCAAATTGCATCGAAGTGGTCCATTAAAAAAACAGCTCTACCGTCCAAGGCAGAAGATTCTAATTCCAATGACAGTTTTATAAACAGTCGGCCAAATTAAATAATCAAAACCATACTTGAAATAATGTCTATTTATTTTAGAATTGGTTTTATCGTATTGTTATTGTATATGCTACCATACAGTTATATGGTATACCATGGTTAACTAGAGAATATTTACATATAAAAAAGTAAGTTTACGTGGAATGTATAGTAATTTTTTGGTGCTCACAGAGATATTATATGCAAATGAAATGCGCAAAACATCAATTAAATTTACTTTATAAATTTTTTCTATGTATCCCACTCCATTATAACGGTTTCAAAACCAACTGATGAGGTCATGGTCAAGGAAAAATTAAATCGACGTCCATACAGGTCTGCAGCATACGTTAGGTTCCAGGATTAGGGCGCCTTAAAATATGATTCGATGCCCGATTGTCTGTTGACAGCGCTCCGATAGAACAATTAGCGCTATGTGCCACTTTCGGTTGCCCTAATCCCAATAATACACCGGTCCGGCTAGCACGTTAGATTTTATGGCCACGTTTTACGGCCCAAATCATCACGTAAATCATTACCATAAGGTCGCGGACTGGACGCCAGCGGGCAGCGGAGCGTCGAGCGGCCGTTCATACATTCGAGCAATTTTTAATGCATTAGCAGCCGCTCGCCGTCCTGCTGCCCACTGGCGTCCAGACCCGGCCTAAAACCTATCATGCTATTGACGTGTGCGTCCAGCCTACAATGACAAAGAACAAAACAATTAACTTACTAGCGACATCTACCGACCTCCGCAGTTCCAACGAGCTCCTCCGTCACAGTCTTGTTATCCGAACGTTAAGGGATAATGTGGTTTATACATGGGGCGCTAGAGTTCAGTTTGGCGAGCGCGCCTAGCCGGTGTGGAGTCGCCGTCAGAGCGCCCCTCATTTGATCGCGCGAGCTTCCGGCAGGAACGCGTCCCAGTAGCGGATAGCCTGGAAATGCCATAGTAAATTAGTATGATTAATTACGTTCGGGTCCCCAATATATACAACAAGCTTCCGCCCGCGACTTAGTCTGCGTGGACCCGGCATAAAAATCTTAATTTAAATCTTATATTATAACCCAAGCTTTAAACTATCTTTCTTCGGCTTTTTTCGACTGGTACCACTATCTTACAGAAGACCACAGCCGTAATAATACTTCTACTCGGTCAACGGGGCTAGCACAACTGCCGCCGCGCTGCAACGCGAGTCGAGAAAGATCTACCCTCCTCTTTCTAATTTTCACGGTGCGAGTGAGACGGTAGACGCTCAGGCGCGCGCGGATCGACTGAGGAGCAACTTGTCGGCAACGCGCTGATGACTCCTGTGGAGTCGCAAGCGCCCATATGCTACGGTGTTTGTGGCTTACCATCAAGCAGCATATACGATAGTTACAACCGCCGTGATTAAAAAAAAACAATTTAATAAAAAAAAACACCCCAGAAATTTCCACAAGAACAATAAAAGTGACTATTATAGGAAATTCCTTATTCACAATTTGGGAAAGTTACCGTCGGCACATTACACACCTGTGCCTGGTGTTTCATGTGTTCCTCGAGGTACCGCAGCAGCGTGGCCCGCATCTCCGCGACCAGCACCTCGTCCCAGCGCTCCACCTCCTTCTTGATCACTCGCGAGATCTGGTCAAACTCCTGCTGGCCGCGCTTTACTTGGGAAAGTTACCGTCAGCACATCAGTGTACACACCTGTGCCTGGTGTTTCATGTGTTCCTCGAGGTACCGCAGCAGCGTGGCCCGCATCTCCGCGACCCGCACCTCGTCCCAGCGCTCCACCTCCTTCTTGATCACTCGCGAGATCTGGTCAAACTCCTGCTGGCCGCGCTTTACTTGGGAAAGTTACCGTCAGCACATCAGTGTACACACCTGTGCCTGGTGTTTCATGTGTTCCTCGAGGTACCGCAGCAGCATGGCCCGCATCTCCGCGACCAGCACCTCGTCCCAGCGCTCCAACTCCTTCTTGATCACTCGCGAGATCTGGTCAAACTCCTGCTGGCCGCGCTTTACTTGGGAAAGTTACCGTCAGCACATCAGTGTACACACCTGTGCCTGGTGTTTCATGTGTTCCTCGAGGTACCGCAGCAGCGTGGCCCGCATCTCCGCGACCAGCACCTCGTCCCAGCGCTCCAACTCCTTCTTGATCACTCGCGAGATCTGGTCAAACTCCTGCTGGCCGCGCTTTACTTGGGAAAGTTACCGTCAGCACATCAGTGTACACACCTGTGCCTGGTGTTTCATGTGTTCCTCGAGGTACCGCAGCAGCGTGGCCCGCATCTCCGCGACCCGCACCTCGTCCCAGCGCTCCACCTCCTTCTTGATCACTCGCGAGATCTGGTCAAACTCCTGCTGGCCGCGCTTTACTTGGGAAAGTTACCGTCAGCACATCAGTGTACACACCTGTGCCTGGTGTTTCATGTGTTCCTCGAGGTACCGCAGCAGCATGGCCCGCATCTCCGCGACCAGCACCTCGTCCCAGCGCTCCAACTCCTTCTTGATCACTCGCGAGATCTGGTCAAACTCCTGCTGGCCGCGCTTTACTTGGGAAAGTTACCGTCAGCACATCAGTGTACACACCTGTGCCTGGTGTTTCATGTGTTCCTCGAGGTACCGCAGCAGCGTGGCCCGCATCTCCGCGACCAGCACCTCGTCCCAGCGCTCCAACTCCTTCTTGATCACTCGCGAGATCTGGTCAAACTCCTGCTGGCCGCGCTTTACTTGGGAAAGTTACCGTCAGCACATCAGTGTACACACCTGTGCCTGGTGTTTCATGTGTTCCTCGAGGTACCGCAGCAGCGTGGCCCGCATCTCCGCGACCAGCACCTCGTCCCAGCGCTCCACCTCCTTCTTGATCACTCGCGAGATCTGGTCAAACTCCTGCTGGCCGCGCTTTACTTGGGAAAGTTACCGTCAGCACATCAGTGTACACACCTGTGCCTGGTGTTTCATGTGTTCCTCGAGGTACCGCAGCAGCGTGGCCCGCATCTCCGCGACCCGCACCTCGTCCCAGCGGTCCACCTCCTTCTTGATCACTCGCGAGATCTGGTCAAACTCCTGCTGGCCGCGCTTTACTTGGGAAAGTTACCGTCGGCACATGACTGTACACACCTGTGCCTGGTGTTTCATGTGTTCCTCGAGGTACCGCAGCAGCGTGGCCCGCATCTCCGCGACCAGCACCTCGTCCCAGCGCTCCACCTCCTTCTTGATCACTCGCGAGATCTGGTCAAACTCCTGCTGGCCGCGCTTTACTTGGGAAAGTTACCGTCAGCACATCAGTGTACACACCTGTGCCTGGTGTTTCATGTGTTCCTCGAGGTACCGCAGCAGCGTGGCCCGCCTCTCCGCGACCCGCACCTCGTCCCAGCGCTCCACCTCCTTCTTGATCACTCGCGAGATCTGGTCAAACTCCTGCTGGCCGCGCTTTACTTGGGAAAGTTACCGTCAGCACATCAGTGTACACACCTGTGCCTGGTGTTTCATGTGTTCCTCGAGGTACCGCAGCAGCGTGGCCCGCATCTCCGCGACCCGCACCTCGTCCCAGCGCTCCACCTCCTTCTTGATCACTCGCGAGATCTGGTCAAACTCCTGCTGGCCGCGCTTTACTTGGGAAAGTTACCGTCAGCACATCAGTGTACACACCTGTGCCTGGTGTTTCATGTGTTCCTCGAGGTACCGCAGCAGCGTGGCCCGCATCTCCGCGACCCGCACCTCGTCCCAGCGCTCCACCTCCTTCTTGATCACTCGCGAGATCTGGTCAAACTCCTGCTGGCCGCGCTTTACTTGGGAAAGTTACCGTCAGCACATCAGTGTACACACCTGTGCCTGGTGTTTCATGTGTTCCTCGAGGTACCGCAGCAGCGTGGCCCGCATCTCCGCGACCCGCACCTCGTCCCAGCGCTCCACCTCCTTCTTGATCACTCGCGAGATCTGGTCAAACTCCTGCTGGCCGCGCTCCACTTTCGATTCCCACTGGAAATAACATATTTTATTAACTATGTGTTGTTATCTTGTTATCTGGGTAAAGGGACCTTTCATTCACTCGCGCTTTCGTGAATTTACCTATAACAACCAACACAAGAGAAAACGGCCGTCATTTCGAAAATCTAGCCTAGTATTCAGCACAGAAACATGCAGTTCACGTATGCTGACTGTAAATTAAACTATTTATTGCATAATTAGCTGCTCTCATATCAAATCATTAGATAAATACAATACTTGCGCGTGATTTTATATATTAAAATACCAACCATTCATCCTTAGACTGATCGAACTTTTACGAGCGAAGCCGAATTGTCATGAAAAATTAAGTAAGTAAGATTTTTTCAATACCAATTAATGTATGATTAATTCCATGTCCCTGGAAGCATATAAACTATCGTATGATATATGAGAGTAGTCTCTATTTTCTGAACTGGACTGATCTGCTTATCTACAGAACAATAGCATTCAAGTCTAACAATACGACTGTGTGGTCGGACGCGTGCCATTTTTTGCAAGAAAAAGGTTAGCGCCACATAAAATGTTCATTGTATAATTAACTCTATCGTCTTATTCAATACATTCAAAATGGACTAAAAGATAAAATAAGCTGCTCCCAGCGAGCCAGGTACAAGGCGCTGTGTGTGGTATTTTATCTTGTAGCTAATTTGGAATCTATTGTATAAGAAGATAGAGTTCATTATTCAATGAACATTTTACGTAGCGGTAACATTTTTTTACAAAGGAAAAAAGGCAAACAAGGCTATTCATGAGCTCAGTTCAAATAGTTTAAACTATACCATAAGGAACAGAAGGACAGCCGTTCTCCCAGCTCTTGCACATACCTCTATGATCTCTTGCGAAGACTGTTCGATCTTCTCAGGCCGGTTGGCCAGCTCGGCCTTGGCCTTGTTTTCTCTCCGCTTCGTGAGCTGCATCTGCGCGTGCTGCCAGTTCTGGAACACCTGGAACAACAGCCTTTTTTAGAAAAAAGCCACGTTGACGCGACGTGTTTTGCGGCTTTGATGTTAGACAATAGAAGATTAAATCGACATAAGTCAATTAAGACTTTAATGTTCAAGTCACGTTCACGCGGCGCATTCACGCGTCTGAGATAAGGTTAGTTAGTTAAGATTTGTAAAACACGGATAAAAACATTTAGGCACTATAGGCAGCAACACTAAACGTTGAAGTCTAACTTTAATAACTAAATCTGTTACTACAATTGAAAAGATTTCGAATTTACTGACATAACGAAACAATTATAAAGAAAATTAGAAACTTAAATAAAGAACACTTTATCTACTTCCGCGTAACGTCCACGCAAAAACATGCAAACACTCAATCTAACATCCTACGAGATTCCGTATACACTCGATAGTGGCAGTGGGCGGGGCACATAGCACGTAGAACCGATGGCCGTTGGGGCGGAAAGGTTCTCGAGTGGCGACCACGTACCGGAAGGCGCGGCGTGGGTAGGCCCCCCCACAAGGTGGACTGATGACCTGTTAAAGGTTGCTGGAGTCCGCTGGATGCGGGTGGCGCAGGACCGGTCACTTTGGCACTCATTGGGGGAGGCCCATGTCCAGCAGTGGACGTCTTTCGGCTGATATGATGATGATGATAACTCGATAGTGATATACAGTTAATGGTTACCTTGACCCGTTCATGGAAGACATCCTTGATGGCCTGTAAGAGCCCGAGGTAGTCCTTGATATGCTCCGTCAACACGTAGAAGTCCGTGTTCGACTGCTCCACTCTTAACTGCTCTATCTGGAGAATTCAGGACAAGAGTTTTAGGGACATTCAACTATTTTTGTTGCTTGGTGCCATAAGATTTAGTACTTTAAACCGAAGAGGGCAAGAGATTGCAGTTCGAGTCCAAAATGTCCTAATATGTTCTGGATCTGGAACAACTGATGCCGAACATAATTGGCGAAGTCAAGGCAACGCGACTTCGCTGGCCCGGTCATCTGGAGAGGATTGGGGACGTTCGCGCAGTGAAGAGAGCGTATGTGGGTCGGCCCAATGGAAAACGCCCGGTGGGCCGGCCCAGGCACCGCTGCAGTGACGAAGCCCTCAAAGATATGATCACCCTTGGGGCATCCAACTAGCGTAAGGTGGCGCAGAATAGGGAAGAGTGGCGTTCTCTTGTGTCAGAGGCTAAGATACTCTTTGGGTCGTAGTAAGTAAGTACTTCAAAACTATGATTTTTATTAGATGTTGGGGTATCTCCTAAGAACATTATAATAATTTTTCCAAGGTACTCTGTCAATTCTTTCTAAGTCATATTTGGTCAAAGCCAGCCGCGTTACTCAACTCCCTATTTTGTTTTCAGTCGCCACCAGATTTATCGAAGTGGCAAAGGTGCTCCTAAACATATGAACACGACTATTGTGTCAAGGTGTTGGTGCCTGCTCAGATATTTTGAGCACCCATAAGAGTATAGAGGCAATTAACTACATTAAGTCGGTCGCCGCATGCAACGTGCGCCACGTGCATGCGGACCGCAATAATGCAGACGATCGTCGGCCGCATTCGGTGAACGACGACCACAATCGCAATCACCTACCGCAGTTAGGACAGACGACAGTTGTTCGTCGAAGCAGTTTGAAATAAGTACGGCGACCGCATTAAGCCTCTCACAGAGATTGTCATCAGCTGGCAAATTTACTATTGACCGCCACCGCTGGCCGCGCCAGTGTGATTCAGGCCTTAGGCGAACGAAGCAGTGTAATCGCCGCTTAAAGATGACAAATGTAGATACTCATACCTTCTCGTGCAGGTCCGCGAGGTGTGAGAGAGCGCGCGAGAGCGGCGCGTGCGGGTCGGCGCCGGACAGCGAGGCGGCGGCGCGCGCCAAGTCATGTGCGCGTGCGCCGAGCTCGCGCCGCTCGCCCGCGAGTGACTCGCAGGCACGCTTCTACTGTAGAGTAGTGCACACATACCTTCTCGTGCAGGTCCGCGAGGTGTGAGAGAGCGCGCGAGAGCGGCGCGTGCGGGTCGGCGCCGGACAGCGAGGCGGCGGCGCGCGCCAAGTCATGTGCGCGTGCGCCGAGCTCGCGCCGCTCGCCCGCGAGTGACTCGCAGGCACGCTTCTACTGTAGAGTAGTGCACACATACCTTCTCGTGCAGGTCCGCGAGGTGTGAGAGAGCGCGCGAGAGCGGCGCGTGCGGGTCGGCGCCGGACAGCGAGGCGGCGGCGCGCGCCAAGTCATGTGCGCGTGCGCCGAGCTCGCGCCGCTCGCCCGCGAGTGACTCGCAGGCACGCTTCTACTGTAGAGTAGTGCACACATACCTTCTCGTGCAGGTCCGCGAGGTGTGAGAGAGCGCGCGAGAGCGGCGCGTGCGGGTCGGCGCCGGACAGCGAGGCGGCGGCGCGCGCCAAGTCATGTGCGCGTGCGCCGAGCTCGCGCCGCTCGCCCGCGAGTGACTCGCAGGCACGCTTCTACTGTAGAGTAGTGCACACATACCTTCTCGTGCAGGTCCGCGAGGTGTGAGAGAGCGCGCGAGAGCGGCGCGTGCGGGTCGGCGCCGGACAGCGAGGCGGCGGCGCGCGCCAAGTCATGTGCGCGTGCGCCGAGCTCGCGCCGCTCGCCCGCGAGTGACTCGCAGGCACGCTTCTACTGTAGAGTAGTGCACACATACCTTCTCGTGCAGGTCCGCGAGGTGTGAGAGAGCGCGCGAGAGCGGCGCGTGCGGGTCGGCGCCGGACAGCGGCGCGGCGGCGCGCGCCGAGTCATGTGCGCGTGCGCCGAGCTCGCGCCTCTCGCCCGCGAGTGACTCGCAGGCACGCTTCTACTGTAAAGTAGTGCACACATACCTTCTCGTGCAGGTCCGCGAGGTGTGAGAGAGCGCGCGAGAGCGGCGCGTGCGGGTCGGCGCCGGACAGCGACGCGGCGGCGCGCGCCGAGTCATGTGCGCGTGCGCCGAGCTCGCGCCTCTCGCCCGCGAGTGACTCGCAGGCACGCTTCTACTGTAAAGTAGTGCACACATACCTTCTCGTGCAGGTCCGCGAGGTGTGAGAGAGCGCGCGAGAGCGGCGCGTGCAGGTCGGCGCCGGACAGCGACGCGGCGGCGCGCGCCGAGTCATGTGCGCGTGCGCCGAGCTCGCGCCTCTCGCCCGCGAGTGACTCGCAGGCACGCTTCTACTGTAAAGTAGTGCACACATACCTTCTCGTGCAGGTCCGCGAGGTGTGAGAGAGCGCGCGAGAGCGGCGCGTGCGGGTCGGCGCCGGACAGCGACGCGGCGGCGCGCGCCGAGTCATGTGCGCGTGCGCCGAGCTCGCGCCTCTCGCCCGCGAGTGACTCGCAGGCACGCTTCTACTGTAAAGTAGTGCACACATACCTTCTCGTGCAGGTCCGCGAGGTGTGAGAGAGCGCGCGAGAGCGGCGCGTGCGGGTCGGCGCCGGACAGCGACGCGGCGGCGCGCGCCGAGTCATGTGCGCGTGCGCCGAGCTCGCGCCTCTCGCCCGCGAGTGACTCGCAGGCACGCTTCTACTGTAAAGTAGTGCACACATACCTTCTCGTGCAGGTCCGCGAGGTGTGAGAGAGCGCGCGAGAGCGGCGCGTGCGGGTCGGCGCCGGACAGCGACGCGGCGGCGCGCGCCGAGTCATGTGCGCGTGCGCCGAGCTCGCGCCTCTCGCCCGCGAGTGACTCGCAGGCACGCTTCTACTGTAAAGTAGTGCACACATACCTTCTCGTGCAGGTCCGCGAGGTGTGAGAGAGCGCGCGAGAGCGGCGCGTGCGGGTCGGCGCCGGACAGCGACGCGGCGGCGCGCGCCGAGTCATGTGCGCGTGCGCCGAGCTCGCGCCTCTCGCCCGCGAGTGACTCGCAGGCGCCACATAGCCGACGTAAGCACGCTTCTAGCCCTTCGATGCGCCCGGCGCGCTCCTCGAACCACTGCCGACAAGCAATAGACGATTTGTGAGTTGATCCAATTGTTTCAAATTAGGCCATTCAAAAAGCAACTCTACCGTCTCACGTAAAAGAATTCAATTCACAAAGAAAATAAATAATCTCAATCATAACTACAAGGTCACGATGACGCGACGCATTTTGCGTGCGCGATAAGCAGGTAAACAAATCATAATTGTAACATGTATCATAATTGATTTACTCAACTATAATGAATTTGACCAATCACGAGGCGCCTTTACTGAGCTATAATGAAATTGGACAAATAGAACGTCGCTTTTTTTATGAAGAAAAGATCGTCAACGAAACGCTGAGCCGGTGGGCTGTGTGCTTTTGTTTCAGCAGGGCTTAGATTTTCAATAGATAACTTGGTATCACCAAGATACCATCTCCAACCCCTTTCTCTGAGACGCTCTTGTAACGATTTACTATTTCTATTGAAAATTATGAATAATCTAGTGGATGCCCCCGAACTATTACATAATATAGGTTTTATGTTCCCCGTAGATTAGAACGTAGTTGTCGCAAGGCCTTATTTATTTAGTATTGCAAGCAGCAGATCTAAACACGCACAGCATTATTATATTAAGCGAGCATGTAAACTGTATAATGAGAAATTTATGGACGCAGATTTGTTTGGCAATTCTTATGGTATATTTCAAATATTAGTTTTTACTTTACTTTAATTAACAGTGTTATTTAGTGTAGTATAAGTTTATAAGTTGTAAATTCATTCAACTGTCATGAGTATGTATATGTATATATACATATTTTTTGTTTTTTATGACTCATTGATAGTTTTGGTCACATTTTTTATACATATTTTTAATTCTTTTTTTCATATCTTTAGCCTGTAACTATAAAAATGTATGAAAATATAGGTCTATTAATATAATACTCACATAGCCATAGCTAAGTTACTGATGTGTTTTTTTTAAGACGGTTTGTTTCTGAATAAATAATCATAAAAAACATGTTTAATTATTTAACTTGACTCGTAGAATGCCGAGTGGCCAAAGTGAGGTACGAGCAAGCCACGTGGCTTAAACACAGTACTCGACTTTAAGAGCCCTCATTGTGTAACGATTGTATAATAGTAGTTTATGCAACTGATACATAATGAGAGGCTATAAAACACGAGTGTTTTTGGACCTAATTATGTACAGTTGCATCACTACTACTATACAATTGTTACACACATAATATCATAAGTACTCTGAAGCCGTAGGGAAATGACCTGCATTGCTACTAATACTACCTGTAAAATATCTTTGTTGCAATCGTGGCTGCATTTGCGATATCCGGCGGAGTGTTCATATCGTTCTCGGAGTCACTACTACTCATATTTTCAACTAACATGTAAATTACAAACAACTTTTCACAATATTCTACTTTCGTAACAGCAAAAACCAACAAACAAATGGCAATAGTACCTAATGGCGGCAATTCGATCCTCCGTCACGACGAATGGTGTTTTAAAAATAATAGACAAACGAATGAAGTCCCTATTCTCATGGTCCTAGATCAAATGTCGTGCAGTTTATACAAAAAAAAATCATACTGAATTGATGTTTCGCATCGATAACTGTTTTAATATCTATGGATACTAGAATAGAGACCCACTTGAGTTTTGACAGCTGTACCAAATTTAAATTACAGATTATTACATTAAAGTAATAACATTAAAGTACAGATTTTACCTACTACCACCGACAAGAAAGTTCTCATAGTAAAATTATTTGTAATAATGCTGGTCATTTCACAAATGATATGTGCGTAGATAGTAGTACATTACGTACCAAGGGCGGTGAATTCGTGAAAGGCCCAGATCGCAGGTGTTTGTGGCCCGAACCGAAGATGAGGGCCATAAGTACGCGCAGCGTGCAGTAAAACTCGCATTATGGCCAGGTGTGACGTAAAATACTATTTCCTACTCGTCGACTTTAATGTTTGAATTAAGACTTCGTATACCAAACTAATGTATACTCGTCGACGTCACACACTGTTTGCGCTTTCTCTCTCTAACAAGCAATATTAAAACAGTTGTAGCTTCGTAATTATTTGAGATATCTATTCAGAGGGATTTTTGTCACTAGGCATATTTTTTCGCCTTGTTTCTTTTGGAATAATAATAATTTTCGAGTCTACACCCGTATTAGGCCACTCGGCAAGCTTCGTGGCCTAAACGTGGTTCTGGACTGAAAAAGCATATATTATATTACATAACGATTGCATAATAGTACATTGTGATACAAGTGAGGTATGTTGATAATTACATCAGAGGCGGAATTATCACGCGAGCCGCAGGTGAGCGTGATAAGAGAGCCGAGGATGTAATTATCAAAGCTCACGCGTTTCATACGACGTTTTTCAACACATTTTGCGAGGAAAAAATTCCTTTCTTAAGATGAAAATTTTATGGGCCTGCCAAGTTATTTTCTTTACTTATTAATGGCAACAGCTTTTTACTCACATTTTGTATACATCGCCAAGAATTTCCAGTGGCGTCCATTCTTTTTATCACTTTTCTATAGTCGCCACGAGTCAATATTTTTGTTAATAACCAAACACGCATTAGCAATGTTTACAAATATCTGTGAAACGTGCTGTGAAATAACCTATAATGGCGCGCAACAGTTTTTTTTCGTGAAGTGTGCGCAGTGCGCGCGCATGTGTTCAGCCAGACTTAGATGAAATCTCTAAACAGCCAATACAAAATAAAATAAATATATTCGTTTTAAAGTGTTATCTTTACTAATTCATGTAAAATGTTATCATAAGTGAATAGTTTTACTAAATTAAACGTTTCTATATCATATCCAAAAACAAATAGTCAATTAATTAACAAAAAGGATTTAATTTGTTTAGTGAAGTAAGAATCCATCTGCCGAGAATTAAAAAAAAACTGTTAATTTAAGAATGCACCGTGTGCGTGCATACATCTTGCTGCAAGGTGCCAACGTGACTTAATCGGGATATAACCATAACACACAAGTGTCGTAATGTTATAAAACACGCGTGTTTAATATCCAGGATTATGAGCCTAAAAGCGACAAAATAACAGGTACGTTACGAGCAATTGTATTGAAAAATACTATTACACTATAAATACTCATTACTGCATACCTCACACAAACGAAACAGTTACAAAGACAAACAAAACAACATGCAGAAGTAGAAGCAGACAACAGGCGGTCTAATTGGGTAGCGGAGAAATAAGAAAAAAACGTAGGTATCGTATGTCGTATTCAATGTGTTTGTAAAATATATATTTCTGTACAAAACAAGCGTGAAAACTGAAGTTAACGATGTACTTACGGCATCCGACTCGTCCATCCTGTACGTGATTTTGTTCACGGTCTCCCCCACTTTGTTGAAGAACCGCACCATACCGGCGCCGCTCAACGCGGATGTGCTCGTCGCTTTCGGTAGCTCCGTGTCTATATGAAAATTTGGACTGAATATAAAAGAAATAGTAGCACGACTGTAATGATTTACCGCATTGAGCGAAGCGAGAGGGAGAGAGCGGGAAAATGCGGTATACTCAAGTTTTCATTGAACGGGAATGTTTGTTTTAGCTTACTTCAAAAACACAGCAGCTCAAAACGGAGACACGACAGACCTCGCCGGCGATGGCGAGATGAGCTAGACTTCTTTTAAAGGATTGGCCAGAGGCTGCTAGGGACCGGGAAGTCTGGAAACGGAGGGGAGGCTTTTGCCTAACGGTGGGATACAACAGGCTCCTAATAATAATAAATATTTTTAATAAATAAATATTAGTGAATCAAATCGAGCTAGTCCCAAACTAAGTACTATGGGTACTAAATAAATACCTAAATACATAGAAAACAGCCATGGCTCAGGAAAAAAAAATCGTGCTTATCACATAAATAAATGCCCTTCCCGTGATTTGTACCCAGGACCTCTAGCTTTGTTAGCAGGGTTACTACCAAGTAGGCTAACCCGGTTGTCAAAAAATAATATTAATAAATAATTATGAATATATTATAGGCTATAACTTCTTTATTATCTTATTTTAATGTTTTTGTCATTTGCCTGTCTGTTTTATCCCCAATAAAGAAAATAAATAAATAACAGAAAAAAACATGTAATCTAGAATGCCCAATCTAAGGCGATTCACCCACTAGACATGCGTCCCGCCGCGGTGCGCGGAGCGCGAGGCGCCGTCCCGCGCATTGCCGCGTCGGCAGTGTGCTGTACTAGGCGTGTTTTCTATATAAATTGAGATTTTTGCATACAAGGTCTAGGCGATCACGACTTATTTTAATAGAAGACCACGCTGGTGGTTCTACGGACGCATATTACTATCTGCTTTCGTAGGCGAGAGTCGCAGCAGAGCGTGGCATTCGCCAATACTGAATAAAGGTCAGATATAAGGCAAGCGACTGAAGCGACGCCATACCTACACATTCGAGATTATCAAAAACTGGGACTGCATGTTGAAGGCCGAACCAGCCTCTCTCTCAATACACATTATTATCAAACAATTAGAATGGGATTGGAGGTGGCAGTTTTGCCATACGTCAAAGTTTTATATTGAAAACTTCCGTAAGACATATTAAAATATTATGAAACGGGTCACTGTCACTGACGTCTTGGTCCCCTATATCGCTCGACATCGTGAGCACTCGCGATGCCGGCGCGCTTATCATTGCGGATATGTGCCCTCGCGGACCGTCTTTGCGCGGGCGGCGATTAAGGATCACATCTTGGATCGAAACAAGTCGAGCGATATTCGACCTCAAATATGCGAGTGACCCGTTTCATAATATTTCAATAGGTCAGTTTATTTATATGAATCAATTATACTAGACATCGGCACTGACCGTTCTCGAGGAACTCCCTGAAGTCGGGGTCGATGCAGAGCACGGGGTGCTGCGCCACGCGGTTGAGGAACCGCTCGAGTGAGGCGCGCCGCCGCTCCACGAACTGGGACTGCACGTTGGCGGCCGAGCCACTCTCAACACTCACTACACTAGATGTCACTGACCGTTCTCGAGGAACTCCCTGAAGTCGGGGTCGATGCAGAGCACGGGGTGCTGCGCCACGCGGTTGAGGAACCGCTCGAGTGAGGCGCACCGCCGCTCCATGAACTGGGACTGCACGTTGGCGGCCGAGCCACTCTCAACACTCACTACACTAGATGTCACTGACCGTTCTCGAGGAACTCCCTGAAGTCGGGGTCGATGCAGAGCACGGGGTGCTGCGCCACGCGGTTGAGGAACCGCTCGAGTGAGGCGCGCCGCCGCTCCACGAACTGGGACTGCACGTTGGCGGCCGAGCCACTCTCAACACTCACTACACTAGATGTCACTGACCGTTCTCGAGGAACTCCCTGAAGTCGGGGTCGATGCAGAGCACGGGGTGCTGCGCCACGCGGTTGAGGAACCGCTCGAGTGAGGCGCGCCGCCGCTCCACGAACTGGGACTGCACGTTGGCGGCCGAGCCACTCTCAACACTCACTACACTAGATGTCACTGACCGTTCTCGAGGAACTCCCTGAAGTCGGGGTCGATGCAGAGCACGGGGTGCTGCGCCACGCGGTTGAGGAACCGCTCGAGTGAGGCGCGCCGCCGCTCCACGAACTGGGACTGCACGTTGGCGGCCGAGCCACTCTCAACACTCACTACACTAGATGTCACTGACCGTTCTCGAGGAACTCCCTGAAGTCGGGGTCGATGCAGAGCACGGGGTGCTGCGCCACGCGGTTGAGGAACCGCTCGAGTGAGGCGCGCCGCCGCTCCACGAACTGGGACTGCACGTTGGCGGCCGAGCCACTCTCAACACTCACTACACTAGATGTCACTGACCGTTCTCGAGGAACTCCCTGAAGTCGGGGTCGATGCAGAGCACGGGGTGCTGCGCCACGCGGTTGAGGAACCGCTCGAGTGAGGCGCGCCGCCGCTCCACGAACTGGGACTGCACGTTGGCGGCCGAGCCACTCTCAACACTCACTACACTAGATGTCACTGACCGTTCTCGAGGAACTCCCTGAAGTCGGGGTCGATGCAGAGCACGGGGTGCTGCGCCACGCGGTTGAGGAACCGCTCGAGTGAGGCGCGCCGCCGCTCCACGAACTGGGACTGCACGTTGGCGGCCGAGCCACTCTCAACACTCACTACACTAGATGTCACTGACCGTTCTCGAGGAACTCCCTGAAGTCGGGGTCGATGCAGAGCACGGGGTGCTGCGCCACGCGGTTGAGGAACCGCTCGAGTGAGGCGCGCCGCCGCTCCACGAACTGGGACTGCACGTTGGCGGCCGAGCCACTCTCAACACTCACTACACTAGATGTCACTGACCGTTCTCGAGGAACTCCCTGAAGTCGGGGTCGATGCAGAGCACGGGGTGCTGCGCCACGCGGTTGAGGAACCGCTCGAGTGAGGCGCGCCGCCGCTCCACGAACTGGGACTGCACGTTGGCGGCCGAGCCACTCTCAACACTCACTACACTAGATGTCACTGACCGTTCTCGAGGAACTCCCTGAAGTCGGGGTCGATGCAGAGCACGGGGTGCTGCGCCACGCGGTTGAGGAACCGCTCGAGTGAGGCGCGCCGCCGCTCCACGAACTGGGACTGCACGTTGGCGGCCGAGCCACTCTCAACACTCACTACACTAGATGTCACTGACCGTTCTCGAGGAACTCCCTGAAGTCGGGGTCGATGCAGAGCACGGGGTGCTGCGCCACGCGGTTGAGGAACCGCTCGAGTGAGGCGCGCCGCCGCTCCACGAACTGGGACTGCACGTTGGCGGCCGAGCCACTCTCAACACTCACTACACTAGATGTCACTGACCGTTCTCGAGGAACTCCCTGAAGTCGGGGTCGATGCAGAGCACGGGGTGCTGCGCCACGCGGTTGAGGAACCGCTCGAGTGAGGCGCGCCGCCGCTCCACGAACTGGGACTGCACGTTGGCGGCCGAGCCACTCTCAACACTCACTACACTAGATGTCACTGACCGTTCTCGAGGAACTCCCTGAAGTCGGGGTCGATGCAGAGCACGGGGTGCTGCGCCACGCGGTTGAGGAACCGCTCGAGTGAGGCGCGCCGCCGCTCCACGAACTGGGACTGCACGTTGGCGGCCGAGCCACTCTCAACACTCACTACACTAGATGTCACTGACCGTTCTCGAGGAACTCCCTGAAGTCGGGGTCGATGCCAGAGCACGGGGTGCTGCGCCACGCGGTTGAGGAACCGCTCGAGTGAGGCGCGCCGCCGCTCCACGAACTGGGACTGCACGTTGGCGGCCGAGCCACTCTCAACACTCACTACACTAGATGTCACTGACCGTTCTCGAGGAACTCCCTGAAGTCGGGGTCGATGCAGAGCACGGGGTGCTGCGCCACGCGGTTGAGGAACCGCTCGAGTGAGGCGCGCCGCCGCTCCACGAACTGGGACTGCACGTTGGCGGCCGAGCCACTCTCAACACTCACTACACTAGATGTCACTGACCGTTCTCGAGGAACTCCCTGAAGTCGGGGTCGATGCCAGAGCACGGGGTGCTGCGCCACGCGGTTGAGGAACCGCTCGAGTGAGGCGCGCCGCCGCTCCACGAACTGGGACTGCACGTTGGCGGCCGAGCCACTCTCAACACTCACTACACTAGATGTCACTGACCGTTCTCGAGGAACTCCCTGAAGTCGGGGTCGATGCAGAGCACGGGGTGCTGCGCCACGCGGTTGAGGAACCGCTCGAGTGAGGCGCGCCCGCTCCACGAACTGGGACTGCACGTTGGCGGCCGAGCCACTCTCAACACTCACTACACTAGATGTCACTGACCGTTCTCGAGGAACTCCCTGAAGTCGGGGTCGATGCAGAGCACGGGGTGCTGCGCCACGCGGTTGAGGAACCGCTCGAGTGAGGCGCGCCGCCGCTCCACGAACTGGGACTGCACGTTGGCGGCCGAGCCACTCTCAACACTCACTACACTAGATGTCACTGACCGTTCTCGAGGAACTCCCTGAAGTCGGGGTCGATGCAGAGCACGGGGTGCTGCGCCACGCGGTTGAGGAACCGCTCGAGTGAGGCGCACCGCCGCTCCACGAACTGGGACTGCACGTTGGCGGCCGAGCCACTCTCAACACTCACTACACTAGATGTCACTGACCGTTCTCGAGGAACTCCCTGAAGTCGGGGTCGATGCAGAGCACGGGGTGCTGCGCCACGCGGTTGAGGAACCGCTCGAGTGAGGCGCGCCGCCGCTCCACGAACTGGGACTGCACGTTGGCGGCCGAGCCACTCTCAACACTCACTACACTAGATGTCACTGACCGTTCTCGAGGAACTCCCTGAAGTCGGGGTCGATGCCAGAGCACGGGGTGCTGCGCCACGCGGTTGAGGAACCGCTCGAGTGAGGCGCGCCGCCGCTCCACGAACTGGGACTGCACGTTGGCGGCCGAGCCACTCTCAACACTCACTACACTAGATGTCACTGACCGTTCTCGAGGAACTCCCTGAAGTCGGGGTCGATGCAGAGCACGGGGTGCTGCGCCACGCGGTTGAGGAACCGCTCGAGTGAGGCGCGCCGCCGCTCCACGAACTGGGACTGCACGTTGGCGGCCGAGCCACTCTCAACACTCACTACACTAGATGTCACTGACCGTTCTCGAGGAACTCCCTGAAGTCGGGGTCGATGCAGAGCACGGGGTGCTGCGCCACGCGGTTGAGGAACCGCTCGAGTGAGGCGCGCCGCCGCTCCACGAACTGGGACTGCACGTTGGCGGCCGAGCCACTCTCAACACTCACTACACTAGATGTCACTGACCGTTCTCGAGGAACTCCCTGAAGTCGGGGTCGATGCAGAGCACGGGGTGCTGCGCCACGCGGTTGAGGAACCGCTCGAGTGAGGCGCGCCGCCGCTCCACGAACTGGGACTGCACGTTGGCGGCCGAGCCACTCTCAACACTCACTACACTAGATGTCACTGACCGTTCTCGAGGAACTCCCTGAAGTCGGGGTCGATGCAGAGCACGGGGTGCTGCGCCACGCGGTTGAGGAACCGCTCGAGTGAGGCGCGCCGCCGCTCCACGAACTGGGACTGCACGTTGGCGGCCGAGCCACTCTCAACACTCACTACACTAGATGTCACTGACCGTTCTCGAGGAACTCCCTGAAGTCGGGGTCGATGCAGAGCACGGGGTGCTGCGCCACGCGGTTGAGGAACCGCTCGAGTGAGGCGCGCCGCCGCTCCACGAACTGGGACTGCACGTTGGCGGCCGAGCCACTCTCAACACTCACTACACTAGATGTCACTGACCGTTCTCGAGGAACTCCCTGAAGTCGGGGTCGATGCAGAGCACGGGGTGCTGCGCCACGCGGTTGAGGAACCGCTCGAGTGAGGCGCGCCGCCGCTCCACGAACTGGGACTGCACGTTGGCGGCGGCCGAGCCGCCGTTTGCGCTCTCGGTTGAGGGTGTTGATGTCATTTTAAGCTTGGTTGTGCCTGAAACATAAGTCTTCATTTAACTATCAACAGCTATTTGAAAGAGGTTGATGAAGTGAAATATGTAGATAACTTTTAATTTAAGTATAATTGCATTCAATAATGTCCTACTTAAAGTTATAATATACTGGAACTTTTGAATTCAGTATGTTAAAAAGCATAAAACAGTAGGTAATGTTCAATGCATCTTTCAAGGTCATTGAACGGGTTTTGTAGCTATAGTCTGTAATTTATTGACTGTCTAAGTAAGTATATAATATTTTACGTTACTTGAATCATGTGTCAAACACGCATTTATGAGCATTAAGTCAAATCAAGAAGCATATTCATCAAAATTGATTATGGTAATTAAGTAATAATTATTAGCACGCAGAGTGTGTCAGCACTTTTAAATGTGAAACTTAGTTTTCCGATCAGATATTGAATAAGGAAAATGTGTCTGGTACCTCGAAGTATTACATATTGTTGCACAATGTATTCATGTAGTTTTGTTTATAAATTTCCTTACCAACAATACTTTTTTCTGGTGCTGGCGGTATAATCCTTCCTGAACGTAAATATTTTTCCATCAATTTCTCATAAAGCCCAAGAAAATCGCTGAAGCGTCTCAATACCGAGAAATCATGCTTGCTGAATATCGGCATATTCGTTTTTGTTAGTACTCTGTACGCCACATATGAGCTCATGCCCTCTCCTATTTTTTGTGGCTCGGTGACTGTTATTATTATGTTATTGGCTCGCTCAGTAGCAATCTGTAATGAACAATTCATACGTGAGTCAACTGCATATGGTTTATCTTTCCCAATAATGTCATAGGACTGATAATGACTCCTCCATTATCTGTACGAAACAAAGCTACTAACAACTACGTTTGGTGAAAACTTAAACGCTTAACGAATTTAACTGTGGTCTGATTAGATAACGGTGGACACATTAATTTTAATTAATTTACGAAGCCTTCATATGAATGTTATAAATATGAAACTAATTCTGTTTGTACAGTTTTAGATGCTTAAACCGCTGAAATATGGGTTTTCGATTGGATGTAGTTTTCCCAGAAGAGAATGTAGGATACTTTAAATTCAAGAAATCCTGGGATGATTATTATTAATTTTAGGGGAGTGGAAGGAAGTAGCGGCAAAATTAAGTTTTTGAATATTGAAGGATAACACTAAAGGTAAATTATTTTACAAAATACTGGATTTCTTTGGGAATTATAGTTTAGTCTACGCACAGGGATGGCATTATAAAATGTTCACATACTTCTTCCATGATAGGGCTTCCAATAGAGGCTGTGTTGACCAGAGCATCACTGATTGATATCTTGTCCAGGCTCTCTCGGGTTCCATTTACCTCCGGGTCCTGGCTCACTTCCTGTAACACAAATAATTAACAAATTAGTAAAATATTTAATAATAACATTTTATTTTGAGATTTGGCTTGTATAGATAAACCACTGGCCTGAATGAATGAATTGTTTTATGTGACTTTCAGTACATTTTGCCTGTAAAATATGACAATAAAAACTATCATGCTAGCTGGGCCTGGGTAATTCTAATTATTTCTGATTTATGGCATACAGTTAAAGTAACTCATGCTTTGCCAATGAAAGAAGATATTTTCTAATAAAATAAATAAATAATAAATGAGATTGACTGGAACTAAAATACAATGAAACTGAAATTTTTCAATAATTTGGAAGTCTAGTATATTACAATGCAGTAGAGACTCACACTTAATAAACTTTTGAAAGAAAACCAATAATCCATATTATACAATTTGTTTACTTAGTAGTAACTTTGTAAGAGGACCACTCATTTACGAATTATTAACTTTACTGAGCGCTTGGCATGTTATAATCATAAGCATAACAAAAGAGGATAATCATTATTTCCTCAATCATAATATTTAAAGTAAAATATACAATACCATCCTACATATTGAATGAAGAATTAAATTAAACATGACAAATTAAGGATGAAGCATGTATTTTATTGAACAACTAAGAGGTACAAGTTGTATTGTTAAGCGCTGACTGCCCACTTATCTACATTAAAATCAATCATTGTTACAATTGAACTATAGATGTGTATTATAGTAAATAAGTAATAGCTATTTTGTTTTTCTTATTGGAATTACAACTTATTTGTATATTAAGTTTACAATCTTTATTTATAAATGAGTAGTGGAAGAATATGTTATGTACCTACATATGTGTAATGAAAGACATGAATGTGCTGGGCTGGTTTACAGGAAAAATATTTATTTATTTTATTTATTTAGAATAGATAGGATTACGATGTTGCCCACCAGAATCACTAATTGCAGTATTTATTGTGTACAGCATTAGCTCAGATACCTTATCTTCCAAAACTACTAACAGTGAGCATCAACTATGCATAAGTATTATAGTGATGGTACAGTAAAACTTGTTTAGCATCCTGCACACACAAACAAACAAGAAACTCTACTGTTCAAGGTGACTGTTAACCTGAAAACGCTAATTATGTATTCAGCAGAGATGTAATAATAGCCAATTAGCAACATCCCAATTCAGATATGTAATTATAATTTAAAAGAAACATAAGTTATGTATGTGACAGAGGAAGAAGGGGGCGTTGACGGTACCGCAGCCGGCTTGGCGGGACACGATTGGATTTGGGGCGGAGCGGGCATTTATAACAAAACAAACAGGATTCTAGTAAGATACCTGGACCGCTGATGCAAAAAGATCTTCGTCATCACGGCTCTCATTGTTAATATCGACGGTGCTGAAAGGCGGTGTATCGGGCTCCTCAGACATGTTGGGCGGCTAAACACAAATTAAATAATTCACTATTTAAAATAACACTAGCAACGTTATCACAAACAGCAGCAGAATTCACTTCAATTACACCGAGACCAAATGAAAAGAAAGATAACTGTTTTTCTCTTTTTCTATTTCTATAGACATGTCGCGATAGACTATTTGAGACAAGGTTTTAACGGCTTATATATTGTGGAGTTAAACATTACCGAATTAGCGGCTCAGCCGCAGTAGTACTTTGATATTATTTTGAACGCTATTGCCGTGGTAAGACGTCCAAAACGAATGGAAAATCGGGCACCTCAGCCTAAGGGCCTACCGAGAAATTAAAACGAACTTCGTTCGTGTATCTCCCTCTCTGCCGCACTTGCTACTTCAAGCGACAGAGAGGTAGATACACGAACGAAGTTCGTTTTAATTTCGCGGTAGCCTCTGACTATTTTGTTACAGTTTGGAAGAATAAAAAAACGCCCATAAAACTTATACAAGTTATTCAAATATTTCAAGCGAGAAGTATAAACTCTGTATAAACTTGTCACCTGCGCTGTCAGTGTCAATGTCAAACCAACCAAATAACAAAATTTTCCATTACTACTCTTTTTTTGAACATAAATCAACAAATAAAATCTGTATTATTCGTGTCCTAAAGGTATATAAATGTATGGAATTTGTTGTATCTAAGACCTTGTTTCGCATTGGATTATAATATGTACACATGATATACGTAGCGTCTTTTATTAATTCTACACCACGCAACTTACGTGTCCAAGAATTTGCCCTGTTGTTTCATGTAAACTGCAGATGTAAACGCTGTATGTAGTAAGCTGGCGCTAATAATATTTGGAAAACAAGTTAAGACTATAACAACATTGGGAGTGTCAGAAATCTAACAATTACTATGATTTGTTCCACAATATTTATGGTAGAAATTAAATAATCAATGTATGTAAACAACTGGAACTGTCAAACACGTGCCTGTTTTCAGAATTGATTTATTTACTTTCTCAGTGAACTTTAGAGAGATTATTCAGATTATACACAACTAAAAAAAAAACATCTAAACAGCTGATTCCAGGCTGCAAAGATGAGCAACAATGAAAAGAAAAAGATTCCCGACGCGCCGCTGCCGGCGGCGGCGCCCGGCAACTTGCTGTCGAGTGTCGCCCCTCCTTCACAGCTGCCAAACTTTGTCACTTCAAACCCATCTCCAGTACCAGTTGCTGCGGTATGATGTACCTTATTAAAATTTGTATTTTTTGTTATGATAATGGTACCAGAGAACCTTTGTTTAGGTTAGAGATTACAGTCCCCCAAGATCACAAAGTAGTGCAAAACAGTGGCACAGCCGTACCATCCTTTTCTCAAAGCAGTTCAGGCCATTTTAATAAAAAATAACATCATTGTTGATAAAACTGGAAGCCTGAATTTTCAGTAATCAAGCGGGCATTGTATAAACACAGTTCATTTCAAATTTCATTCAATTTGAACCAGTAGTTTTAGAATTATAACTAGTTCACAAAATTTTATTTAGCAAGCAAATAAATATTAATAAGAATACCTGAGACTTGGCTTTACGAACTATCTCACAACTTTTTACAGTGGAGGAGTTTCGAGAATTGGCCTCTTTTTTACATGGAATGTTTTTTATGGGATTGTCTATTTACTGAGATTATTTTTGGATCCCAAATTCGCTGAGAAATTACGTTTCCCCAATGAGCTATAGAGCAAATATTGAGTGAAATACCTAATACATATAAATTTTTATTATTTCAATATCCTAATATTATGGTGGCATAGGTGGTTAACTAGTTTGCAACTTTTTTTTTAAATCTTTACCATAGTCTGTAAGCTGTCATCCTATAAGTGTAATTTTTTAGGTGAAAGGTTACATTTCAACCAAAAAAATTTGGACTTAAACATGATTGCCAACTGATTCTTAATTCTGCTTGCATTAAATGAAAAGAGTACAGTAGATTTGGTCATATTTTTATGTTTAATTTAAAACAGTACAAGTTTTATTGTAGATTTCAGATGCATACACTTTCCCGGCCTGTTTTCTAAGGGGCCAATATGATCATGTATAAGTGTTATGATAGTACCCAAATTAGTCAATATTAAACATTTCAGGCACCGCAGCTGCCGCCACAACTGGCGGCTACATTAGCTCCTGCTGCGCCACCCTCATCTGTCCCTATTGCTCCTGCGCCCTTCCCTGCAGCAGTAGCCATGCAGCCGGACTCACCAGATAAATTTTGGTAACACCTTGTGTACAACATATTGGTACTTAGTTAAAAAAGAAATATGTTTCTGCAAAAAAAATCATTTTTGGTACGAGCTTTTATTGCCGACTGTATACTTTTCTGTATACCATCATCAACTCATTGAGACGATTAAAATGAGGCCAAACTCCACGGGGTTATGTCGGTTAAATACTGAATTCCCATGGCCAGCTTCTGTCTCCATCATCAGATCATCTCGATGGTACCATAATATTGAATTGTCATCGAAACTATACTAATACCCAAAATTTCAGCTCAATCGGATAACGGCAAGTGACTGAAAAATGGATTTCTAAATTTCGGCGGACAACTTACATACTTATATACTTACATACAAACGGTCAAGTTAATATAAACATTGTAAAAAAATATATATTTTTGCTACATACATACTTATTTAATCTTAAGCTTTAGGGCTCTTCATTTCTCTGTTTTCTCCCCTGGCAAAAAGTATTTTTACTATCAAAATAATATCATGTCTACAAGAAGATTTGAAATGGCAGTAGCTGTACAGTTCATGTTGCCAGGTTCCAGGATAACAATATAGAAGGATCAAAAAAAATAACAAATAAATAAAATTTGAATTTGAAAAAAGAATAATAGAAGTGGACCCTTGTGGGAACAACTGGGTTTGAAGGGCCCAAGGTAGAATCACGTGGAGGCCTTTACCTAATAAAAGTCTCTGGTGTGAACATTTGAAAATATGTAGTTAAATAATACTTGAAATCACAAATGTTAAAAACCAGTTTTAAAGTATATTTTTTAAACCCAGAAATAAAAGGTTTTCATATTTTTATTTATTTATTTGCATGATTTTACAATGTCTTTATTGTTCTCAGCCCAGCAATACCGCCGAGTAAAGGAGAGCCTATGCTGTCCATACGATCTCCGGAAGACTCTCAGACCACACAGTCACCAGATTCCTTGCCAGATTCAATGGCCGATGTTGAGCAACTTGGTATGTTCCTAATATTTAATGTTGAAAAATTTGCTTTAAAATTTCTGTAGGCACTTAAGGTTCAGTTCTTAAGCCTTTCTATTTTCTTCTTTTTATCGGCAAATGATTAGCGATTGGTCCTAGTCTCATTTGATAGAAAAGGGAATTTATGATTTATACACAGCTACACTTTGAATAAAGTTGTGGTCATCTTATACCATTCAGCGTGTCAGTAAGCTCAAAATCAATGATTTGTTAAAAAAAAAATTACAATATTTATAAATTCGAAATTACAGATTAAAAATATTAACGAAAAGTGAGCTACTTTTACGTACTGTGTTTTGTCCACGAATAAATGTTTTCTTTCTTTCTGAAATGAAAAAAATCCGACAATTCAAATTTTATGCAATTTTTGGGGATAATTTACAAAAATGTAGATTTTGCATTCCATTTTCAGAACAATCAGTTTCAAATGTATCTTTGCGGTCGGAAATTGCTGGTAAGTGACAGGTTAAAAAACATGAGGCCAATTTCTAGAATAAAAATATGATTTTTAGATTGATTTTCGACTTTCACGACTTTTACATGTTGTGTTCAACTGTCTAGTCGCTATAATTCCGTCATATACAAATTTGAACTACAACTGTCATGAAAAAAGTTCAAGTTCCAATTTTCTCAATCTTTTACTGTTTCCCGATTTGGTACATTACCATCTGAATCGTACTTTCAAATATTCTTGGCAGGTGACATGCAAGTTCTAACTCCAATGGCAAACATTTAAGGTTAAATTTTCTCCTACTGTTTCCTAACTTAGCACAGTACATCTGAATCATAGCTACTACTAGTAAACATTGTTGGCAGGTGACATAATGCCGGGCAGTGGCATACTGACCTGGGTGAAGGGAGCGGTGTCGACGGGTGGGATTCTGCAACGCGTGGCTGAGAAGGCCAAGAGTTCTGTGGACTCAATGATCACGACCCTCGACCCGCAGATGAAGGAATACCTTAGTAAGTGTCAGTCTTTTAACCCTCTAAGACAGGGGTCGCCAAACTACGGCCCGCAAGCCAGGTCTGGCCCGCGATCCCTTCTAATCCGGCCCGCGGAATGGAAGCGGAGAGTCCGGCCCGCAATAGCGATGGGTTTTGGCTGGTCATGATCAGCCATGAAACCCAAGTCTTGGCCCGCACGAATCTATATTAAGTACAACAGTGTGGCCCTTGATTCACAAAGTTTGAAGAACCCTGCTCCAAGACATTCAATTTCGTAACGGTTCACTCACGTCTTTATGACACGTTTGACGCGTATCGGGTCGAAACATGTTTTATATAAATTGTCAGGTCCATTCCCAAACTTATCACGGTCGATGCAGGGTGAGTATCCACTAGTGGAACCAGCTCTGGAGCTGTGCGAGGTTGCGAAGCGGTGACCGAGGAAAAAACCAACAAAAGCATTGCTGAGCGCGCTCGCCGTTCGCTGTCTATAGGTACATTTGTTCCTCGTTCACCAGCTTGCAACCTCTGCTGGATACCCTATAATACTCAGTAAATAATCTCAAGAAAAGAGGAAGGGGTTTTCATGGGTTTGCGAGTATACATGACATGTGCAACCACTACTATGGCATGTGGCTTACATATATGTGACGGCTCGGTCACGACTGGGCGGCGGCGGCAGCGGCAGCGGTGTATACAGCGTGGAACGGAACGATAGACTTTCCTGCAAGAGGAAGATAGTTTAGCGTTAGAACTTAAAAAAATTAAAATTAAACTATGTTTATCTGACCTGTTAGAGTTCATCAAACTTTTGTGCAAAAATCAACAACACAGCTCTAAGTCAATGGTAAACAATTTTTTAGCAACACCGCAAAGTCGAACTTTGCTTAAACCCTAAATATAAGTAACAGTGAAATCGACAAATTATCGAGAAGCAAGTCTGTCATGATAAACATTAACAGTTACAAAGATGAATTATTGGCGCAATCATTAACACATTCATTGCCCAGAATCGCTACGCGCTACGCTCGTAGCAGATCCCGTGGTTTTCCTCATATGTAGCGGCAAGCGACTATGGCGGTCTGACGCATATGTGTCGTCATGGGCCCTGAATGGGTTAAAATGCATTATATATATAAAAAAATATTGATTGCAGTATTTGTGTAATCATTCATTACAACCTATTCGATTCTACTGCCTTTATATGACAACTAGCTGATATGCCCGCGGCTTCGCCCGTGTGGTTATAGGAAAATGTAACATATTGAATTCTCCCGTGGGAATTAGATGTTTTCCCGCTGGAAAAAGTAGCCTATGTCACTCTCCAGCTTCTAAACTATCTCCATACAAAAAATCACATCAATACGACGCTCCGTTGCGACGTGAAAGAAGGACAAACAAACACACACACACACACACACACACACACACTTTCGCATTTATAATAGTTAGGATATATTTTCTTTAAGGTTTATGGAAAACGTCCACCCTGTATATTGGGCCGAGGTGCGAACCCTGTGCGACGCTGAAAGGCATATTGAAGGAGTCTGCTGAAGTTTTGTTTAAGACTGCTACATTCATGTATGGCTTGGCCTAGACTTAGTGCGGCGGCAGCAGCAGCAGCACTGCGTCATACGTGGTAGAAAGAGATCAGGGCGCGGCCTCTCGCTCTCACGCATGGCACACCATAGTAGCTGTTAATCGTGGCTGAGCCCTGAGCTAAAACCACGAATTTCGTAATTCGGATATCTCCATCTCTATCGCACTTACATCACTCGAGTGACAGGGATGCATATACATTTTCGTATACACGAACTTCGATTTCCTTGCACCTTTATGAGTGCTCTGTCCAAATAATACGGGTGTTGACTCGAAAATTATTATTACTCCAAAAGAAAGAAGGCAAAAAAAATATGCTTATCTATCTTGGTTGTCATCTTTGCATATAAAGTTGCGTTTATTATTATGCGTTATTTAACCTCTTGCGTTGCTTTTTTCTCCATTTGAATACATTTTTAATTTTTTATCGTGAAAATACGACAAAATTGATTATTTTATTTAGTGTCTACACCCCTATTTACTATTGAATTACAGATAAGTTTGTGTTCCAATTTGTCTAATGCTTTGTAATTACTTACAGACAGCGGTGGCGACATCAACATAGTGGTAGCTTCGGATAAGGATGTCAAGATATCACCAGTTCGAGAAGCTTTTCAAGTGGTCTTTGGCAAAGCAACTGTCACGTAAGTGCTTATAATTTAGAAGTACTTAAGTACTTCGTAAGGCGTTTTTTCTGTGTGTCGTATCGCGTAGCAACATTTAATTTTTAGCGGAAGACGCTCGTAGAGGCATGTCTCATATGAGAGTTATTGGCCTCGAGTGGGTTAATACATTCACTGCCAAGAATCGCTACGCGCTACGCTCGTAGCCGATCCCGTGGTTTCCTTCGTATGTAGCGGAAAGCGACGACGGCGTAGGCACCCGTGGAGCGCTAAATAATGCAAGTAATATATTGATTCAGAGGCTACGAAGCCCAGAGCGACGTGACAGCCGCGCAGCCCGTGGGCTACGCGGCAGCCTACGCGGCGGCCAAGCAGCGCGTCGCGCACGTGCGCTCCGCGCGCGCCGACGTGCACAACAACGTGCCCATCGTCGCCGTCGAGGGCTTCTTGCACGAAGCTGTTGCTGACAGGTATACTAAAAGACGTTTCCACGCTGAACTTATTTTATTTAATCTATCTATGTATATACATGTAAAAGTCCCGACTGACTGACTCACTTAAATCATCGCCCAGCCCAAACCGTTAAACATAGAAAGCTATTTTTTTCACAATAGGTCGATTGTACAGGGTGTTTGCTCCATCGTTTGCCAAATTAAAATGGCAGGTAGGTTGGGTCATTAGCTACCATTTCCGACCTCCAAAAAACGTTTGTGTCCACTGGTATTTTTTTTGTATTCTCTTAAAATAATTTAGAAATTTTCTATATGCTTACGCGTTTCAACTTGAATTTAAAAAAAAAGGAGAGTTAGAGCCTAATTTTTTATTTTATTGTAATGTGTAATGTTGTACGGCTCTATCAAAGTCAAAATTATTTGCAAGTAACGTCTACTAAACATCAAATCATATATATATAATTATTTGTTTATTCGTTTCTTTATTATGTTGTTATATTGTTATTAGTTTCTAAAATTACATAAGATATAAATAGACTAAAAGTAACCTAAAATTAATAAAATAAAAATTAATTTAAAGAAGGTCCCCAAGGTCGGACACCTACGGAAGGGTTCCCATAAGACTGGCTGCGTTCCCCCTTTGGATAGCTATGCCGATCCGTTGGGCAAGAAACGAGCCAGCCCTATGGTCTCCGGATACTCTGACCAATTTTTTTGACATTTGGCCGAATAATTGTTGTGCGCCTGGGCTCCAAGGTCCGAGCGTTTCAACCAGGGACCGGCCCGCTATCCCTTATAAAGGGTTTTGTATGGGTTTTGCATAAGGCTTAACTAACCATACCCTTTGCCGACGAAACCCATTCATTTTGCTTTTAAAGCCCTTATATAAGCGCTAACCCATATGAGCAAGCGGTATCCCAATACCCTTACAAAACCCTTATCATCCGCTCACCAATACCGTATAAGGGTTACACTTATAAAGGGTTTCCCTTTTAGCACGTAAGCGAGCTAATTTATATCGTCTACCTTGTTCATAAAGCACACATTACTCCGAATCCAATAGTAAGCGATCGTCGGCGGCGGCGGCGTTCTTTGATGTTCGCGCGCTTCCGAATGATCGAAGCCGCTGTAGATTAAATACGGTTCAATTTTACTCCAGGCAAAATACGGTTTTGAAAAACATTAATTTATAATAGCGTTTTTTTTTGTTGATTTCGTTTTAAAATGTTGTTCTAAGATGATATATTCAAGAATCCGGCAAACTATCCACCCGGAAGTAATTATGTAGATTTAAATGAAGCATGCATTGTCTTTTTTTGTACGATTTATCTTGAATATTATAGAGCAAATATAAATGAACCAAAATAAAGACAAAAATATTTATTAATATTTTTTCTGACTTTTCAGTAGCTAGTTAATTTATTATTTTTTTGATGTCTGAAATTTTGTCGGATTTTGTCGCTGGGTAACTATTTAATTGATAATATATCAGTTACACATAAAAAATTAGCTATTATAAATTATTTCCAAAATTGACATTTTTTCCATACAAGTTGTCAGTTCATTGACTGGACTATTTTCAATGGCAAAGAGTTGTGATTGGCTGTTGGTTTGCGCGGGTCGAGCGCATCGTCACGGCGGTTTTTTCTTTAGTCTTAGACACGTGCCAATGTTATGCTTAACGACGTTTTTCAACACATTTTGCGAGGGAAAAAACCTTTTCGTAAGATGAAAATTTTGTAGGCCTGCCAAGTTATTTTCTTTACTTATTAATGGCAACAGCTTTTTACTCACATTTTGTATACATCGCCAAGAATTTCCAGTGCCGTCCATTCTTTTTATTAATTTTCTAGTCGCCACGAGTCAATATTTTTGTTAATAACCAAACACGCATTAGCAATGTTTACAAATATCTGTGAAACGTGCTGTGAAATAACTTATAATGGCGCGCAACAGTTTTTTTTTCGTTTGCACAGTACGCGCGCATGTGTTCAGCCAGACTTAGATGAAATCTCTAAACAGCCAATACAAAATAAAATAAATATTTTCGTTTTAAAATGTTATCTTTATTAATTCATGTAAAATGTTATCAAAAGTGAACAACTCTAGTTTTACTATATTCAACGTTTCTATATCATATCCAAAAAGAAATAGTCAATTAATTAACAAAGGATTTAATTTGTTTAGTCGAGTAAGAATCCATTTGCCGAGAATTAAAAAAAAAGCTGTACATTCTGTACAACCCGGTTAATTTAAGAATGCACCGTGTGCATGCATACATCTTGCTGCAAGGTGCCAACGTGACTTAATCGGGATATAACCATAACACACAAGTGTTGTAATGTTATAAAACACGCGTGTTTAATATCCAGGATTATGAGCCTAAAAGCGACACAATAAGAGGTAAGTTACGAGCAATTGTGTTGAAAATATCATTAAAATCTTCTTTTCTACGATTAATATTTTGGAAACTTAACATATTGTGATTATATTCCTCTTTAATTATTTATCTTCTTAGGTGTAGGTTTTTTACAATAAGAGAAATACAAGTAGAATATAATACAACAAACAACAATTGTAATCAAAATATTTTTCGAAAAACCCGACTGCTTTTTTACAAGTATTATAGCCTATGTCACTCCTACGATGAAGAGGAATCCAACGACACCTCATGTGTCGAAATCCGTCAAACGGTTTGGCCTACAGGGCGCACACTGGGCTGAAAATCGGCTTTCATAGACATAGGAATCGAAGTTAACATTTTAAAGTTTTTGTGCTTGAAATGGCTTATGCTTGCCATTATTATGCTAAATTATGATCCTGGCGTGATTTAGCACTAAAACGTATGAGTTATAATTTTTTTCCGAAAAAAATGTATGGAGCTATAACGAAAAAACTGGATATCTCGGGAACCGCAAAAAAACACAAATATCCTTACAGCTGGTTATATTACTAATTATTCCAGATTTTTTGACTTACTACATATTTCAGTCATAGGTGCGGTTTTTTTTTTAAAAATCGACGAAATTTTTAATTTTTTTTTTCGTCCCAGACGTCTTACTTTAAACATAAAAGATAGAAATATGTATGTTTTGTATCTAATTTACTCAAATTATGAAAAACTATACATTGACATAAAACCAAAAGGATTTCCGAGCTCATGTTACGTCTTAAAATATAATTTTTCGTTTTATTTTCTGCGGTAATGAGGAATAACGATATCTAATTGGACATACTTACGAGATTGCATCAATTAGTAATGATAATGATCATAGCAATAATAAGTAAATTACTTGTAATACGTCTTAGCAATGACTTCTGATAAGCAAATAGCATAATAGAAAGGTCACTGGTGATTAAAGCACCATCATTAGTACACAAGAATAAAAGCATCGAACGTCTATGTGACAAAATCACTACAAAGTCTTGTACGCAACTGTTAACATCTAATTATATATTTTGATTAATTTTCGAAATTGTAACCATACAAAAATATGTTTAGTTTTTGTACCAACTTTTACTTATTTGTTATTTTACAAAGCGGGAGAGTCCTTCTTTTAATGATGGATTATTATTCGAAGCAGTTGGAGTCCAGTTAGGCTCTAGCCTATCAGAAGAAGACAGTGTCACCCTCAAAGAATTTTGTCGAAGATTCACCCGATCTGCTGAATGGAGATGGAAGAAATGTAAGAGAAACACCAAGGACTTCAGAAAAAACTACGAAAATTGGCTCCAAAAAGATGTTGATTGGCCCAGCTGTGTACAAACCAATCTTCTTATGCCTGAACTACAAGAAGAGTCTACTTGTTTGGAGTATTCTGCGACATCAACCAGCACCGAACTTACCTCTCCAGAATGTTCAACATCATCATCTTCAATTGGGACAATGACAAAGCACCCAAGAAAAGCCTTCGAAGACCTATCAAACAAGCAAAAGAAGAGAAGGTCTGACAGTCATAAAGGTGAAAACTCAACTGAGTTGGCTTTTACAGCGGCACAACTTTTGAAAGAGGATGGTCGAGATGATATCGCATCTGTGATTGAAAACATGCTTAAAAACCCAGAAATTGCTACAAACATATGTAGAATGATCAAGAAGCCGAATTGCTCCGCTGTATTTACACCAGAAAAAGCACTCGGACTTTTCATTTCATTAAAACTAAGTAAATGGCAATACATCACTTTAAGGGAGACTGCTATTCGAGAAGGTGCCCAGAAGCTTTATCCGTCTTACTACAAGATACAATCGGCCAAATTACAGTGCTATCCTCCGAAGTCAACCATAACTATAACGGATTCATCAGCTGAAATTAAACTTCAAGCTTTATTTGATTTAACAACGAAGAGGATACTGGATGGATTATCAAGCAATGTAGAAAACAAACAGCTGACGCTAATATATAAGTGGGGTTTTGATGGTGCTTCTAGTCAAAGCAGATATAAGCAGAAAATGGAAGGCGAACAAGATGACTCGAGCATATTCATGACATCTTTAGTACCACTTAAGTTGGTTTCTGGAGAAGACATTGTATGGACGAATCCAAAACCTTGCTCACCCTCCTATTGTCGCCCATTGATGTTCAGATTTGTGAAAGAAAGTGAAGTAGTCGTACTTGAGCAAAAAAGAAAGATAGAAGAAGAAATTAAAGCTCTACTCCCTACGGAATACAATACTTGTAAGATACATCATGCCCTGAAAATGACGATGATTGATGGGAAAATTTGTACATACCTTTCTGCAGCTAGGTCAAATGCTACATGCTATTTATGTTTGGCTAAGCCAACAGAAATGAATCGCATAAATTCTGTTACATCAAAGACGATAGCCACTGAGTTGTACGAATTTGGATTGTCACCACTGCATGCCCGCATCAATTCAATGGAATGTCTCCTACACATTTCGTACAGACTCGTCTTCAAGAAATGGGCTGCAAAGGGAGACGAACATAAAAAAATTATGAACGAGACAGAAAACAATTCAAGATCGATTTAAAGAAGAGCTAAACCTTTTGATTGATATTGTGAAGCAAGGTTCGGGGACCACAAACGATGGGAATACAGCAAGAAGATTTTTCCAGAATCCAGAAAAAACTGCAGCAATAACCGGATTGAATGAAGAGCTCGTACGCAGATTTGCCGTGATACTGCAAGCAATAACATCCGGGGAACATGTTGCTGTTTCGAATTTTAGAGAGTATGCCTTGGAGACGGCTAAAAAGTACGTAGAGTTGTATGATTGGTACTACATGCCATCAACCGTGCATAAATTGCTAATTCACGGAGCTGATATCATCGCCAGCAATGCCATTGTACCTATTGGAAGTCTCTCGGAAGAAGCTTCAGAAGCCCGAAATAAAGATTTTAGGATGTTCAGGGAACATAACTCCAGGAAGAAAAGCAGACAAGCATCCAACGAGGATATTCTCAACATGCTTATTTTATCCTCCGATCCTCTAATTACTGCAATGAGACCGACCCTGGATGCAAAGAAGAAACAGGCGTTTTTTATAGAAACGGTAGACCTACTTAAATTAGAGGAACCCCAAATTGAGGTTTTAGGTGCGTGTGACGCAGAACCTGACTGAATTAGATTCAGAAGACAGTGATTTAGAAGAATAAATTAAAAATAAAGACATATTGTAAGGTTATGGTGTTATTTTTATACTTGTTTATTATTTGTTTTTCTTTAAAGTTGTTATGGTTCTGTCAATATTTGTTTTTTTTATGTAAATAATACTAACCTATGTAAAAAAAATACTAGCAATTTGATTAAATATGACTCACCCTTTATTGAAAATGCGAAACATACATATTTCTGTGTTTAATCTTTAAATTAGGACGTCCGGAACGAACAAAAAGAATTAAAAATTTCGCCGATTTTTTAAAAAAAAACCGCACTTTAGACTGAAATATGTAGTATGTCAAAAAATCAGGAATAATTAGTAATATAACCAGCTGTAAGGATATTAGTGTTTTTTTTGCGGTTCCCGAGATATCCAGTTTTTTCGTTATAGCTCGATACATTTTTTTCGGAAAAAAATTATAACTCATACGTTTTAGTGCTAAATCACGCCAGGATCATAATTTAGCATAATAATGGCAAGCATAAGCCATTTCAAGCACAAAAACTTTAAAATGTTAACTTCGATTCCTATGTCTATGAAAGCCGATTTTCAGCCCAGTGTGGGGCGTGCCAAAGCATGAGACATCGTCACATACACACATACATACATAGGTACATACACTCGAAAAACATAACCCTCCTCTCGTTCGGCAGTCGGGCAAAAACAAAATATTTATTGTTAAAATAAAGATCATGAACAACGAACATGTTACCTACTTCTACTTATAGGTTCCCTATTTGGATAGATATTTTGTATGTAACTTAATGTAAATTGTAAACAAAAAAACAACACGTGACTTGATCATTCAGCCAATAAGATAATATACTATAGATATCTACAAAAGGTTGAATCTGAATGATCAACCAATTCACGTGGTTCTGTTTTATTTAGTTAAATACCTATCCAAACAGGGTATAAGCACCTGTTTAACAAAAAAATCTGTGAACTAAAACTAACAATATCATACCATATTTACTTACCCATGGCTGATCTTGTAGACCTTGGTTTTATCAGTTCAGTCAGTCCAGTCTGTGCGCGGCCACAGCAACTGGTAGTTGTATTCGTACTAGTATAGTAGGTATGGTAGGCGAACAAAATAATTTTACAAACACTAGCGTAGATATACACTAATCCTGTCTCCTTTACGCAAGGCTCAACTACGACATTATTAAAGGGAAAGCTTTATAAAAAGCGCTTAATGATAAGGGTAACCCTTATTAAGGGATTGCAAGGCATATGGGATAGCAGTAAGCAATTGCAAAGGGCTAGCCTTATTTTTAGCTGAGTTTTTCGATAAGGGGTAGTCAAACGAATGGGCTAGCAGTTCAAACTGGAAAGTCTTTCAATGGGTTAGCCTTGTATAAGGGATGCCCTTTGAAAGGCTTTTACCGCGGAAAGGGTTGTCCGGTCCCTGGTTTCAACAGCAAAAGCCGCAAAAACATGCCGGTCTGTGAGGCCGATGTATTTGCGGCACTTTGCTGCCTCGGCCGCTGCAGCTGCCCCACCTGCTCTCAAAGATGTAGTGCTAAGGTGGGACGGCGCCAGGGTGTCTACGCATGTGGCATCCCAAATAAGGGGCCGTCCCAGTTTCCAAGGCACTAGGGTCATACCGTCTGGCCTCTTGCCGTCGTCCCGCGCCAACCCCGGCGGTTCCAGTACGGCCGGCACGTTGGCGCTGACGAAGGCCCGACGGATGATATCATTGAGGCAGGCGTGGCGAGACAGGCGACCAGCACTCTTTGCGCAAGATAGGCCATAGTGCCCCAGGCTTCCCACCAAGGTTCCGCAGGGGCAACGATGTGGAGAAACAATGTCGGCCCCAAGGCGTAGACCGACAGCCAATCTCAAGGTGTTGCAGTCAAGGAGTGTACCGTAGTTTGTAGAGGGAAGAGCATGGAGCCATGAGCCGGCCTCCCTTTCCGACACAGCCAGTAGTCTTGCTTTTTCCTGGCTGGTGGAGCAGGAGTCCAACAGATGGGAGTGGATTTGCTTACAAATAGGTTGGTCCCAGATCTTTTAAATATGTTTGTTATTTGGCAAGTCGACACCCGGGCAAGCCATCTTCCACGCGTCCTCTGCCTCGGACAAGTACGTCACCTCGAAATCACGTAGTGATGGTCTAAGGATTTTACCTACGAGGGTGAGCGTACTATGTGCCGAGGAGAGGAACGCGGGCAGGGCAACGCTGGAAATTTGACGGATACCAAGACCTCCGAATCTGATTGGTAGAGTGGCGTTTAGGAATTGCCTATCGTTGATTTTGACGTTAATGATATTTTGGAGCTGAAGATGAAGCATGGAGTCTATGGATTCGGAATAATTTTTAAATTTCCTAAGGGGGCTGCAGCGCATAGCATAGGTAAATTTCGGAACAAACATGCAGAATCCATGCATATGGGCATTAATTTCAAGTAAACGGTCTGAAAATTCGGAGAAACGATTAATTTTGGAGTTAATGAAATCAGGAATTGATTCCTCGAATACAGGTGCACCTAGGAGGTGAAGTGAGTTCTTTTGCAGAACTTTGATGCCGGGGCAGATATTCTCGAAATTTTGTTGAAGTTGTGATTGGTTTGGCGTGTCAGCGTTGATGAAAAGTTCACACTTGTTTGTATTTAATTCCAAACCAATTAATTTAAATTTACTTACTATTATCGAAAGGTCGTTCATGACTGAACTAGCATCACCACCCAAACTTCCGTCGTCGAGGTACCAAACGTTAAATTTTGAATTTAGTGTCGAAATAACTGTAGACTAAGTTTGTGGAAGCGCCATAACATTGGTAGATGTAAGGATATATTCCAGGGCTACTGTTTTGGATTTCTGTCAACAGTGCACTTCTATCGACGGAATTAAAGGCGGTTTTCACGTCCATCTTAAGCAGTACCTGACCTTCCGGGCTATGCAGGAACGTTCGGCATGCGTGGACGGCTGCTTCACATCCACCTTTACTGCCGAATCCGAGTTGAGTTGGTTGAAATTTAGTTTCCAAGTCCGAGATTATATATTTACAACAAATTTTTGAGACTAGACGGCGAAATGTAGAACCCACAGCTATGGGTCGAATTCCGCCATCTTTTTTTTTAAAGCACATAGATGTGCGCCGTAGAGAGTGGGTACGACCGAAGAATTTACTTTGCCCGCTAGCATTAGATTGGCCAGACGGGTAATGCTGGACACTAGACTAACGTTCTGGCCTCCAGGCATGCCTGTGGTCAGATCTTTTAAATGTTGAGGTGTCAAACCATCAAGACCGCCTGCGGAGCCATTTTTAAAGGAAGCAATGGCCAACTGGACTGCGTCTTCCGAGCATTGCATGTATGGTAAAACCGAGCTGGGTGGGTCCGGAAGATCAGGTACAGAGGGCGCCGGTGGGTGTTTGCTTTGTAAAGCAATCAAAGTTTCTGGAGTGTCCGGGGCTGACGTATCGCTGGAAAAAAGAAGTTGAGCAGCACCTTTGAGATCCCCATCGTTGATTTTGGATTCTACAATTTTATGGATTTTACTAGGTTTGATAAGACATGTTGGGTTTCTTATGGCGATGTTGTAGGGTCGAGAGCAATTTATCTTGATTTTGGAGGTTAAAGATTTATTAGTGTCGGCTTTATCGACATGCAGGATGTTATAAGCGAAAGAAAAAAGGTATTCCCAGCTTGTGATAGAATTATCAGAAATACAGTTATCTATTGCCTTTGTAAGATGGGTTGCGATGGAGATCCTCGCGCCTCTTGGGATGCGTTTAATAATTGGTTTAGAATTTTTTAGAGAGTTTAGTTTGGCTGATAGGTCTGTATGATTGGATGCTGTGTGTCTGGCTGCTGATGAGGTGTGTGAAACAGGAGTGTTTTGGCTAGATGAGAGTTTATGGCACTTGCCTAGATGAATGTGCAGGCCTCGGCGTCCTTTTAAAAGTTTTGGGGCCGGACAATGGGGGCATTGAATATATTCATCCAACGACACGGCTAGGTTACAGCTGCTCCGCTGGCTGTCGGCATGCGCATTGGTAATCATAACATAGGTACACTGAATTTTAAATGTAAACACAAATTATCAACACAACAAATAAAAATATCTTTCAGTTTGACGTCGCTGTCAGGGCTCCGTCGTGTCGGGGGTCGGGGGGCGCAGCAGGTTTCTTCTTTTTCGATGTGTTTTCAGCCGGACGCGCTGAAGTCGCGGCTGGCGTACTCGAAGTATCGTTAAAAGTAGATAATTAACTCTCCATGTGAGTGTTCCGTCAGACGATAATTATAGTTCCGTACACAGATCTTGTAACGTATCCTCGAAAAAATACTGTATAGTGTCCATTGATTCCTTGTGGTTCTTATATTGTCATAAAAAGGTAAAAGGTCGGAATTCAAGGAATTTGATATTTCTGCATGTGTTCCGCAATAATTTAGCAAGATTTTGCTTGTTGTTGATCGGGTATTTTCAAAATAATAAGTATTACGAGATTTCGGAAAAATATTGACAATTATTAACCCTCAAAAAAATATTAAGATGCAAGAATTTCGTCTTGGGTAACTTTGATATGCAATTTTAAAAAAAAAACTAAAAATGATAATGTTTTTAAAACTCTTTAAAAAAATCTCTAGTCTATCCTCTTTCTAATTTGTGCAATAATGCCAAAAACCCTTGAAGGAACTTTATTAATTTGCAAATTTTGTGTAAGGGACGGAGTAGGCTCTTAATCGGCGTACAATATTTTTTGTAAACCACACGTGACACGTGCTTAGAAATGCATCAGCTGTCTCTCTCTTTCGTCAAATAAACGATAAACGATGCCAACCAGGCAATTAAATTCGATAAGCAGGTTTTTATGTAAATAGCATACTGTAAGTAGTGTAGGTAATAGTCAAATTTTAATCATTTCAAACAATAAATTCGTCTTTACAAGTCTTGCTCGAATTGACGGCATTCATTACGAATGCAGGCGTAGCATCTGTTTCTGAGTGGCTACCGCGAAACGAAAACGAACCTCATTCGTGTATCTCCGTCTTTGTCGCTCGAACTAGCATGTGCGACAGAGAGGGAGATATGCGAACGCAGTTCGTTTTCGTTTCGCGGTAGCCTTTTAGATGCTACGCGTGCGTTCGTATGATAGTCGTCAATCTGCAAGTCTTGCTTACCTACTACTCGTATTTAGCGAAAGTATGTTTTTTATCGCTTGCCGGTTACGAGCCTCGTGCGTCCCTTACACAAAATTGGCAAAGTAATAAAGTTCAATGAAGGTTTTTTGGCATTATTGTACATCATTAGAAAGAGGAAAGACTAGGGAACTTTTTAAAAGAATTTTAAGAACATTATCAATTTTAGTTTTTTTTATTATTGCAAATTAAAGTTACCCAAGACGAAATTCTTGCATCTTAATTTTTTTTTGAGGGTTAATAAAAAAATAAGTAGACATTACTTGCAAATAATTTTGACTGATAGAGCCGTACAACATTACACTACACATTCAAGTGTAAACGCGTTAGCATATAGAAAAATTCTAAATTATTTTAAAATAATACAAAAAAATACCAGTGGACACAACATTTTTTTGGAGGCCGGAAAAGATAGCTAATGACCCAACCTACCTGCTGTATTCATTTGGCAAACGATGGAGCAAACACCCTGTATAACGCAAGTACCCACTAAGAAGGGATTTGTGAAAATTCTACCCTTAAGGGGTTGAAAATATGTATGGGGATAGAGTAAAATTTAAAGTGGGAGATTTGAAACTTTGTGTATGCACTCCTTCTTACAATAGAAGAAAAGTAATTTAAGGGTTTTGGAAAACCCCCCCTTTAAATAGTGGTTATTTAGGGGTGCAATGCAAAGTTTGTATGGAGAAACTCTTTTTTTTGAGCTACAAAATTAAAACTATGAATAGTTTCAGTCCCGGGGAAGATCTAGAGTTTGTCCCGGAAATTATCCCCTAAGGGGGTGAAATGGGTTGGGTGAAAGTTTGTATGGAGCTGCGATATAAACGAATTCCACGCGGACGGAGCTAGTAAATAAATATTATTATTAATAATTATTAACAATCTTTCACAAATCGATATAGTCCCATAGTAAGCTCAATAAGGCTTGTGTTTGCGTACTAGACGACGATATATTTAATAGATATGAATACTTGAGTACATAGAAAACATCCAAGAATCAGAAACGAATATTCATGGTCATCACAGCCTTCAGCTTCGTAGGCAGCGTCACTACCCTCCAGTCTAGGCTAACCGTCAGAACTCGGCTCAGAATTAAGTCTTCACACACAATAAAAAATAACTTCGTTCTCGTGTTACATTTTGGTGCCGTGACCAGTATATTAAGAAATGATTGCCTCAAATAGTACTATACACATATGACACTACCACATATAGTCAAGCGGCCCGCTTCGTCACACGAAATGCGAGAAAACTTAACTTAGGCATGATTTGCGTTTTCTAGCTGTCAAACATCGATTCGATGATCGCGGATTTTCTGTATCTACGTAACTAAGTATTTATTCTATGACACTTAGACCGCGAGCTAGGAGCATGTAGTGGGCAGATCAATGTACGTAGGTTAAGTTACAGTCTCACAGTGTGTTATAGGAGGTAAAAAAGTGACATCCCCATTTTATTACAAATGACTGTAGTTTAGATCATTACAAATGTGAGACTAAAACTCCCGCGTTTCTAATATGTCTAGTTTTTGAGAAATTAATTTTTGAAAATCATGTTTCTGACGCTCGGAAATTACGAAAAATATTAATAATTTAAAAGTTATTGAACAGACTGTTCGTTTCGCCTAGGTGTTGGATAATCCCTTCAGACATACATTTAAGAGCAATCACCACCCCAGATATATTTGTTTTATTGATTTTGGTTTTTTTTTTTTTTCTTCCATGTTTCGCCGTAGTAGGACGCGATATTTGTATGAGAGCTTCATTATTATGTCTTCTATCTACCCTATTTTTTACAAGACTTAATTCCATGGAACTTTCAAGTAATCACCTAAACACTTTATATCCGGGTTATCTGGCCTCTAGGCTTGCCACTTCGGTATTTTTAATTTTATACTAAATTTTCTCGGGGATATCTGTTATTTTTGGTTTTGAGTTCATATGGAAGAAAATGTGGTGCCACTGCTTCGAGGACTGATTTAGTAACTATCAGTGACCCGGTTATTACTGTGGAATTTAAATTTAGGACAGAAGCAAGAAGCAAGCATCAGAATCGCGAAACAAATATTGGCGTCACGATAGAGAGAACCATACTCGCAAATCAGATAGATTAAAAACAATGTCTGATTTGTTTCATAGAGCGTTAGTCTCATCAGACAAAAGAATATTAAAAAAACGTCCCCTGCCATCTGCCGCCATAGCATTATTAAAACCACCACGGGATGCTTCTATATCACCACAGGATAAAAACGTAACACCATCATCTGACCTATGCCCAGACGACAGCTACGAGTATTATGAGGTGCAAGATGGGGCAGAGAGCCTGGAAGTATAAGAAGACATTCAATGACAATGCTTCTTATCTTGACTTGTCTTGACATACGCCCTTGAGCGCAAGAGCGTACAGATTTTTTGACTGTACAAACAGCAAACTACAAAAATGTACAAGCACATAATCTTATTAGGTATGTATAACTTATTATTTAATTTGTTACAAAAAATCATTTAACACATATCAAATCATCTAAACATCCAAACTTTCGCATTTATAATATTAGTAGGATATGTACGTTCGTAATAACGTTTTCTTTCACCACCCGTAAAAGTGCTATACTGTGTATACTATGTTAATTTTATATCCAGGTAAATCCGGATATTAGTAGTGGCAGCCCTGACCGAAAATTTTAATTGACTATAGATTAAATGTTCCATGGAATTAGTCCTTGTAAAAAATAGGGTAGATAGCAGACATAATAATGAAGCTCTCATACAAATATCACGTCCTACTACGGCGGAACATGAAAGAAAAAAAATAAAAACCAAAATCAATAAAATAATTAATACCCGGGCGACAACTTGTGAGAAGGTTCAGAGTGTTGTATCATGATGCCCCGTGGACGTCAGCTGCGGCTCCGTCGGTGGGTTGACCAGAGGCACACAAAAAAAAAATTGCCATTTACCCTCGATTTATTTTATCATCAAAAGATAGTTAATCCAATATTATGACTAAAAATAATCGTCAGCTGACTGTACAGTGGTGGAAAACCCGTCAGCTGGTCACATGAAACTGTTAAAATATATTCCTACTATAAAAGCGCGGTTAAAGCGACGGCGCCATACTAAGTCAAGCACTTTATAGCAGGCGTTAATCTGCTGATACCACATTCTGAACCTTCTCACAAGTTATCGCACGGGGGTCGATTGGTCACGAAAATCTGTTGCTATCTCGCGGGCTAACTGTTCCGTCGGACGTGGGACGAAGAAAACAACAATGATATTTCGGAGTATTTTAAGAAAAAAGTGTGTTTGCACGGAGCTTGTTTGTCAACAGATGGTACGCGCTGGATCTGCTAGTGCTATCGCAGCCGTCGCTCGGGATCGAGCTGCAGCTGCAGTCGCAGGGCTGCCCGGTGCCGGCGGCCGCGGTGGCGGCCGCGCGCGCCGCCACGCCCGCGGGCTACGCGCACGCGCAGACCGGCTTCAGCCTCACCGTGCCCAAGGTCATGGCCGACAGTTTGCAGGTATTGCGGACTGGCTGTACTCACAGCCCGTTTAGGAACACCAGCGCTGGCTGTAAAGCTAGCAACATGCGTAGCTGGCTCCATTTCGTGACAAAAGTTGTTGTGTTATTTTAATTTATTTCGTTTATTTTCTGTATTGTTTGTCACGAATAAATGTTTGAATTTGAATTGGAATTTTAGGAGAGGACGCAGCGGAATGCAATTGGGTATATTTTTGAATCAGACGTACTATCGACAACACAGCTAACTGACCATCGGTGCACCTTAAGCGCATTGTAATAAGGTTCTATATAAACACAGGATGGTCAGTTAACAGTGTTGTCGTTTGTACTTCCGAGTTTGATGTATACTTTGACAAGTATACATCAAACTCGGAAGTACAAACGACAACGATTGATGACTCAATGGACTTTGCTAAGTATGTAAACAAACACGTAATTTTGTTTTGTCACTGTTTCTCCTTGAATTTTCACATCACCTCATCAAACACCACTCAAACTATACACTATTGAACCGGTCGTTACCGTAAAAAACAAAACCATAACATGTATAACTGTATCTTGGATATTCCAAAAGTTTAAAATTGTTTCATAAGTTAGGTTAGTATGACATAATGGGATGACATTTTTGTTTCTTTTAAATTCTACAATTGTCTATGATGGGTAGTGTTGTGACTAAAGTTGGTGATATTGTAAAGCCGCTACACACTACTCAATTCACGCTCTGTACCTGCCATCGCGGTTGTGTACACTACGCGGTTGTTTTATCAGTGGGTAAAGAATTGTAGTGTTACCAGTGGGTAAAGTGGTTAAAAAAAAATTAAAAATACCTACTTGATTTTTTACTTTCGTTATTTAATATTCGATATGTTTTGACATAAAAGAGTACAGTAAGAGTCTTCCCCATTACTAGTAAATTCATCATTCAGAGACTACGAGGGCGGGATGATAATTAACTGGCCTTAGCTATTTAAAAAGTTTGAATTTAAAAATAAACTAGCGTAATTTAAGCTTCGTGTCTCTGGCTATCTGTGTTCGAAATTTGAATTTGATGGCTTAAATATTTTATCGATTTTCTGTTATTTGAAAATATATTGTGACGATTGTTTTCAAAATGGATAAAATTGAACAAAGAGCGGTGATAAAGTTTCTTTACATGAAGGGTATGAAGGGGATAGGTATTTATGAAGAGTTAAAGAATGTTTTGGGTGAATGTGCTCTTTCTCACGCCGCAGTAAAAAACTGGGTGGCTGAATTTAAAGAAAGGCCGTATAAGTGTCCAAGATGAAGCCCGCTCTGGACGTCCAAAAAGTGCCACAACTCCGGAAATGGTCTCCAAAGTGCACGATATGGTTTTGGCAGATCGACGATTGAAGTTATCAGAAATAGCTGACACTACAGGAATATCAAAGGAACGGGTACATCATATTCTAAGTGAAGAATTAAATATGAAAAAGTTATCCGCCCGTTGGGTGCCGCGATTGCTTACGCACGATCAAAAAAGAATCCGCGTGCAAAATTCGGAAGAATGTTTGGATCGTTGTCAGAAAAATAAAGCTGATTTTTTGCGTCGATTTGTAACAACAGATGAAACATGGGTTCACCACTACACGCCAGAATCAAAAATTCAATCAAAACAATGGACTGAATCTGGATGTTAGGGTCCCAAAAATGCTATGGCTGTAAAGTCGGCTGGAAAAGTTATGGCTTCCGTCTTTTGGGATGCTAGTGGAATTTTGATGATAGACTACCTTCCCAAAGGTAAAACGATTAATGGGGAATACTATGCTAATCTTTTAGATAAGCTTCATCAATGCATTCAGCAAAAACGACCAGGCTTAGCAAAAAAAAAAACATCTTCCATCGGAGAATTAAAGTATGATTTGCTGCCCCATCCACCTTATTCGCCTGATCTGGCACCATCCGACTTCCACCTGTTCCCGAAGCTTAAAACTTTTTTGGGTGGACAGAAATTTGCCACTAATGATGCCGTCATAGCCGCTGTGGAGGAGTATTTTGGAGGCCTCGAAAAGAATCATTTTATGGAGGGCATCGCAGCTTTAGAGCGAAGATGGAATAAGTGCATAGAGCTAGCTGGAGACTATGTCGAAAAATAAAATTAGTTTTAACACCGAAATTCAAGTATTTTCTACTTAGGCCAGTTACTTATCATCCCACCCTCGTATTTTAATATGGTGGTTTGTTTACATACTTAGCAAAGTTCATTGATTTTTAGTTTAGGATGAATGATGATTGTAGGATGATGATGATGTTGTTGATGATGATGATTGATGATGATGGTGTTGATAATGAAGGACGATAGTGGAGACTGGTAGAGGAAGCACGCTGACGATGATGATGAAGAGCAATTATGAAGGACGCACATGCTGATGGTAATGACTAATGATGGTGACGGATGAGGATGTTGATGTTGATGGTCACGAAAGATGATACTGGAGGATGGTGATGACGGTGTATATGATATAAATGGTTTAATATTATTATTATGAATGTGGGCTGGCTGCATTTGTCACAGTCACAGGGCGATTAGTAGAGCCAGGATGGAGCGGAAGCCATCTGGCTCATATCGGAAACAACTTCCCAGTTCCTGTCCTACCTACTTTACGCGTCGGTCAGCCCAGGCCCTTGCCTACCTCTAAGGCGCGATGTGCCCTATCGGTACGAGCGAAAGAGCTTGCTATGCGGCGAGGGCGTGCGAGCGGGATGCCAGGATTTGAATTTCCTAGCTGTCTAACATTGGTTATGTTAAATGGAGGACCTTCTGAACGGAATTACGGATTACTACCGCCCGCGCGCCGTTATCGACGACCGCTTTAGCCTAGTTGGTGGCAGTGACCCTGCCTACGAAGCAAGAGGTCCTGGGTTCTAATCCCGGTAAGGGCATTTATTTGTGTGATGATCACGAATATTTGTTCCCGAGTCATGGATGTTTTCTATGTATTTTAAGTATTTATTTATATATATACACGTATGTACCATCGTAGTCTAGTACCCATAGTACAAGCTTTGCTTAGTTTGGGACTAGGTCGATTTGTGTATGATTGTCCCCAAAATATTTATATTTGTGTTTATTATTTGGCATAGACACTAGTTTTACGAAAGCGACTCGGATCTGACCTTCCAACCCAGAGGGAAAACGACGTTATTGGGGCTACACCGGTTTCCTCACGATTTTTTCCTTCACCGAAAACCTAACGGTAAATGTTCCGCACATAAGTTCCAGGAAACTCATTGGTACGAGCCGGGATTCGAACCCACGACTACCGCTTGACAGCCGCATGCCTGAACACTAGGCTACCGTAGCTTCGAAACAACGAACTAATATGATGACTAATTACCCGACTGCGTCAGAGGGTTATGTTGTTGTAATGTTTTATTGGCTGCATTGTCAGGTGACCTCTGTTGGCTGCTTCACGCTAATATGAGATAATCCGTAAACACAGATATGCTTAACGTATAGATATGAAATCTTTTATACTGATAAATTATTAAACTAGGTATTCTTAATATATTTATTTACCTTTTATCTACCATAAAACGGTGAATTCGACGTTTGGCTCTTCACTAATTCTTTCGAAATTTTACCTATGTATATTTTGACATCGACTCGATGGTCGACTAAGGGACCAGGGTTGAAGTGTGTTGTGGGCGATGGGCTAGCAACCTATCACTGCAATATCACATTTTGTCGATCTTTGTGTGTGGGTATACCACATTTATGCTAAAAGCGGCGCTGGAATATACGTTTCATGTGCTCTGCCTACTCCTTTTGGGAATAAAGGCGTGAATGTATGTATATGTATGTATGTATAAACTATTTTGGATATATTGGATTTATAGAACAAGTTGGTCTGTGTCTGGCATTTGCTGTTTTTTCGGGTTCTGTACCCAAAGGGTAAAAACGGGACCCTATTACTAAGGCTCCGCTGTCCGTCCGTCCGTCCGTCTGTCCGTCTGTCACCAGGCTGTATCTCATGAATCGTGATAGTTAAACAGTTGAAATTTTCACAGATGATGTTATTCTGTTGCCGCTATAACAACAAATACTAAACACAAAATAAAATAAATATTTAACACGTTCACAACCAAGAACCCGCCTGGTAGGCACTCGTAATGTTTGCTCAGATGCCGGCTCAGCCCGCTAGGCGGGCGTAGCTATAAACCTACACGCCTAGCGAGTTCTGTCGGTTTCTGGTGTATTGTTCCATTTTTAGTCCGGTTGCGAAAGTGTTAAGGGGGCTCCCATACAACAAGCGTGTTTTTTTTGCCGTTTTTATATTTAATTTTATAGATAATGGTACGGAACCCTTCGTGCCCGAGTCCGACTCGCACTTGGCCGGTTTTGCATATGCTTTTTCCCAGTAATGGCTACAATACGGCATAATGTCGTGGGGCAAATTCTAAAGACCTAATTAGCATATTTGCAATTTGATGACGGTTCCCTTATAATCTAGGGTTTATGTCCGCAGGTTCCGCACTCGCGATGGCACGAAGCCAGCACGGGAGTGAGTCGGCGGGAGCTCCTGCAGTTGGCGGCGCGCTCCCTCGCCGGCTCCTACAAAAGATTACTAGCGGTTTCTGCCGCTGAAATATGAACGACAGAGGTTGGTATAGTTTGAACGGTCACTGTTTCGTGTCATTAAGAGTCCGCAGTAAGCTCGATTCTACATACAAAACGTAGTTACGCTCTCATTTTAAAACTACGTTTTGGATTGTAACGAAACTTTGCATGTACAGTCAAGGAATTTAATTTAGGACCCACTTAAGGTTGACAATCCTGTCGATTTGTATTGGACTACAAAGAATATTTTTGCGAAAAGGGTCGTAAATTAAATTCCTTGACTGTACAATGTCATGAGGTATATCCAGGTCTGTAATTATTTTATGTAGCTTCAGATACCATAGAAAAAAACACAGCTAATTTAAGTTTTTCATACAAAACTCGTTTTCGCTCTTTGTTTTATAAACTGGAACCCTTAAAAACTAATTACAGACATAGATATACCTCATGTCATTGTACATGCAAAGTTTCGTCACAATCCAACACGTAGTTTTAAAATGAGGACGAAACTCCGTTTGTATGGGAAGGTGAAATTTGGCCGAGCTTACTGCGGACTCTTAACACGGTCAGTGCCAGGAACCCGCGTAGCGCTACGAAATCTTTGGCACACAATGTGTTAATACCACGATGGTCGCATGCAAATGCGCCCCATGGTAAGCTAACATAGATTCTTCCTAATTCAAGAACTCTTCAGAACTCTTAAAATATTATCGGTTAGTTAGTTATTAGTCCATGTAGCGATTCCGGTTTCTCTGTAGTAGCAAATGCATTTCATTGTTCATGGAAAGGAAATTTGAAAATGTGTCTGCATGTAACATAACGAAATACTAAATTAAAGTCAATCTTGCGTGCCGGGGTCGTCACCAGGTTGAGGGCGAAATATCTACATTTAACTCGTATATTCCTCTCTCCTCATTTTAAGAATAATGTAAGACATAAGACATTTATTCAGCAAAAAGGTTTACACGAAGATATCACAAGTACCAGTCCCTGCACTAGGCTTTACCTGTATCGCAGGAGACCGCAAATGTAAGTGTTTAATTACGATTAATATAATCCATTCGCCCCAGTGGTCATGAATTTACACTACAATACAATACAAATATTCTTTATTAGCTTCTGCCCGCGACACCGTCCGCGTGGAACTCGTTTATATCGTAGCTCCAAGTCTATACAAACTTTCACCCCTCATTTCACCCCCTGAGGGGATGATGTCTCTATACCAAGTTTCATCTGAATCGGTTCAGCGGTTTAAGCGTGAAGAGGTAACAGACAGACAGGCACACTTTCGCATTTATAATATTACTAGCTTCTGCCCGCGACTCCTTCCGCGTGGAACTCGTTTATATCGTAGCTCGATACAAACTTTCATCCCCCATTTCACCCCTCAGGGGGTAATTTCCGGAATAAAAACTATCCTATGTCCTTCCCCGGGATGAAAACTATCTCCATACCAAATTTAATCTCAATCGGTTCAGCGGTTTAAGGTAACAGACAGACAGACAGACACACTTCCGCATTTATAATATTAGTATGGATTAGTATGGAAGTATGGATGGATTGCTTACCAAAAATAGTACATGATGCAAAAACAAGTAAATTAAGCATAAACAATGGTAGACAACAGGCGGTCTTATCGCTTACGACGATATCTTCCAGACAACCTTTGAGTAGTTACAAAACTATACCTGCTTACAAAACCTAACCAGAAATTTTGCGCTGGGAAAAGTTTGTAATTTGCACTGTTTTGGAATTTGTAATGCAACTGGCAATTTCAGTTAGTACGATAATAGCTTATCTGTTTCAGACTAAAAAAACCCTGCTAAAGTAAAACACATGTTTTTGATAGGGTTTGTATAAAATTCCGTAATATGGCCGTCTCTCACAAAATTCTAGCCAGGTTATACAAATGAAGTTGTCACTGAAATTAAGATAGCGATAAGTAGATGTAACTACCAATGGTTTGGTGCATATAACGGCTATTATTTGAGCACGGTTTAGGCACTGGTCCCACCGCCGGCTAGTAAGCTAGAAAAGTTGGGCGAGTAGCATTACATTGCGGATCTGTAAAGGTCGATTGGTCACACTGTGCCTGGTCAGCACGCAATGAACCGTTACTCGCCCAACTTTTCTAGCTTACTAGCCGGCGGTGGGACCAGTGCCATAACATGTTTCGGTGATAAATTGTACTGAAATAACAACTGCCAAACGCAACGCGGTTAAAAAAAGTAATTAAAATATTTTTTTTGTTTCAGAAAAACTAATGGAATTATGCAGAGGAATCTTAATTTGACTGATGTACCTAGTAAACAAATATAAAAAAGACAAAAAAATATACTTTAACGTATACCAGATGCTCTATCGAAAGTGTTCCTTAAATTAAAACGACTTTTGGTTAAGTATAGGTGATTTAGCATGTCACTATATTAAAAGATCTAAGAGTCCAAGTTGGCTTTTTATTAAAATGTACCTATATTCGAATTCGAAGACAGTGGACCCGATTCTACAGTGGCCTCTTAACTTACTTATTTTATTTACGTGTCGCTAAAACACTTTGCTATTCTATGAGCAGCTGTCATAATCAAATGACAGCGCTAATTTGAATCTGACGTTTCTTATTTCAGGCGGTCTATACAACTTACTTAGCTGCCTAAATGCTATTCTAAATATGTCGTTTTTAATCTGCCGCCTAAATTATGTCTAAAAATTAGAAAATTTAGTTTTAGGCTAGTTAAGCTATGTGCACGTAGAATCGGGTCCAATGCACACTTGTATATGGTCTAAATATTAAAATATATCATGTAATTGAATTTTTTTTATAATTCTGGAAAATTGTTAATAAGTTATATTATATATTTGTGGCTTCGACGTAAATGCATACTTCTACAAGATGTTTGACAGATGTTTTTATTCATAAATTAGACATATTTAATATGAAATGGCTTAAAGCACAACTGTTGCATCAACATATTCTTTACCTACTCTAAAATTAACTGTAATACAAGAAATTATATATTTAATCTTTATTGGTAAGTTAAATACTAATTTTAAGATTGTAATATAATAGAGTTATACGAATACATTATATGAAAGAATAAATTGTTGTATGTTGGGGCAGCAAAAAGTATTTTGGTTTTGAAATCGTAAACTACCTACTAAACCCACAACAACTACAAGGAGCAAAAAGATTAACTTTAGTTAACTGAATTTTAATCATGAGACCAGAGAGAGTAAAGGATTGGACAGATTGACCCAATGCCTGGTCCTGCGCTACCCGCATCCAGTCAGGGGCGTATTTTGAAATTCGGCGCCCCGGGCCGGGCCAAAAGCAAAGAAAATGCAATCGGTCAGCGGCGGCTACGCCGCCCCTGGCGGGTTGGCGCCCCGGGCCATGGCCCGGATGGCCCTAGGATAAATACGCCCCTGCATCCAGTAGACTCACGCGACACTTACTTTGTCAATTTTCATACAAAAAGCTATAACGCTTTTCACCCCGTAAAGATTTTTATAATTTTTGGATATGTTGTAGATAAAATGAAAAACTAGGGCTGTACGTTTTGATTTTTAAGAAATATTGCTTACGTTAAAAGTTATATGCTTCTAAAAACCTTTTGACTTAAAAACATTGTCTATCGTTTTTTTTGTAATTAATCTAAACCGATTTACTAAAAAAGGTAAACGTTTATATAGATTAAAGTGTACTAAATCCAATAATACCAAAATTGTTTCATTTCATAAAGGTTTAGGGGGGTAAAAACGTTATCACCCGAAACAATATTTCAACAAGGAAATGTAGGCACAGGACTTGCAACTCTCTATCGCTCGCGCCAGGAGGGAGGCAGAGCGGTGTGAAACAGATAGCATTTTTTAAAATACCTACTCGCGCCGCGTATCGGCACTTCACAATCGACAAATCGATCAAACAAAAAGAAGAGGGAAGTATACCTTTGGAATACTACGTACTCCGTCCATACAAAAAGAGAAAATCTCAATGATTTTTTAGTAGGTAGGACTAGGTTTATAGGTTTTCCTTTTTTCCAAAATTTGCAAAAAGTGAAATTTTGATGACACCTAATTTTTTTTAAATAGCGAAACCTATAAACCTAGATATTATTATGCTGAAGCGATCGACATCAAAATAAAAGTGTTTTGTTAAGATTTAGTTCTAAATTTCATATAAAACGTACCTATTGTCAGTCGCGAGCTGATAGCTATACTTCCCTCATAAGTTTAGCGATTCGGAGGGCTATATCGGTTACCTCGGTTTTGCTGCGGATAGACCTTATTTCTGATCCGATCACGCAGAGAAACTTCCAGATAGCCCTTTCCATTGCCCTTTAGGTGACTTTTAGCCTTCTTATGAGGCCCGAAGTAAGCGACCACGTTTCAGTGCCATACGTCATCACTGGCAACACACACTGATCAAAGACCCTATCTATATTGGCCGAAAAGATGTGCCGTAGCGTAGCCGTGATAGTGCCGTGCCGAACGCTGCCCAGCCGAGTCGGATTCGATGATTGACCTCTTTCTCAAAGTAGGGCCTACCTAACTGGACTGGACAGTCTGTATATATAATCGTCTACAACTTCGAGCGCAAAGCGTTGACTATCTATAGACGTGCAGATAAAAAACATTGACACCACGAATAAACGCCCACCTCTGAGTCCTCTGACCGTCTAATAGCCGCGTCCAAACGGCCGAGCGCGGCGGACAGCATACGGTGCATATGATAAAGCGAAATAGACAGCGTCTATCCCGCTCAATCTCATAGATTATGCCATGTACCCCTAGTAGCATTTTCGTTGGCATTTCGTTGGGCCAACTCGGTGATCAATGGCCCAACGTGGTGCCAACTTAAAATGCTACTAGGGATGCAGCCAACCACGCTTGAACGCTTGGACGCGGCTATAGACGGCCGAAGGTGTTTAATTTTTTAATGTAACAATCATTAAAATTAAAATTCGGGAATGTGCTCCTTTAGCCCCGCTATCTAAGCCTAATATGACACACTTTTCGAGCATGATAAGTGAAAAATTGAAACTGTAGAAAGATAACTTATTTTATTAGACTACAAAAAAAATCTTTCAGCGTTTTTGAATGATCCACCCCCAAAGGATAAAGGAGTGCAAAATTTGTATTCATAAGTGAAACTTTTTTTGAGCGAGACACTTGAAACTGTTGAAATTAAGATTACTTATTAGAGTACATAAAAGTACCTACTTTCAGCGCTTCTGAAAATTCTACCCTTAGGAATTTTGTAACCTAGGCCAGCCTGTGTATTAAAAGACTACAAACTAATTTCAGAGTTTTTTTAATTCTACCCCTAAAGAAGGTAAAAGGGGGTTCAAAGTTTGTATGGAGAGCATGAAATGTTTAAAGTAAGAGATTTGTAACTTCGGTCTTAGACTGTTTGTTTCAAAACTAGAAAAAAAATTTCAACATGATTTGAAATTCATCCCCCAAAGGGGTTAAAAGGGGATTCAAAGTTTATACGGAGAGCAAGATATTTTTAAAGAAAGAGATTTGTTACTTCGGTTTTAGACTGTTTATTTAAAGATTATAAAACAAACGTTAGCGTTTATTGAAAGTCATCGCTTATGGGGGAGGGGGTTCAAAGTTTGTATGGATGGACAATTTTTTATTATTATATTAGAAAACTAAATTCCGCGTTTTTTAAATTGATTCCATAAGAGAGTTAAAAGACATTCATCCTCTAAAGGGGTTAAAAACATACATACGCTTGGGGTTCAAAGATTCTGGAATCCTTCCCTTCGTTCTGGATTCAATCAGTCACCATCGTTACAATATACCATTTTGCTCCCTAGTAATACAATCTACTATAAAGGTTTCTTCTCTATGTGGTCTGACAAACATGCAGGGAGCAAAACTGAATTTTGCTCCTTTAGGCAAAAAAGACAGATTGAAAAAAGAAACAGAGGGATCAAAAATAAGTTTTGCTCCCTATAAACGGGCTAGAAAAAACTTGTTTTCTAATAGAAGGAGTGAAAATGATATTCCGTATATAAGTTCCGAAAAACTCAACTCCTTGCTACGAGCTGGGATTCGAACCCATGACCGCCGTTTGACAGCCGCATGCTAGAACCACTAGACCACCGTAGCTTTAACCTATGACCAATTGCTAAGGAAGACGTTTGAGTCATCCCGCCGTCTCTGTCTAGGCCTGCCCTGTCGGCGTCGCCCTTGCAGCTCGACTTGGCAGCTGCCCTCCATCCGGATGCATGCGATAGCCATGATCAGCCCAATCTCCACCCTTAAAGGTAACTATGTAGGTACATATTAAGAAATTACGACTTTTCCATAAAGTAGTATACAACTTCGGTCTTAGACTGTTTGTTTAAAAACTAGAAAACAAATTTCAACGTGATTCGGCATGGGTATATAAATCAATCACGCCAACAAAACAGTACAGTAAAACCTAGATAAAACATTTTTTTTAGGGTTCCCTACACCTAAAGCAGGGTTGTAATTTTTTTCTCTCGTTCAACCCATGGTGTGAGGTATCGTTGGATAGCTCGTTCAAAAATATGATTGGTTTTTTGAGTGATTCGTTCGGGAGATATTGGGCTTTAAAGCCCTAATTTTTGTTAGAGTCATGTGTCGCCCCCCCTGCCGGCTAAATGGCTACTACTAGGGATGAGAAAAAATTCGTGGTAGTAGTACATATAATGAATTTAAAAGGAAAACTATCACGGACAATTAGGCATAAGTAGTTACCGAGTAGGTAATAGTCGACCAACTTAATGTGAGAAAGAGAAAGGCCAATTTTCGTACCAATTCGGCCGACGCAATCGCACCGCACGTCGATGTAACTAAGACAGACATGCAACTAAGGAACCCTACACTGTGCGTGGCCCAACACGCACTTGACCGGTTTTTTAAAAATTGATTCCATAAGGGGTCTAAAGACATTCATCCTCTAAAGGGGCTTAAAAACATTCATACGCTTGGGATTCTAATATTCTGGAATCCTTCCCCTCGTTCTGGATTCAATCAGTCACCATCGTTACAATATACCATTTTGCTCCACAAATACATATTGTAGGCACGTGGCGTTGATCCGAAGTAGGTACACTTTTACATCGATAAGTTTTATGACGGTCGATCATATCTATTTAAAAGTTCGCGCTTAAATTTATGGACGCTAATGTCGCCGATTACTACTCTAATCCCGTAATAAACTACTTACTGTTCGATATTCAGATTATCGATTCAAAATGGTATAAATATTGAGAGTGGGGAAGCGAATATCAAATCGTTCAGCGATTCGGTAAGTACCAATCGTCTTAGAAAAATAATTAAATTAATTAATTGTTATGCACATTAATACTTTGTGCTACTATTTAAAGTTTGGAACATCTCAATTTATTTAAGTAACTTAACTTTTAAATATTGGTATGGATTAATCGAGTGGGATGCAGCTATCTATTAGAATGTGATAGTTCCTACCTACCCATCTAATATACATACCCTGTAATATTGTAAAGGTCTTTCTAACTCTAGAAAATATCTGCGTAGTTTATGATTGACTAGACACATTTTGAAGTTTCGGGGTCTAAATCTGCTTCAGCCATAGTAACTAATCATGATGTTGTAACAGTCCTATAACAGTCCTATAAAAACTTTAGAAGTGAAAGTAACTACTTAATACAGATACATTTATAGTAATCCTATAGAGGTCTGCGTCAGGGCCGAGCCTTCAGCTTAAAAGCCGCTTAGCGCGCCTTATTTCTGTTTTACCTGCATAGTGGAATAACACATTAATTTGTTTATGCTTTTAGACTTCCCCAGCTAACATATTCTTACCATATGCTTATAACTTTTTCAGAATAAATATATTTCACCATGAAATTCTTCGCCGTATTCGCTGCCGTCCTGGCCATCTCGGCCGCCGCGCCCACCACCCAATGGACCCTCAGCGACCTGTCGAACGCCATCCAGAACCCGGCCACCCCCTACGCTCTCCTTCCCTACCTCGAGCAAGCCCTGAACACCATGATGTCTCAGCTCTTCGCTGGCGAGCCCATTGTAAGTTGTCCATAGCTATATTAGTTAGTTGAGCACTTAAAATTAATGATCCTTTTCAGTCTATTTATTCGCGATAAACTCGAGAGCCGTAGAGACTTACTGTTCTAAGAACAATATTAGAACAAGGCACTTGTCCCACCGCCGGCGAGTTTAGAGTGTTACTACGTGCTACTCGCTCAAGCTAAGTAGTTGAGCACTTAAAATTAATGATCCTTTTCAGTCTATTTATTCGCGATAAACTCGAGAGCCGTAGAGATTTACTGTTCTAAGAACAATATTAGAACAAGGCACTTGTCCCACCGCCGGCGAGTTTAGAGTGTTACTACGTGCTACTCGCTCAAGCTAAGTAGTTGAGCACTTAAAATTAATGATCCTTTTCAGTCTATTTATTCGCGATAAACTCGAGAGCCGTAGAGATTTACTGTTCTAAGAACAATATTAGAACAAGGCACTTGTCCCACCGCCGGCGAGTTTAGAGTGTTACTACGTGCTACTCGCTCAAGCGAGTAAAAGCTAGTAAGAATTACTATGAGAGTACTTCGCTACTCGCCGGCGGTGGGACAAGTGCCCAATTCTTGCCGGGGGCTATAAAACATGTAAACGTCACCTTCGGAATTTCGAAATAAACAACTCCGTGTTTTAGCCTAGACGAGACAAACGTAATGTTTCTGAAAATGTAGTGTTTCGTTGTTCGATATCCTAACAACGCCCGATCCTAGCTACACTACCAATACCATTGAGTTCAAGGGATTATGCAAGATTTTTATGCAGCAATACAACTGACCTACTAAGTAACTACATTATAGCACGTTACAGTTGGTTTTAAGCCAAGCCCTTTAGATAAATACCACAGTTTTTAACACACCTCTCATGTGTTGATCGGTGTCACATGATAATGATAAAGCAGATAACGACAAGAGGGAAGCGTTAATTCACACAACAATATCGTGCGTGTTTACTCGAAAATAACAGTTTCGACATGTATGCATTGTAGCGGCATTGGCATTCTTTCATTTCTATTAGGTGCTCTTGTAAATTTTGAGAAGGATGTTATACAACAGATGGCGATAATTTTGCTGAACAAGATAAATAATCTATCTCACGTGGGTCCCCGTTTCCGATCAAAATCATAATTATTCCATGATGTGTTTTGCATGCAAACGTCTTAGAACGAGCGCTCAAAATGCAATTAGGATGTGAAAGAGACGAACCGAATTGCCCTGGTTGGAACTATAAACACTAATTTGACGACCGCTTTAGCCTAGTTGGTAGTGACCCTGCCTACGAAGCAAGAGGTCCTGGATTCGAATCCCGGTAAGGGCATTTATTTGTGCGATGAGCACGAATATTTGAAGTATGTTTATCGTCGTCTAGTACCCATAGTACAAGATTGTCCCCTAATAATTATTTAATTTAATCTGTACCAAATATGTCTTATGGAAGGTGTCAATGTTACAGGACTCCGTTGTCGTCGCTACCCCCGCTGGTCTCCTGCCCGTGGAGGCTATCGCCTCCCCCGCCCCCGTCGCGCCCACCACCCAATGGACCCTCAACGACCTGTCGAACGCCATCCAGAACCCGGCCACCCCCAACGCTCTCCTTCCCTACCTCGAGGAAGCCCTGAACACCATGATGGCTCAGCTCTTCGCTGGCGAGCCCATTGTAAGTTGCCCATAGCTATATTAGTTAGTTGAGCACTTAAAATTAATGATCCTTTTCAGTCTATTTATTCGCGATAAACTCGAGAGCCGTAGAGACTTACTGTTCTAAGAACAATATTAGAACAAGGCACTTGTCCCACCGCCGGCGAGTTTAGAGTGTTACTACGTGCTACTCGCTCAAGCTAAGTAGTTGAGCACTTAAAATTAATGATCCTTTTCAGTCTATTTATTCGCGATAAACTCGAGAGCCGTAGAGATTTACTGTTCTAAGAACAATATTAGAACAAGGCACTTGTCCCACCGCCGGCGAGTTTAGAGTGTTACTACGTGCTACTCGCTCAAGCTAAGTAGTTGAGCACTTAAAATTAATGATCCTTTTCAGTCTATTTATTCGCGATAAACTCGAGAGCCGTAGAGATTTACTGTTCTAAGAACAATATTAGAACAAGGCACTTGTCCCACCGCCGGCGAGTTTAGAGTGTTACTACGTGCTACTCGCTCAAGCGAGTAAAAGCTAGTAAGAATTACTATGAGAGTACTTCGCTACTCGCCGGCGGTGGGACAAGTGCCCAATTCTTGCCGGGGGCTATAAAACATGTAAACGTCACCTTCGGAATTTCGAAATAAACAACTCCGTGTTTTAGCCTAGACGAGACAAACGTAATGTTTCTGAAAATGTAGTGTTTCGTTGTTCGATATCCTAACAACGCCCGATCCTAGCTACACTACCAATACCATTGAGTTCAAGGGATTATGCAAGATTTTTATGCAGCAATACAACTGACCTACTAAGTAACTACATTATAGCACGTTACAGTTGGTTTTAAGCCAAGCCCTTTAGATAAATACCACAGTTTTTAACACACCTCTCATGTGTTGATCGGTGTCACATGATAATGATAAAGCAGATAACGACAAGAGGGAAGCGTTAATTCACACAACAATATCGTGCGTGTTTACTCGAAAATAACAGTTTCGACATGTATGCATTGTAGCGGCATTGGCATTCTTTCATTTCTATTAGGTGCTCTTGTAAATTTTGAGAAGGATGTTATACAACAGATGGCGATAATTTTGCTGAACAAGATAAATAATCTATCTCACGTGGGTCCCCGTTTCCGATCAAAATCATAATTATTCCATGATGTGTTTTGCATGCAAACGTCTTAGAACGAGCGCTCAAAATGCAATTAGGATGTGAAAGAGACGAACCGAATTGCCCTGGTTGGAACTATAAACACTAATTTGACGACCGCTTTAGCCTAGTTGGTAGTGACCCTGCCTACGAAGCAAGAGGTCCTGGATTCGAATCCCGGTAAGGGCATTTATTTGTGCGATGAGCACGAATATTTGAATTATGTTTATCGTCGTCTAGTACCCATAGTACAAGATTGTCCCCTAATATTTATTTAATTTAATCTGTACCTACGAGTATATGTCTTATGGAAGGTGTCAATGTTACAGGAGTCCGTTGTCGTCGCTACCCCCGCTGGCCTCCTGCCCGTGGAGGCTATCGCCTCCCCCGCCCCCGTCGCGCCCACCACCCAATGGACCCTCAACGACCTGTCGAACGCCATCCAGAACCCGGCCACCCCCTACGCTCTCCTTCCCTACCTCGAGGAAGCCCTGAACACCATGATGGCTCAGCTCTTCGCTGGCGAGCCCATTGTAAGTTGACCACAGCTCTGTAAGTAGTTGAGCACTTAAAATTAATGATCCTTTTCAGTCTATTTATTCGCGATAAACTCGAGAGGCGTAGAGACTTGATTGTAAGAACAATATTAGAACAATTCTTACCGGGGGCTATAAAAAATGTAAACTTCACCTTCGGAATTTCGAAATAAACAACTCCGTGTTTTAGCCTAGACGTGACACACGTAATGTTTCTGAAAATGTAGTGTTTCTTAAATCATAGTTCGATATCCTAACTATAACTATAGCAATAGTATACTTGCTACACTAATTTGAAGGTTATTCAATTCTTCAATTATTCGCATACCATTGAGTTCAAGGGAGCTTATGCAAGATTTATATGCAGCGATACAACTGACTTACTAAGTAACTACATACACACACATACACATACTACACGTTACAGTTGGTTTTAAGCCAAACCCTTTAGATAAATACCACAGTTTTTGACACACCTCTTAGGTATGTGTTGATCGGTGTCACATCATAATGATAAAGCAGATAACGACAAGGGGGAAGGGTTTACTCACGTCCTGGGTTCGAATCCCGGTAAGGGCATTTATTTGTGTGATGAGCACGAATATTTGTTCCTGAGTCATGGATGTTTTCTATATATTTAAGTATTTATTTATCTATATAAGTATGTTTATCGTCGCCTAGTACCCATAATATACCTACGATTGTCCCCTAATATTTTTAGTTAATTTAATCTTTACCTATATGTCTTATGGAAGGTGTCAATGTTACAGGAGTCCGTTGTCGTCGCTACCCCCGCTGGTCTCCTGCCCGTGGAGGCTATCGCCTCCCCCGCCGCCGTCATGCCCGTGATCGTTGCGGAGCCCGTCGCCCCCGCCCCCGTCGGCGCCGTCGACCCCACCCCCGCCGCCGTCGTCAATGACGCCGCCGGCAGCCCCCTCGTCCAGATCATCGTCAACATCAAGTCGTCCGAGGCCGCTGCTGCTCCCGTAAGTCAAAACCATGAACCGCCTGTTAAATCTTATATCACATATCTTCAAAATGGTAGGTAACTATTTTATTTTTAATTCTAGGAGGCTCCCGCCACCGCTGTCGAGCCCTCCCCCGTTGCCGTCCCCATGCCCGTCATCGTCGTTGACGAGGTCTCCAAGCCCGAGCCTGTCATCGTCGTCGATGAAGCCGAGCAGCCCGAGGCCGTGGTCATCGCCCCCGAGCCCGTGGTCATCGCCCCCGCCCCCGCCCCCGTCGTCATCCCCGAGGCTAACCCCATTGACATCATCGCCGTCGGTACCCCCGAGGTCAACCCCATCGACCTCCTGCAGCCCGTGCCCGTTGCCGTCGGCGCTGGCGACTCCCAGGGAATTATCGTCTAAAGGAGAAAAGAATTTTATGGAAAATATATTAATTTGATTTTGTACTGAATTCTTTCTTTTCATTTCTACAAAACTGGTAATTTGAGTGACAACCAATGCAATAAATTACAATTAAAGCGTCAATCAAATGGTCGTCGTTCTCTTAAGTGCAACCGCCGCCGTACGCCTATTTACATATAATCATTTTGCAGTGTATTAGTTGGTTGTAGAACTGACTTCTAGATCTCTAATTTCATTATAATATGCGCTATTGTAGTCCAGCAGAGGCTCTAGTATAAGTTTTACCGAAACAAAACGTTACGACCGCGTTCGCGTTTAGCTGTCAAATCCCATACAAATTGAGGGTAAAACGCAAACGCGATCGTAAAGTTTTGTTTCTGTAAAACTTATACTAGAGCCTCAGGTCGACCACGTAACGCATTGTACGCGTGTCAGGTAGATCTAAATGTCACTTTTTATATGGAAAAATTACACTTATAAATTGTCCTAACGCGCGTTCGGAACGTTACGTGATTACCCCTCGGTATTACATTGGTCCATTAAAGCGCAGCTGATACCAGAGTTGAGAATTAGACTGCAGAGGATCATCACTTGGACAATCATCCTCAGTTGTAAAATATTTTCATTTCCAGATAAGATATAATTTGACACCTGACTTTGGCAATGCTGTAGGACAAATATTATTCTCAAAGGCGTGTCATCTGAATCATCCGTGACTGTTAGGAGCTATCGGGAATCAACTGCGCCCAATCGGTTTTGGAAGTCGATGACTTGACTGGCATAACTACATCTATTGTTGTATTTCTCTATACCTTCCTGAACAGTTGAGTTGCTAGCTACCAACTCATACTTTATGTAGGATATTGTAGGGTTGAAATTGACATCCAGAGATCACAAGAGAGAGTTGAAGTTCACTTTAAAATTGATTTGCAGTTTTTGCACTCAAACACACTATATGTGCATTACAGATAGTAAAGTAAGGAATTTTGATAATACAATCTAATCATGTTGCAAAATATCTTATTTATGACATTTGTGATCAATGCAATTTTGAGAAGCTTGAGTTGTCCCATTTCACGTGAAAATATGACTGCATTTTAGCAGCCCTTATCAGATCGGACACGAGTTCACATGAATCACGCGAAATACGAGTATGTAACCACTAGCGAATTTTATCGGGACGTCAGATAAATTGCGTCTAGATATCGACCGATGACAAGCCCAAACCAACCTGATTGTGATTCGTTTATAAGCGTGGCGTGTGTCGCGGTGCCGACAGTCGCAATTGTGCCAGTGATATCCTGTGCTGTCCCGATTTTCCTTATATGTGAGTACCTACCTGCGTTTCAAATATTGGAAATACATTGTCATATATCACACATAAGTTTACATATATATACATACATTTATTTCCCGGAGAGGTAGGCAGAGAATACAGATTTCCACTTGCTACGATCTTGACAAACCTTTCTTGCTTCATTCACTTTCATTACCTTCTGGATACATACTCGTCGGTTTAGGGTACTCTTGACCTGACATTTCTTCAGGATTTCTCCGATATAAAACACAAGGATAAAGGAGTTTAAATCATAAAAATCTAAATACCTATGTGTATTTACCAAAAGATACAACCATGTACATGTTATACGGAAATTACAGTGATACCCACACTAGGCAACGCCGGTATCGTGGGTTTCAATCCAGAATTAATCCAGCTGTGGCTTTCCAATGACTTATTAGGGATAAGGTCGCTATTGTACTTTGATCTTATGGGACATGTAAATATTTGCTTGAACATGTTATTATCCTGCTCCTACTAATATTATAAATGCGAAAGTTTGGATGTTGGGATGTTTGGATGTTTGTTACTCAATCACGCTTAAAAAACGGCGATTTGAATTAAATTTTGCACGAAGATAGCCTAGAATAAAATATGGGATAGTTTTTATCCCGGGTTACGCAGACGAAGTCGCGGGCGGAAGCTAGTGTACAATAAAGTGCTGTGTGTGCAATTCATACATACATACGCACTACACTACTATAATATGCTGACTTACGGTTATTTTATTTATTTATTTTGGTTCACCAACAATTGTTTACACTATCAAAATTATATTAACTAAGTAGGTACTATTGCTAAGTGTAACAATCACTTAAAGGTAAACACCGCATGCACTATATAAAAAAAGCCTTAAAATTAACTAACCAAAATTATACACAGGTTTTTGCTTAACTTATTTTCCTCTACTGTCAGGAATTTGGGTATCACCATGGATCAGACGCTTTCTTGGTCACCCCATATAGCTGAGGTGAGTCAGAGGATCTTTAGATCCCTTCACTCCCTAAGGCGTCTCCAGAATTTCCTTCCTCTTCGTACCAAGTTGACCCTTACTCAATCTCTTTTGCTTCCTCTTCTGGACTATGGTGATATTGCGTTTCTGGACCTCAACGAGGAGCTGCTTGATAGGCTGGAGCGCCTGCAAAATGTATGTATCAGATATATTTTTGGTCTACGCAAGTATGATCATATCTCTGAATTCCGCTCTAAGCTTCGATGGTTACCGATTCGCCGGCGCAGGGACGTGCATATCCTGTCATTACTTTTCAACACACTGTTCAGCCCTACTTCCCCTCCTTATCTTTCTGAGCGGTTTAACTATATGGCAGACGGCAGTGGCCACCGCTTGCGGTCGAGTGCTAACCTTACTCTTGCTGTACCGTCTAGAAAGACGCGAACATACTCCAGATCTTTTACCGCGCACGCTGTTAAGTTGTGGAATGAGTTGCCTTTGTCGCTGAGACAGTCGCGGTCTGTTGCGTCACTTAAGATGAATTTGAAGAAGTTGTGGCTTTCCAATGACTTGTGAATTGGTTGAATATAGTATTTATTTATTTTTTGTATATTTGCGATAGATATAGTGTGTATTATATTTTATAATGTATATTTATATATGTATTGGCATGTTTTTATTTGTCTAGAATTAATAACTATTAGGTTTTGTTTTCATTTTCTCTGTATTTTTGTACACGGTATAAGTTTGCCTATCTCGGTCTACCTACCTTCCTCTCAATTGCTCAAAGGTTAGCTGGAAGAGATCCCTTATAGGGATAAGTTCGCCTTTGTACTTTGATCTATTGTGTGACATGTATATTCTCTAACCTGTTATTGTGTACAATAAAGTGCTTACATACATACATACATACTTATTAATATTATAAATGCGAAAGTTTGGATGTTGGGATGTTTAGATGTTTGTTTGTTTGTTACTCAATCATGCTTAAGCGGCTTAACCGATTTGGATGAAATTTTGCACGAAGTTAGTTTATAGCCTGACTCAAAATAAAGGATAGTTTTTATCCCGGGTCCACGCAGATGAAATCGCGGGCGGAAGCTAGTTATTACTATATAACCATACGTCGTTATCGCGGGTACAATTACCAATCAGATAAAGAGCAGATAAAACAGAATGTCTATTTGGTAGAAACGGACGTATTCTGCCTACAGCTACTAAACATCTAAGAAGCTCTTTACAGGAGAGTTTTCTCTAGAAAAGATCAACAAAAAATACAGCCGTAAAGGGGTATGGGTTAAACTGTTGTCTTATGTTTCCATCTGTTTAGTTAACAAGTTTATACATAGGAAATAAGTAGATTTAATTATCTTTTAACGTCTTTTTTTAACAATTTTAACAATATATACGTACTTGTGTGAAGATAACTGTTATCGGCTACTAATTAACACTTACCTACTTAGAAGAAAGTCTATTTAAAAAATAAGAAAACAACGTGTGTAATTTTTACTAACGTGTATTTTTCACATGTATTATTTGGTTTTCGTAATAGATTACAAAGATTTAGATACCTAATGTGTGATACATTTTAAACTCGTAGGAGTAGGCATAGATGTTCCTCAAAATGAGTTTCGCGTCTGTTATTGCTTGTTTTTCATAATCTTTCTGTACTGTCAAATCGTTTTTGTACCCGCGATAACGACGTATGTATATAACTAAATAATTAAAATATTTATTGTTCGTCACTCACTTTTGAAGAAATTACTAGACCGTATTTTAAATTTCAAGACCGAGTCAAAGAAAACATCAGACATGAGACTGCAGCTGTTAATCGTTTTACATTTGACACAGCCTGGGATAGGCAAGCTGCTGCCGCGAACAGTCCTTCTGACTTATGACAATAGATGAAAGATTTTTGAAATTGGATAAGCAGTTCCGGAGGTTACATACAAAATTATGAACTTACAAAGCTATCTATCTCAATAAACCTTGTGTAAGTTATGAGCTGCATCGAAATACTTGGAATCCCGTTATATTTATCTCTTATTTGTTCTCCTCGATGGATGATGGTTTTAATCAGACGAATTTTGACTTCTAGCCCATACAAATAGCCCATAGAGTTCCTGATCAAATTTTTGCGTGGCCGTGAACTCAAATCGAGGATATTGAATGAAATAACCTTTTCTACGCCAATGATGGATATATCCGCACCACTGGGTCAACGCCAATGACGTATTAATCCGTCAAAGAGTACAGTGCGATAGCAACACCTACATGCATTGACATAAGAAGATAAAGTTTAACTCCACACTAAATGACACGTTGATGTGGCGTATGGGTGACAACTTTTCTCTTTGACAGAGCGTTGAAAAGGTCCATAATAAAAATGATAAACAACCCTTTAACCAAGTTACTTTTCCTTTTTGGTGCAACAAGTAGGAAATCTATTAAAAGCCTATCTAGGTCATTCGAAGGGCGCGGACCATGAAATTACTGAGTAAAGATAGCAATATAATTGACGTATAATAACGATAACAATAATTCCAACAGTTACCACGCATGTCCAATATACCTAAATTTAATAAATACTTATGTAGTTTAGTAATATATAGACGACCGCTTTAGCCTACTCGTAGTTGGTAGTGACCCTGCCTGCGAAGCAAGAGGTCCCGGGTTCGAATCCCGGTAAGGGCATTTATTTGTGTGATGAGCACGAATATTTGTTCCGGAGTCATGGATGTTTTCTATGTATTTAAGCATTTATTTATCTATATAAGTATGTTTATCGTCGTCTAGTACCCATAGTACAAGCTTTGCTTAGTTTGGGACTAGGTCGATTTGTGTAAGATTGTCCACAAATATTTAATCCTACTAATATTATAAATGGGAAAGTTTAGATGTTTGGATGTTTGTAACTCAATCATGCTTAAACGGCTGAACCGATTTGAATGAAATCTTGCACGAAGATATTTTATAGCCTGTGGATTAAAATATAGGATAGTTTTTATCCCGGGTCCACGCGGACGAAGTCGCGGGCGGAAGCTAGTTTAATATATTTTAATAGTTTTATAAATACTGTTTGTCAGGCGCGGCGCGGGTCGGGCGCGGCGTTGGTCGTGCGCGGCGCGGTCGGTAGGTATCTCTCTCACTACCAAAGCATTTAATATCTCTCTCACTATCCATCACACAGTGGCGCGGGCCCGCGCTACTGTGCGATAGAGACGCCGCGCTACTGTCGAAAGAGATAGAGATACCGCCCGACCCGCGCCGTGTACGACCCGCGTTCGGTGTGTAGAGGCCTTAAAAAAACCGGCCCAGTGCGAGTCGGACTCGCGCACCGAGGGTTCCGTACCGATCTCGCGTGACGAAGTATGTAGCGGCGACTGGGTGACCCCTAACGCTGATTGTATTCAAACAGTATTTTTATGCAAAGGGCACACTGGCTAAAAGTGATGTAACTTTTTTAGGTGAGCGGCTCCTCGTAAAATTGGTAGATGATAGATCAATTGAAAACAAACAAATTTTGTTATAGACTGTAACACTAAAATGCATCGGAGCCGAGATATTTGCAATATACGAGTATATTTCCACAGGTCATGTTGAAAAACTATAAATAAACCTTAAAACTTAAATATCGCGGTTTCCATATTGTTAAACAAAAATATTGATGTCAAACTAGACCAGAGTCCGACACATAAATGGAATAACAGCGAGTAGGTCTAGCACGATACCGTTTATTTATATCAGCAGTACGAAAATAATAAGAATATCTACCCTTTATTTCATGTAGTCTAGTATAAAAGTGCTAGATGGATCAATATTCTACGTATTTAGCCAATAAAACGTCTAAACATAAATATAGCTGTTTAAAGACCGTGACTGTACAATTGTCGTTGATTTTTAATTAATTGGAATTTTCTACTTCTAGACTATTACTAATGGTTCTATGATTGATTATCCCGTTTATCGCGTGATAAAAACCGCATACCTAACGCATACACCACCACACCACTCGATCGAATAAACCAGATACTTTATCCTGTCCTTAATAAATAAATGATTTATTTGACATAACACTTGTTGCATGTCATTCGTTATATATAGCAGAATATTTTTCTTGACGGTCGGTGAGTGTGATACACCTACATAATATCCATCAGGTCTAAGATACCCTCTGACGAAACCCTTTTTTTCTTAGATATATCACCATGCCTGCCACCCTGACCATGTCCGAGCTGTCTCTGGGGATCGAGGATCCCAACACGAACGCGCCCTGCAAGAAGGTTCTAGAAGGCATCCTTAACGACTACATGGATCTCCAGTACGCGAAGGAAACCCCCTACACCACTGGGAAACAGGTCGTTCCCACCGGCGCTAGCATTAAAGACGTAGACAAGGCCATCTCTGAAAGCACCACCAAGAAACCTTACAAGGACATCTTCGTCAGAATCTCTGATAAAGTCAAGAGCGGTGATCTTACTCCTGAAGAGAATGACGGGACGTGGCCTTCTAAGTTAACACCAGTCTTGGTACTCGTGTCAGCTAATAAATAGAATTACTTGTTTAATGTTTTAACTACAACAGATATAGATATTAAGTAGGGATAACTATTCTAGAAGGGTCAACTTCGGGAACATGGAGGAATTTCTTATAACTCGGTTGCTAAAATGATACGCAACAGTTCTCTAAGTATTCCTACTTAACCAATTATGATATTAGTTATGTTATAAAGTTAGTTAATTATCTCACCATTATTGATTGATCTTAATTCTAACTAGGTAATATCCTATGTAACTTAAATTTATTTAAATCAGTAAATAAATACATAAGACAAATGTGTTTTTTTTACCGTTACTTACGTATAGTTGAGATTATTATACTTGAGATTATTTGAGTTGACGTAATAGGGGTGTAGAGACCAAAAAAAAACCAATTATGTTGGATTTTCCCGAAAATGGAAGGGAATGGTGAAAAAAGTAACGCACGGGATTAAGCAACACGAAAACGGTTGCAGCTTCGTAATTCCTTGAGACATCTGAATGGGATTTTCGTCACTATAGGCCTATTTTTTTGCCTTCTTTCTTTTGGAGTAATGATAAATTTTGAGTGCACCCGTATTGCATCAAAGTAGTCCACTCAAAAAGCAACTCTAATGTCCAAGGTAGAAGATTCCAATTCCAATGACAGTTTTATAAGAAATCGGCCTCATTAAATAATCTCAACCCTGATTACTATGTACATCTACGATCGGTTTAACCTAGCGGGTACTGAGCTAATGACCCTGCCTACAGAGTGGACGGTCCTGAGATCGAATCCCGATAAGGGCAAATATATGCGTGATGAGAGACCATCTAACTTCTTACCATTTTAAGATCTACCTTTGAAATTATACTGCATTCTGGGATTAAGTAATTATTATTGAGATTAGGCACAGAATAAGTAATAGTACAGTCAGCAGCAGAAGTTGCTAAGCAGTTCTAGTGCTCAAAATGATCTACAAACGAACTCTAATGTCAAGGGAATAAGCATCTGTGTAGGTAATTTTGGCCGTGTCATTTTGCTTAGCTACTTCTGATGCTGACTGTACTACGTACAGGAGGTTCTCTGTGCCTAAATGTGGCCATCTCTTTCTAACGCATGCAACGCGCTCTTTCGGAGGCAGAGCCTAGCTAGGATTGCCTAGCCGCGCCAGCTTGATTTATTAAATTATACGCGTCGCTAGTAGATACTAGATCAATTTTGTTTTGTTTGCATTTTATGTTAAGTTTTGCAAAAATAGACTTCAATGTTCATCTGAAGTCTTTACCTATATTGTTTGTACGTTACGTAAATGAGTACTAATATAAAAGAATAATAAACAATACCTAGCTGTTAAAATCTTTGTAAGTATGTTAAGAATATAGCAACGTTCCGCCCTTCTTTAAGTAGGTGATTCACCTAGCTACCTTGGGTATATAAGATTAGGTATCGAGTAGGTATCTTCTGCAGTACCATAAGTACAGAATCACAGATTTCCTTACCTTAACCTTCTACGACCGACCCAACGGCAGCGAGAAAAACGAATGTTCCGGTTTTATTCTTATTACCCGCTGCGATACAGCACGTTTTAGCTTTTTTTGGTTGAATAATGCAACACATGCATGGCCATATCACCAAATTCTTCTTCTTCTGAAAATTTCCATGATAGTCCAGTCAATGAACTGACAACTTGTATGGAAAAAATGTCAATTTTGGAAATAATTTATAATAGCTTCTTTTTGATGTGTAACGGATATATTATCAATTAAATAGTTACCCAGCGACAAAATCCGACAACATTTCAGACATCAAAAAAATGATAAATTAACTAGCTTCTAAAAAGTCAGAAAAAATATTAATAAACATGTTTGTCTTTATTTTGGTTCATTTACATTTGCTTTATAATATTCAATATAAATCGTACAAAAAAACACAATGCATGCTTCATTTAAAGCTACATAATTACTTCCGGGTGGAAAGTTTGCCGGATTCTTGAATAAATCATCTTAGAATACAATTTTAAAATGAAATCAACAAAAAAAACGCTATTATAAATTAATGTTTTTCAAAACCGTATTTTGCCTGGAGTATGAATTTATATTTAGGTAGGTTTTACGAGAGGGCGCATCGCATCGCGCGTTTACTACGGTCGCTAATTGCTACCGTGCTGAAACGGAGACGTCCTACGTTAGCTAGGGCACGTGCAAAGGATGGAGCCTTCTCATTTGCCACGGAAAACTCTTCTGGGGACCGATTTTTGACTTTCGAGCGCTCGAATTCAAAAGCGAGCGGTAGAAAATATTCGCACATGATAATTTGTCACTATTATTTTCGCATGAACCCAATAATAGGTATTTTTGAAATGATTACTCGAAAGCTAGTCATTGGCTATCGATACTTTTGCGTTTCGTATGCAAAAAGTAGATAATTCCCAGTTTTTCAAAATTGACTTTTTAACATACCTAACATGAAAGAATAGTGCTTTATTGGAAGTTGTGTATCTATGATATAGTCAATTGATTAATTTTAAATATGTATTATGCGATTCATAACAGAAAAAAAAACAAAAGTAAGTAGTGAGTAATAGTAAACGAAACGCTTATAGACTAACGATCTTGGTTTCCAACCACAAAATTCGCCTAGAAATTAAATATAATCGTTCACCAGCCAATCACTTAGCATCGAATCAATATATTTTATTTAAATATCTTTTAAATTAATAGTGAGTCCAAAATTAAATCTACAAGTGAAATGTCAAAAATTTCTACCGATAGAATTGAATACCGAGTGGTTTTCAATTTTCTATCGCTCGTATTTCAAAAATAGCATTTCATCGTTTTTGACCGTTTTCGAATGAAAGAGTCGAGTGCTCGAAAGTCAAAAATCGGCCCCCTGAGTGTAATAACGCCCAGTAACTAAACGACCAGTCGGGCGACCTATGTCGCGTTTTGGACTATGCTAAACGTGACATATCGACCCCGCAACATGGGAGGAATATTCTGAGGGTCGAGACCATTTGAGAACTTTTCCTCTTTCATCTCCGGGCAGGACATTTACTTGCCAATTATACGGTTGTGGCTGTCGCTCCCGCATTGGCAGTACAAGCTACGTAACTACCGCATCTTTAATATGGACGCTGATTAAATCATTTTTCATAGATATATAAGGCCAATGATGATGATGATGATAATGTACTTACTATTTTTTATTCATAGTTATAACATATAAACAAACCGCCATAGTGAAAGACAATTTCAATGTGGCGGTTTGTTTACATAGTTAGCAAATTCTATTGACGGCCACTTTAGTATGACGCGAGGAGCAAACTTAGATTAGTCGGGCTATAGGTAGGAACATTTAAGTACTGCCGGTAACGCTTATGCGTTTACGGTAATTAATTCGTTAAAGGCAGTGTCATTGTTGAAACGATATGCTCCACAAATCTTTATATTCAATGCGTGACACCTATTTTTCGTAGGGCAGTATTCGCATAGATCTATTTTGTTTACTACGCGTAAATTCTGTTACGAACGTTACGATCATTCGAAAATAGAATGCTCGGTTACTGTTCTAGAAGGCTATGCCATACGTTTTCTGAATCACAACACTGATGTAATCCAATCAATTTAGATTCCTGTTTGGGGAAACCGTATTGGAAAAACAACTTTTCTATGTGCCAGAAGATATAGAAATGTAGCGTGTAAATTTCATACTTACCTTACTTATTTTACATTACCTACCTATCGAAGAAAGTCCACCGCTTTTAGCACGTTTTGGTATGAAATAATGAAATAAAAGTAGCGTAGGAAAATAACTGTTCCTGTAGTTTGTGGTCACGGACAGGAATGGCAACGCATTAGTAAATTTTATAGACGCAGAAGGCGCAGATGGTAAGTTGGTATTTCTTGAAGTCTCATCAATGAAATCGATTTGGTATATATGCGATATATCGCCGTGTGTTTTTTTTAATGATATAACGAATCTGATTAAATTAACGATAAGGCCAAGTGCTCCGTTCATTGGTCTACAAAGCGATAGTAACGACTGTTGAGTAAACCAGTTAAAAGAACCTAACACTGGATGATCTCATTTGTTACCGTTTAACTGTTATTGTGATATACTGGCAATGAAACACTGTTAGATCGCTATCTCTGGAATCTATTGAACCATGCCAGATTTTCAGTTCAACCAAGACATACGTCTATTGGATTGAATTTGAACTGGTTTGGTGCTGCGCACGCTGGCGCAATCCCAGAAGACGACAAATAGATAACTAACTAATTTAAGTTCAAGTAAACCATAAATATAAAATATAAACATAAATAAGCGTTAACTTTTTAGGTACAGCTAAAAAGTTCATTCTGTAGAACCCATCAGGTTAGGTTAGGTTTATTTTATAACTGTTGGAGGTTTCATTTTGTAGCCGATATAAACCTTGTTTTAATCCTGGCCAACTCCGTATTGTCACTTAACTGTTTTTGTCGCTCTTGTCAATGTCATATTTCTTAATCCTATGTGCTGAATAAACTCTGTTATACTTTTATAAATATGTGGTTTAATTATCAAATATATTAGGTTATGGTTCCGCAGAAATAGTATAACGTTGTTATAAATATGTCAGAAAGTAAGAATCATAGTTTTTCACATGAAAAATTACGTGGACGGGAAAATTACGTCGAATGGAAATTTGTTATGAAAAATGCATTGATTCACGACAATTTATGGATCTGTATCAGTGGTTACGGTGCGGATGATAAAACAACGTCCGAGGTGAGAAATCGACGTGATGAAATAGCTAAATCTAAAATTTGCTTGGGCGTCGAAAAGTCATGTTTTTCTCATTTAATGTCGGCGGAGACGGCAAAAGAAGCCTGGAGTGCACTGGAACGTGCTTATGATGACAAGGGACTTGGTTCAAGAGTGAGAACGCTCCAGAACTTATGCGCTGTCAAATTTGAAAACTTCGCGAACATGGAAGCTTACGTCAATGAAGTTTTGTCATTAGCACAGCAATTGGCGAATATGAACAAGCCTGTTGACGACGAAAGGTTTACCGACAGAGTATGAGCCCATGATCATGGCACTAGAGCATTCGGGAGCTGCCATCACATCTGATCTAGTCAAATCCAAACTGCTACAGGATCAACGTTGGACTACTCGTGGAGATTCGAGTGAGTGCTTATATTCTACCAGAAAAGGCGCTACTACGAGTGACTCCTGGACGAGAAAAGCGCAGCAGCACAAGGGAGAATCAAAAACGAAGGATAGTTCTGATCGAAAGAGAGAACCGTGGTGCTGGAAATGCAGACAGAAAGGACATCTGAAGAAAGACTGTCGGAACGAGAAGAGTTCTTCAGGAAACTTGGTATTGACAGCATTCAGTACTAGTGCGGGTTCGGAATCTTCGTGGTACATAGACTCAGGTGCAACAAATTGCATGACTGGCAGGCGCGATTTGCTGATAGACTTTAAATCGCGTGGTGGTTTCGTTACCATTGCTAGTGGAGAGAAACTGCAATGTACAGATATAGGTAACGTTATGTTGTCGGATGACGCGACGTTGACTGACGTGTTGTTTATACCTAAGCTGTCTGTGAATCTTATATCTGTTTCCCAATTGATTAAGAACGGCTGTACTGTAAATTTTGATACTAAGGGTTGTACAATTTCAAATTTGAGCGATGTTTTGATTAAGGCAAATGACGTGGGAGGTGCATATAAACTTCAGACCTGCAGTCTAAGGGCGAATCTAACTATTAGCACTGCAACTTGGCATCAAAGACTTGGTCACTTGAGCGGCCATAATATGAAGCTTTTGAGGCAGGGACTTGCTAATGACATTAGTTTTCAGGAGGACCCTTGTAAAAACGTTGCTTGTGAGGTTTGTTTGAAAGGAAAGCAAGCCCGTTTTCCTTTTCCTAGCAATCCTGAGAAGTCTGTGGCTACAAAACGGTTGCATTTGATCCATACCGATTTGTGTGGTCCGTTGCCGGTGAATTCGCTTGGAGGCAAGAGGTACATCCTGACGTTCTTGGATGATCATTCGAGGAAGGTGTTCGTGTACTTCCTGAAGCGTAAGAGCGAGGTGAGTGAATACACTAAAAACTTTATTAAGCTAGTGGAAACACAAACTGGTGAAAAAGTCAAGGTTTTGAGGTCGGATAACGGGACGGAGTATGTAAATAGGGACCTTGAAGGCTTTTTGAAGAGTAAGGGAATTGTCCACCAGGTAACTGTGCCGTACAGTCCGCAACAGAATGCCTGCGCGGAGCGGCTGAACAGGACGCTACTGGAAAAAGTAAGTTGCCTGTTATACACTTCAAATATAGACCACAAATTTTGGGCAGAAGCTGCCAACACTGCAGCTCATTTGGTAAATGTGTCACCTTCGAAAAGGCTCTCGGGAAAAACTCCTGAGGAGGCCTGGACCGGTAAAAAGGTGAGCTTGAAACACTCACGAGTGTTTGGCTGCGAAGCTTATGCTCACATTGATAAGGTGAAGCGGAATAAGCTTGAACCAAAGAGCAAGCGTTGTATATTTCTTGGATATGAGAGCAATGGGTATAGGCTCTACGATTTGGCGAAAAATGAAGTTTTTCGTAGTCGTGACGTTGTTTTCAATGAAACAATCTTTCCAGGTGTCAAGAGCAAGCGGTCCGTGGAGATATTCTTTCCGACAAGCGACGACGGTGTCATCGATGACGAGAGTCACGCGGAAGATGCGCCTGAGGTTGAGCTTGAGGCGGAGAAAGCGGAGCTACCGTTCCCACAGAAAGTAGAGATTCAGGTTGCGGCGGAGAGGCCGGTAGCGCCTGAAGTTTGGTTCGAGGCGAACGAGCAGGTACAGAGCTCATCTACTGATACAGGCGGTATACCACGTGAGTCACATGTTGATGGACCTGCATTTCATTTACGGCCGAGATTACCGAGAACAATGTCTGCACTCGAAATAGAGTTGAATGAGCCGGCAACTGTCAAGGAGGCTTTGCAATCGGGCGATAGCAAGCTTTGGCAGCAAGCTATGCAAGACGAGATTGACTCATTCAACAAGCATGAAGCTTGGGAGCTTGTTGACAGACCGGCGGATAAGAACATTGTCAAGAATCGGTGGCTGTTTAAAATTAAACGCGACGAGAATGGAAAGATAGCGTGTTATAGAGCGCGATTAGTTGCGAAGGGGTTTACCCAAAAGTTCGGAATTGACTACATGGATACGTACTCTCCAGTTGTTCGGCATAGTTCGTTGAGAATGTTGCTGTCTCTTGCGGTGGAGTTAGATCTGAAAATTGATCACCTTGATGTGAAAACTGCCTTCTTGAATGGTAACTTGAGCGAGGAGATTTATATGTCACAGCCAGAAGGATTCATAAAACAAGGCGATGAGCATAAAGTCTACAGACTCAAGAAAGCCGTGTACGGTTTAAAGCAGGCGTCTCGTGCCTGGTACGATAAGGTAAAGCAAGTTTTACTCAAAGAGAAGTTCACGCAGAGTAAGCATGAGAGCTGCATCTTCAGTCGTCGAGTGGGTAAGCGGACCATTATTATCGCACTATATGTAGATGATTTTTTCGTTTTTTACGATTGTGACGAGCTTGCTAAAAAGCTGAAAACGTCACTGAAGTCTCACTTTACTATTAAGGATTTAGGTGAGGTTAAACAAATGCTAGGCATTAAAGTAGATCGCACTAGTAGTGATTTGAAGCTGAGTCAGAAAAACTACATTGAAAAGTTGCTTGAACGTTTCGGTATGAGCGACTGTAAAGGCGCAAAGACGCCCTTAGACGTAGGTCTGAAGTTTTCTGATAATAGCACTAACCACGATAGTAGATTACCATATCAGGAATTGATAGGATCCTTAATGTACTTGTCTGTGACATCTAGACCTGACATTTCATTTGCTGTAAGTTTTCTTAGTCAGTATAATACCCGCTACACAGCGGAACATTTTGCTGCGGCCAAACGTGTGTTGCGTTATTTGAAAAGCACAATGAATTTGGGTCTAGTGTACAGGAAAAATGTTGAGCATGATAAGTTTCGTGTTTATGGTTTTACCGATGCTGATTGGGCTAACGGAGCCGATCGTAAATCATACACGGGATATATTTATAAACTAGGTAGGAATGTAATTTCCTGGGGTTGTTATAAACAATCTTGTATCGCACTTTCGTCTACCGAGGCGGAGTATATAGCTTTGTCTGAAGCGGCCAAAGAGGCGGTATACATCCGTGCGGTTCTTTCTGAATTGACAAGTCAGAGTAACACTGTAACCCTGTATAGTGACAATCAGTCTGCGGCGAAGCTTGCCACTAATCCGGTCTTTCATAAACGGTCTAAGCACGTAGACATTAGGTATCACTATATTCGTGAGGCTGTTGACAATGAAATCATTAAGTTGTCATATATGCCTACAGAGCAGATGACTGCTGATGTGCTCACGAAGGCACTGCCTACTTGTAAGCACCAGTCATTTGTTCAAGATATGCTGGAAGTCGTCCAAGATTAAGAGGGCGTGTTGGAGGTTTCATTTTGTAGCCGATATAAACCTTGTTTTAATCCTGGCCAACTCCGTATTGTCACTTAACTGTTTTTGTCGCTCTTGTCAATGTCATATTTCTTAATCCTATGTGCTGAATAAACTCTGTTATACTTTTATAAATATGTGGTTTAATTATCAAATATATTAATAACATTCCAGAAAAGTTTACTGATTCTGAAAAAATGGTTTTCGGTTAAATGAAAATACTGCGAAACATACATTCGATCGAACAATTGTCGATAAAACAAGGTACAGAATATTACAGAAATTCGATGAAACGAAAATTCGTCGAAACCATGCATTCGGTGAAACGTTTATCGGTGAAATAAGGGGACACCACATAGACCTACACTGACAGTCGAGCTATTTTTCAACTGGCAAATAATTACTAAAGGACCTACGATAAATTTAAAATAACTTTTTTTCCTAATAACAGATGAATAAATGTACTAATTTAATTAGTGTTGGCACTGTTGACGAACGTGCTGTGAAAACTAAGACGCTAGTATGTTACAAATGTGACAATATTTATGTAATGTTATTAAGGAATGAAATAGGAATCATCATTAACAACTCCTTCACAAAGACGTGCAAATAAAAATAAATACTTGAGCCAACAACCAAGCTTTCTTTCTCCCATGCCCATAGTATCAAATGCCGAGCCAAGTGAAGCAGAAAATAAACATGAAGTGACCGCCTCTCCAACCCCGACCACTCGGACCTTGTCACCACAAAAAATCCATCGAACAGTAAAGCCATCCCAAGAAAACACAACACAAAACAAGACCCCAAGCTATGCAGATGCAGGACGAAACAGGCTAGTCATCATTAGTAGTAATAATGTAAACAAAATTTCAAATATTGTAAGAAATGATGTAAACCTAAAATATTGGGACTGTTGCCACTTTATTACACCTGGAGGAGGGATCAGAAATATGTTACAAAACATTGAAACCAAAGTGTCGAACTTAAATATGAAAGATTATTGCGTCATTATGGTCGGTGAAGAGGACATGCAAGAAACCAGTAACCACCATGAACTAATTCAATTTATGAATGAAGCCCTAAGCCCGATCACGAAAACAAATATTATTGTAACCTGTCCAACATATATATGTGACAAGCCGATTTTCAACACATTAGTCGATAATTTCAACTATTTGCTGCACAAAAACATACCGTACCATAATCAGCACTACTCTTTCGACTCGAACCTTGATTTATCTCTTGACATGTTCTCGAAACGAACAGGGAAACTTAGCAACAGCGGAATGGCAAATATAATTGGCCACATAGGAAGTTTCATTTCTTCAACCAACAGACTAAGAAATCTTATGGGTAAACCCGCACAAAAGAAAATTTCCGACTTCTTTAAAATAAAAAGCCAGTGTAATACCAAATGTACACAGAAGAGAATAGATGATTTCCTCAAAGTCAAAGACAAAATTCCAAGTCCTTCCCAGGAGCAAAGACAAATAAAACAGGTTGAAGGCGAAACTTTTTTTCGAGAGACCAAATCCCGAAACTTCACATAATTTGGTTATCCTCCATCAAAATATTGCCGGCCGTTAAATAAGCAAGACATATTAGATATAGCGATAAAAGAACTGGAAGAGACACTAAAAAGCATAGACATAATTTGTCTTAGTGAAACATTTATATCAAAGGGAGACGAAAAAAATGTACGATTACAAAATCATGTTCTGGGATCTCATTGGTCACGACCAAATTTGAAAAGAGGAGGAGTTTGCATACTGGTAAAAAATGATTTAAACTTTGTTAACCTTGAGATCACGAAAGATTTTTCAATGCAGAACGTATTTGAATGTTGTGGTATTTCACTTACAGATAGTAATCTAGTCGTTGTTTGTATATACACAACACCAAATCCGGATAAGTCACTATTCTTGCATAAGCTCGAGTCTCTACTGTACAGACTAACAAAAAAGCTAAATAAGAAAATAGTATTGGCGGGTGACCTAAACATTGATATACTTAAAAATGGTAAATACGCAGAACAATTAGTTAGCATTTGCACCTCATACAATACAAAATTGCACATCTCCCAGCCAACACGTAAACTCTCATGCATTGACCAATTTATTAGCAATATTAAATCTGCGACTGGGACAGTTCATAAACTAGGTCTCTCAGATCATGACACTGGCCAAATCCTTAAAATTAAAATCAAAATACAGAGAGCCCCTAAGTTCTGGTTTCAGGAAAAAAGAGACTTTAATAAGTCGAATGTAAATAAATTTGTGGAATGCGTTGAATCTCTCTCATTTTCTGAAGTCCTGCGCGAAACTGATTGTGAAACAGCTTTCAATCAATTTCATGATATGATCTCACTGTTATTTAATTTAAACTTTCCAATTATTTTTGTGAAAATGAACAACAAAAACAAATGTAAAATGCAATGGCTCACTAAAAATCTAAGAACAAGTTGTAAAGTTAAGAGGCGTTTGTATTTTCAATATCAATATGCCACAAATAATAAAGTTTACTACAAAACGCTCTTCAAGAAGTATTCAAAAACTCTTAGAAAATGTATTAACGAATCGAAAAGGAAAAGTAACATAAATTATATTGAAAAAGCAGAAAATAAAGGCCGAGCCACTTGGAAGATTATCCGAGATCAATCAATGAATATCAACCCAACGAGCTATATTAAAAAATTAAAAATAAATAACTCCGTAATCGAAGATCCACATGATGTGGCTAACACGTTCAACAACTATTTTGTGGATATCACTAACAATCAACAAGGAATAGTCAATATTAAAAACCAGATAAGTAGTATCTCCTCTAGTATATTTTTAAAACCGACCCATGAACAAGAGTTATTAGGTATAATAAAAGGCCTAAGAAATACGGGAGCTGTCGGGTATGATGGTTTATCTACCAGAATTGTAAAACTATGCGCGTCATTCTTTGCCAAAATATTAGTATATTTAATAAACTTATCCTTCTCAGAAGGTTCTTTCCCCGAAAGGCTCAAATGTTCTATTGTGAAGCCCATGTACAAAAAAGGTGATGTCACTGAAGTAAGCAATTATCGTCCAATAACCCTTATACCCATAATTTCGAAAATTTATGAAAAAGTTATGTGTGCCAGACTAAACGAATTTTTTGATCAGCAAAATGTGATAAAACACGAGCAAAATGGTTTCCGAAAAAACATGTCAACATCATTAGCTGTATTCAAACTTATAAAAACGGTGACAAATTGCGTCGATACGGGTGAAATGGTCGTTGTACTTTTCTTTGACATGACTAAAGCTTTCGACTTTGTACACCATGATAGGCTAATAAATAAGTTAAATAAATATGGCGTTCGCGGAGTTGCCGAAAAATGGATAAATAGTTATTTAAGAGACCGTGTTCAATATACCGAAATAACCCAACTTCAAGCTGATAAGCACCTTAAGTGTTATAGATCACAGTTGAAAATCAATAGATATGGGGTTCCGCAAGGTAGTGTCTTAGGACCCCTTCTTTTCCTCGCATATATTAACGATCTCCCAGATATAATACCACATGATTGTATTTTATTTGCGGATGATACGACAATCGTTATCAAAGGAAAGGACCGAGATAAACTGCAAAGCGATGTTAACTTAACCATAAATATAGTCATTGACTGGCTGGAGAAAAATAACCTAAAGGCAAATCTCTCCAAAACTAAGTTTATGAGTTTTCATACTCATCGAGCCTCTCCTATTGAATTTAATATTCATTATAAAGACGAACCGATATCAGAAGCCACTCATACCAACTTTCTTGGAATAATTCTTGATAGTCACTGTGACTGGAAATTACATATAGATAGTGTTTGTAAAAAGGTCAGTAGTTTCGTATTTGCACTTCGGCACTTAAGACAAGTGGCATCTGATGAAACGAGTGTCACCGCATACCACGGTTACGTTTCGTCCGTTCTTCAATACGGATTGCTATTGTGGGGAAATTCAACGCATGTAAATAAGCTGTTTATTCTACAAAAAAAATGTGTTAGAGCTATTTGTGGTGCATATATAACAGATTCATGCAAACCACTATTTCTAAAATTAAAGCTGCTTACTCTGCCATGTCTATATATCAAACAATTAGCAATATTTGTGAAATCAAATCCAGAACTATTTACTAAAGTCAGAGATAATAGGACGCAACGAACAGTTAACGAAGGTAAATTAGTGTTGCCAAAAACTAAACTGTATTACTGCAGAAGAAATGCTTTTGTTATGGCCATCAAAGTTTTTAATAAATTGCCTACAAATCTGCGTAACTTGCCCTTAAAAATATTTAAAACTGAACTCCATAAATGGCTCACTCATAGAGTATTTTACTCTGTAAATGAATTCTTTACCCATAAAGAAGATATTGTGTAACATAGACATTAATTAGGTTAGTAGCATGATAGATTTAATGTAATCATGAATTTTAGATATTAAGCATTTATTAAAATTCGCACACCAGGAAAAGGTGTAATATGTTGATCCACTATAATGTAATTTAAGACCTTTGTAACCATATTACTGCGAATAAACGATTTGTATTTGTATTTGTATTTGTATTTAGGTACAGTAAGTACTCGAAAAAATCGGCATGTAAAACTATGAGTTATCAAGGAATAAATAAAATAAAATTCAATAGTTTCCGTCAACAAAAGAACCCGCTTCTGTATGATCTGCCAAGTGACCTTTTTGTTATAGGATCGCAGTATCTAGGTTTGTTAACGCCGGACAACGGTTAGAACTTTCAATATTTCACCGGCCGGATATTACAAAAATATGCAATATCACTGCAGGCGGTGGGAACGAACATGGTATTTTTACGGGGATGCAAAATGTTGTGATTTCTGTACCCTTTGTACAATAAACTTTATTGATAACAGATACCGTATTAAAATTACGTATTATTTCCTGTGTCTATTATTTCCTTATAGTTTCTTTGTTATATTTAGGAAGCATTCTAAGAAGGCAAAAAGTGGAACAACCGCTAATTAGTAATTTTGATATGCCGTGAAGCAGGCGAATAAGACAAGCATGGTTACCTATCTGATTCACTAAACTTTTTTGTCCTATTTTCATTTCGGCATTTAATATTCGACAAACTACGTTTGCCTTTTTTTTCGTTTGGCCGACACTTTAGTTCGCGACGTTTACGGCTGGTCATTTTATGGTTTGGCTTTTTAATTGATTGGCACGTTTTGGCACAATGATTAAATTCCCAATTATTGGTGTACCCTGCAATATCGTTATACCGACGTAACGATTCGGTTGATAATCTGTTCGTATTTTATCAAATCGGTTTTATTATATTTGACATATTATTGTTTATACGGAAGCACACATAAATGATACTAATTAATATGTTTGTTTATGAAAATGGTTGTTACCTATGCATTTTCAATATTTAAAAACATTACCAAAAAGTTTGAAATTAAAGCAAGGTTATCCTCCCAAAGCTGTGTTTATGGTAAATAATGTATACAAAAAAGTGAATACTATTCTATTACTACTTATATGTGTGTTCTTTAAATAAATCGATATTAAATAATTACATTTTGTTTATCAAGTTATTTCTTCCGACCTGACCCTTACGTATACAGTACATATGTAAATATTAGTGTAAAACGCAACAATTAGGTAAGGCTGCAGCATTTGAAGGAAACTCCAACATCTCATTAATTCTTTTATTCACATACTTTTACTAATTATAGTTACACTTACAAACTTGTACCAGCAATTATAAATGGTAAGACAGTAACATTACGCCGTTGACGGCCAGCACCAGAATACCCTCCAGGCATCCACCCCTGGCCAAGCAACTCACCGTTTTGGTGGGAAAATCCAGCTCTCTGATTGGCTCCCGACATCACGCGATATCAGTGTCGTGAACCAATCAGAGAACCGCTTTATTTTCTCGCCACAAATTATACTAATCAAGCCAGCAACTGTGTTGCCATTTTTGCGAATTAAGAGTGACTACTTTACAAAATGAAAATGAAAGCAATTGATTGGTAAAATACTGAAACTTAATATATTTTTTGTATTTTTATTTTTATTTATTTATTTAGGCATCAAACAGTCAAATACAAAAATAAACTTTTGAACTTAATCTTGCTTAGGAGCGGTAAGAAGCGAAAACCATTCGCAAATTGAGTGCATTTTTATAATATATTTTACATTTAAATATTTGTTGCAGAGGGAAAAGTTTAATACTTATGATGGTGCATGTGTACACACGTATACGCACATGTTGTGCGCGCACCGGAGCACTACACGTTTAAGATTTTAAATGCAGTCTATCTCGAAGGGCTTATACAAAACTGAACCTAAAAGTGAACCTTAAGAATAGGACTACCTATTGTTAAGTTTAAAAAAGTGTTCGGCTCGCGCGCTGTAGGGTCGCAGTTCACCTAACACTCCTCCTCGCTTCGCTCGTCGTCGTACCTACACCGACCTGCCTTAGTATCTGTAAAACTACTTTGAATTTCACTCAAAATGAACTTTTGACTAAACGTATGAAATGCAGAATGTAATGCTGGAATTGCTGGATAAGTGTAAAAAATTGGCTGTGAAACAAAAGTTGTAACAAGCCCGAGCTCAAATGACTGTAGCGGTAAAAGTTTTTCGGACAACAGAAACATTTGGATAACATCAAATGGTAAATGAATAAGTAATGAATTGTATATTCGGAGAACTCATAAAAAATACGAAAAGTTTTCGGACAAAAGATATTTGGTCAAGAAATTTTAGTGATTGCGATAGGTTACCGGCAAGCATACATATCCCACTTTATTGATATACAACATTGTAAATGCTTTGCCAAATAGGCAACTAAGGTAGAGTGCCTGGTATATCCAGTAATTTCACGGAATTACTTTTTGCATTAGAAAGCTTCCTAAATATAACAAAGAAACTAGGTTGTACCTTGTTTTATCGACAATTGTTTCATCGAAACTATCAGTCACAGGAAGTAATATGTAATTTTGATACGGTATCAGTTATCAATGAACACATACATGTTTGGACCGTCGTATCATGTCGTATGATACATATAGGTATACTGATATGATAAATAGTCTGTTTTTAATGAAAATATCATTAATCAATAATTATATTATATAAATGCATTATGTACCTATGATGAACATAAGTCATAATCATAACTTTTTGGTCATATAATACTTAACTTGAATGTTCGAGTAAAGAACGATAAATATGACCATCACTTTTTACGTAACCCCTAAACGACTAATTCATTTTCGATATCCATTGTTTCTGGGTTCCGTATTTTGACTGTATTTCCACCACCGAATACAGGTCTTAACCCAAGTTTGATCCGATTTGAAGTTTAGAAATTGTCTTAGACGAGTATTCAATCAAATCGTATCAAGACTGAGACCCATAAGATCAAGCTACGTTGGGATGCTGCAGTCTCGGCTAATATTTGTCTTAGCCAAGGCAGTGCGGGCCAACCAACTTATACAATAACTGTATAGAATACATAGATATAGAGTTTATTATTGTATGCTGAATATTGTAGATATATTTGACAGGTTAAGTGCAGTAGATTCGCTCAACAAAAAATTATTATGCCTGCGATGGCGGTCAATAGTAAACTAATGACTAATGACCGCCACCGCGGGCCGCGCCAGTGTATCCCAGGTGAGAAGGTTCGTGAGACAAATTCACCTTCGTCGCCTATCATTAAAAATCAGATCGCAGTGACACGGGACATAACCGCGACACGTCATATTTTGTAAGTCGAATACGGGCCCAGAGCTCCTGACGTGCATGGCTCTGAACTACACCAAGAAACTACAACAAGAAAATCGAACAAGAAGAAAATAAGGAAGGATTTTGAGTACCATGTTAAGGTTATCTTTTATTGATCATTAAAGGATAATATATGTTTTATCGTTATTAGAGTAAGTATCGTTACCAAAGGTAGTTATCAGTTTATTGCTCACCTATAAATTATTATTTTTATAGTGTCGGCTGATCTAAATCCATGGAGATTAAGAAGTTATCAGCTTTGATGTCGGGAAAATTCTACCTAAAGGGGCACTTGGTTTGGTGGCATACGGCTTATATCCTTCGTGGAAAGCGCAGGTGAGTTGATTTAAATTAAATAATATTAGTAAACTTTCCATAGGTAACTTAATTGGTAGTAATATTCAGCATTGCATTATCAGGTACTTGATAATTTGGAATATTCATAATTAATAGTTATTTCAGGTAAGCAAAACACCATGAAACTTCTACTGTTGACTTTCTTCATCGCGGTGGGCGTCGCCACCCCTATCCCCATGGATGATCCCTCGGGTGATGCCGTGGAGGTGGTGGTCAACGGCTTGGCCGAAGGAGAGGCTCTGGATATCGGTCACCTCGTTGACGTCAAAGTGAAGGACATCGTGGACGGAGAGGTGGCCGCCGTCGCCAACGCTCTCCACCCGTTCACCGCCCAGGGTCTGGCTGAAGCTGCCGTCGCCGCGGAAGCTGCTCTTGCACCTGAACCTGTCGTTCCCGAGCCTGAAGCGACCCCTGGAGTCGTCCCAGCGCCGGTTGTACCCGAACTCCCAACCCCTGAGGCCATTGTGATTCCTGACCCCGCTACACCCGAGGTCATCCCTGAGCCTATCGTCTTACCCGAGCCCGCTACGCCCGAGGTTGCCCCTGAGCCTATCGTCCTACCTGAGCCCTCTACGCCTGAGGTGGCACCTGCCCCCATCGAGCCTGTTCTTCCCGAAGTCGTCCCAGCGCAGGTTGAAGAGGTCCCCGAAGCTGTAGAGGCCCCGTCCGCACCTAACGGCGAGATCTTCAACAATGGCGTCGTCTCCATCACCGTGAACACTCCTGAGGAAGCTGGCGTTATCGCCACACTCTCCTCTTGGGTCAGCATGATGGTCAACTACGTCCACAGTGGAATCGCGTACACTCAGCAGCTCATTTAAATTGACATCTAGATTCCATCGTCCACATGACTACGTGACAGTTAAATAAGTATAGCTACTTTTCCTTCACATAAAAGGGGATTGTAACAACCTAACATATTGCATAATCGTCACAACACGGACTGTGTGTAATCTTTATAATAAACTTAATATGATATTTGGATTAAACAGATAATTCTACAAAGACTGTGTTCAATTCCGCTCATCCACTGCTACTCTCACTGTATCAAACGACTAAAATCTTAAGCTGCATGCCCTTCGTTCTTTGAGCATTTTTGTTCCTAAACGATGCTGTGAATTGTCTAAGTTTCTTAGACAGTTCGCAGCATGCACGACAAACTTAGTCGTTTAACACCCCTCTTACGCTCACAGATGCAAATATATTGGGGTGTAGATCGAGTGGGCCGGCTGCCTAATAAACTTCATGGTCCAGCGCAACCTGGCAGGCGCCCAAGCAAGCCGGCGACATCCCCAGCCGTTAGTATTGAGTTTGCTACCGCACAATTATGTCATGAGCAGTACATTGCACATCATTGCATATAACGTATACACAAACATGAATGAAGTTAATAATACTTATAATGTTCATTGTACACGGCAATTCTTCTACAACATGGTAGGTACAAACGACAACACAGTTAACTGACCATCCTGTATTTATATAGAACCTTATTACAATGCACATAGAGTGCACGGATGGTCAGTTAGCTGTGTTGTCGATAGTACATGGATGAAATCGCGATATACAGCTCCTTACCCAATATTTGTTTACCTGTTGAAAAATGGTTGGGGCATATAGTCATGACAGAACAAAACCGATCTCTCCATTTCCTAGGAGTCAAAGTGGAAACAAAAGCTTAATTCCTGATTGTGGAGTATATTGGTATAAACCGCTTCTGCACGGCTATCACAAAGACGGCCCGCAAGTTGTGTCGCGGCGAGATAGACTATCTGTCTCTTTCTAATTAGAACTCTTCGTCTACGTCACTGCGACACAGCTCGCGGGCTGTCTTGTGATAGCTGTGCTAACGTTTTAGCTTATCCCATAATTGTGGCTACTTCGATTACTCTCACTTATTAAGGAAGGAAAATACAAATTACCACTTAAATCTGTGTATTACCGAATTACCTCAATGCAAAAGTGATGCGGTACCAAAAAGTCAGTGTGAGCTTTACTCACGGACTGTCGTATTTAAACATCCTGGACTAAGCAGAGTTAAGCAGAATCTGGAATCACAATATGCATTTACAGCGTTCGTAGAGTCCTATGCAAACATTTGTGTGAAGTCAAAATACTACATGTATAAAGATGCTTTCGTTGTGCGCTAGCGAGGATAGATTCGGCCTAATTGGGGATTATGAAGCCACAGCGTTGAAAAAACTTTGACCAGTCTTTTTATAGTAAGTAGTGTTGTTATAGTCTGTATGAGAGTTTAGAGATTAAATGAAGGGTTGGTAGATACGGCACGCAGTGTGTTTAAGTAAGTTGATTGTGTAGTTTATGCCCGATGGACATGAGTAGTAATTACTTGATACGGAAATGCTTATAATTCTTATCAACTATGTACTTCACCAAAAAGAAGACCTGAACAAGTGGAGACAGACCATAGGAAAATACAAAACATACCAACAACCTGGTATCACGTTCCTCATCTACCACGACCAGTTAGAAAAATCATCGTCAAGCATCTGTTGTACCTACCTAACTATTGACTATTTACTTTGGGATCGATTGTATAAATAAATTATAAGTAGCTCGCAATTTACAATGAACAAGTATTGACAAACAGTTCTGCTGATATTTCGTACTACAGCATAGTCAGAGATAGCACGTGGTTACTGATTAGTGATTACGTTCCGACTAATGTGAACGTCTCACCATTAAGATAGCGTACGGCGCGATTTCATTTGCATATTATATCAATTTGAGGTTATGAAAGTTTACACCATTAAGGCATAATGTAATGTGGCCTCACTTAATAAACGTTCTTAAACTTTGCTTCAGAATCGCTACTTCAGCTAACTATTAAGTTTATGTTGCTTCTGCAAGGTTGGAGTTCGGAGCAGGTAATTATAAAACTTGACATAAGGTGAAAGAATCGAAGAGGTTAGGTCAGGGGCATTTCACTCAGTACTTAACAGATCCCATCCCATACCCACCCCATTAAAACTTGCATGTTTTAGTGTGAACTTATCTCGACAGCTATTTCTAAAATGTTAATTTATATTTTTACGATGAGATCTGATTTTAAATTCTTATTTTACTTATAAATAAATACATAACAAAAACACAAGACGTTATTGGGAAATATCATTATTCATTAATTATTATAGTAATTTTGCATTACTGGCAACCTTAGGCCATAAAGCACAGACTAGATTTGTTTAAGCCTGCATCACATTTTCACACTGGCGCGGCCTGGCCGCGGCGGACAATAGGAAAATGGTCATTAGCTGTCAAATATTATTGTCCGCCACCGCAGGCCACGCCAGTGTGTTGCAGGCCTTACTCGAGCATTGGTCAATAGATGGCACTAGTACATGGAAGAAGTTGATGACATGACTCTATCTCAGTATATAATAATTTCCTCTATGGGTTAGGTGGACATGTATATTTGTCGGTGTTTTACTACATGCATTATAGTTAGGTAGTATCTAGCATGCATGCAGCGCCTGCGGCTGGTAAAATTTACTCGAGTGATAAGAGCGATGGGGATGGAGATACCCTAACTTCGAATTTAGATTTTAGTGGTGGTGGTAGTGGTTCTTTCAGAGTCCAGTGAGTTATGTGATTCGATCACTTCAGTTGGCTGGTGGTCCGTCTCGACCTCGTCTACCCTCCATCTCGCCCTGCTGGCTGCAGGCACTGCATGCGACGTGCCACCGGATCCTAAAGCCGGCTACTCACACACCTGCCACAGGGGAAATATTGTAATTAGACTCTTAATTGCCTCCTTAATTATGATGTGTATAGACAAGCAGGGGCAATTTTTAGATTGGGCCTGCGGCAGGGCGGCAGGGGCGCAAGACCTTCCTAGCTCCCTAGGTTGTATCTACCGCCCTGCTAGGTTGCCGCATGTGTAGTACGATTGGGGCAATTCTAGTCAGTTCATTGGCGACAACCGAGCGGAGTGCACGTGTCACAATGGACAATAAATAGCGTGAAGTTTGGACACGGGTAACAGACGTGTACAAAGACCGGCCCCAGATGTGGGATAAAAAAAGTTTTTAAGATCCTCTACTTCCAATTATTTCACAATGTTCATGTGGCGCAATTCGCTTCGTTTCTGCAACCAATTCTTCACCCAGTATCTTCTCTTTTTTTTTCGGTAGCACCATAGAAAATGCTAAGACTATACCAATCCTTCGACAATACTGGAGCCATTCTCATGGACGTGCGTTTAGCGGGACTATCACTTACACACTGAACGGCAGGCTTGTGTGTAGAGAACAGCCGAAATTGCTCCGACCGCCGTGCGACCGGTATTGCCTCTGCGGCAGGTGTGTGAGTAGCCGGCTTAGAGCTAACCATTACACGATAGCGGTCACGATCCTCAGTATTGAGGGATTTGAGGGACCGAGTTATTGGATTTGATTATAGGTTTGTCGCATGTAAATATAAGCAGAGGTCGTTGGCAATCTGACCATGAACGTCTGTTCCATTTTAGGTACGTGTAATCGATATAATTTATAGTTACGAGACGTATGAAAACAACACATAGTACTAAACTAATGTTCCTAGTGAGTAAAGGCGGTCAGTAATACGTTTAGATTTATTAGAAGATAATGAATACGAAACAAATCGATCAAATATTCTCAATCTATGCCAGGTTGTTGTTCTATAGGTACTGGACGACAATATACAAGCATGCAAAGATATGAGTGATATGACTCAAGACCAAAACTTAACCTCATTACTACAAATATTCGTCGTTATCGAGATACGAACCAAAAACCGCCAAGTTTTTCGAAGGTCCAAGTCCCTTTAGCCCAAATTCCCATCTAATGTGTAAAAATGCAATATGGTTTTGTGATATGAGCGGTATTTTCAGTTATGTATACATATTAGGTACCTAAACTAGGTATCAACTTTATATACCTAGATAGTTTCTCTTTCCTAATTTAGGTAAGTTATGCTTTATTAATTTCATCCCACTTCATCAAGAGCCCACAAACCTCGGGTCCTTATCATGTTATCGGCGACGACAAAATGGCCACATTACCCCTTACAAATTCCCCTTAATCTAGATGCGAGTAGGTACATAAAATAAAGAGGGGCGATTATCACAAAACCGCGACCGAAATGTCGTCCGTGTTTTAGTATCTCTTAGCATTTACGACCGTACCGGGCAACGTAACCGAATTTGAACCTTATGTGTTGTGAATTGCAGCTGTAAAGTTAATCCTAAGGGCAAAAGTTAATAGCAACCTAATAAAGATTAAAGATACTCTTATTTATCGACATATTTTATAAGAACCCCATAGTATTTTTGAACAAGCTACGATACCCCACGCTATGAGTTTCACAAGAAAAAAAAAATACATCCCCACTTTAGGTGTAGGTACCCCAAAAAAAGATTTTTAGCCTTCTTTTTAATTCTTAGCAACAGAAACTAGTTTCCAACATAAATGTGGCAGATCTCATTGTGTATATCGTTTTAAAAAGCGAACCAAACCAAGTTTGTATGAAGAGTCCTCCTGGCGATCCTTAAGAGAGTGCAAGCTCTACAGAGAATCGTCAAACGCCTTACTTGCTGAAAGAAATTAACGCATAAATAGAAGACACACGTCAACATTCCTTTCCCAGCAAGGCGGTGAACTCCGTCACCGTTTTAGCATTGGACGTACATTAGGGGTGTAATACTTTATTTCAAGTCGTGCAAACAACGCGGCACGCATTGGCAGCACGCAAGGCACCGGCGAGCTGTGGTCAGCCGCTAACTACACAAACTACACGTATAATAATGTAAGTATTCATACATTACTATCTGGGCGACCGAGCTCGTCGGACGTAACATGGTTGCTATTTTATCACTTATCACTGTGGATAAGACATCCGTCACGTTCTGACAAGCATGCGAGTGCGAGAGTGATGGGTGTCTTATCCACAACGATAAGTGATAAAATGTCAACCATCTTAGGCCTCCTGCTCGAATGAGAAATACGCAGAAAACTATTTTTTTCATACCTAAGCTAGATAGATTTTTCGCCTCCGTAAACCCGTTAGGACCGTTTTCGATAACGTGATTATAAATATATACATACAAATATGGCTCGTTTAATAGCATAGGATATATATAAAGGTACCTATATATTTATAAATAGTGCCAATTTTACGGTATATAATTTGTATGGAACGGGACTCGGTCGTATAATATAATTAACTAACTTATTTGGGTAAGGACCAAATTCTTGGCCAGCTTAACTCAGTCAATATATTTTTTTTATAAAAGTTTTCCGTTGTGACACGAAAATTAACCATAAAATTCTATGGTTATATTTTGTGTCACAACTGTACTTTTTGAAGTGAAAACTTCTTTAGCGGCGCTGTGCACTTTTTGTGACGAGGGAAAATTGATAAACTTGCCACAGGTCACGTGGCCGTAAGATTTGTAAGACGTGAGATTGAAGACAGGTCACGTGACCTGATCGAAAAACTGTTACAATGTCATTGATTTTTCACTTCTGCCGGGACTCCCGGAGTGCAACCCGGTCTTTTTTTTCACTTGTTTAGCTTGTATGGCTAACTATTGACTAACCAGGCTAACTACTGGCCAAGAATTTGGTCCTTACCCATTTAAGATCTTTAAGACCCATTATTATCTCACGCCCAGGGATGTTGCGGCACATTCGAAACGTCAGGACCTCTCAGAGAGGTGTGTAAATAAGTTAATGCAGTTTACGCGATTAAGTTCCGTGTAGTAAAAACAATGTTTGAGAATCATAAAAGTTGAATAGTATACTTGAGATTATTTTGCGTTAGCTGAATTGCAACGCACGAGTACAAGGTTGAAGATTAATTGACGGTTTTATAAAGTTGGTTGAATGTAATAATGTCAACCATTTTTATGCTGTTATTAAGGCAGTTATCCTAGAGAACACTGCATTTTTACCGACCGGTCTAGCATAGTTTAGTAGGTGCTGACGGTCTTGAGTTGGAATCCCCCCCCCCCCCCGGGCAAATATTTGTTAGCATGAATTTCTGAGCATTGGATATATTATATTTATTTAAGTATTTATATCTATTAAATATATCGTCTTCTAGTACTGATACTGAGGCTCTAGTATAAGTTTTACCGAAACAAAACGTTACGACCGCGTTTGCGTTCAGCTGTCAAATCCCATACAATTTGAGGGTAAAACGCAAACGCGATCGTAAGTTTTTGTGGTAAAACTTATACTAGAGCCTCCGATAACACATACTTTGAGTTGAGTTTCCTCTTGCGGTTGGAGGTTACTGGGTGTTGGTGCTCGGAGGACAAAACCTTTTTTAGGGAAGTGGGGCGTTGCTTACAAGAGAGGTGTCGATCCTCGCTCTGGGTCATTTCTGATGCAAAGGTTAGCCAAAGCTATTCAGCGCGGCAATGCAGCTAGTGTTGTGGGCACCTTTGCACCTGGCGTGACGCGGGGCGGGTTATTCGATACTTAGTTAGTTTTTAATTTGACTTTGGTGGTAGGTATTTAGTTTTAGTTTAAGCTATTGTATTGAATTCTTTTGATTGTGTTTTTTACTATCATCTTGTACTTAAAATAATAAATAAATATAGTGTTTACAATTGTTGACTAGTATTACTATATTTACTATAAAGATTGTCCCCTAATATTTATTTATCACTGCAGCTTATTCTTAGAAGCTTTCATTTCCGCTAATGGTCTATTTCGCCAACTACCACTACCAATCTGATTTTGTTGTGTTCAATCTATTAACACTCTCAAATCCGATGCCGCCGTAGGCGCTTTCCGCTACTCAGCGCAAACAACACAGGATTGGCTACGAGCGTAGCGCGTAGCAATTCTTGGCAGTGAATGTGTTAAATGCTACGCTACGCTCAAAGCGCTACGCCGAAGCCCATAACAGCCCATCCATGTAACGAAAAGCGTAGCTCTGTGACGCATGTGACCTCATTGGCGCTGTATGACTCTAATTTCTTTATTATATTTTATAGTATATAATTATTTTTCTTTTCCTTACTATGTTGCATCATAACATAAATGTCCTTATGGGCGGCGTGCGTGGTAGGCATGCTGGTGCTTACCCACCCTGTTTCGACTTATTACTAAGTTTTTTATTTTATAATTAATGGAACTCCAGGTTTGTTCATGTATACTGAAAGATACTTCTTCTATTTCTGTATATGACCATTTGTTTCCTAAATAAATAAATAAAATGACTCATTTGCGTGACATATGTACCACATGAGCATGTCGCAAAAGAGAGCGTCTGAACCAAGATCATTCTATATTTTTGACGCGAGTGCATCGTCATGGTTGACAGCAATAGGCAACTATGTGTGAGCGCGACGCACTAATCTTTCTACAAATGCCACACGCACCGTCGACACGCAGGGCTCGCCAGTACACGATAGTGGTCAGTGGGTCTACATCTACAAGCATATTGGAAGCCCTAATGTTTTTTTGTTCTATTTATGGATTCCGTAATATCATTTTGTAACGATCCTTTGTCCTTACGTTTAATAGCCCTCATTATGGTTCACCTTATGCATTTATTGATCATCCTATTGATTTATCCCCGAATATATCATATGTCCCACTGCTGGGCACAGGCCTCCTTTCATGGATAAAGAAAGAAAGAAAGAAAGAAGACATTTATTCACTACACAAAAGACACTCAGAGACAAAGGGAGTACAAATACAATACAATTGACACATAATGTGTGTGTCTTCGCGGCAGTGAATCGGTCGCTGTCTCAGCATTATGCCAAGGTGTCAGACAGACACCTACAGCGCTGATTTTCAGACAGCACCGTACGTGACCCACGGAACGCAACACAACATACTGCCGATACAAACGTATACACATAATAAATAAATAATGAATATACTAAATCTGTTAAATATGTAACACAAGCACAATGGGATGAGAGACAATGTGAAAAACACGAAACGGTTTAAAAAATAAAATGGATAAAAATTAAATAAAGTGCTGGATGGGTTAGGGTTGGGATTTTTGGAGTGTCAACAAATAGCCCTTAAGCTGGCGCCTAAAGGTATACCTAAAGGATAAGAGGGTATGGACAGTGCAATTTGTCATAGTTATTCTGCATCCTAAGGCCACTTCAGTCAAGTTAAATGAGAGTGCTTCATGATTTAGAGCAACCAAAAACATTTGAGCGCTGCGCTGTGAGAATAATATAAGTGCTGCGCATGCCTTTAACTTCCAAACCGTGTCAGCGATTCTGACTTCACGCATGTGAGCTTAAGAAACGGTAATCCCTAAACCCGGATGCATGTAGTCAGAGCCTTAATTAAAAACCAATAGCGAGACATGGCGTTATCTCCGTAGCAGTAATACGAGTAAGGAGGAGCTGGGGACTTAACTTGGTTGTCAACAGATTTTTTAATTAAGAGGACTCCCGAGACGCCTGGCTCTCTCGAGAGGCGCTTCGTTAAAAAGACAACTTTAATGAAACCTTTGTTAATATCTCTTCAGATGAGATTCAGCAAAAGGAGAAATCTTCCTAACTTTCTTCGGCAATGGAAAGCTACTTTAACTCGTTGATGAACAGGAGCCTATAGGCGTAGGTTATTCTTTTATTATTGCTATTTTGTCTAGATACTCCATTAACGTGTTAAATATTACTATAAGTAGGGTGCAATCCATTGCTAATAGACATTTGGAAAGAGCGCCTGGTGTAAAATTTTACAACGCCTGGACGGACATTCCTTAAAAAGTTAGCTTACTCGGCAGATCAATTGACCCGCAGATTATGAGAACTTCGTGAGAAAAAATCAATCTTTATGCATAACTTTCACGTTCTTGGGTGATTAAATTATGACAGGCGAAACAACCAAGACAAGAGTAACAGGTAGTTCAAACAAATATGTTAAGACGACTTCCCAAAAACTGGAGAAGTCTCCCGAAGAACAGGGAACAGTGGCACAGTCTGGAGGTGGCTTATGTCAAGGACAGCTTGAACAAAATATCATTAAATGAATAACAATTCACAATACCAAAGCATGTCAAAAATAAACTTATTTTAATTTTATTTTATATTTTAAGGCGTAACAAAGAAATAATCACAGGATATGTGTATAATTACATTATTAAATCTTCATAATATAAATTACTCTAAGTACAGTAGATAACTACTTGAAAGCTATTGCGCTATACCGCAAACTTTATTATACTTATGTACTGAACCGAATCAAGTATGGCTTCCTATGATTGCTTTTTCAATGTCTAATTCTAGTTGCCTACGACGTCGGGAATTATCCATGCATATCTACTCGTAGCACTCGTAGCGGCGGCGGCGTAGCACCGTAGCGCTGTAGCCGCGTAGCGGGATGCGCTCCCGTCACGCCATCCGTAACCGTCGTCAAGTTACCACAGAAAGCTTTCATGCGGCCAGTGAATAGTCTCAACCAATGACAACTTTAGTTGTATTTGGCGTTTAAAAATTGAAGTTGCGATACAAATGTTAATTTAAAGGTCACAATGAAACAAATAGTCAGAGACAGACGAGGAAATCGTTAAAAGTAAGTTTTCTAGCCTCTTGTGACCTAGAAAGTGGGTCCGATTATGGTAAACAGCTCTGACCGCATTATATTCGATCGAGTTAACTTTTTTACTTTCACGAAACGTACACGTTACGGAGCGAATCGATAGGCGGCCGTCGCGGCTGCAGCTGTACGACAATTATTGTGCGGCGGCTGTAACGCGAATTTAGGGCAGAGCGGCGGCGCGGGCGGAGGCCCCCGCCCGGGCCAGTCCGCGCCGCGCCGCGCGACGAACGCCCGTGCCGTGCCGCGCCCGACCCGCGCCGCGCGACCGCGTGCCGCGACTAGTCGACCATGCGCGCGCCTGCCGCCGCCGCCGCGTGCGACCCCGCGCCCGTCTAACCCCACTCTCTGGACTAACATGAGCGTTCCCTACCACAAAAATCACAGGTGAGCTTACCCTGGAAACTTTCTAGTTTAATGTTAAATCGATGAACTTTGCGTCACGAGATCGATATTAGTCGGCGTAAATGCCGCTACATTATTTACGAATGGTACAGTAATAGATTTCGGTCAAAATGTTGCGGCGTGGCGGCCGGTGCCGCAGTGGCAGGTACTTGTGGAGCGAAGGGCTAGTGCTACCTGTCCTGACCTATTTCAACACTAGATCGATTTCAACAACCTCTCAACACTTGACGCAACATCGATACATCCCTGCTCCAAGACACTAAATACTCCAAAGGTAAAAAGGTCAGAGATGAAGTCGCACTCTACTTTCAATGGCAACGATTCCCATCTTATTTCACTAATACATATTTTATCAAATATCACACGTGTTCCTCGAAAAATACACATTTTTCCTCAAAAAAATCGCACATCAAATTTAAAATTCCGGCGCGGAAAAAGAATAAACAAGTTGAGAGAAATAATTCTTCCAAGGAGGAAAATTAAAGAACTGACTAATTCAGGTTGGTAAGAGGCATGTGGTAAGCGAGAACAATAACCTTTTGTAACATTCAACATTGTTCCTGGCTCGCAAATGTCAACAAATCATATCGATTCCAAGCTAAATGGGACATTTAACATTTGAATATGCAGCACGTAAAAGCTGTGTGTTCCGTGCAGGAGGATCATCGGTACAATCCTCGTGAGCTATGTTGCGAAAATATTTCAAATTTATGAGTACTTAGGCTTCATTTATGACAACACGATACGTAACTCGGCATGTACTGGTACATTCAATTCGATATTCGAATACTTACTTAAATGTTCTATTTTACAATATAGAGAATATATGAATGCTGAGATGAAAGAACTGGGAATCATCATTCCTATCAATTTAACTTGCACTGGGCCGCTGACGGAAAACGGAGAACATTAACCAACCAAGATGATTTATACATTCATCATCACACATCAAAAACATTCAGAAATTGGGCGCATTACTATCGGCTTATAGGAAAATCTCGGCTCGTATGGGAGATGTAGTTGCTTCATTTGGCCAGCAGTGAGTTGAAATACCGTTCCACCACTTTCGTAGACTTGATCAGCTGCGTTTTTAAGCGTCCGTCAAATCTATTTCAGTTCAAATGGCTTTTTAAACAGATTGTCGATATGTTACATTAAAATTTGTGTTTTACGCGTTTCAGTTAACTAATCCCCTGCCAAACAATAAAAGTTTGTCTGCAAGACCAGTCTGCATATAACTTACTTTAATTTATTACATACTTTAACTCATTTCAATTCTCCTCCTTACATGGTTACGGAAACATATGTATAAAATGTATTAAGTTATTATTGTAACTTGATTAGTGCTCAGATAATATGAGTGTCTTATGTACGAGTATGCCAAACACTTACCTGACACTTGCTTGTGCTTAAGCAATTATCAGAATCAGAATCAGAATCAGAACTTTATTTGCTCAAAACATGGTAAAAAGTAGGTAACTTAATTAAAATATATAGATCTACATGTTTCGTCATACAGACATGCAAATATAATATGGTCATGTGTATCGCATGCACAAGTTGTTACAATACTAAGTTCAATCCCTAAAAATGACATTTAAAAATTCATGAGTTGTGTAATAAGTCTTGAATGCTAAAACCTTATACAATTTTTTCTTAAACTCTATTAAGTCATCTAACTTTAAAATTGACGATGGTAATTTGTTAAATATTCTGGGTGCCATTCCAAATATACTTTTCGACATTAAAGCTGTTCTGGATGGCCTAAAATTAATTTTTCCTTTTTGACGTACGCTATTAAATTATCGTTTAATTATTCGCAAAGATACCTGTTCAGTGCTTTGTACCTACGTCCATAGGTGCACTAATACATTATTTATTCCCATACTACATCTGAATCAGTAGTATCAGTGGCTTCGTATTACCAACAAGTTTTTGCTCATCTGAACATTAAATAAAGATTAGTGTACATAATCCACAACATTATCTATGTACGAGTCGAGATAGAATATCGTATAGCCCGACGAAGAATCGCGAGCGCAGAACACCATTAAGGCGCTTCGGAGATATTAAGTTTTTATTAAAACTGGAGTAAGTATATCTCGTTTTAAATCGTACTAAAGGTATGACGACTGATATAAAAATGTCTTAGCTGGTTAATTAGAAAGGTTTCTTGAGGCGTGAGCTTCCGTGTAAATAATTTGAATTATTAATGAAGAACAAGATTGGATGGTGTTGATTGCAACAGTGCTTATCCACCTGTGTTTTGACTACGCATCAGAAAATGTTGGGTTAAGAATATTAGTCTTCAAGGTGAACTGATGATCTGGTAATGGTCGCGGGAGTCGGCTGGATGCGGGTGGCGCAAGACCGGTCATTGTGGCACTCTTTGGGGGAGGCCTATGTTCAACTGTGGACGTCTTTCGTTTGATATGATGATAAAGAATATTAGTGGGAAAAGTGATTGCGAGGGTAATGAATAAACATACAGAGAGAGAGAGAGAGAGTTAGGGCACAGTGAAATGTCTTAGCGCTCATATTTGGTGCAGCCCGAATGGGCAGGTACATCCACCTTATACAACACCGCAGGAATGTTAACTCCTCTTGACTTCTTCACTTAATCTGTATGTGGTGTTGTGTCCTGGTGGTAAGTTAGTTCGGACTCCCGAGGATAAGGTGTGTTGTGATTGTGAGTGAGGAGCCCGCGTTTCACTTTAGCTGTCAGCACGGCTATCGCTAGTTTTAAGTTCACTTTTGTAATTTTTACATACAGTGCCTAAAAATTGTAAAGTTGTTTGTCTAGTTTAGTTATAGTTTTATTTATTTTTGGGGCTCTCACTGAAAACCAGGGTCACGGCCCCCGTGACAACATGCTGAGCGAAGCTCCCATCTAGCACATTATATATGGTGCGTAAATTATTTGATTGTATTTTATATTTTCCATGTTTTGTGTGCTAAATAAATAAATTCTTATTCTTATCACAAGACGGTGCGCGAGCTCTCTCGATTTTTCTCGCACTATACGTCTCTTTCTAAGTTTTCTAATAAGAGAGAGACGAATAGTGCGAGAAAAATCGAGAGAGCTCGCGCGCCGTCTTGTGATAGCCGTGCAGCATAAGGAATCCTCAAATCTATAAAGGGTCGGTGATGCGTTGTGATTCTTTTGGAGTCACATGCGTCCCTAGGCTAAGGTGTCTGCTTTAGATCAAGCAGGCCGTATGCTTGTTTGCCATCGTCGTAGTCTTTAAATAGCATATTATGAAAACTAAGCACCCTTGTTGCAACTCTAGTGAGACTAACGTTTTCCATTTGTATAAGGGTTTAAATAAAAAAGTCAATATTGCAGTCATATACTTCCACAAAGTTCACACAAACCTACCTATTCAGAGTCCGTTTGCTTAATATATTTCTGAAAAAATGATAGCCATAATTACTGGATTAATTTATGTTCAGCAAAACTGTCACGTAATAATTCCTCATCGTCTAGTAAATCTAGATCTGGACAAGCAGTTATTTTGATAGATCATTTCGCTGTATTTCCTTCAATTTCCTTGTTTTCCTCGGGCTCTGAGCAAAAAGACCAGAGGCTCTAGTATAAGTTTTACCGAAACATAACGTTACGACAGCGTTTGCGTTTAGCTGTCAAATCCCATACAAATTGAGGGTAAAACGCAAACGCGATCATAAAGTTTTGTTTCGGTAAAACTTATACTAGAGCCTCTGGAATAGCATTGTTACGTTTTCTCTATGAAACGTGACTTCCGCTCGTGAGCCGCCGGTTTGTTGGAACGATTTAAAAAATAGCACCATTTTGTAATGAGGTTTTTAAAGAGGAAGAAACGCATTTTCGCACGTTTTGTAGTAAAAATACACCCTGTATAGTGTGCGTTGGTTAATAAATTCGTCTAAATAAATGGTTATAAAACACGACGAATGTATTTAATGCAGAGTTCAATCTTAATGATAGAGAAGCGCTATGAACGGGTGTCACCGGATTCTAACATTTGGCCTAGTTTATGCAAAACCGAATATCCGGCCAAATTATTCGGTTCGACGTAATGCCTTCATCAATCGATCTAAATTAGACCGAGTGAGTTGTACAAATCTTGTTTCGCCTCGAGTGCACTAACTCCACCTCTGGTGTAATGTTCAGTGTATCACAATGTAACTAGGTACAGTCAGCATCATATATCACACGCGCTGCCAAAATAGCCAAATATTACACGTCTTTATTACTGTAAGAGTAATGCGTAGGACTGCAGTAATGAGGAAAGATTCGCAATATAGCGCTCTCGCTCGATTGGAGCTCGCTGTCTGTTTAGCATGTGCGTTAAACAAAATGCATATGCTGTTTTTGAAGTGGATACTTCTTTGCTCGCGTTCTTGTATAGGGGTACAGTTCAAAAAGTATCATGTGACTTCCGGAATAACTTTTTGTAGAGAAGCCTAATCTGATTTCAAATAATTGTTTGTTACATGTTTTAATCCTTCTTTATTTGCCATTAGTCGTTAATCACAAAATGTTATTTAGTTTATGTGGCGGACATGAAAATAATGCTGAAATGACCGCCATTTTCAATGTATCGCGAGTCAAATGAGCTACGTCAGTTAATGTTGCCATATATACCGATTTATCTGTACTTATACAGATTTTTGTAAATTAATTCAGATATATATTTTACGGGTACACCATAATAGCAGGTTTGGCCGCTTTTTATTAGGGTTCATAGCCAACAAAGAAGTATCCACTTAAACTTAATTAAGGGTTGTATCTCCGACACAACCCGCTTCTTTTTTATTTCTATTCCCATTTAGATAAACTTCTCATCGTTGCACATTATTATGAAAACAAGATATACTTTGTCTGGACTAATATGTGACACGCTCGAACGTCTTTACAAATAGAAGTTGTGTAAGAAGGATTCATACTTATCTGACGTCATGCTGATGCTCTATGACGCGCTCTGATCTGACGCCTAACGGCCTGGCCACGACATTGAGCGGCGGCGCCAGCGGCAGCGGTTTTTCTAATTCATTCAACCGAAGTGAGTTGCGCGTCTCGACCGCACAATGTACAGATAAAACGCCGCAATTAGAGCAATGTCATGGCCGGGCCGTAACACGCCAGATCGCGTCAGATGAGTGTGAATCTACCCTACTAAATATATGAAACCAATACGGTTCTCTCGCGTCACGACACGCCAAGCATACTTGAGATTATTTGAGTTGGCCGAATTGCATCACAGTATTAAAATATAATGAAAACAGATCACTCACGTGCTTTAATATCCAAAATCGCTCGACATGCTTCGAACCGATTGGCGGCTCCCACAAAAGAGCACACGCGTTGCCGGCAAGTTTAGCACAAGATAATCTTGGTATGTCGAGTGATTTTGACGACCGCATTAGCCTAGTTGGTAGTGACCCTGTCTACGAAGCAAGAGGTCCTGGGTTCGTATCCCGGTAAGGACATTTATTTGTGTGATGAGCACGAATATTTGTTCCTGAATCATGGATGTTTTCTATGTATTAAAGTATTTATTTACCTATATAAGTATGTTTATCGTCGTCTAGTACCCATAGTACAAGCTTTGCTTAGTTTGGGACTAGGTCGATTTGTGTAAGAATGCCCCCTAATATTTATTATTTAAAATACGTGAGTGACCCGTTTTCATTATATTTTAATATGTCTCATTCTCACGAGAGTTTTCTATATAAATTTACACCGAAGTTGTCCATTCAAAAAGCAGCTCTACCGTTCAAGGTATAAAATTCCAATTACGGCTTTATAATTTATAAAAAAACGGCCACAAAAAATAATCACAACCGTAACTACCGCACCGTAAGTATAAATTCCAATGTAAGACTACGCTTGTTAAATATATTCGTCCCGGTGAGTGTATGTACAAAAATGTAACAAACGTCGTTGATGGTATAGGTCGGTACATTTTGTATTACAAATATAATCGTACAAGATGATACAAAAGACGAGTCTTATAACAAAAACACAAACAATAAAGCATTTTATGAGAAATGCATAGTTTCTGTATATGCTTCCAAGAAAACAATAAATAAAGTTTTTTATATAAACTTAATGTAGATATTACCGTAAAATGGGGTGAGTAGGGTGAAAACTGACATTCAAACCTCGATAACATTTTATTTTTACTTATACAAACTGAATGGTGTATATAATAAGTGTTCCGGACGTTTGTATTTCAGTTTTTATTTTATTTTGGGTAGTTCCATTTCATAACTTTGACGATAAACAGGAAAATCCACCTCACCCCGTAGTCCCTCGTAATTGGGGTGAGATGGGTTTTCATACAAAGGTGATTTTGGAAGATTGTTGGATCGTTTTTTTTTTATTATGAGTATTACTATAGCTCCATTTTAAATTGGAATACATTATTTTTGTAGCAGTAGCCTCAAAAAACCATCTCACCCCCCTTTCATACCTTCTCTCCCCATTCATAACCCAACTCTCCCCACGAACCCTACTCACCCCATTTTACGGTACCTTTGGCATCAGCTGATTTTCTACTACAAAATAAACACTTAAATTTTGTAGTAGAACATTTAATTTTAGATGCCTTATTGAACAGTAGACGTTCATGTTTGTAATAATATTATAGATATTTAAATTCAAAAGAAAACTTTACTTTATTCCACCTCGTCTAACTCATGCAAATGTACACACACACCGACACACACATGTATACCAAGGTTCTGCAATAGGAACTTAACCCGCATCTGCAAAGCGCAGTCATTTAGTAAATAATTCATGCACACGTAGTTACCGTACGTAGCATCAGGCGGATTATATTATTACTCCTTATAAACAGCTTGTTATTAACCCTTTTCCCGCAGTTCTTTGACGCAGTATTTATTATTTATGCAGAAAACTTTTGATTTCCGCGTAGGGTGCATTATTTAGGGTTTTTTTTTAACATTTACGAAATAAGGTGGTTTCGGATTCAGTTTCCTTATCATAGTTTTTTTTTGTTAAAAAACACAACTTTTAAAAAACAGTGCACCTTTTTGTTTTTTTTCTTTATCGGAATGATGTAATTTATTCTTATACATAATCATGGGTTTATATATTTCTTATTCCTTTTTGTGACTTTAATTAAACTTGTTTGTTGACCAAAATAAATGAAATAACAATAATAATAATTTAAAGTTGCCGGCCATAATATAATCATAAAAAATGTACCAGTAAATAGGGATTCTAAAGGAAAATCCCAACATTCTCTGAAATTGTAAAAAAATGTAAAAGGCATTACACTATTTTAAGCACTCATAAAATATGCTATTAATAATCTACGAGTATTAAAACTAATAACAACGTTTTGTTAATTAATGTTGCTTACTTACAAAATTAAGCTAAGTAGGTTTAATATTACAACTGTTTTTAAAAATCCGACGTTAAAAATATAAACACGCCTAACGTCGCTCCCAGAGGACATCCCTGCCAACCGGCGCTGTAACAGATATTAATGATTCTGGGAACGATCGAATCTTATCCCCGTTACTTCGTGGATCAGGGATTTATTACCTGAGTTTAACAAAACCATATTAAGTACAGACAGAGTACACTCTTTACGAAGGAGCTACTAGTGTCAGGCAAACGGTATGTAAAGCCTTTGTTACTGTTTTTGCGCTGGTTAGCAACAAGGATCTTTACTTATTCAATTTGCAATAGTAAACCGAATATATGCAGACTGAGGGTGAGTTGCACAAAACTGTATGTAATCGTAAGCGGCGTTCTTTAAAATCTGAATGATAATGAAAGTTTGACAAGTTTCTAAGGAATGACAGCTGTCGGCGCCATATTTAATGTAGAGCGGTCTGTAATCGTAAGTTGGTACAACTCGCCCATATTCGAGAAAAAATATGCACAAGCAGCAAGTTTACTACTTAAGTATATAACCTCAAAATAACATCCTGCTTAAAATAAGAAGTGGAATATAAAGGAAAGGAGACAGCGCCAGAATTAAATAACTCGAGTTATTTTATCCCTCCAAATGGAATATTGACTGTTCTTGTTCTTTCATAAATAAAATAAGGAAGGCACCTACTTTAAAAGTCGGGTGAGGCTTAGAGGATACTGCAGAATCATTATAAATTGCTTGTTTCATTCGTTGAGTATTAACAAATAAGTTGGTTTTGCAACAATATATACCTGTGACCTGTGAAGTATTTCAGGGTCGGTATTTTGCAGTTTATGTAGCATTTTCAAACCGATGTTCTAGATCTTAGTGGACAGAATACGATTTTGGGCCGGTATTCAACTTAAAGAATGTGACGTGCCCCCGTCATGTTACTTATTTCATGTCTCTATCATTTCGAAAAGAGAAATGAAGTTGGGGATATGTTTCCTTATAATATATAGTATGCCGAAAAGTGTCACATTTTGAATATCTAACTGGATACCTGTCACTGTCACACATAAAACAAGCAAGCGAGAGAGAAATTCCATTACTACAGTGAATGTGTGTGGGAAGGTTCTCTCAGGCGCTTTTTCTCCTCCATAGCAAAGCAACATAAATTGAAATGTTATCCACGCTCCCGCATTTATTATTAACGCCTTTAGCGTAGTCTATTGTCCAAAGTCTTTCGAAAAAACGCCGCAACCACCAACTACATATAGCGGTTCGGCGGTAGATTCGTTTGTTCTCAGTTACTTCAATTTGTTTTTAATATAGATTATCCAATCCACGAAAAAGTGTCCTACTCCTTCGCATTGGAACGGGAATGGAATCCACAATTTTGCCTTGCTCAAAGTGTACCTATGTAAATCGACATTCAAAGAGATGATGATGAATGGATATTCCATGAACTGTTGTATTTCTATCACTTTGCAGATTATTCAATCATGACTAAACATCCTGAATATGTACCTGTATCAGTGGATTACTCATGTATGGGCACAACTTTTCCCAAAGTATCACATCCCAAACTACTTTCCCAAATTATCATTTGGCAAAGATGAGTAATCCACTGATACAGGTACATATACCTGTATCAGTGTATTACTCATGTATGGGCAAAACTTTTCCCAAAGTATCACATTCCAAACTATTTTCCCAAATTATCATTTGGCAAAGATGAGTAATCCACTGATACAGGTACATATACCTGTATCAGTGGATTACTCATGTATGGGCAAAACTGTTCCCAAATTATCATTTGGCAAAGAATCATTAGTCAAAAAACTTATCGCAATTTTACAATTACCAAATTAATATATGGTAAATTATTGTTTAAGAAATAATGACTTGGTTGTGTCTCATTTTACCATGTACTCGTATCAGTTTAGACAAATGCATCGTTTGGCATAACATAAGTACTCTTCCCAAAATATTGCTTGGCAGTGTATATAATGCACTGTGGATAGAACATCAATTTGTGTAACGATCTCATTCTAGAATATTTATCTAATATAACAATCAAAGCATATAAGAGACATAAAGACTATCTAACTGACTTTAATTTTTTCGCTTACTTATTAGACTAACCCTCTGGACTATTGTAGGTACTTACTTAAAATGTAATGTAAGTATCGTCGTCGTCGTACCTAACTGAGATCTTCTCCTTAATACCTTAAGGAAGGTACATAGGCGGGCAAGTAGGCATAATCTACCGATTATGCTATAAATTGAGTGTTGCGACGTTATTATTTGAACAATTTATTTTTTGAAATATCATATTAGCCAAAGGAAAACGTTTTCTTAATGAACAAGTCTAATTATACCAAATGATAATTTGACCAAATGAATAAAATGCGAAGTATAAATATGCTAAAAAGATTCGCTTGGGAAATTAAACTAATGCAATAAGTATTTTGGGAAGTATAATTTGGCGAAAAATATTTTTTCTCAAACGGCAGCTTGGACCGTTTACGTTTACCCCGTACCTACGTTTTGACTTGAATACTTTGATGCAATCCGCCAACTCAAATTATCTCAAGCATACATTTGAATCATATTCGTTTTCTTTATTTATTTAATTTTAAAACGTTATTCAAGAATCCAACAAACTTAGCACCTGGAAGTAATTATCATTATGTATATTTAAATGAAAAAAAAAATGTTATTTCTTTTTTTATGGTATTGAATATTAAAGAGCAAATGTAAATTAACCAAAATATTTTTAAAACATTTATTAATATTTAGGTGCTTTGATGTCTGATATTCTGTTGGATTTTACTCTGTGGCAATTATTTAAATTATACATTATCAGTTAGACAGAAAAAAAAACAGCTTTTCCCAATTTTCCCATACTTGTAAGCATAATCGGCCGGCGGCTTGACGTGTATTCCAGTGAATACACGTCAAGCCGCCGGCCGATACGATAACAGAAATTGGCATTAATTAAAAAAACCGGCCAAGTGCGTGTCGGGCCACGCGCAGTGTAGGGTTCCGTAGTTGCCTGTCTGTCTTAGTTACATCGACGTGTGGTGCGGTTGCGTCGGCCGAATTTGTACGAAAATTGGTCTTAAAATTGGCCTAAAATTAGGGCTTTAAAGCGCAATATCTCGCAAACGAATTACTGATTTGAAAAATTGTTTTAGAAAACCCATAATATACCACACCATAGGTTTAACGAGAAAAAAAAAATTACATACCCGCTTTAGGTGTAGGGGAGGTACCCTAAAAAAAAATCTTTTTCCAAATTTTATTGTACTGTTTGGTCGGCGTGATTGATTTATATACCCATGCCGAATCACAGTTTTCTAGTAGGAATGGTTACTGAGCTAAGCCGAAGACGAACAGACAGACGGACGGACATGGTGAAACAATAAGGGTTCATTGTTTACTACGGAACCCTAAAAAAGTAGTATGTCCATTCCTTAGGCTTCCAAATCCATTATAATTGGTTCAGTATTTTAGACGTGAAAAGGTAGCAGACAGACAGTGTTACTTCCGATAATATAGGTAGAATATTATTACTTTGCCCTTGTGTCATTTCTCTAAATTATAATATTTATTAAACACTCAACGTAATTGATGCCTTAACATAATATATAACAAGAATAGGTTCCCCTTAGTGCGAAACGTTTGTTATCCAGTTGTTTAGGCGTTTTTCTTCGTTATGTCGCGGGCTAAAGGGCAGAGGTCACGTGTAAGACGTATTGTGTTATAAGCAGCGTCCATTTGTGAGAACCCCGTCTTAAGGTCTTAACGTCTTAAGGTTCTCCTATAAAACTCCTTATTATTTTTAAGAAAAGGGTAGTTTATAGAAATGACTTGGTATGATAACAAGCGGAAATGTAACACCATCCATAAATTTTAGTGGCCCTCTGAATCTGTTTGGCATTATTTGGCTAAGCTGGGTTCATCCTAACCAACATTAAAACTACCTGATATGATTATCAGTCGAAACTGCTGTAAGTACATGCCTGCCCCAAAAAGTTACGACATATGGCATTGAAACGTGGTCGCTCAATTAGAAGACTCAAAGTCACCCAAAGGGTAATGGAGAGGGCTATGCTGGGAGTTTCTTTGCGTGATCGCTTCAGAAATAAAGTTATCTGCAGCAAAACTAAGGTGACCCGATATTGCCCACCGAATCGTTAAAGTTAAGTGGCACCTTGCACGTAGAGCCGAAGGCCGTTGTGGCGGAAAGGTTCTCGAGTGGCAACCAAGTACCGGCAGACGCAACGTGGGTAGGCCCGGAACAAGGTGGACTGATGACCTGGTAAAGGTCGCGGGAGTCCGCTGGATGCGGGTGGCGCAGGACCGGTCACTATTGAACATTGATGAAAAATAAGTTTCTTTTTTCGTTATAAGTTCGTCAAATAAACGATTATACTCGTTCTAAGCAGCAAAACTGGACTGGCACTCTTAACTATTCAGTTTCTAAAACTCTACTGAGCGTTCTATTTTTTTACCTGTCAGATAATAAATCAAATCCAGGCGTGATTAAGCATAATGGTGGCCGTAATAGAAATAAGGAAGCTATAATTTATTCAACCTTCCAAAGTAAAGATGTTATAAGGATACATTAACTTATCCATACTTCCAATACTTCTAATATTATAACTGTGAAAGTGGGTCTGTTAGTCTGTCTGTTAACTCTTCACGTTTAAACCGCTAAACCGATTTAGATAAAATTTGTTTTAGATATAGTGTGAGTCCCGAGGAAGGACATAGGATAGTTTTATTCCCGGAAATCGTTGGAGCATAAAATTGTATGGAGCTACGATATAAACGAGTTCCACGCGGACGGAGTCGCGGGCAGACGCTAGTACATTTATAATGCCTTATAGTCGTAGCCGGTATATATAAGGTACGTTACTGCTGATCTAATGAACGGTTTAATGAAGGTATTTATATAAACGCCTATTCGTTTGTTTTTCCAACGTTTGTAAGGAAAATGAAGTTATTTGGATACCTTCTAACTGCGCTCTAATCTTGATTGTTTGAGATAGAATTACTTCACTTGGTGAACTCAATAAAAGTTATTTATAGTTTATTTATGAATCTAGAAATGACTTTGTACTTACTGTACGTTTATTGTGGGTGATAATTGTTAACAAGCAATGGATACTCCTTTTTCAAATAATATATTTAGGTTAGGTACATTTTATCATACAAGGACTAAGAATCTTACTCTGTAATCACCTTGATTGATCAATGTATTGAATTTCATAAATGTATATCTTCTGCACTGAAATCTATAAACAACTTTCATTATTTTGATTTTACCGCGGAACAAAACATAACAAATTTAGATGTATCGGAGTTTAATTAACTTTGTTAAACTGTGCGTTCCGAATTTGAACGAAGCGTAAGATTTTGAGACAGAAAAATATACATTTTAATTTTTTAATGCGTCTTATCAGTTTTATTAACTTTATTAAACTGTGCGTTCCGAATTTGCACGAAACGTAAGATTTTGGGACGGAAAAATATACTTTTTTTTAAAAATGTGTTATTATCTTTATTATAAACGACTGTAATGAATATTATTTCATATATAATTAAATAAGAATAAGTACTAAGAATTATTTTTTACGAAAAAAGCGATGATTTGTAGCATTACTTCATAAGTTTCTGATCCTAACATTATATAATTAATAGAAAAAACTTGGAACTCGCGATATAACGCCACCGAATCCACGTTCGAATTTCAAAATCAGTTTTCACGATAGCAGATAATGGTCTAAGAGCTAGCGACCAAATCGGTCATGTAGCTTCAGCTGTATTGAAACTCCGTTAGCTACTTCCCTGAACAACCTTTTCCGATAATCTTCGCGCTGGCAGCCCGCGGGCGGTGGGTGCGGACGGAGTGGGGTGGGGAAAAAAAAATGTGTTAATTTCGCTGGAGCCACATGGCAGATCCTGATGGTTTCCCATCTGGTATCATAATCGCATAATTATGAGTATTATGATGTGAGCTGTTTGCTGTCTCACTTTCAGTAGGTATTCCTATGTGATGATTTTACCTAATAGGGAAAATGCAATATTTTCATTTTTGCTTTCATTTGTAAGAATCGCATATAGAATAGACCACGAAAGTAAAAATAAATTAAAAAAAACCTGTTACAAACTGACAATTTAAACTTTCGCGCCTAAACGGATCTACAGTTCCTGTGACGTCACTCATGTGTGTCACTCGTTATATTTGTTTGTCCGTCCGTGGTTCGTCCCTAGATGTCATAGAGTTGCCTAAGTTTTGACTTTTCACAGGAGTGTCGTCACCAGACGCTGATTGTTGGATTATAACACGTTCTACTCACGTACTAATTATTGTTTGAAATTAGTATAAACTAAAGTTACAACGTTTCAGTAGCTCTTATTTTATATTTTTTCAACAATTTGGTGACAAAATATTGGTAAATATAATAGCTGCATCTTCCCTATTGTATGAATGGTATAGAAAACCGTTATTGGCGTTATTGTAATATATATTACTCTAAAATACTTATCCACACGTTTTAGGAAGTTAAAAAAGACGGACCATGGATAAATTCCAAATTCTTGAAGTTATTTTCTTATACACATTGAACATCAAAAAATCTGGTCGTGAATCTCGCATTTAGATCGTTATTCAGATTAAAAAAAAACAAAACAGGTTGTCATGGCAAGCGCCGTTTAATTTAGGCAATTTAACGCTCGTATCGAGTTATTTTTTCATATTAAAGTAATTTTATCGAACCGTCGCAAATTAATGATAATACCGGTGGCTCGCGCGGAATGCGACGCCATTGACAATTATAAACATTATGCGCGAGATTAATTAATATGTAACCCCCAAAAAATAGCCATGCAAAAATATCGGTTTTTTTTCGATACCTTTCTACCGATATTTTTGCATGGCAATTTATTGGGGCTTACATATTAATTAATCTCGCGTCAGAAAAAAAGCCAATACAGCTGAGCCCACATGAAAATTATTATTATTTTGGTATTTTTAATTAACGCTGGCAACTCCTTCCCACCACCCGATCGATTTTTTTTTGGGTGCACAGAGCAACTGTTTGAAAAAAAAATTAAAGTCGCTGAGCTTACTTTTTTTTTCCCCACCCCACTACAACCGCACCCCCCGCCCGCGGGCTGCCAGCGCGAAGATTATCGGAAAAGGTTGTTCAAGGAAGTAGCTAACGGAGTTTCAATACAGCTGAAGCTACATGACCGGTTTGGTCGCTAGCTCTCCGTCCATAAAATTCTCTATCTCGCTCTGGGCGCAGATTTTGAGCGATATAGTAAGCCTTTCTGAGCAGGTAAGGTGAAAAAAAATTGTCCATTGAAAACTTCTTAGACTTCGCTTAAGAGTAAGTGTGGTAATTTTTTTCCAATATGTACTCTCTTATCGTGCCTGGAAATCACCTCATTTCCAAACATTCTGCAGCAACATAAGCCTAACCAAAATATATTTTTATTACCAACAACTAACGTCATTAATTTACAAGTATTCCCCGCTCATTAGAAATCGATACCGATGTTCGCTCCATTAACTTGCCGATGGGGAAATCTGCTAACAAATTGACTAAATGAGCAAACGGCTTAGCGCGTGAAGCCCTATTGGGGTGAACCCTCTTGTGATGCGTAAGCTGTGGCTTATTTTAACAAGACGATATTTGCGATTTCTTGAATTCCTGTGGGAAAACTCCCGTAACTTATGATAGTTGACTGTCAATAGCTTTATAAAAAATGTCCCTCACAGCGAACCATTAATATTAACTTATTCATAGTAACATTAGTAATTAAACGTCTGTGATTATTAATAGAAATATAACTTAACCTAACAATGCATAGCAGATTTAGATCTAGATTTTTATTTCATAATATACAATTACAATATAAATGAAAACTATTACGCTGGCTTTCATTTATATTGTAATTGTATATTATCTACGCACAGGAATTTCGATCACGCCGCTCACTCTAGGAGAGTTTGAACCTCCCCCGGCAGAAGAAGATAACAAAATTGATCTTATTTACTTTACCTCTTTACTTAAGTCTTTAGTTTTACTATCTATGTCTTTTATTTTTAGTATACTTTAAGTACTGTATTTTCTTTTGTCATATTGTAGATGCCCCTTGCAAGCCTCTCCTGCCCTACGCGAACTACTGTATCGTCGGAAAATCCTCTTCGTTGTCCGGAATGTACCGATCCACGTTATTTTAAAGGCGCTAGAGGCCTTAAGATCCATATCACCAAAAAACACCGACGAAGCCATACTCAACCTTCATCTACCGTACTGTCCGAGCCCCAGCCAAACGCTTCAGCGCCTTCACAGTTACCAGACCACAGCAGATTTGACGTATCATTTCACCAAATTCTGAGTGATTTAAAAAAATCGCGTCCGGTATTAAAACGGATACCACGCGGTGCCCGAGTATCTGTTGCCAAATCCTTGAGCCACACGATCAAAACAGTCCTCACAGATAACTCCATATGCAATTGGGAACTCTTACTTACATTCACCTATAAAGTACTTCATATAAATTCCGATGAAAAATCAAAATCACTCACGAAATCAGTTAAAGACAACTGCTGCAGCGATATTTCATTTCAACCCTCCCCCCACAATTTTAGGAACACCTACAACTGTTTATTTAAAAAAGTAGAGTCTAAAATTTCCGACGGCGATATAAAAGGCGCCGCCCGCTTGCTTTTTTCTGACGATGCAGTAGCCCCATCTAATTCTGACACCCTCTCAGCTCTACACAGCAAGCATCCACCTCCAGCTACAAACCTTTGCCTGCCTGACCCCCCACTATCGAGTGATCCAGACCTTATTGCCTCTACACAGGATGTCCTTGGAGCTGTAGCATCTTTCCCCAATGGCTCTGCGGGAGGTCTGGATGGTCTGACACCTCAGCACCTGAAAGATCTCCTGTGCAGCAGCTGTGGTGAAACGGGGGAAATACTCTTAAAGGACCTGACGGCCCTGGTTAATATCATGCTGGCCGGTCAGGTCCCAGACGGCATCAGGGACGTCCTGTATGGAGCCAACCTTTGTGCCCTAACAAAAAAAGACGGCGGCATCCGCCCCATTGCAGTTGGCACCACACTCCGACGTCTTGTCGCCAAGATCGCCTGCCGCTCCATCCTTCCCAAGCTTACACCAGAACTTCAACCTGTCCAACTGGGGTTTGGCTCCAAAAGTGGATGTGAAGCCGCCGTGCACGCCGTGCGAACATTCCTCGATCATGAGGCTGGGGAGGTGCTGCTTAAGGTGGATGTTTGCAATGCCTTCAATTCCGTAGACCGGGGCGCCTTGTTGACTCAAATAAAAGACAAAATTCCTCTGATATATAAATTTCTTTGGCAATGTTATAGTTCTCCTTCCAAATTATTATATAAAACCAACGTTCTGGCTTCTTCTGTAGGTTGCCAACAAGGCGACCCGCTCGGCCCAGCAATTTTTAGCCTTGCTATACATCCCATCATTAAGGAACTAAATTCAAAATTAAACGTGTGGTATTTAGATGACGGAACCCTCGGCGGAGAAGCGATTTCCGTCCGAGAAGATTTAAAAAAAAATTACACAGACATGGAAAAAATTGGCCTATCGCTAAATTTCTCTAAGTGCGAACTTTTTATCACCGATTCCTGTCCGGCCAAAGAAAATACAATCGACCTTTTTAGACAACTCGCCCCGGGTATCAAAATTATAAACAAAGAATCGCTTCACCTTCTTGGTTGTCCCGTCTTAGATCAATCCTTTGAAAACTTCATCGACTCAAAAATTCAAAATTTCAAAGCATCATCACACCGTTTGGCCAAAATTAATCTTCATTCAGCCTATTCAATCATTAAGCATTGTCTTTTCGTCCCAAAATTTACATATATACTTCGCGGAACCCATTTTTGGAAATACCCCGCTTTGGTTTCAAAATTAGATACATTAGTCGTAGAAACACTCACAACCATCTTCAATATTCCCTTAGACGATAGATCTTGGACCCAGGCTAGCCTACCCATTAGGTTCGGCGGCCTGGGTATCCGCAAAATTTCTGGTGTTGCTCTACCTGCGTTCTTGTCCTCGGTGCATGGTGCTCAAAGCCTTATAGAGAAAATCTTAGATCCTTCTATTGGAGCTATGGAGGCCGCGCACTGCTCCGAGGCCAAGAACGTTTGGTCTATAACCTGTCCCGACGCGGATCCGCCCGCCAACCCCTGCTCGCAGAGGCAATGGGACGAGCCGCTCTGTCAGCTAGTACGGAAAAACCTTTTAGATACGTCAACTAGTTCGGCAGACCGTGCTCGTCTCCTTGCGTCTGCGGAGTGGGAGTCGGGTCTGTGGCTGCAAGCTCTACCGTCTCCAAACATAGGCACTTTTCTAGATAACACCACCTTCCGCCTGGCAGCTAGCTTGCGTCTGGGGGCATCAACAAATCAGCCACATCGCTGTCAATGCGGCGCCATGGTGGACAAACTGGGCCACCATGGCCTCTCTTGTGTCCGGAGCGCTGGTAGGATCTCCCGCCACGCCAGTATTAACGATATCATCCGTCGGGCTCTTGTCAGTGCGAGAGTGCCGGCAGTCCTCGAGCCCAGCGGGCTGGCCAGGGACGACGGCAAGAGACCTGACGGAATGACGCTGGTGCCTTGGAGCATGGGTCAGCCGCTAGTTTGGGATTCTACTTGCGTTGATACCCTGGCACCGTCCCATGTTCCAAGCACCAGTGCCGCCGCTGGCGCTGCGGTATCCTCGGCCGAAAGCTTCAAGCGCCGCAAATATGCCGTCCTAGGAAACAGCTACATGTTTGCGGCGTTTGGAGTTGAAACCTTGGGGCCATGGGGTCCAAGTGCGCGTCGGCTTTATAAAGATTTGGCGACGCGCTTAATAGAAGCCTCGGGCGACCAGAGGGCTGGCCAGTATTTCGCACAGCGTGTTAGTATCGCTATTCAGCGAGGAAATACGGCCAGCCTTCTGGGCACCTTGCCCGTTGACGGCGATTTATGCCAAATTTTTTACCTATAGTTTAAGTTTTATGTTTGTTTTTTTTAATTGTCGTTATTTTGAATTAAAAATTTGATAACAATTGAAAAAAAAAAAAAAAAAATTATCTAAGTATATGAATTTATATCATGATCGTCAAACAGGATATGAATTATAATGAAATGTCAGATTATATAACATTCAAATAGAGTCGTAACTAATGTCTATTCAAAAATAACATAAAATGCGATCGCTACTATCCAATCGATAAATATTGACAACGTAAACTTCGCAACTTTTCTTCCAGAGTGCTGTGTTCGGCACCTGATTTAAGCTGGACATAGCGTTCTATTAAAAGTTAGCGGGATCTCGATAAATAATCCCTCAGTCACTTCATTGGCCAACAAATAGACAGGCTTAACAGACATGCTATAGCCATTAAAATAAGTCGTTTCGATCCAGTACAACACCAGAACCCCGCGGGACCAATCGGTGAAACTTTCTCCTTCTTACTTTCCACTTTCTGTAGTTCGGTGTTCGTTGTCAGGTCTTTATTTATGATTACTTTACTCGCCCGTGGGATATTTTATTTATAAACGTGACTATGAAACTTCGCATGTTTTAAGACTACTTGAATGTACTTGTAAACAAAGAAATACCAAGCTACTAGTGCGTACATCTGCTTATACAGTAACTGCCCGCGCGCTCTGTCCGCGTATTACAAATAACCCAGGCAAAGCGACGGGATATTATTTACTTTTAAAACAAAGTTTTAACCGACGCCAAATCAGTAGCCAAATCGCATCAAGTGTGCCTATAAAATTTGAAGAGTTCCCTCAATTTCATCAGGATCCCATTATCAGATCCTTCATCCATCAGATTCTGATCATGAAACCATCTGGGAAGGATACCCTTTCAAACAAAAAAAAGAATACAAAAATAAATAAAAGATTCCGACGAATTGACAAACGAGGAGTTGACGACTTTTATGAAGGCCGTTAAAACATAGCGTAAGTTTTTACATTTTACCCAAATTACAGCTTTCATCTGCTATTTAGGGACCGACCACGGTGTGTAACGCTTTCGTTAACGTGCAGTATGTGTCGTCTCCTTCACACTTGTTGCGTTTACGGTGCGTCAGCGTATTTTGAGTAGCGGTGGTCGCTCCCTTATTCAGTAGAACATGTGCTCAATTACCCGCTCGTAGCATCAGCGCCCAACCAAGAGGAACTGATCATTTTCCTCGCAGTTCACGCCGAAAAACTGTGCAGAAACGTTTAGAATACTAATACTTTTCACATCACACATTATGAATAAAAGTGTATTTAACACATTTCCTGTCTACGAGTAATGTTCGGGACTATTTTTTACCGATTTCAAAAAAAGGATTCTTAATTCGTTTGTATTTTTTATCTTTTTTTTTTCAAATATTTGTTAGCTCAGAACTTCATCATTTATAAGCCGACTCCTAATTCTTTTTTGTTTTTAAGTATACTATTGCAGTATGCTTCCAGATTGGTCTTATTCTTTTCAAAAATCCAGTTGGGTGATGGGCTCCATGAGGAATTCTTCAAATATATTAGGCACGCGTGTAGTCATTTCGGTATTTTCTATTATAACTCGTGTATTTACACCCGGAATCACAAATGTGATGGAGTGGAACTGAATAGTGACAGTGGCAAAATGATAGGGGCTAACTAAAGCGGACTGTTAACCTAAACGTGTCATGTTTTATGAGCATAAATATGTATATACAGATTGATTTATCGCACAAGATTATATAGGAAGAGACGCCGTTTACCAGAATAATAGTCCAACCAAATGAGGCTTTACTCTATAGGCCTTAGTGGTTTGTCACGAATGCGTCTTTTGGAACATGTAAAATATTGTAAGTCTTTTTTTACTAATTTAAATCATACGCTTAGTTTCTTTTTTAGTAAATTATGTTTAATTTAGACGCGAGCGGGGACATAAAGTAATTGGAAAATTTAAATAGAGCAAACAACGTGACAGTCCCCTGAATAAAGATCAAATCTGTTTCACACCCACATCAGAACCATTATAATATTTATACCAACGTCAGTAGTATCAGTTTGTACACAACATTGATGAATCTGAAAATACAGTGCCTATGTTCCCAGAAACCTAATTGAATATTCTTATTCTTACTTCCTAATATGTAGGTATAGTAGACGGCGAATTGCAAATATTAGTGAGTAACGAATACCTAAGAGTGACCTTCCCAGGCGAAAAGTGCTGGCTTTATTGGTTAGTCAAAGACTTTTTTCCAATTTCATCCATATGCCAGTAGCCGCTTATTGACAACTGACGCAGCGGTGATCTTTGCTTGAAAACGGTAATTGCATTATACAGGATTTCTACAATACATACATTTCATAGAAAATAGTACAGCGGGACGAGCGAAGTCCTAATTTTATCTCTGATATTTAGAGTGTAACTTGTAGCAGTTCGTAGACGCCTACGGCGTAGGTCGTCTCTGCATCGTATCAAGCCAGATAATTGACATGTTATTTACATCAAAAATGAATTCAGTAATTAGGTGTTTGACAAAACATCTATTATTAAAGGATAGATTAAACATACTCAGTTATACAGGTGTGATATCTCTGGTATCTTCACAAACATAATGGGTACTTACTTAGAAATAGGAAAAACATGAATATATATATAGGTCAGACTATAAATATTGTACTATTATTACTTTTTTTCCACTACGAAAAGGGCAGTTAGGTACATATTTGGTTTTTAGCAATCTTCTTGTGCGGCGAGCCACAGTTATGTTTCTCAGATTTTAATCAGTACGCATTAGAATTTCTTGCTTTTCTTGTAATACTATTGAAATTATATGTGAAATTTCTTAGTTTTTGTGTAAGTGTGACACATTACACTTATTAATGGAATTGAATTGAAATTCAATTAAATTGTTACTTGCAAAATGGAGGTATAACCGCTAACTTGATTTTGGATTTTAAAAAAGGTAGCCTAAATTGCTTCTAATTTTTCATTATCAAGGCAGCCCATAGTTCGATTGGCAACCACGGTTGCCACCGTCAGTTTAGGGGTCCGCGAAATTGGCAACTGCGGTTGCCACAAGCAAGTAAGTACCACTTTGATTTAAACTTAAACAAAAACCCATGATTTAGCGAGTAGAAATATTGGTTTCACTGCGTGTTTGCTTCAACCGCAACGCTGCCCCACTAGTTAGCTCTAGCGGCTCGATCGACGGAAACGAGCCGTCTGCTCATACGTGCAATCATGGATTCCCGATTTGGAGTGACTATTGCATTTTCAACTTTATATATTGGTGCACAAGACTGATTATTGTGGACTGAATAGAATGATGGCCTTTGAAAAGTATTTCATGTATTTGGAAACTGCATATAAACGGTTTGCAAATTCAGTTGTTCTAATTTTTATAAACGCTGGTATGTAGTGAGCTTTGTTAGATAGATGACAAATATTATGTTCGTAGATATACATTAATATAAATACCAACAGATGTGTTCATTTAGAAATCAATAACTAATTTAACCCAAGTATTATAAAATTAACATTGGCGGCGTCGAGAGTTTATTCATAGTATTAGTTTGACTTGAATAACCACTTTAATCACGTACTTGAAAACTCTTGATTTATTGACTCTTCATCTCTCACATGTATTCATCGAAGACATAGATATACCAAATCAAACTTATCGTAATATAATTCACTATTAAAAAAATATGGTTCATCCCATAATTTGCTAAATCTGACCTTAAATATTGTTGTTTACCGTTGCAAATAACTAACTAATATTTGCACGAACGCATAAGACGCGGAACTAGGGTTTCGCCAAAGTTCAGCTTTGGTTTTCGGCAACACTTCGCTCTTCCGAAGTATGTATGTGGGTTAGGGTGAACAGGGAAACTTCGAATAATGCGGGAAATTACTCCATATTATCTGGAAATAAAAACGCCTATTCAAACTTTGTGTTGAACTTAGTGTTGAGGATGTTCATAGAAGAGAATATTTGGCTTGAGGAGGAAGAAGACAGTTCATCATGATCGACGAAAGTAGACAATAAACTTTGCGAGGCCTTCAAAAATAGGAAGACTTAAATCTGTATCGGAAATCAAAAACAAAAACTAGCAAGGGGTTGTTGCATTTAAAATATTGTGATTATACCCATTCATTTCTAGAATAAGTATTTTTCCACACACCCGTAGCTCAGTGCACTTACAAGTACCACGGAACGTAATAATTGACTTTAGTACCTATTTATATAAATTCACAAGAAACCAAATTGAGTAAGTACAAGTTTTTAAGCAAATTTGTCGATGCAGCATCCGCATATTTTCGGCTTTTACTAACATTGCCAAACATTAATTTTGGCCTAAAACCTGACAAGCCCTGGCTCCCGTCGGTGACAGTCGCCGCCCATTCCCGACGACCGGAACCGAGCTGTTTCCACTGTCATTAAGTTTTTGTACCAATCCGAGGCTTTGTCCGTACGGTTCCAGAATTAATTCATTTCTACGTAAAGATGGTTAAATCGCATGAATGGGCAATGAGCGCTCGGGACAAGAGCTTGAAAGTATCTTACTGCAGTTTCATTACATTGGTAAATGTGTTCTTCGTTTTTGTACGTCAATTGCGGGAATATAGCCAGAAATCCGAGTGTTTATTAAAAATCCATGTAATGCCTATAAAGATGACGAGTAGTCGAGTACCGTTTTCTATTCATAAATATTCGCCAAAGCAATGTCTGTGTTGAGGTAGCATACATGCATTTTGTCTAAACTCTCAGGAGTCAAAAGTTGACATATATGTAGCTCTCTATCCTTCTTAGATTCCTAAAAGCTACTGGCATGTTGAACAATGGTTCAATGCAATGGCATAGGAATTTGTTTTTATTTGCGAATTCATTGACAAAGTTTGAAAACCTTAGGAGACATCGATTGAGGGAATATTATGTAATATTCCCTCAATCGATGTCTACCATAAACTGTCAGATCAATCCTCTTTGTCAATTTGACAGCCTCGGCAGGGAGAAAAGTTTTTCCCTGGCAAATTCTTTGTGACATTGAGGTATGATTGAATTTTATTTGGGCTAAAATGTTTTACACGGTAGATTTCTACGATTCAAGTAACAAGACTCATAGGAAAATTGATCGTAAAGTTCATTTAAGTGCATTAAATGTTAGAAATGATGGATAACTACCTGTTCCTAAAGCCACGAGCTATCCAAAGCGTCTGGTCTGGGGTAAACTGGAAGTGTTTGGAATTCCTTTGAACAGACAGGGTTTCGTACGATGCGTAGTAACTCGGAGATTTAATGCATAAAAACCATGAACTGTAATGTGGTGCTAGGCAGCATTGTCATATTTCAGCTGAATTGTTACCTATATACATACAACCCTGCATGCAGGATAAACTCGAGTTTAGAATTTAAAATATAATTACGAGGGAGGTTTAAACTTGATTTTCCCTAAACTCCAGGTAAAATTTTAAGCCACGCTACGTAGTCGCATTAGGCTAGTTTCACATTATTGTGAATACATGAGCGTGTAATGATGCTTAACAAGCTCGGTATAAAGTGGGCTCGAAGCCCTTATAAAGGCAGATTCAGACACGGGAAGCGACGAGGCAGGCGGATATCCGGTTATCTTGCATTGAGAGACATGTCATCATTGCCTAGTCTCTTTAGGGTTGGCGATGTTGATAAAAACGCTGTTTATTAAACAAAATGTTGTAAAATTTACAACACCCGACTGCATTAGCGTATTTGAGGTTTGGAGTTGGGAGTAATGATAACGAAGGGTACTAGATATATGTATATTAACGTTATTGGATCCTTAATGACTCTTTAGTAAAGGCTTGGCCAGACACACGGCGCGATGCAACGCCGCGGTCGACCAAAATAACATAATTGTATGAAATAATACAATAGAAGCGTGAATTTAACAAACAAACCGCGCTGTGGTTTGGTAGCTATAAGCATGTTAAAAAAAGAGAAATAAACATGTTTTTTTATTTATTTTTATTAAAAAATCCATCATGCCATGCATTGGATTTCTTCATTCAAATAATGGTTATATACTGATTCAGTGAATCATTTGCCGACTAAATGCACTTACTTACTCGAAATACGTGACAGTCGCATTAGTAATCTATTGTGGGATCTCTAAAACTTAAATTAGAATGACAATCACTTTTAATTGTACCCAAATGTGCCAGCGTGCAACGTTTACCTTATCTTGCTGTCAAACTTAATACAACTACAAAAGTGAATGACACAAGCAAATATTGTAGAATAATAAGCATACTAGTTTCCAAAATATAAATAATATTGATTTACAGAGTAATTTAGAGGAACACTTAACTGGGCACTTATTAATTAGTGTACCTAATTACTGAGATTTGTTACACAAAAATTTCTTCAGTGTCAGATTTGTTCCGACCAAAAACTATTACTTAAAATACTTTACGTCACACCTGGCCATAATGCGAGTTTTACTGCACGCTGCGCGTACGGTAAAACTCGCATTGTGGCCAGATGACGACGTAAAATTGTGTACTCACCACGGGCGGTAATTCGTAAAGCCCCAGATCGCATATTTATGACCCTTACCTTCGGTTCGGGCCACAAACACCTGCGATCTGGGCCTTTTACGAATTCACCGCCCTTGGTACGTAATGTACTATTTTCTTTTCAATTTATAAATGATATGCATTATTCTTGTTATTTAAAGGTGAAACAAGTTCATTTTCACATAATTATTTTCATCACATAACTGACACTAAGTTTTTTTTAACAACTCACGCTACCTAATTGGATTGGGTACACACTTTTTTTTAAATCCCCTTGCCCAACTGCTTAATTTATTATAGTATTGGCCATAAAAATATGAAATATTACACGAAGATCAGATTTTAACACCAAATTTTGTAACCTATCATTAAACCATCAGAAGGGTAATTGCGTGACTTTTCGAACGAGCGTTAGGACCGCTTAACATTCATTTCCTACACATACAATGACATTTATATCTACCTAACGTACTGAAACGTTACCTGCGTTATCAACCAGCTGGAATCATACCTTTATTGCGTCCCTCTATTAATTTTATACATGGGTACCCAATACCCATGGGTATTGTATTAATGGGTTTTATACATGGGCCTATATTAGTCGCACGCGTTTTACTAACCCAATTCAGTAGGCAAAGCTCGCGCCGAGTGCATTTTTATTTTATCTTTAACGCCTTGGGTTCACGGAGACCGTAAAGTGCCCCCTGACATCTGGCCCGGGAATTACGTGCATGCAGCGGGGCACTCCGGGAGATAAGCAAAAGATTAAGCTACCTGGCTCGCCCAAACACGGCTATACAACGGATATAAAAGTTACTAATCTGATCCTGTACTCAACCAAAGGGAACCATTTTAAGTCTTTTATCGCGGTGCAACTATGTTACTCAGTTCCTGAGACCCGAGTATGACACGGAACCAGTAAGTGTTAAAATTGATGCTTTTTTAAAACCTGTTCAAATGAAATTTAGTTTGTGGTACAAAATATTAGATCGCAATGAAATTTTGAATAACGCGTCAGAACCATGCATTTTTCCAGAAAATAAGTTGACTATTCTGTGGTCATCAATGAGTTTACCTATTCATAAAATGTAATCAATTTGTCGATCTGTTTTTGTACCTACATATTGCAAACCCAGCGATTTTCGACAGACTACCGCAAAAGGAAGAATAATGTACCTATGTATTTTTAGTAGATTTGATTGATTTATCTCGCTCCTGCTTTAGATCATCAGAGCCCGTCGTTTAATTTGGAAACACTGGTCTAAAGGCCAGTATCTCGTTGTTGGTCAAGAGCCCCTGTTAAACCCGCATCACACTGGCGTGGCCTGTACGCGGCGGTTAATAGTAAACTTGTCATTAGCTTTCCAATTTAATATTGACAGCCACCACATGCCATGCCAGTGTGATTCAGGCCTTACTTGTTTAGACTGGTGAAGGCTCCTCTACACAATGGGCCATCGTGGCTGCAGAACAGGACGCGGTTATGCGTTGGAAGTATGTCTTTCTCCCTCTAACACATAGTTGCGTCCTGTATGATGGGCTGTAACTTGTAGCTTTGTTAAATGGGCCCCAGACATAAGAAATAGGTCATTGTTTAATTTTACTGCCAAATCTTTATCGGTATCTGAGCGTATTTTATGTTACCGACATGCAAACCAAACATGCCACTCACCATTCCATTCACACACACACTATTTTGTATATATGTCTCGCACTGGGGTGGGAAAGTTTACATTCGGAGATCTTCGGACATCTCCGGCTTGCGTCGGCGGCGAAAAAAGCAACCGCGAGAACGTTGGCTCTCGAGCGCGGGAACGATAGCTGTGGACTACTGCAAATGTCAAGCGACCGGCCGGTTAATTTTTTGTGAACACAAGTGAACTAATTGGGGTGAGTTTAGCCTATATTTATATATTTTCATTATCACACGACCTGTAGGCACTCAGGTGGATTTTTGTATGGCGAAACTGGGAGAATTTTGAATATTTTTGAACCAGTGCAACCGGAGTCGAATCCCATCTCTTTACCGGCAAAGGGAAGATTTGAAACATTTTTGGTCCATCGACCGGGATTCATGGTTTCTCCCTGTTTTGCTATCGTAAAGTCACCGAACATAAAACTCTGCGGTATATTGTTGTGACGTAGGCAATTCGAGCGGTCGAATCGCAAACGTAACTTAATAACGAAATTTTAGAATTTCACGTAAAACCAATTACACTACACATAGTTTAGCGGTAAGATATGTGTTTTTAGTGTTCGCTACAACGTATTTGATATATATTGACTCCCTCCCATATGTAATTACAATTCACTTTTTACAAATCACATTACGTGCACGGTAGGTACACAACAAAGGTTTGCTTGCATAAATAAAAATCGAAGTGTTTTCTATACCGGTTGAATTTATAAGGTTTGGCAGTTTAATTAGTGCATTCTTAGGTGTTTTGTTGGTGCTGTATAAAAAAAAAAATCGGTCGGAATTCTCATTTGGATTTTGAGTCGTTCGATATTTAACAGTAGGCGGAAAGTGTTACTTAAATTCGCCGTCTCTTGTAGCAGTCAGCGTGGCGCAACGGTATAAGGCGCGCTTACGGATGTCAAGATAAACGGTTCGATTCCAGTGCGGCTTGATCTTTTTGTATTTTTATTTTTTTGTATTCTTATTTTTTTGCGGTGCCTTGTATTATTTAGCGGAAGTATAATACATTTTCATAAAAAAAAAGGAAATAAAAATAAAATTGATATTTGATATTTTCATTATTTGTCGTGCCTATTGGGGTTTTGTTTTGTTTATTTGATATTGTTCATTAATTTATCGACAAATATGGCTCTTACCAAACGGGAATTGATGATTCAAATGAAGTATGACACGGCAAAAAGGAATATTGAATTTTTGTATGATCTCGCCCAATTAACTGACCTAACTTCGGAACAGCAAAAAGAGTTTGTAGTACGGTACATGGACTTAGAAAAATATTATGAAGAATTGGTTACTTTACATTACGAGATACAACTTAAGGCGGAGGACGGGGAATTGGACGAGCATAAAAAGTCATACGATTCATATAATAAGAAATATTACGTTATTAAGAGGAAGCATTTTGAGTTGTTCAACAATTCTCCGAAGTTGGAAAATGTCGATGCAAATAAACAAGCCGGGAGTCGAGCAGTACTACCGCGCTTGCAAATACCTACTTTCTCGGGAAAGATCGAAGAATACCTGTCGTTTATGGAGTTGTTTCAGTCGCTCGTAGGTAGTGATTCGACGTTATCCAACACGGAAAAAATGTACTATTTGACGGGTTCATTAGTGGGGGAACCGAAGTCACTAATACAACACTTATCAATAACCGGGGATAATTATTCTATTGCGATCGAGTTGCTGAACTCGCGTTATAATAATAAAAGATTGTTAGCGGACAGGTTGCTACGTAACCTATTGAGTGTTGCTAATGTAGGGAGCAAAAATTTAAGCGGCTTAAAATTATTTTTAAATACTTTGTCGGAAAGTACTAAGGCCTTGGAAAAAATGAACTTTCCTGTTGACTCATGGTCATATTTGCTATTTTATATTAACTTTCAAAAATTGGACAGTAACATGAGAAAACATTTTGAGGACAAGGTGGCCGATAAGGACTTGCCGACATTTGCGGATCTAATTAAGTTTTTGGAAACCGAGATACGGATCTTGGAGTCCAGTGCGGAACCTTTGTCCGCTGCGTCCGAGAAGCGTGGTGGCGGAACGAGCCATGCGGTGAAGGCTCATGCTGTTTTTAATAATGCGGGATTTTCATGTAGGTTATGCGCTAAGGGCGGGCACTTTATCGCCAAATGTGATAAATTTTTAGCGATGACGCCTGCGGCACGGAAGCGTCATGTGATCGCACATAATTTGTGTTTTAGGTGTCTGAACGGCCATAATATTGATCGCTGTAACTACAACGGTAATTGTTACAAATGTAATTCGTCCAAGCACCATTACTTGTTGCATTTTGACCTACCGGCGACGGCGTCGGACCGGCAACATCGGCCTGCGGCAAGCAATGGTCCCATTGCTAGGCTAGCTCCTGACTCGGCTCCGGCGAGCGTTCCTTCCACAAGTGCGGCCTCGGCCAGTAGTCCTCCATTGAATGCGGTACCTGGAACTACGGGCTTGATGGCTTCACATGTTAACAAAGACTGCGGCTATCAACGTACGGTGTTACTCGCGACAGCGGCGGTACGAGTGTTGGACAGTAGCGGTACTTACCAGGAAGCGCGCGCGCTGCTCGATGGGGGTAGCCAGGGTACTTTTATATCAGAAACTTGTGCGAGTAGGTTAGGGTTGAAACGGTTTAACTCGAACATGGCTACAGTCACGGGACTTAGCGGCACTCCTGTGAGCGGTTGCAGGGGCGGTGTAAATTTATGTATGATACCTAAGTATGCGGATCGACCTACTCTCATAACAGCGGCTACGGTATTGAATAAAATTACTCATAACTTACCAAGCTTTTCTCTGCCCGCTCACATCGCGGACAATTTTCGGGGACTGTGTCTTGCGGATGACCAGTTTTTTATCAGTCGTGAGATAGATATTCTAATCGGTGCGGATCTACTCGGTGATATTTTACTTGGCGGAGATTTTATAAAAATAAGCGATCAATTACCTCGCGCGATGAACACTGTGTTCGGGCACGTATTGACGGGCCCGGTATCCTTTACGCCAGCTCAACCGTGGTCTCAGGCTGCAAATATTTCGCAGACGTTTTTTTGCAATGCGGCTACCGACCAAATCTTGGAGAGATTCTGGGAGGTGGAAGACATTCCGGACAAGGTGATAGTCCCTCAAGACCTGGAATGTGAATCGCTTTTCGCAAATACTCATAAGCGGGATGAGGCCGGGAGATTTATTGCTCGTCTACCGTTTTTATCAGACAAGCTTTCATCCCTCGGGAATTCAGCACCATTGGCCACGAAGCGGTTCCTGGCAATGGAAAAGCGGCTTCAGAGTAATGACGAGTTTCGGACTAAATACGTCAATTTTATGCGGGAGTACTCAGAAACTGGTCACATGTCTCGCTGTGACGGGCCGTCAATCGATGACTATGGCTCAGGTGCTGGTTACATAATTCCGCATCACGGCATCTTCAAAACGGATTCGGACAAGATTAGGGTGGTCTTTGACGCTAGTTGTCCAACTAGCAGCGGAGTCGCCTTAAATGATTGCTTGCATGCAGGACCCAAGTTACAGCGAGACATTGCGGAGATCATTTGCAGATTTAGACTGCACGAGTTTGTGTTTACCACAGACATCCGAATGATGTTCCGTCAGATTTTGATTGCGGAAGAAGACCGGCGGTTCCAGCTCATCTTGTGGAGAGAGTCCCCAGAGTTGCCGCTACTTCTTTACCAACTTAATACGGTAACTTACGGGATGAAGTCCAGCCCCTACCTCGCGATTCGGACGCTGAGGCAGTTGGCTGATGATGAAGAGGTGCGCTATCCTGCGGCTGCCCACCTTCTTCGCTGTTCGGTGTATATGGATGATATTTTTGGAGGTGCGGATACCCTAGAAGGTGCTAAAGAGCTCAAACAAGAGCTGACGTACTTGCTCCGCTCTGGCGGCTTCGAGTTGAGCAAGTGGACAGCTAACGATGAGCAGCTTCTGAAGGATGTACCAGCGGAACATTTGGAAAAACCTCGAATTTTCGACAATGCCGACGGATCTGGGTTTTTTAAAATATTGGGCATCCAGTGGGACCCGAACTCAGATAGTTTTTCGTATCGTACCAATTTGGATGACAAGGAGACGACTACGAAGCGATCCATTTTGTCGACTTTAGCCCGGACATTTGACCCATTGGGATGGGTCACACCGGTGATTTATCAAGGAAAAGTCCTCATGCAGAGGTTGTGGCTGTTAAACTTGTCTTGGGACGAGCTGCCGCCGGCTGATATCATTACAGAATGGCAGGGTATATTAGCGGAGTTACCTTTAATCAGTCGCTTACGATTAAAACGCTTTGCTTTGAACAACGGGAGAACCTGTTCCCTTCATGGCTTTGCGGATGCGTCTGAGCTTGGTTATGGCGCCGCGGTGTATCTACGAACAGTAGATCACGATGGGCGGGCCCAAGTACATCTAATGATGGCCAAATCACGCGTTGCGCCGGTTAAATCGAAGTTAACTATTCCCAAACTTGAGTTAAGCGCCTCGGCGCTGCTTGTGCGGTTAGTGAAATATGTAGTAGAGGCTATCAAAAATGAAGTGGATATCAACGAGATTATTTGCTGGTCGGATAGCACCATCGTCCTATCATGGTTGCGGATATCCCCCCATTTATTGCAAACCTTTGAAGGTAACAGGGTGTCACAAATTGTTAGTTGCGGATTGGAAATAGCTTGGCGCCACGTACCTTCAGAGATGAATCCTGCTGACGTCGCGAGTCGAGGTTGTCGCGCTTCGGACTTACTCGAACATAGGTTATGGTGGGGACCATACTGGCTGAAGGGTAGTGCGGACACCTGGCCTATAAACATAATGGATAAGGAAATGGACTTACCAGGTTTGCGGAAAATACCGGTTACGGTTCACACAACGACCACCGATACGGCGGAATCGATATTTACGCGGTTTAGTTCATTAAGCATGCTACTTGCGGTTGTAGCATACTGTCTTCGGTTTACCACCAATGCTAAAGGTTCCTCAAATAGACGCACAGGAGTGCTGACGGTTCCGGAAAGAAAATTTGCCTTGGATCGTCTTATCAAGCTTGCGCAAGAAGCGGAACTTGCCGATGATATAGATCATCTAAAGCGGGACAAACGATGTTCTACAAGACTGCGACGGCTTATGCCTTTTATTAGTGCGGATGGGCTATTGCGGGTCGGAGGCCGATTGCAAAATTCGAATTTGCCATTCAGCGGAAAACATCCTGTGGTTCTACCAAAGCGCCATCCACTTACAGCTTTGATTGTGGATCACTTTCACATCATACATTGTCACGTCGGAGCTACTACTCTCCTGGGAATTTTGCAACGACAATATTGGATTATTTCGGCAACTCAAGTAGTACGGACGCGGATTTTTAAATGTATAAAATGTTTTAGGACTAAGGCTAAACCAACTGAACCCGTGATGGCTGCCCTACCCGGTGACCGGGTTAATGCTACAGGTGTTTTTCACACTGTGCAAACGGATTTTGCCGGTCCGTTTTTAATCAAACATTCGCGTTTGCGGAACGCTAAAACTTTAAAGGCATACCTTTGCGTCTTCATATGTTCGTCTAGTAAGTGCGTTCATTTGGAATGTGTCACTGATCTTTCTACAGACGGTTTTCTTGCGGCTCTGACTCGATTTACATCTCGGCGTGGGCTTCCGAGTGTTATCAGATCGGATTGCGGTACAAATTACGTAGGATCAAATAGACACTTGAACGAAGTTCAGAAATACTTAACTTCGCAGGAAATTCAACAGGGGCTCATTAATAAGGCTGCCCAGCAAAATATTACATGGTGTTTTAACCCTCCAGCGGCGCCTCATTTCGGCGGCTTATTTGAGGCCACGGTTAAAGCAGCGAAGACATTACTGCGGCGGGTCATAGGAGAGCAGGTCTTGACTTTTGACGAGCTAGTTACGGTATTTACTAGAATTGAAGCGGTGTTAAATTGTCGGCCGTTATGTCCTTTGACTCAGGATCCTCAGAACTTTGAGGTCCTTACGCCGGCACATTTTCTCATTGGGAGAATTTTGAATATTTTTGAACCAGTGCAACCGGAGTCGAATCCCATCTCTTTACCGGCAAAGGGAAGATTTGAAACAGTCATACCTCGCCAAGTATTACGGTTTATCATTTTGATTAATGAAATCGAGCTTCCTAGCGAGTCAAAAGCGAGCGTCGTCCTATAGCAAGTCATTAGACTCTGTCAAACATGCTCTCCGAGGACGAAACGTTATGTTAAAGCTGCGACCATTCGTCACGGAGTGAGTAATGAAGACCATAGGGAAAATACTCGGTCGGAGTTTGCCAATGTTCGTTAAACTTGTAAACGAAATAAAACATTGAGGTCTAGTTCGGGTTAGTTGTGCAATACATATTTGTTCTACGAGACTAACAGTTAGTGATGGAGTTGCTATATAAATAGATACCTAAGCAAAGAATAAAAATAAGTAAGTCGCTTGATACAAAATGCCAATAACGTACCGCAAATTAATGCCACTTCCGCATTTGGTGGCACTGAATCGGTATGCATTATTTTGTACTTTTCCAGCTTACAAGTGTCGCCCAGATTGGCTCAAGATTAAATGGAAGTGCAGAAATCATGTTACAACTACGGAACCCGATGCAAAAACCGTGAATCTAATTCAATGTAAAAGTGGATTCTTAAATCATATTACTAGATCACGACTGGCAAGACCGTCCGACTTAAGTTCACAATACTTGCATTTCTGCAACAAATGCCTGCTCTAAATTATACATTGACTAACTTCTGCCCGCGACCCCCCGTCTGCGTAGAATTCGTTTATATCGTAGCTCCATACAAACTTTCAACCCCATTTCACCCCCTTAGGGACGGTTTCCGGAATAAAAACTATCCTATGTCCTTCCCCGGGACTTAAAATATATCTATAGCAAATTTCATCCAATTTGGTTTAGTGTTGTAAGCGTGAAGAGGTGACAGACAGACAGACAAACACATTCTCGCATTTATAATATTATAGTATGCATAAGTACTATAGCTTTTATAAAAAAATTATACCTGCTCATAAGAACTCATTTTACAGTGTAGTTTGTAACGTTACATGTTACATGTTTTATTATTACCATTAAAACACATCTTTAGTTGATAGACCTAATCTAAAATAAACACATACATTCTCAATTTAACACTATACAACTACTTAATATAAGTATTTACATCCTACACTAACACACATCCTTAATAACATAACAATAAATAATAACAAAATAAAATAATTAAAATAAATAACAAATAAACACCTCATGTTTAACACTTGTGCGCGCGATGTTACCGCCGGGCGATAAGGAATGTTCTAGACGGCTCGCGGCTGCATCGTGGTGGCATTACGAGCTACGCTTTGAAAGACACCGTACATGTGCCGGCTGCGTTCAGTACCCAGTGACCTAGCAGCCGCCGTCGCCGAGGGGAGTACCGAACTACGGCGTAAAACCAGACGGGCCATAGACCCACGACCCAAGTTTTTTTAAATCAATATTTTATTCTTAGACCGAACGTCACAAGTTTTGCGTTTGCAAAGTGAAGTAAATTCCAGCACTCAACTTTACCGTGTTACCGGAGAGAAAGAATAAAAGCGATCATGTTTTCGTTCGCCGGTTCATATTAGTAGCGGCTCATGTCATGTTAGCGCTCTAAGGCTTTGTCATACTCTCGTGCTAGTCAATTTCGCCCCCTCGTTAAGAAGCTCGGTAATTCATTGGATCAACTATGGTGTCGGGTTACAATTTTTCCCTTTCTTCCCGTGGGTGTCATAAAAGTCGACTAAGGGAATAGAAGTTATGTATGTATGAATGTATGTAGAATTAATAATACGGGTGTAGACGCGAAAATTATTATTACTTCAAAAGAAAGAAGGCAAAAAAATATGCTTAGTGACGATTCAGATATCTCAAAGAATTACGAAGCTACAACCGTTTTAATATTGCTTGTTCGAAAAACGCTCGCAGTTAGTGACGTGAAGTGTCATAATAAATGACGATCGTTTCATATGAAGTTGCATTTTGCGAAAAAGGGACAGAACATATCCCTTCTTAAAACTTTGGACACTTATAACTTTGTGATTATTTAACCTCTTGCGTTGCTTATTTCGGGTTACCTTTGTTTCCTTTGGAGTTGCATGCGTCTATAGGCTGCGGTGTCCGCTTACCATCAGGCTTGATTGCCAAGGTCGTTGTATTAAAAAATGACTTATTTTAACCTACCTGAGAACTTGAGAAAATATGCAGTCTTTGCAATTTTTTTAACATAATATAAAACCCAATTGAAAATCTGTTTCATACTCAATTGAGGAATACTTCCGCTACCCTTCTTTCTGAACATATATCACCGTATGTTAAGCGGCCGACCTATACTTGTTTGTTTATACGTTAGAGATGGGTTAGCCGCAAGCGACCCACGTCACTACCGACATTTTGACTATCGACGTTTTCTATTAGGTGCGAGATTTAGAGAGGAATACGTGCAGAAACTGTCTTTTAATTCGAGCCTTTTGTAGATATTTTTGGTAAGGTTTTTTTTGGGGAAAATTTAAATCGCTTACCAAAAAATACTGACTGTGTACCCAAAAATACTGACTTGCACATAACATCAATCAGTGTCTTTAGGTTGTTAGGTTTTTTGTTACTGGCCTTTCTTTTGTAGGTCATAAAGAAGTCGTTGCCTAATTTATTTTTTGGCAGCCGGTTAGCCTAATGGCGGGATTCCAACGGTGTGCGGCACAAGCATTTTTGTACTGAATATGCTTGTGCCGCACAGTGCCGCGCACCGGTGGAGTCCCGCCTTTAAATTTGTTGTTAGTGGCTGCACCTGCCGGTGAAGCTTCGTGACCTGGTTAAAATCCCTGTAAGAACACATAAATCAAGACTACATATTATGGATGTTCCCGAGCCTTTGATGTGTCTTGAAATATCTGAATTCAAAGAAAATTCTTTTGCTAATCATTTTTTCTTCCTCTACCTGACCATCTTTGATATCTACGAGCCCCTGAATGTTACTCTACTGGTCTATATAACTAATTGCATTGCATGCCACTGTGCAGCAGATCAATAAATCTTCTAAACATTTAACGACCATTTTCGACTGCTAAACGATTCATTATTGCATTTATTGACATTTCGATATTCGATAATAAATAGTATAAATTATATAAATAAATAAATAAATTTTAGGGGACAATCTTACACAAATCGACCTAATCCCAAACTAACCAAAGCTTGTACTATAGGTACTAGACGACGATAAACATACGTATATAGATAAATAAATACTTAAATACATAGAAAACATCCATGACTCAGGAACAAATATTCGTGCTCATCACACAAATAAATGCCCTTACCGGGATTCGAACCCAGGACCTCTTGCTTCGTAAGCAGGATCACTACCAACTAGGCTAAAGCGGTCGTCCGTCGATAATGAAACGATATCGGTAAAAATAATTAAATTTAGCTGTAAATTTAGCGACGGTCATTCTGAATTAGTCTGAAAATTAGGGCAGTTTCAATTTAACGACAACATTTTAGCTTTATGTTTAATAGGTATTGGGTGAGGCAAACGCAGGATATTAAATGAAATGGACGAGGAATTTAAATAACAGCCTAGAGCATTCACAATGCAAAGTGATTTGACAAAATTTAATAGTCTACTTTAATTTCCGCACAGTGTCGCTCGTATGCGATGTCATTTGTGCATTGCAATTTAATAAATAATATTTGCGATCTTTCGAACTTAACCTCCATTTTGCAACTGACGATTTAAGGCCAGTCCAATCTTAATATGACATAGCTAGGGTAAGGACCAAATTCTTGGCCAGCTTAAACTTACTCAAATACATTTTCTATGAAAGTTTTCCGTTGTGACACAAAAAACTCTTTATTGCACCACGACAGGAGAGAAACATCTTACAATAGTACATTACGTACCAAGGGCGGTGATTTCGTGAAAGGCCCAGATCGCAGGTGTTTGTGGCCCGAACCGAAGGTGAGGGCCATAAATATGCGATCTGGGGCTTTACGAATTACCGCCCGTGGTGAGTACACAATTTTACGTCTTCACCTGGCCACAAAGCGAGTTTTACCGTACGCGCAGCGTGTAGTAAAAGTAGCTTTATGGCCAGGTGTGACGTAAAAAAAATAATTGCTTAATAAATAATGGTAACAACAGGCGGTCTATCGCTAACATATTTCAAGTTTTAACTTTAACAACGTTATATGAAACTTTATGAATGTTTCGTTATATTTTAAAATTAGTAATTCAAATTAAGATAATTTGTTAAAACTTGTTAAGTAATTTTAACAGTATCTTTTTTAAATGTCTTCATAGTCGGTGTGAAAAATAGTACGTGTCACTCGGTCGTCGGTGCCGCATCGCACGGCAATGCACGCTAAAAACGCGACAGTTATAGGGCCGACGTACTATTGATTGAGCGCCTTACCGCCGAAATAAAAAATAAGACAAGCGAGGAAACGTTTAAGCGTAACTTGAAGAATCTTTTGTTGAAAAGGTAATTTTACTCAGTCAATGAATATAATGAAATTTGACAACAATAGATTATTTTAAATTATATAGAATTATGATTTTTTGTATTATATATTAATTAGTATTAGGATTTTGACATTGGTTTCTATTTCTTTGTTATTTTTCGATTGGTACTGTTTGGTACTTTATTTCTATTGTATTTTATATTGTAGATTATTGACGTACCTATACTTCTTTTGACATTGTGATTTGATTATACACAGGAATAACCTGAAAGATTTTTGTATACTGTATGAATTGTATTTAAAATTACGTTTTATTTAATATTAATTAAATTTTAATAGTAGGTATATGCATTTATTGTATATACCTTCTTATGTAATTTTTTATTTTTCATTATTGTTGCATTCCTCGACGATCGCTGTACGATAAGTAATATAATTTAAGTCGAATGTATTGTATCATGTGAATGTGAAAATTGTACAACGAAATGAAATAAACTAAACTATGTTACTATTTTGCTCCCTTGTGACACAAATAACTATTTCATTTCACTTTCCAAAGCCACCTTTGCGTTTTCTAGAGCATGTCACTTCCGAATGACATTTGATCTCAATATTAAAATATTATTGAGGTCGGTAGACGGCGATACTTGACACTCTCCTCTCCAGAGCCCTCCGCTAGAGGACCCTCGGCCGGCCGGGGGCTAAACAGCGACACCGTGTTTGCTACACCCAACGGAGAATTCAATTCTCTGTACTGTTTTTATTAGTAGACGGTTAAGTGTGAATGGAAAAGGAATACCATCACCACCAAACTATTCAATGTTTGCTCGGAGTAGACACTACAAAATGAATAATAAATACGTGACCAAGATATACAGGTCGATTCACAAGAGCTGGCGCGTAATGTCTATGAAATTAATGACACTCATATATTTTCCGCGCCACCTCTCGTGAATCGACCTGTACGGCTACCATGAGTTTGACATTGTCATTTTTCGTTAACGAGAATCGAGTTTTCTATCTGTGCATCTCTATTGCACTTTGACAGTACGAGCGGGATGCACAGATAGAAAACTCGATACTCGTTAGCGTAAGCCGTCATTGTCAAACTCATGGTAAGCGTACTGTACTTGAAAATAAATATGGTTTGTGCACCGCTTTGCACTGGCACACGCATAATTAAAGTGGACGCATGTTCCATTCTGACAAATATCCTAGGTTATGTAATTCAATTTTGTATTAATATTGAATAACATACTGAAATTAGTCAAAAAGAGTGTAGCAGACACTTGCATGTACGTTTATGTCAAATTGTTACCACTTTTCCGACGAAGGCAGAAATGTAAATCCTATTTAGTGGAGCGTATCGAATAGGAATTGCCGAATGGACCGCTTGGAAGCCGACCTACCAGAGTAAGGTATCTGTGTAAAGAGAACAGAAACACAGTTATTTTACTTTCTGAAATATGTGTTTTGCATAGATAGACTCAAATAGGTGATCGCGACATCTAACTCACAAGACACTTGCGTTTCGCATTCTGTTCTGTACGGCTATCACAAGACGCCGCGCAAGCTTTCTCGATTTTTCTCGCACTATCCGTCTCTCTCTTATTAGAACACTTAGAACATGAGGTATAGTGCGAGAAAAATCGAGAGTATGTCGCGGCCGTCCCATGATAGACGTGCTGATGTCGACATGTTTCGCATACACGTGCGGCGAGCTTGCGAATGAACAATGAACAGAGGAGCAGGAACATATTGTCCTCAACATGTTGCCGACTCGCAACTCGACCGAAAGAATGTCTTTTGTAGGACGGTGTCTACAATAAAATGATAAGGCAGCTTAAAAAAAAACTTGATTAAAAAAACTTTCTGTCAAAGCTTTCGTCTTTAAAACCTTTGGTGTGAATTAAAACTAGCTACGACCTTCTGCTTTTAAAAGTTCTAATGCCATTATGTCATATGTCATATTTCGACGATATAATTTTGCAGGTTATTGATTTTGAAAGCAAACGCTATTGCCGATAGATAATGGCAGGTGACGGGCGCGTGAAAAGCCTGCGGGCGGCATAATGGAGGTTGAATGAATCAATGAGCATCGTGACTCGGTGACCTACCTGTGCAGCACTAGCACAAGGGCCTAAAACAGCTTTCCCGCAAGGTATCCAGAAGGGTTTCTTCATAACAGAGTAGTGTTAAGAGAAAGGGAGCCCCATTTTTTGTAAAGCGCATTTTAAGAAGTCTTAATACTGCGAAGCCTGAATAAGCGCTTCAGCAACCTTCGTTTACACCACGAGAAGTAAAGATACTTAAAGTGACCATGAGTTTTGTCTATAACGTAGGACCAGTGAGAGGATCTATTCTGTCCGTGGGCTGCAAACGGTAACGTATTAGATTAGTACAAGTAACGCGACTCTTTGTGATAAACAGAGGCGTTTGTAGAACAGAGGCCCTCACAATACAATATGTTTTTATCGACATTGTCACTTTCACCAACAGGCCATTGTTAAAATGCAACATTGCTTCATAAATGAAAAGCCACTTGACCCTGACTGCTACAACGAGGCTCCTAATCCCTCAAAGCATCTGAAAGCTATCGAAAAACGATTTACAGTCTCTGAAACTAATCCGAAGCCGCTGCAATCTCTCAAGTGCACGTCAAACACCGCTTAGACCGCTTGGCGCAAGCGAACCGTTGACGTATACTGGGGTAAACCAATCAATGAAGGTTTTTACATTGCTACGTGTCGATTCGAGCAACACACAAAAAGAGTTTAATCTGAGATTAGTTCTTACAATTTTTACGTTTATCTTCTGAGGGGTAATCACGTAACGTTTCAAAAGCGCGTTAGAGAGAAAATAATTTATTGCCACAAAAAATCACAATACATTAATTACAATAAAGTTATATAAAAATTAAAATGTAAAAAAAAACATTTTTTTTTAAGTGTCAAAGGGACAGTTTCAGCAGTGTGCTGCAACCTCGCCATCGCGGCGTGGCTTCAGCGTTGATTTTCAGCCTGCCCTAGCTATGGTGGTGACGCAGAGTGACTGCTACAAACAGCGCATAGTAACAACACACAAATAAAGTATTAATCATTAGGTACACTGAATAAGGACGATTTTTTTAAGTCATTCTGCTGTTTAAACAACACGGTTATCAGCTTAGATTTGAAAAATGGTTGGGTCATTTTTCCATATATAAATTGACATTTAGATCTACCTAACGTAGGTACTTACAATGTGTTACGTGATCGAACTGCAGGTATACCTACCTTATTTCTGTTTAGTCGAATTGGCACCCAGCATTTTAAAAATCGAAGCCTAGAAAACTGCAGCCCTGGGCTGCTGCAACACTCAAGAGGATAAATTGTGGTCTGGATGAACGTTCTGGATTGGAATCGGGTTTAATTTGTCGCCCACCCTCGATATAGGCGCTTTAGGGTCATAACGGGTGCTCTCAATAAATGGCTCAAAATCAGGTACAAAAACTTGGTGTCTAGTCTTTTCTGAAGACAATACAATAAAATACAGTTTAAGTAGGTATTTTAGATTATGATCCGATCATGCAGTCATAAGATGCAAAGTCGCTTTACATACCTACCTATGGTGTACATGGGTCTAGCAATAAAATGAGACCTTAAAAGGTCTTAAATCATTGAATGTGTCCACTAAAAGACAACATGAATGTTTTTTTTAAATATTATGATTAAATTATTTGACCCAACCCAAATACTAAATCGATTCGAGTTCTAAATATGTTTCGAATAGACTCCCAGTAACTATTTAAGAAAGCAAACGTTAAAAATCTATTACCACAGAAATTCATTCAATTTTAAAGCTTTGTTATCAACGATGAACATCAAACTCAGCCTAACATCCGTTGATTTCTTATTGTTGGTTAAAATTCTCTTCGTTTATTGGGATACAAAGCGAGTGAACGGTGTCTGAGCTATGCAAGCTTAAGTATTTGGAAGAATTCTGCCGAGAGCTGGATCTTTAATGTTCAATGCGATATCGATTTACTTTATAGACCTGCCTTCTGTTGGAACTGTTATACTGTATATGCGGAGTTTTGTTATTTTACTAGACAAAGGTATATTTCGCCCTAACAGGAGTTGTATCTCCATTCTCTACTTCTTTATCTCTTGCATCGTATATAGCAGAAAGACGACCACTGCTGGACATAGGCCTCCCCAAAGAGTGACGCAAAGACCGGTCCTGCGCCACCTGTATCCAGCGGGCGCTTATCTCATTACCAGGGCGCAAGTAACGGCTTCACTAATTAAGCTAGGTTGTCTTGTCAAGCCAATTTATTTATATTTTACCCAAAATTCCACATACGTAATGTAGAGGAAGATAACGATAATCTACAGCCATGGGTTATCATTGTCTGCTTCCAATACCTAAATAAGAACGAAGAAAATAGATGCTTAATACCTCTATGACACAATCATCATAAGCCTTCTTAAACCCTGGTCTGGCTTAGGAAGGGAAGGGTTAACTCGATTCCACATTGAGGATCAACATTACATTCTGAGCGATGAGTACTACGGCCGGGGTTGGTACGTGAAGGCCATTCATTTAGGACCTTTTGGATCTTATTGCTTTGTGACAAGATCGAAAGTGGTCTGTTTTAATATCCTTGACTGTAGTTGTACAGTCAAGGATCGCTATTATTACGCACCTAAATACGATATGTTATGATATGACAAGATATTTCCACGTTAATTGGAATACGTTTCCGTGAAAAATGACAAAGAAATTGTAAATCGCAGCATACAAAGGACTATGAGACGTGATAGACGAGAGGTATTCACCCATTTAAAAAAAAAATGTAATCATCTCATAAGATCTTTTAGGGCAATTCGAGTGCTAGCATTAGATAGATACTGCGTCACTCGGGTGGTAGGACACTGAGGTCGTACAGGTCGTTGTTTCTGAATAACAACTGGGATCACTTAAAGGTCGAGGAGTCTTGGGGAACTCATTCAAAATAAATTCTGCTCAATTCAGTTGTTACATAAATACATAGACAAATCTTATTAAACCTCGAAAATTGTTTATAACTCAAGTTAGGGCAAAACCACAGACTAATTGTCACCGTTGCGTTGATCATATTGCATTTTCAAAAGTCAGTGCACCGTGTTTGTATTTGCAAAAATTAATATTATAACACAAGTCCTGAGGGGTACCTAATTGCATAACTTTTTGATTGAGTGTTAGGACAAACCAACCAACTGCAATTTACCTATAAAAAATGTCATTCAGATCTACTAAACGTACGTACAAAACGTTACGCAATCGGCCAGCAGAAACTTGACTCAACAATGCCTTGGTACAATGGCATTGACACGTGGGCGGCCGCGCGATGTATTCCGAGAGTGGCGGGCGCCTGGTTATTAGGGCGTTTTAGAAAAATAATGTATGCTATTTGATTAACTCTGTATACTGTAGATGTTATCGAAAACTAACCCTATACCTATTTGGCAGTGTATCTGCAAATGCACACAATTTTTGGTCACTTTATGCATTTATTTTAAGAACTATTTTTTCGTTCACTATACAGGGCGACCAAGGCTAGAGTTATTCCCGGTTGTGCTCTTCGTTTATTATGTACTAGCTTCTACCCGCGACTTCGTAACTCTTTTATATCGTAGCTCCTTACAAACTTTCGCCCCCTTAGATTACTGAACCCTATGATTGTCTATAAATTACTCGTTATTCCAAATAAGATACGATACAAACAATCTATCTCATCACATGAGGTTTAACAGCTCGCAATGACCTTGTCAGCAGACCAGGGCTTCTTCCCTGGCACGCCCACACTTGTACACCGCGGCTAATCATACCACGTACTTATCTGATTTATAACCCTGCGTGACGCCCGCCATTGCTCAAAACTGATTTCATGAAACCATCTTTCAAACGAATCTGGATTTTAAACCTTCCGCGCTTAAGCTGAAAATGTAATGAGCGCGAAACAAAATGGTGTCATGTTGGCGCAGTATAGCCCTGAAATTAGCAATGGTGGAACTAATCAAAAGAACATTATTTTTCTTCATGGGAGCGGTTTTCTTGGCACGTGTTACGAGTAAGTGTTGTTTGGTAAAATATGCGAAGATACGACTACGTATAGTCTTTAAAAAGATAAGCTGAAGACCACGATCAAAAGTATTATGTAACTTATAATAAAAATAGTTACAATCAATAGACCCACTTTATACGGCAATGGGATGAGGTCCTTCAAGGAATGCATTGGAAAACTATGGCATTTTAGAATCACGATGCAACGTACTGTCTAAACTATTTTTGAAAAAATCGGCCAAGTGTTGGGTTCCGTAGTTGCCTGTCTTTCTTAGTTACATCGACACGCGCGCCGTCGTGTCCGTGATAGTTTTCCTTTTAAACGAACTTTTTCACATCCCCAGTAGTAGCCATTTAGCCGGCGACACACACAGACACACAAAATTAGGGCTTTAAGGGGGGGGGGGGATTGTATGTAATTACTAACACTAGAATTAAGTAAAAATATGGGTGTATATAACTTAGGTACTCATAAATATGCCCCATGACTCTTGTATCGGCGGATAAAGGTCTCGGTACATATTTATGAGAGGATTAAATCCATACATATTTTTGCACTTGACTGTGCATAAAGATTTATAGAAGCATGTATAAATAAAGCTTTACTTTCGTTATATGATGTCACACCAGACGAGTGTTACACCTGTTTCTCTTGTGCGCGGAAGACTTAATCATGTATCCTACATGAAGGCGTGTTTATAAGAATCAAGGTACATACGGCCTCGAATGTGTCGTTGTTTTGTTTCAAATCAATAATTTTGCAGTTTCTCCATTCTCTCGGCAGTTGTTATGCTTTAAGTTGAATATCAATTACGCAAAGCATCCAGTATCCTCGTAAAATCTAATTGAACAAGAGTCACCCGAAATATAAAGGGCCTACCGAGGCCGTATATTTACCTACTGATTATTTCAATGCAGCCCTCTCATCCTATACAAGTGCTTACAAAACATCAGCTTAATCCCATCTACCGCAGCTCGAGCGCTCCACAAAACCCTTACTTTAGCGTTCTGGGTTAAAGTTTAAAATGCTTTGCCACAGGCTGGATAGCTAGTGGGTTTGCGATGTAAATCGTAGGTATTACGCAAGTTACGTAGGTACCCACGATAATTGCCCACGATTAAGGGAAATTGGAAAGGAGTAAAGCCGACGCCCCGATTAAGGTTTCTGAGATAAATGTAGCCCTTTGGCGCAGATCGACCTGACAATTTACCTGCGCGCCTTCTCGTAATTGCAATGTTAATGAACTAACCGCATTTAGGTGTAAACAGCTGCCCAGTACTGTGTCAGTAACAAAATTAAATAATTGATTCAATTTAGTACTGTCAACAACAGCACAAAGCAATTTATGTTATGTATTTAAAAACTTAATCTTTCTCGTCGTTTTATCCCCGTTAAATCCTAAAGGAAACCAGAGGCGTAATTGGGTAACTTTTCTAACGAGCTTAAGGGCAACTCAACTCTCATTTTCCTATACAAAAAAATACATTTAGATCTACTGAACGTATCAATGTCACTTGTACTGTTTAGTATTGATAGCAGATTAGGTTTGACAATACCATTTTTCGGCGTCTCCCGTTGCAACTGCTTTTCTAGATTTACTTTTCTAGTAAGAGGTTAGCGGTATGCTATGTATGTTAGCGGTATGTTAGCGGTATGGTAGGGTGGTCTACCGCGTGGCTTATCTTTCTATTCATAAGAGATTGCCGTTTTAGTTTTATTCTATCCTCATCCCATTTAACCGGAATGTCATCATCAGGTGACTTTTTAAATGCGACTCTTTGTCCACATTGTCATTTGGAAGCTTTTCCTGAACCCGCGACAGTACTTTTCTCTCACAGTTCCTGTTCATATTAAACAATTTGACGATATTTCTGGTGTCAAACTTCTGTCATCTGAATGGCTGATCATGGCTTTAAGACAATTTGCCGATATTTCTTGCGACTGGTTTCCATTAGCTGTAAGTCTAATAGCGTCTTCAAGGCTTATGCTATCTTGATCATCTGTATTCATATCTTTCGTACGATCAGGAGTGACACGGTCATTCCCCATTGCTGTAGCATTCGACACGTTAGTCGTAGTCATAGCGTTGCCGATTATGAAGGGGTTAATGACCGATACGACATACGCCTGCCCTAAATCCTAAGTATTTGGTGTAGGCGACAACCGCCTGTTTTTCCAACTCCGAGATGGTAAACCTGGACCTTATTGGGGTTATACGTTATCAACCTTGTCAGGTGACCGGGCAACTTAACTACTTAAAGGTTTCAAGGCGCGCGAAGGCTAGCTCGGTTTAAAGACTGATGTGATAGACAAAGACCGGTATCAACGGCTGTAATTAGTAACCACTAGAATCGACCAGCGTTGCTAAGCCCGCTGCGATCATGCAGGTATCGCTAGACGATGAGCATTCCATTAAATAGCGGTGAATATCGAATAACATTCCGTACATAAGTTCCATAAATTCTTTAGAACGAGCCAGGATTCGAGTCCGTGACCTGAAGATTGAGGGTTACCACTGACCTACTGCGGGTTCTTACTGAACACCTTAATATTTTGGCATCAAGTCAACCAAAAGTTGTAATAGGGGTGTAGACACTAAATAAAATAACCAATGTCATATTTTCTCGAAAAAGGATTAAAAATTTTGTCAAATGGAGAAAAAATCAACGCAAAAGGTTAAATAATCACGAAGTTATAAGTGTCCAAAGTTTTAAGAAGGGATATGTTCTGTCCCTTTTTTGGAAAACGCAACTTCATATGAAACGATGACGCTTGTAAATTGTGACGTCACTATAGACAACGACGTGCCGCGCCACGTCGTGTGCGGCGCCGCCGTCGACGCGGCCCGCCGGCAGCCTCGTGTAATGTGACGTCACACACTGTTTGCGTTTTCTCTCTCTAACGAGCAATATTAAAACGGTTGTAGCTTCGTAATTCTTTGAGAAATTTGAATGGGATTTTCGTCACTAGGCATATTTTTTTGCCTTCTTTCTTTTGGAGTAATAATAATTTTCGAATCTACACCCGTATTTAGAATGCATAATACGATTCTAATTCAATTTGGTAGTATAACGCAATAGTTTTCTTAGCATTTCTATTATCCTTTTGCATGATTTTTAAGACGATTTGGTCAATAATTCAAAATAGTTTTATGCTCTGCGCTCGTCGTTTATTGAATCGAGAATATATTCATATGCATTTATTTTTACTTTCTTCATAGCTGAACACATTTGCATGCATGAATCTCTGTCTACGTTTGCACATGTAGTAGAGACCGCTTTCGAAGCGTGAAGCCCAGAACAGTCATTAATTACCACCAGGGTTGGGCAGTATTTCAATTACATGTATTTGAAATACGTATTTGAAATACAAATACGTATGTAGCAGTATTTGGTTTCAAATACCCCACTCACATGTATTTAGTATTTCAAAATACACTTTATTGAATTTTATCATCGTATAATCGGTATAATGGAACGTTCTTAGAGTGAAAATTGTAGTGGCTATATTTGTGAATAAAGAAGCAAATATGGTTGTTACACAGAGAGGAGCGAGCGTAGCGAGGAGCGGAGAGGAGATAGGAGCGATTGCAGGTTACAGACCATGCTAAAACGGGCCACTGCCGCTTACTGTGTATTTTGTAATTTATATTTTGAATAAAAATGCTTAAAATAGTGTATTTTGTATTTTATGTTTCAAATACACAACCTAAAAATATTTTGTATTTTAATTACAGACAGGATAGTATTTTGTAATTTGCATTTTAATTAAAGCAAAACATCCCATCTGCCCAGCCATGATTACCACAAAAACGCCCAATACGACATAGACAACTGGAATCGGGTAATCGATTTTTATACTCCTATCTGATTCCCGTCATTCTTGTCATACCGCCGAGTCATTGTGTCGCGTCAGCTTTCGCAATGCATACTGAGCGCAAAACCATACTATCCATACTAATATTATAAATGCGAAAGTGTGTCTCTTTCTGTCTGTCTGTCTGTTACCTCTTCACGCTTAAACCGCTAAACCGATTGATATGATATTGGGTATGGACATAGTTTGAATCCTGGGGAAGGACATAGGATAGTTTTTATCCCGGAAATCATCCCCCGAGGGGGTGAAATGGGGGATGAAAGTTTGTATCGAGCTACGATATAAACGAGTTCCACGCGGACGGCGTCGCGGGCGGAAGCTAGTTGGTAAATATTTGGAAGATCGTGACATAATTCATCAATTTTGTGGTTGTGACATAAATAAATTTAATATCCCAATAGGCATAACTTTTCTAAAAAAGTGAATAATGAATATATGGGAACTATTCGATTTTCTAAACGTCATTAGGAACTCATTCGTTTTGTTTTAAAATAACAGTCGAGATAAAACGCATTGGGTCTTCTGAAACGATGGTCGAAATTAATTCCTAGACAGCGCACAAATCTAATGACTTCGCATTTTGTGAACAGGTATTAGTTTGGTTCTGCGAGTCACATAAGAGCGTTCCACAACCCGAATAAGAAAAGTTGACGAAGTCGCTGTAGCTGAAACCGACGATAAAGACCATAGGCCCATTTTGGGAAACCTGAGGACACGACTAGTGATGTGCCATTTTTCGAAATATTCTTGAAAGCTTCTGATTCGTGTAGGTATTTTCCCAGCTCGGAAATATACCACATACAAATCAGAAGTTGTTGTGACAATCTCCGGTAACAGTACATCTCTGGACATTCTCAATTAAAAGTTCATAAGTCAATTGTGGGTAACGGCCACGAGCGTCATTTATAACGTGGGGTCACCTGCGACGAAGTACGCAACACAGACAGTGACGTCAAATTATCTAAGGGTGGGTTGCACCAAACCGTCTCTAAACGTAAGCAGTGTTCGTTAAAACCTGAATAACTGGAAAGTTTGACAAGTTCCTATGTTAGGCTGCCGGCGCCATATTTAACGTTGACCGGTCTGTAATTATTGTTGCAACTCGCCCCAATTGCGCCGATTCACGCTGTGACAAGTCACGCAATGACACTTCAACGCGGCATTAAAATGCAAGCAGGGTAGTAGTAGAAGCAAGTTAAATTAAGCGCGCCATAATCCCAAGAGACGGTGGCGCGGAAGTTTTAAACAACTCCACTAATTTTAGTGTAGTCTGTCCTGAAATAAGTCATTGTTAGTTAGTTCTGGTTGGGATTCTTCTGAGCATTTCCAGTTATTGTTTTACTTGAATCCGCACACTAATTTATAGATTTAGATTTAGATTTATTTATTTCATAATATACAATTTACAATATAAATTAAAGCTAGCTTAATCTACATGAATTTATATTATGATCGTCAAAGAGAATTAAGAATTATAATAAAATGACAATAAAATTCAAATTATAACCACAGTAAATAAGTTACGAAGATATCACATAAAGATCGTCAGATAACAGAGTATACATTAATAAACGAAAAATAAAAATAAAAATACAAATAACGATATAATTTACGATGTCAAAAACAGTGATAATATTAATGTTTAATGTCCATAAATTGCTTTACTGAATATAATGCGTTTTTCAATAAAAAGTTTCTCAGTTTGCGTTCAAATGTTTCGTCAGATGACTCTGTTCGCAATTCGGCGGGTAGTCGTTCGTAATAGGTTGGGCCTATCACTCGAGGATTCCTACGTGAAAGTGCCATGCGACGCGGGACCGTGCTGAGTCTCCCTGTTGATCGGAGTTGTTTGCCCGTGACCTCAACACGTTTGAACATAGGCAAATTCTTTCTCACGAACATCAATACCTCATATATGTACAGTGAGTAGTGTGTCATGAGGCCATTACTTTCAAAAAGTTTCTTACACGGATGTCTGTGTTTTACTCCAGCCAGTATTCGGATAGCGCGTTTTTGGAGTATGAATACTCGCTTTGCGTCCGTAGAATTGCCCCATATCACTATACCGTATGATATTAAGGAGTGGAAATGTGCAAAATATACGGACCGCAACGACTTTCCGGATATTAGAGGCTTCAGCTTTTTTAGAGCAAATACGGCACTGCTCAGTCTACCACACAGCCGGTCGACATGACCCTTCCAGTTAAGGTTTGAATCAAGTGTAAAGCCCAGAAATTTACACTCGTTACATAATGGCATCGGACCATCAGCAATGCACAGGGGCGCTGCAGATTTACGACCTGAGAAAAGCATGATATTCGATTTAGCGACATTCAAGAGCAAGCCATTTGAGCAAAACCACGTCTGCAGTTGGCAACATGCTTCGCAGATCCTTTCAGCAAGCTGCTCATGAGTCCTCGCGCTAACTACGACAGTTGTGTCGTCTGCGAATAATACAGAAAGGCCACTCGTGATTGCCGATGGAAGATCATTAACAAATAATAAAAATAACGTATTGCCAATTGCCGATCCTTGTGGAATACCGAAGTGTATAGACCCAGTATCAGAAGTGAGCATTTTGCCGTCGTTAGAAATTTTCACTACCTGTTTGCGATCAGACAGGAATGATGTCAACAATTTGTGGGCAGGATTTACGATACCATAAAGACTTAACTTTGTCATGAGCAATTTGTGATCTATAACATCGAATGCTTTCGATAAGTCACACAGTATGCCAGCCATTTTGCACCTATCATCCAGACCAGTCATAACACAATCAATGATTTTGAGTGCCGCCGTTGTGGTGGATCTATTTTGTCTGTAGGCGTATTGGTGGTCCGTGAGCAAATCGTTTGTTTCTAAGTGGGTCATTAGAGAAGATGAGAGAATGGACTCCACCAATTTCGAAATGGTAGGTACAATAGTTATAGGTCTGTAATTTGTTACATCATCCCTGTCGCCCTTCCCTTTATATACCGGACAGACTCGCGTACTTTTTAGCGCACTTGGGTATACTCCATTTTGAAACATGGCATTTATGAGAATTATTAAAATGTCAGATATAATTGGCCACACGCATAATATAATATTTAAAGATATGTCATAGATGTCAACAGTTGTACGGGTCTTTAGCATTGATTTAATAGTTTTATCCATTAGTTCACTTGTAACTATAGGAAGTGTGAATGTTGGGATATCGGAGCCACCTAGGTACCTACTTACGCACTGTTTGGATCGTGACCCGTCGCTCTGTAGTGTGTACTGAGCAGTGATATTCAGGAAATGTGTATTAAATGCATTTGGAACTGATTCGGAGGATATGTAGTTGATTGAATCTTGTTTTTTCAAAGATATATTTTGAGACTTTGTTTTGGATCCTATCTCATCATTTCTAACACGCCATATTTCCTTGGAAGGATTTTTACTTTCCTTGAGCCTATTCTCAATGTACGACTGTCGAGCTCTCAGTGTCTCGGATTTTATCAGATTAGAATAATGCTCAATGCAATAAGGCGGTTGTGTGGATATTGACGTCTTATTTCATGGAGATCTCTGTGCTTTTGCATATATCCAAACAGCTCGTCAGTTGCCCATGGAATGTTCGATTTATTTTTTAACCGTAGCTGTTTAATTGGAAAATGAATATTCATATAATATGTCAGTATGTTAAATAATTTATCAAATTTGCAGTCAATGTTTATATTTTCGTCATGTATAAAATTAAAATTATAATTAGAGATAATTATTCGCTTTTGTTTTGTGGGAAACCTGCTCAACAGTCAACACAAACCGCTGCGCGTTGTGATCACTAATGGCAGTGTCCACTGGTGCTACACTGATAAGGTCGCGGGCATAGTTCGCTATGCCGCAATCAATTGATGACGCAGAGTCAGCTGTTACGCGAGTGGGAAAAGTTACAGTGTTCTCACAGCCATAGCAACTGAGTAAGTCGTCAACCCGCCGTCTCAAACTATTGTTATAAAGATAACATACATATAAAGATAGTTATCATATAGTGTAGTGACATGTTTTACCTACAATGTAAGAGGATAAATGGGGTTGCTGTGGGACAACTTCGCAGTCAACGTGTTTCACGCGCTCGCAAGTTAGCTACATATTTCAAACGGTTACTACAGATTTGTAGGATTTTGATATTTTCTTTATTCTGGAGAATAGGTTTTAAAATCGACAGCAACTGAAGATTATACTGTACTGAAATCGCACTTACCGATTTTCCGGCTAGGTAAAGACATCACATCAGTGGCGGCGCGTGAGAATATTCACTGGACAACCCGGAGCAAATGTGTTAATTAAGATTTAGACTTAAGTAAACTAATATTCGCTAGCAGATACCAAATAGACTACATATTATCGAGAGCAACCAACAAAAAGAACATACGCTCCAGCCACGCGTACCCAGGCCCTAACATCGATAGTGACCACAACCTCGTAATGCCAAAATGCGAACTGGAATGGACCAAAACTCCGAAAAGTAAGACCAAAGGACTAGACAACATCAATGTGGGAAGGCTTAAAAACCCAGAGTACAGGAACGACTATGAAGAAACAACGGATAAGATAACTGAGAAAGGATTAACACCAGAAGAGACTTCGGCAGGAAAGTGGAAAAATATTACTCGAACCGTGGAAAAGTCAGCATCCTCTGTACTCGGTAAGACGAAAAGAGCACCCAGGAAAAAATGGATAACCCAGGAAATTCTGGACCTAATACTCTTAAGAAATAAATACAGATACTATAAAACAGAGGAAGGTCAAAAACTGTATAAGAAGTATAAAAACAGAATCCAAACCCTAGGTATCCAACACAAAGAAAACTGGTTAGAGACACAGTGCGATAAGATAGATTTCTGCATAAAAAGAGGTTTACTGGAGAAAGGGTATAATTTAGTCAAAAAACTACAAAACAAAAAGAAAACAAAAAGTAAAAAAGCATAGAGGGAAAACTTCTGTACGAAAGCAAGGATGTAGTCGGCAGATGGGTGGAATACATAGAAGAGTTGTACGAAGGAACCGCTCTCAGAGAAGGTATACTGGAGGAAGAACGCGAAGTCCCAGAAGAGCGCAAGGGTGCGGACATACTATGGAGAGAATTCGAAAATGCCCTTGAAACATTAGGAGAGAAAAAGTACCAGGTAAAGATAGTCTGCCAGCGGAACTACTGAAATAATGCGGTCCTAAAACCAAAAAACAACTATACGATCTAATCACAAACATTTATAATACAGGGCAAGTGCCAGAAGAGTTCTCCACCAGTAGAACCATTACCATTCCTAAGAAAGGCAACGCAGTAGAATGCGGAAATTACCGAACTATAAGCCTACTGTCACACGCTTCCAAGATTCTCCTGAAAATCATACAAAACCGGCTGTACCCAAAAGTATAAGAAAACCTTAGCGAAGATCAGTACGGGTTCAGGAAAAACAAAGGAACCCGAGAAGCTATTCTGGCGATACGTAACGTTATCGAAATTAAAAAAGGGGTGAGATAAGGTTGCAGCCTAATTTTCGAGGTCTCCCGATTGCCTACACCATTTTAAAACTTATCAGCAAATCACAATCAGAGGGTAAGCACATAGTGCTGCAATGGATCGCATCTCATGTGGGTATTCGCGGAAATGAAGCCGTGGACACCCTGGCCAGGCAAGCTTGTTGTGAGGGTGTTGAGTGTAACATATTACCTTTTTATTCTGACTATATTACTTTAGTAAAACGGCAAACATATTCGTTATGGAAAGAATACTTTGATAAGAGATCAAAAGAAAAAGGCATTTGGTATAAGACGATTCAGCCTCATCCTCAGATAACTTCTTGGATAGATTGTCCGTTAAGTAGACGCGACTTAGTATTGATGATGAGACTGCGATCCAGACATATATCATTAAACAAGTTTGGCCATTTGATGGGAAAAGTGGGATCTCCGAATTGTGATGAATGTGATGTTCCAGAAGATGTATACCATGTTATAATGGAATGTGTCCGAAACCAAGCTATCAGAAGATGTCTGGCAGTTAACACCAGCTATGATGTCGGGACCTGCAATAGTGCTCTGGCTACCCCGTTGTCAGACGCAGCCACAACACTATTGCAGTTAGCTCGAAAATGTGTTAACAATAGAATAATTCAAAATTAAGAAAAATATGTTATGTCGATTATAACGGAGCGACATGATCACCTGTGTGACAAGCTCCTTAAATAAAGAGAAAAAAAAAAAGGTTGCAGCCTGTCGCCATTGTTATTTAATTTATATATAGAGGAAGCTATGAGGGAAATCAAAGAAGGCACTCAAGGAATTAGCTTCAATGGAAATCACGTACACTGGATACGTTTCGCCGATGATATTGCTCTCCTTGCGGAAACAGAGGAAGCACTCCAGAGGAGTCCAATATGCGAAAAATTGACGAAATTTTCCGGAAATACAACCTTAAAATTAACGTAAAAAAGACTAAAGTCATGGTAACCCACAAAACACAGTCTCCCAAAGTAAACATCACACTGAACTCGGTACAATTAGAGCAAGTAAAGTCATTCACGTATCTGGAAAGTATCATAGAAGAACAAGGCAGAAGTGAAAAGGAGATAAAAAAGAGAGCATTTACTACGAATAGGCTCTCGGCGAAATGTCTATAATAGCAAAAGTAATATCAACATAAGGAAAAACTTAATAAAAACCTACATCTGGAGTACAGCTTTTTATGGATGTGAAAGTTGGTACATCACAACACAAGACCGTCGTCGACTGGAAGCCTTTGAAATGTGGTGTTGGCGCAAGATGCTTAAGATCAGCTGGACAGAAAGGCGTACCAATGAACAAGTGTTGGAAAAGGCTAAAGAAAAAAGACAGATAATATCCGCTATAGAAAAACGCAGAGCTAAATGCATCGGCCACATACTGAGACATGAAGGGTTGAACGTCATTATCCTGGAAGGCAAAATAGAAGGTACAAGAGGGAGAGGAAGGCCCAGAATACCATACATGACACAGATGAAGGAATGGTGCTGTAGCCACACATACCAAGAAGTAAAGACGAGAGCCCAAGATAGGCTGGAATGGAGAATGCTGCAACGACAGAGGGCCAGGCCCTCTTAATATTGATGATGAAACTAATATTGTACGCCTGACAGGCAAATTATAGTGATTCTACTAAAATACATACTGTAACCTATACTATAACACCTGTAATTATGCACTAAATGAATTCTATTCTATTCTATTATATTCAAGACAAAAGGCTGTTTTTTGAGACTTACGAGTTTGGTAATACATAGCAAGAAATTTTAGACAAGCCGTGGGAATCGGCTTGTATGGGCGCCCCGCTACTGAAAGGCAGGCAAATCATTGATAATGTTTAAATCTAGTGTATTGTATTGTATTATTGTACAGGTTTATTTTTACAGTTAAGTGCGATAATAACTGTAGTTCGAGGTAAATGCATTTTTTTTGTTTTAAGTATCAGGAAACTTCTTGTAAATGTTAAACACTCTACAGCACGGACCACAGTGTAGGTATAAGTACTTCATTGACCTCACCCATATCCCTTTCTCAGAGTGCGATGTGTAGAATTATGTTCATCGGAGCATCCTGATTTACGATGGGCATCAAACATAAACGAATGAAGTCGAATTGCCGTTTATCAATTACCGTGCGGTATCATCGGATAAATCGCAGGGTCCGATAAGCTGCTGGTTTTAGAAGGACGGATAGTTTGATTCATGCGGGTTATTACCTTACTATTCGAATAAGGACGAATGTAATACAGAAACTGGACGACTTGAGCGCAGCAGACAGGGATAGATATTCATTACCGACTTTGTACCTCTTTATTGTTAGTAAAATAAATAAATAAAATTTATTTTTTCAATAAATACTTAGGGAGAATTTCACACATATCGATCATCGACCTAGTCCCAAATAGCGACGATATAATTGCTAAAATATACAAGATTTATTTGATTCTACTACAGTTCTGACTTCGACAATATAGCCAATTAATTTATTTTTAAGAATCTAAGAGCTCAAGTTTTCCGTGAGATCAATGAACTCGTCTCCCCTACCGTATTCATTAAAACAACACATTTTTTTCTTTATTTCCTTTATTTGCGGCAGGTACCTAGTAACGCACCTAAATAGGTAAGTATTTATTGTGTACTGAATCAAACTTCCGGATTACGAACCAACGAGTCATGGCCAAGCTCGGGCTCGTTCGCTTGAATTAATTTGTTACCTGTTACCATAAAACAAACCGAAAGCTTACCATAAGTTATTTCTTCCCTGAGTCAAACCAATTACAGCGGGCTAAGGTCTCCTATTCAACAATGCATAAGCTGGAGTAATTACGTTTTAATTTTTCGCACTTGCTGTTTTAGATTTAACATCGTGGAGTGTACAAATTTAAGTATTGCAAGTGTTTTAGGACGTTAGTGGTTGCTGCGGTGGACTGTAGACAAGGCTACCGACTACTAGGCCATTGTGGTTAGCCAATATAAGTTTGATGTTTTAGGCTCAGTTAACTATACGAATACTAGTGGCTCTGTGAGCAGTAGAACTCTGAAACTGTCTTATTGAAAAAAAAACATTCTGGCCTCGAATGTCCAATTCCCCGTACGTCCAGTCTCCGTATGTCCATTGCCCCGAACGTCCAGTCCCCGAATGTCCATTGCCCCGAACGTCCAGTCCCCGTATGTCTAATGCCGCCAAAGGTCCAGTCTCCGTATGTCCATTGCCCCGAACGTCCAGTCCCCGAATGTCCATTGCCCCGAACGTCCAGTCCCCGTATGTCTAATGCCGCCAAAAATCCTTAAATCTTATTCGACAATAAAGTTATATCTGGGGGCACAGTAGTGCCCCCGCCAAGACGAGCCAAGCGAAACGCAAGGGCACTACCTATCTTTTCTCGATGATATAATTACCGAACCTGCTCAAAAAGTTTCACGAGAATCGGTTGAGGAATTCGACCTGTAGAGGATGGGACAGTGGGTCATCACGACTCACGTGACGACCAAACAAACGATTTTAGGCCGAAGTTGAAGCATTACAACATCATTCGCTTCGCTCGCTCGTTCGAATATACAGAGGAATAGTCTGTGAAATTGTAGCTTTGTAAGTTTATAAGTTTGTATGTAATGGGTAAACTCTGGAAACTTTTCACCTGTGTATAGAATGGACTTTATGGATGTTTATATTTTAACGAGTTTGCCTCCGTTGTTTGCAATCCGCGGGCGAAGCCGCGTAGGCGCTGATGTTTAATAAGGGGTCAAGTTATTATAGGGACCAGCTTACAGTTCAGACAAGGTAAATGTTTTTTTTTAATAGAAAGGAAGAAATATGTCGTTACGCCTTTTGTGATATAGTACATAATGCGATGCAGACAATGAAGATTACTCGATTCTGTAACAAGAGAATTTTCAAACTTTGATCTGTCATTTCTATCAGAGATATCGCATCGCGTAAAGCACATTAAAAACGTCAGACTTTAGAACGTTTTATTTGAAGTTGTTTGAATAGCCCTCATAAGTTTTTCGCTTAGTTAATCGCTAAGGTACCGGTAGCCATTTCAATGCATTATGTACCAACCTTCAACGTCTTAAATGTACTTAGTGAAACGTACTATTCTTTTGCAATGAGTTTACTCATACTTCGACGTTGTTTAATAAATAAATGTCGTCTAACATGCAATTATAAGCTGACACGCGCAAACAAGCAAGTTAAGCTCCACCTTATCCAAGCACATTGTTTGTCAGCCAGTGCCTTAGAAACTTCGCATACATAATTCCAGGCGAAGTCGCCGATCTCGCTTCGTACTCCAATAGCGTCGCAATCCGACGTCACTCAAACTTCCCAACTCTGCCACTACTTACTGCCAAAACGAAGTATCTTTACCAGATTTCAAAGATACATACGCCCTTTATACACCAATCAGAACTGTCGGAACAATCAAACAAAGATTTAATATTCTTCTGGAAGCGGTATAATCGTGAGATACAACACGCTTCGACCAGAATTTTCTACTTTATCCATGTAGAGATAAGGTTATGTTTGCAGAGGTTTGAATAATAAGTTACGAATTGACAGTCGTAATGCAAAACAAATGACTCCGAACGCTTCTGAAAGGCCTATGAAAACAATAATTAGCGATGTATTTACATTGGTGATTGTTGGTTTTGCTGGCAGCATTGCGGTTCGTTAGGTGTTATTAAATGCAATTAAATTAATCGTATTGCAATTTCGCGGCCATAATTATAGAAACTAGCTAATATAATACAGATTAATAATGTAATTTGATGAGCATCAGTAAATATGAATGCACAATTTATACAAATGTAGCGAATATTACAGCAATGGATTTTGAATACAAGCAAGACAAAAACTTATGTACCAACTAAAACAGTTCTAATTATTGTGGAACAATGCAAAACGAATGTTTTAGGTATTACCTATGCATCCAGAAATTTGCTGCTTAAAAAAGGATTAAGGCATTTTCGCCCCAATCTCCGTTGAACCGGCCATTTCCAGCCAATCCCGGTCCCTACAAGAAACATGGTCTGTAGGCAAGTTCCTATCATCCGGGGTATTTGTAAGTTATTTGTCTAACTTAGGCCATCAGTTAAACTGTCGTTAATCATCCAAGTAAGCCGTCTTCGTTCGAGCATAAGTCGATTAAACTGTGATCGACAGCGGATAGCCAATCGGTGTGAGGATCAAATATGTTGTCCAGTATACTCTTTACTTTTAAAGGGTCAAACTATTTTAGTAGTGTTACGAGTATTTGATGAGCCCAGAACAAATACACGTAGTATATTTATTTAATGTTTTTTGTTTTTGTTTTATACAACGACGGTGGCAAACAAGCGTACGGCCCCCCTGATGGTAAGCGGACACCGCAGCCTATAAACGCATGCAATTCCAAAGGAGTAACATGGGCGTTGCCGACCCTTGACATGTTTGAGGATTCGCTGTGTTGACAGCTGAAGGAACAAATTCCCTCGCTCTCAACACAACGCATTCTCCAGGAACACAACACTACTACAGAGCAAGTATTAGTGTTAATATAAGCCATAAGGCTGTGGTCTTCTGCAAGGCGGAGGTACTTCTCCAGTTGGGCTGCTCCAAATTCGAGCGGGATGACATTTCGCTGTGCCCTACCTCACCACTAAATTGATAATTTTTAAATTGGGATAAACATTTCGTTCCCGGAAGTGTTACTTTGAATTAGGCTTTTGCTATATTAAGGATCAAACACACCGGTACTTTTGATGGGCTGACAGTATTTATAGCACAACACAGGAAAATATATGTCTAAATCGTAACCCAATAAAACAAATACACGATACACACGATGCGTAAAGCTCCAGAGTGGTTGATCCTTTAAGCGTATTAACTAAATATTCAAGTTCCAAATGCGAGTCGAACCACAAGTCTCACTTAATAAACTTTGTTCTTAAAAAACATAAAAATTTCATTCACGCCGCCGCTGAAAAGTAATCCTGTTTTGCCTCAAAGGTTGGCTAATTATGAACCAAGCGCGTCAAGGCCCATTTGTAGGGGATGAAACAAAGGCTCCAACAAATTTGGCCGTAACTTTTTAAAACTCGCGCTACACTGAAATTACTACTTCGAAACACGACCTTTGGCTTTTGGATTAAGGTATACATTTCTCGTAACGATGAAACGTGATAAGAGCGTGTGGCAGTCGCTTGGAACGCTAGTCATCGCAGCCTTATATCGCTGCGTCATCATGCAGTGGCAAAGTCCGGTCTTGACGAACCGTTGATTGTGTTTTGTTTCATTAAAAGGTTTTGTCAGCTTTTGTACAAGTTACTGCCTTTATGATCGAGGCGAGAAAGCGTGTTTTAAGTTAGCTCCTTTCAGTAAAATTTAGGTTGAATTCTTAAAGTATGTTAAGTATGTTAAATTTGAGTCAAGATACTTGGTTGAGAATCAACACAGATTAGTTAGTTTATATCATTACGAATTAACGATACTAGTCAGAAGAGATGGCTGTTTTATCTACCGGGACCAATATGACCCTCGTATGAGTATAAATACGGCGTACGTTTTGGCAGGCTGTTACTCTTATTAACTTATTATTTTCTTTTGCAGGTACAATCCTCTCATTAAGAACGTCATTAAGAAATCACCGTAATGGGAGCACAACATTAAGTTTGGAGGTTAGCTATATATAGATCATTGATTTTTACTGCCATCACAAAATCCAATACACTAATATTCTAAACGTGAAAATAACTCACTGTCTGCTATTATGTGTACCTACCGGTAAACGGCGTAAGATACCAGTCCACTAATAATTATACTGTTAATCTCACGTATGAATTGCACTACGGGCGGCAAGCTTGAAACCTAATGTACAATTCAGGAGCTCTTCTGTTAATATTTGTAGTGATACGTGAACGTAATGTATCGCAGCTTAGTACGTGAGTATGACTATTACTAGTATTCTAAACGTGACTCATACGTAGGTAATAGTTTAATCACAAGAAGATATTATGATATTTTTTTATCCCTGGCGGATGAAGCTTCATCTAATAAAACGTAAAACAATTGACATCCGTGTTAGTTTAAAAAGGTTTTTTGATATAACTTACTCTGCTATTGGCCGCACATTACTACATAACACATGTGGCGTGGTGCGTAGGATCGATGCGACCTTCACCGTCGTGAATGGTCTTTATACCGGTTGACATGCTTCTAACGACCACTCTGCTCTGCTCATTGATAAGGAAGCAATGAAAATGTATTTAGTGAGGTCAAAAAAGAAGGGTAAAGTCGAAAGCGCGGGGGCTCGTGGCGGAAACGTAGCGTCACTGTCCATGACACAATGCGTCGTTTGCAGTGTGGCTTATCTGCGGTCCGCCAAATGCGACAAACGACATACCGCAGGAACGTTCACGTCGGTAATACTATTATTATACTAGCAGCGGTTGTTCCGCTACTAACTTCGGAAATGAACACCCTCGCCTTAGAAAAAGTCGACCATTCCTGATCTATTCTGGTCGCCACATCAAAAATTCTATATATTAGACCCAGAAAGGCCTTACATATTTATTAATTTTAAACTTGATTGCACAGTAACAAGTTACAAATACAAAAGGCGAACTTAATGCCATAAGGTATTCTCTATCAGTCAATCTTGAGGCCAAACAGAAAATAATCATAGCAGGTGAAAACAGCGAAGACAAAACATTAACTTAAACTATAAATAAATTTTATCCAATCGTGTATGGAGTACACAACTCTTCCCGTCACTTCTGTGGTTGCTTAGAATGTGTTGAACGCGCTGCACTAGGATAAACTCGAATGCAGCCGTCAGTTTCGAATATCAAATTAACCCAACAAATATATGCTTCAATCCGACTTGATCAGTGGTGGTTTATATAGTCTTTGGAATTAGACTGTGGGCAGCCGATTCACGACGTTTGCGCTCGTTAGAATAAACTTTTGAGTTAGAAAGTCTTGGCATAGTGTTTAATAAGCTACTGAATCATTAATTGGAGTTATGAATGGCGAGGATTGTGTCCTGCTATCAGGGTAAGGCCGCGGAGCGTTTTAACCGCCACACTTTTATGTAACAATGTATTGCCGAATAAAACCTCATGGTGGAATTTAGTTTTAATATATATTGCAAGTAGAAATGCAAGATTATTTGTTTTCATTCAAACTTGGTGATTTTGTCATGCTAGGCCCTCCACAAATCGTTAAATAAAAGTGCGGCGGTTGAAACGCTCCGCGGCCTTACCCATCAATGACAAGAGGAGAGTGACAAACGAGAAACCATTTTTTGTGTGCAAGTGCTGCGCGCTTGTACATTTACGGCCAGTAGTAGGAGTCTGGCCAGCAATTGTGTCACTAAGAGAAATACGGAAAACACACCTGCACTCACCTCCCTTAAGGTAACAGTGCAAGGGTAAGAATGAGATAGGATGAGTCTCTGTGTCACTCTCCTATGATACGAATGGTTACAGAAACACAGAAATGCCTTCTGTGTTTCTGTAACTACCATTACAGTTGGAACCTTACTCGTAGAATAACATCATTTACTAGTAATTTGTGGTATGTGGTGGCAGACACACAATAGGGAAGTATTTATGTTAACACTGGTAATTTATCGTTTGACAATCTGCTATTAGGATTCGCGGCGCAGTTCCGTTCAGCCGTCAACAGTCCATTTAACTATTTCCGTATTGCCAATTCTGCTAATAGTTTTGTAACAATTCGAAGAAACTTTGGATGGCACAATTGAAATGCTGAAAATATTACCGGATTTTCGTAATGAATATAACTAAATAACGCATTCAGTTCGTTGTATATTCACAGTACACATCAATGTTGTGTTATGTATATTTTCAGATGAAATGTTGGGTTTTGGTTTGAGTTATACTAACATTTTATTACAGAAAGTATTATTTTTGTAATAAACCTTTATAAGAATGGAAGAAGTCATTTATTTCCCACACAAAGACTTTTAAGCATATAACACGTATATGCTAAATGGACCGATTTTAAAATCGGTGTCGATTTCAATTTTTCGTTAAAATTGGATAAAATTTGGTAGGTTTGAAGAGTTTTTGATTCTGTAAACTGAAAACTGGGGGCCGATTTTTGACTTTCGAGCGCTCGAAAATTAAATAAACGTAAATGCTATTGTAGCGTCATAATCACAGGCACTTACTTTCTACCGATAGAATTGAATACACTCGTATCAATACCGCACGTTTTTAAATTTTCTATCGTCATTTCAAAATAGCATTTCATAATTTTTGTCACTTTTCGAGTGAAAGAGTCGAGCGCTCGAAAGTCAAAAATCGGTCCCCTGAACTGAAACAAATGCCGCCTGCAGATACCTATTCCCACGACCTCAAACCAATTTAAATAGAAAACAGATTCCCGATTGCTCAATGGTGACAAACATCTTATGCTTCATTTATACACAAAATGTATGTCCACTCGTCAGCATAAGCTCAACTAGTACAGTGCTAGTTATTCACACCATCACACATGCACTCACACACACTAGTGCATATAAATATGAATATTTGTAAATTAATGTCTCCATTAATACTTAAGTTAGCTTGTCTATTATATTTCTGCGGACATCTGTTATTGACAACTTTTGAGTATTTAACGTTTTAAGTTTTTGTATGTACCTATTGCTGTTGATGCCCCAAATAAACAAAATAAATAAATGAATAAACATTCCCAAAAGCAAAAACAAACGTTAATTTTAAGCCTTCTCCCGAAATGGGCGTTTAGCATAACTTGCAATATCCCCAAAAGTTGCGGTCACAAAGTTTGGCGGTTTCGACGCCTAGCGCACTCGTACGGTACGTGTATACTTGCATCCTCCCGAGAAGTTTCGCGGTCGGCGTGTAAACAGTTTGCTTCAACTAACGCTACAGGTTTTGAGCTGTATATAATGGTCCGCGTTGCGTCAATTATTATATTATATTGCGTACCTATTCAGCACACAATTGGTTCCTATTTTTAAACCGCGCTGTGGATTTGAAGATATCTATTTTCATGAATTAGTTAGGAACTAAATACAAATTGGGTTTTGGCTAAACACTGACCTGCTAAACTATATCCACATTATCATGCCACATCGCCTGGTCCTTGTCCATTTTTTTCCACCGTCGTCTAATAAAGACCACCAAATTCAATTATATACAGTGTGTGGCCTGTAACAGGAGCAAATATTTAAAAGGACGCTTCCGTAGAGCATCTGCAGTAACCCCTTGTGTGCATATTTTAAATATTTTTTTATTTCGGAGAAATGTTGATCTAAAGTTATAACTTCCAAGTAATATAGCTTTTCACCACGAGATCATAGCACAGCAGTTAATGTAGATTTTGAGGTAACATTATGTAAAGAGTCGTAATGGATTATTGCATTTAAAAATTTTTTTTTTACTTGATTTTTTTGTATTTTTTGAGTATTTTTAAAATAAAAATACTACATGTGTCACCCTAGAAGAGTAGAAAATACACGTAAACTTACTTTAAAGAAAAAAATAAAGAAAAATGTTTTTTTTTTAGTTAAAACCACCTGGAAATAATTGCTCACAAGCTCAATAATCTTTCAGTGTTTTTTCTTGATCTCTTTAGCAAATAAGCAGATCGATTTACATTTTATGAAAAGCCAAGCGATAGGTGTTTGTATAATCTCAAAATTTTAATTAACAGTATGGAATAGTTAAGGTCAGTAAATTGCATGCATTGAAGCAGGCGTCGACGGCGTCCCGAGGGGGCTTGGAGTTTCAGCGGCCCACTATATGCGACTATCCGTTATCGAAAACGTAATTAGGGGCCCGTGGGAGACAGCACTCGTACAGCCTTCCTGCGACGGCTCTCTAGTCGGTGAGGCGTATGCGAACGCGACTCTGAATTTACATTGATGGATTCATTCAAAAATATGACTTAGTCATTGAACGTCTTTGACGGCGACTAGTCGGCTGAAGTACTCCTACAAAACGGATTCGTGGATGAACTTATGTTAATGCAGAGTCGAGTAGTTACCCAAATTATAAATACGACCGATACAAAATATATGACACTGTGAACTCTTTTATGCATTCTACGTAGTGATATTTATGCCACATGAACGCTGCTTAGTGAGGTGATTGGCAGTGTTTATCATTTATTTGTCTCCGATAACATTATATAAATAACATTATAAATATTATAATACACTAGCTACCGCCCGCGACTTCGTCCGCGTGGACCCGGGATAAAAACTATCCTATATTTTAATCCAGGCTATAAACTATCTTCGTGCAAAATTTCATTCAAATCGGTTCAGCCGTTTAAGCGTGATTGAGTAACAAACATACAAACATCCCAACATCCAAACATCCAAACATCCAAACATCTAAACTTTCGCATTTATAATATTAGTAGGATATAAATGTGAACCTCTTCTAACATTATAGGTATACAACTTGAATAATGTATTGCGGTTATTTCTCACTACTCGCTCGCATTGGGAAGTTAATGTTGTTGAATGTGCACCACATAGCAAAGTCAAAGTACTAAAACTAGACAAAATTATTTTACATTAAACACGAACAACGTATTGAACTCGCTGAAAATAAAAGTATAGAGACACGCTGATGCCTTCCGCGCACGAGAAAAAGAGATGTAACACTCTTCGGGAACGGCTTTTTTGGACAAATTTCCATAAATACCTAACTTAGAGAAGTATTATTTAAATTTCATAAAGTGAGATTTTAGATGAGATATAATACTATAGTATTAACTTGATTGTGTCGTAAAATAATGTATCGTTTGAGTAAGCTGAGTAAAAAAGGCAAACACAGGATTTAGTTTTTTTTTATCGAGGAAATTTTAAGCAATCATGTATCGACAAAATCAGATAAACAATCATATAGTGAAGAATCATATATATAAAAATCAGAGCTTATTGTTTCTTAATCTAGTCAGAACGGCGTTTCAAAGCACGCGATAATTTCCAATCCACAGCCTTGAAGCGTGAATACCGTTGAATAGTTATGTTTTCAACCTGCTAGTTTGAAGCTAAAACATGCAAAGGAAGTAGGGAACATACTCCAGGCAAAATACGGTTTTGAAAAACATTAATTTATAATAGCGTTTTTTTTGTTGATTTCATTTTAAAATGTTATTCTAAGATGATTTATTAAAGAATCCGACAAACTTTCCACCCGGAAGTAATTATGTAGATTTCAATGAATCATGCATTGTCTTTTTTGTACGATTTATCTTGAATATTATAGAGAAGATGTAAATGAACCAAAGTAAAGCCAAAAATATTTATTAATATTTTTTTCTGACTTTTCAGAAGCTAGTTGATTTATCATTTTATTGATGTCTGAAATTTTGTCGGATTTTGTCGCTGGGTAACTATTTAATTGATAATATATCCGTTATACATAAAAAATAAGCTATTATAAATTATTTCCAAAATTGACATTTTTTCCATACAAGCTGTCAGTTCATTGACTGGACTAACATAGAAGTAATGTTATTACTGGTCTCTGTGGAAACTTGAGCAAATATTTGTGTTTCGTATTGGAAGTAGTAAAAGTAGTTTTGTCCCGGATCTGTAGGTGTGCTTTGCTGGCTCACCTTATGCATTGGGTAGGTAAAAGAAAATGTTTCTGACTCATTCATACGTCTGATAATTTGATGTTAAAATCCATAATAATAACAGACATTTACTTATTTATTTATTAAATCTGCATTTCACACAACTTATCGTACAAAAGGCGGACTTAATGCCGTAAGCAAGTCAACCTTTGGCCAAAGCAGACAAATTGCTATATATATAGCTATTTGACAAAACCATCAATAAGGCAAGGTAATACGGTTCTTCGTTTCAGAAGGAAGAATTTAAAGTTAAGAAAAAAATCTTGATTTGTTACGAGCCCACATAATGTGTTTTATATCCACTTCTTGTGTTTTATACACAAGAAGCCTTTGTTTAATTTATAGTTAATACTAGCTGCCCGCACGGCTTCGCCCGCACATTGCAAACAACGCAGGAAAACCCGCGGGATAATATATAGCCTATAACCAGTAAGTTAATTCTACCCACTATGTAGTGTTTTTTATTAAATCGGATGGGTGTGTAATGATGGGTATAAAAATAAATAATATAATTTCATTCGCTATAACAACATTTGATATATTTTCAAGATACATAATCACTCATTGTATATAATAAACGTTGATTATAATTTCAAAATATATATGTTTATTTTGTATCACTTTTATCGGGTATAACACTTATTTTGTATAATCTTTATATGGTATAATGCTCATGTTATATACAAGTTATATCTCATAACTATCAAGTAGAATAATATTGTATTATGAAAAGAAAATGTAGCAAACACAACGGTTTGCGAATTGTACTATGTAAGTATATATTAGGGAGTAAAAAAGTGTTCGGTTCTGGCGCTTCGCCGGCCGCTGCCGCGGCACGCTCGCTTCGCTCGCTCGGCTCGCGCGCTGTAGGGTCGCAGTTCAACCTAACACTCCTCCTCGCTTTGCTCGTTGTCGTACCTACACCGACCTCCCTTAGAGTCTACCGATAAATATTATGCTAACTGTACATTAGGGTTATATCATTTGTTCATTATAGGAAATATGCATTATACGTATTTAAAGTATGTTATATTAAATGTTACTACATCAAATGATCATTATATAAAATGATAATTATATCGTATGTAAATATATTAAGTGTTGTTATATGACTCAAGAATTATATGAAAAGAGTGTTATTGCGACTAATATTATTTCAAAAATAATTATAGGCATCGTTACGCACCCAAATCGGATGTGTTTCCGGAGATTTCCCATTACATACAAACTTACAAAGGTACAGTCTCACAGACTTTTCCTCTGTATAATATTATATCAGTATAGATTACGTGTACGAAGACATTCCAGATTAATAATGTAAATTAAAACTATTGAACCTAAGAATTTATTTTGATCGCGGTCCTTAATGACTCGGTGACAACAAAATCGACAGCTCGTTACCAAAAAGATCCATTTTTCCATTTTTGACGGCAACATATTTAACTACCTACGTCTTTTGTTTCTAGAAGAATGAATGAATCGACTCGTAACTTAAGATTCCCAAATAGGGGGCAGATATAACTGTCTCGGCTGAGGTTGCGCCTACCCGGCTTAGGGCCGGCATCATTGGCCACCATTAACCCGATTTAGCTGGTACAAATGGTGCAGCCACCGCCCATAATTCACGTGTCACTACTGATAAGGGATTTTCAGAAAACCTTGCTACTTACTATTTGATGGTCCGGACAAAATTGGAGCCATTATCGTCATACAAGAAATAGCCCTCTCTTCCACACGCATGGATAGAAGTGGGAGTCTATTTTATTTTGAGAATTTTCTGCAACCACTGTGGGCCAAAACGGAATTAGGCCTTAGATCCATATTGCGTACCTATATACTACAATTCCAAACACATATCTGTCAGCGATATTAAAATGAAGTTGACAGCCATGATGATTATATTACTCGTAGTGGTAACTGAGAAATATAGGATAGAACGCGTCCAGAGAAAATTTATTAAGTTCCTTTCTTTTAAATTGAATACTCCACATAGTTCCTACAACTACCTATATTAACACATGTAAAAAACTCCATCTCATTCCTATGGGAAGCGTCGCGAAATCGCGGATATAATTTATATTTTAAACATAACCAATGGAAATAAATAAATAAATAAATAATCAGTAACTTTTGAGGCTGACGGTAAGCCGATCTTCTAAAAACTTGTAGACGACGAACTAGGTCATCCAGCCTCCGCATTCCTTTAGGGCGGCTAATGAGAGACAGGGTGAGGCAACTCTAGCGTATCAGAACTGTCAGAAACACGAAGAGACAATAGTCTCAAAACAACTTACTTCGGTTATTTTGGATTAAGCAAAATCATTTTGCTAACAAATTATACAAATCATAAGCTGCAAAGGCGATTCACATACTGTATGGGTAAACTTTGGACGTGTCGACAAGTGACATGAGCACCAATTCTCCTTAGTGTCAATGTTGGTCGAATTATCCGGTAGGTGGCACTGTACCGTCTGCATCTATTTCTGAATCGCGATATCGAGATTTTTCGTAACACCATGACCTTCGGCCAGTAGTTTTTGATTTCATGATGGTGGATTGATGCAATACATACATTTTTGGTTAAGCAATCATACAGCACAGTCGACTTCTCCCATATCTACTCAGACAACCTTTCAAAAATACTTATACAGGTACTTTATTGTTACTGACATAAGACACATGTGTAGATATTTTTGAAAAGTTGTCTGTATAGATATTGGAGAACTCGACTGTACTGTTTAAGGACCCCTTTGAACACCTTTTTACTAATCTAATACCTACCTAACTAGTTTGGTCGTTGCTTAAATTAAATTTAACTTCTCTGTTATCCGTTGTTTTAGCAAAACGAGTCTAAGTGGGACGGCATTTTTAAAAGATTAGCAATGCACGAACATTTCCTTATGTAAAATTAAAAGCATATTAAAATAAAAGAAAGAGTATCCCTGCCAGGTGTTGCGTATCTGCGCCGGGAACCGGACAGGTAGGGTGACCTACTTTTTATTTTAGCAGGGTTTCTTTCAGCTTTACTCGTTGTTTTTTGCGCGAGCCTCTGTAATACATTTAATGTACTTTTTCTTCTTTATATTAACGTTTTTTACGAATATAAAGTTAGTGCTGTTTATCAGTAAAAGTAATTTGCAGACATTGAAATCTCGAAAACCTAATACCTATTGTTATAAAACTAACGTGCGATCAAGTATGAATTCTTTAATTGCCACATATTTAATGGAGGCCCGTTATCAACGTGTTGAAGTATAGGTACATACAACAAGTTGATAACACCCTTATTCATATAATCAAATCTCTAAACTGCTTTCGTCATTTTCTCACAAACGTAAATTTTAATGAGAGAGAAGACAAAATCATTTTAATGACATTTTTTATTGATAGATCTTTATGAATCTGGACATTTGGTCAAATTCAATACCCACTTGAGCCTGAACCTCGCGTAAATCGCCAAGGGCTGTTAGAACCCTCATTCATAACCGCAATGCGACGCCGCACGCAACGCTAGTTTTTAATTTCAACCCTATAAGTAAGTAGATTTAGGTTTGATATTAATTATTAATAAGGTATTCGTTTTGACTGTAGGACATTAATGATGCGCAGATTTTTGTAGGTCATATACTGAAAGTTGGGCCCTCATGTTCTTTCCTTCAGGTGGGTCCAGACCTAGGGCGTTTTTCCCGGTACAAGAACACTAAAGAGAGTGAATAAAAAAATTGTTAAATAATTTATTTATTTAAACTTTATTGCACAGTAACAAGATACAAGTACAAAAGGCGCACTTAATGCCATAAGGCATTCTCTACCAGTCAACCTTTAGGCCAAACAGAAAATAATCAGCTGGTGCGGGGTATGAGAACAACACAGAAATAAAGTAAGAGGAAAAATAACTAGTATGTTATACGGATAATTCCAATAAATACAATATAATATTATACCATATAATATAATATAATACGTTTGTCTTTTATTCTTAAGTGTAGCCGCTAATTGATACTGTAAAATAGACGAAGTATCCATCAACACTTTCAACCAAAAGGCAGCTTTATGTCTAAGGTACGGAGGTCCACATTAAAAAATACAACTTGGCAATGTTGACCATCATTTATGTAAAACAATAGATTACTTTAACAATAGAGTCGCTGTTCGAGCAAATAATTTTTAAACATGGCCTTTTATTTCTTAACGTTTGTGGCACGTTGTATTGTAGCTAAACAATTGCTTTCGTCGGACTGATGGGTCTTAAGTTAAGATTAGGTCTAGAAAAAGAATCCGTACATATATTTAAGTACCAGTAAAGTTCATTTAATTACTAGAACGAACAATGACCTAATGCTCACGAGGCACGGTTTCTGTACGGGCAGATCACGGTGTTTCCTCTAAAACAGAGTTGACCGAGGACCATCGGAAATGTATAACATACACTGCCGTAAGCCGTTCACCGCGGTACATAATTGATCATCCGCCATGACATCGACGGAATAACTAATTCATAGCCCAATGACGTCATTATTGGTTTATTAGCAAAACATGTGGGAATGGACATCGATCCCGATCCAGAGGCTCTAGTATAAGTTTTAGCGAATCCAAACTTTACGATCGCGTTTGAGTTTTACCCTCAATTTGTATGGGATTTGACAGCTAAACGCAAACGCGGTCGTAACGTTTTGTTTCGGTAAAACTTATACTAGAGCCTCAGACAACGTGGAAGTAGACGAGATGTGATGGTTGAGGGTTAACACTTTTACCGCCAGGGGTCCTTACGATATAGCGCGTAGCGATTCTTGGCAGTGAATGTGTTAAAAGCGTTGATGCGGATGAGGTCCTTATTGGTACTTAAATAAATATGATGCGATACATTTTATATCCATTTCAAGCCTTTTAGAAAGGTAGGATAGAGCGGAATGTTTGACAATATGAGCATATTGGCCTCATTCGGACCGTGACCACGTCACAGGGACAAAATTCATAAATCATAATCGATAAAATATTTAAATATTAAGTAGCAACCCTGCAACTCCCCGCTATCTCATAGAGCGTTTTAGTTATTTGAATTCTGTTAGATCTTCTAACAATTTGCTATTAACTGTGCCTTTGTCATCTTCCAAATTTTACAGTAGTTCGTTCACCTTTAAGGCTATTCGGATGTGGAACTCTCTCCCTCTTCATATAAGACAAGCTAAATCTATCGGCAACTTCAAATCTCTTCTTAAAGAACATTATTTGTCTTTCCCCTAACCCTGATTGTCTTACTATTATTATTATTGACTGACTGTTTATGTATTATATATTTTTATTTGTGTTATTTGTATATATGTATGATTGTGTATGTATGTTTATATATAGAGCTATTTATGTACGTGCATTAATGGTATTTGTATTGTATTTGTATTGTATTGTAGGTAGCTAAATAGCATGGGGGGGATAGCGTAAAGGCGGTTCTACGTTATCTTCAAGCTGAATACTATCAGGAATTGGTGCAGAAACGAAATTATTAAGAGACGTGCTTTCGTTTCAGAGGCCAAGACCGTTTTTGGATCACTGAGCCAAAATAGTTAGTTAAATAGCGTGGAAACAAAGCCATTATTGTACTATACATTTCCTCAAGCATGCCCAAAGCTAACCTAAGCGAGAAAAATCATACACTGTTTAGATCAATGACAAAAATAAATAGGGCTCAAAGTCTCTCAATGTAATCCGGATCGAATTATGATTATGACCATTGGATAATTATTCATAATACCGCCAAACTGTCATTTGTATTCGAGTATCGTGAGACCATTTAATAGAAGGGTGTATAAAGTCTTGAAGGGATTATGTATTCAGTCGGAGTCATCCCTCAATGTCGAGAGTTAGATCTATTTCCGTTCAAGAAGATATTGTAATTTCTTACTGAATATTTTAGTGTTATCCAATCAATTGCTCTGTGCAACTGTAGTTATAATATTGCGTCATATTTATTTTAAAAAATAAGTAAAGTTTAAAAGCGAAAATCCAGCTGAGTCGTTTCTTAATATTTGAAATGACTTAAAGTAAATAATATATTATTTAAATCTAGCTTCCGCCCGCGGCTGTGTCTGCGTGGACCCGGGATAAACACTATGCTATATTTTAATCCAAGCTATAAACTATCTACGTGCAAAATTTAAACGTGATTGAGTAACAAACATCAAAACTTTCGTATTTATAATAGTTTTTAGTAGGATTAGTAATGTTACAATAATTATATTGTTGTTTAATTGGCTTTCTGTTACTTAAGTTATATAACTAGCTTATATTATTATTTTGAATTGTTAGCTGTTGGTTCTCCGAATAATAAATAAATAAATAAAAGTACCTACCGAGTTCTATAAGTAGTTACAATACACTATACACCCTAATGGGTGCTCGTGAGCGTCCCATCTCCCGTGACACGGGCAGGGACAGCATCCGCCCAGTTGATCTGTCAATTGCGTTTTGGCTATATACTTTCCTTCGAACGTAATTTTTCTCACATTATCCTATGGTTTGGCTCTTTGTGGGTGGAACTGCGGGAGCTTCCCTGGGCCCGCTAATGCGGACGCTATTATGAGTAATTTGTCATGGCCGAGGACGTTTACCTGAAACGTAAACGCTGTTGACCGTACGTGCTGTTAACACGAACCTCTCAAGTTTGCAGCAGTTTAAACGGGTTTGTTCAAGATTTAACTAGATTCTATCCACTGTATATATTCGCTAACTTTACGTGTTAAACACATATTACTTAAATAAAACAGTTACATAAATTGCGATTTGGATGAATTATTGCCTATGTATATCATCTCCCAAAAAAAAATAACACGACATTTTTAGAAAACAAGTTTTAAACCCGACTAGTACTGTAACTAAGTATAGGTACCTAAGATAGGTATCTACTCGCCTAGGGACACATTCTGTGACATAGTATTCTGAGCCGCGTATAAATCGTAGGTAACATTTGAAAATAAAGCAAATGGATGTTTTTCGATAATTTTCCATTTTATAGAAGAATATACCTAATTATAGGAGAAATGGCTGTCACTAATGGATCGTCCATACTCGGACGGTAGGTATCGGTTATTCGGAATCGACTTATTGTATCACTGCGACACTGTGATTACGTACAAGGAAAAGAGGAATCAAGAATGCTCACGTGTTAAATTAATTGTGCGTCAAAATCAAATCACGTAAACACTCTGAGAAATGCAATAAAAACGGTAACCCGGCATAATTTAAATGCCAAAAACATTAAATTCAGAGGAATAATTCTAAACAAAGCGGCGGAAAAATGTTACGCGTTCGAAAGACAAATATTTACTTTGGGAAGGCTGCCAGATGGTGGGAACTCGGTTTGAGTTTTATTTAATTTAGTCTTTGTGTAAATAACATAGAATGAATATTTAAATCGCATTTTCTTCGAAATATGCTCTTTACAGTAGATTTGCAATCATGCATTCAAAATCGATGGCAGCATGGCGAAGGTAGTTTAAGTATATATTGTATATACCCCCCTAACAAAACATAGGTTGTAGGTAAATGAATGAGCAGCAGTGGACGTCTTTCGGCTTCGATTCGATTTTGTTCAGACTCCGTAAAGACAAACGTATTTTCACTAACAAAAGGTTTAATACACGTTTAAGAAAAAAAAGCAGAACGCGCTGTGAACGATCGTGTGGAAGTGAAGTCTGACCCCGTATCATGGTCGGCCTTATCACACGATAAGTGACAAGATAGCGCGTCCGTCACTGGCTGACACCATTCGACAAAACGGGACGGACGCCCTATCTTGTCACTAATCGCGTGATAAGGCCGACTATGATACGGGGTCAGACTTCACTTCCACACGATCGTTCACAGCGCGGTCTGCTTTTTTTTCTTAAACGTGTATGAAACCTATTGTTAGTGAAAATACGTTTCGCTTTATCTGTCTCATAAACATTTTTTGTGAGAAAGAGGCAGAACACATTTTAAGTGACATATGTTTTTTAAGTTTTAGCTATGATTTACCTGCTCGGCTATCACAAGATTGCGCGCGAGCTCTCTCGATTTTTCTCGAACTACCTCTCGTCCTTAATTCTAATAAGAGAGAGATGGATAGTGCGAGAAAAATCGAGAGCTCGCGAGCCGTCTCGTGATAGTGCTAGCCTAGCTAACCCCCTTATTCATAAACCTTAAAATGCCTGTGATAAATAAAATGTAGTTTGTCCCTTTCTTAAGAATACAAATGTCAAAGTGACACAAACGAATTTTAACGGTATTTTAGCTAAAATAGGTTTGTTGAACGTTAATGAATACGATCAGTGTAGGTCGCTGTAGGTCCGCTGCGGTGGGTGGCGCAGGACCGGTCACTTTGGCACTCTTTGGGAGAGGCCTATGTCCAGCAGTGGACGTCTTTCGGCTGATATGATGATGATGATGAATACAATCAATGATAACATAGTCTTTTCTGTGTGTAGCTCATGCAAGAATTTATATGAAGAGTGGCGCAGGTTTTAGACTTCACATCCGCACACATATTTTTATTTTACAACATGCGACTTATTTATCTGTCGATGCGGTTGCGGTTTGATGTCAGCGAGCTGTCAACTGTCAGTCGAGTCAGTATCGTCTTATTCTTTACTGCTCACCGCAAGCGCATCGCCTCATTTCCGGGCATAATTAATATACATTTTACAACCAAGTCGGGAAATGGTATAATATTCTATCACTGTTAACATTCTCTTCGGCCGAGTCATGCAATTCGGTATCGCTAACTGTGCTACCTCTCATCTCCAGCCAGATACTCGTAAATGTCAACGTTCACTCGTTTCTAGTGTAGATATCGGTCAGCCTTTGTGTCGCTGAGTGCTGCCTCTATTCGATACGCGGCGGACATTAAGCACTTGCGATATTCTCGATCCGCTTTACGTAGCCATAAGTGTAGAACGGAGAGGTAATTACATAACTTCTCGGACGAGCGTTATGACAAATCAACTGCCATTTCCCCATACAAATACTTAAATTACATTTAGATCTACTTAACGCACTTATACTTACGAAACATTACCCTAGCTGATCAAACGGTGCAGGTAACATTAAAACCCATTAACAACGTGTCTGTAGATATTTAGTAATGCTGTTATTAAATAAATGATGTGTGTTTTTTCTTACCTCTTTTTGCAGTCAACTGTAATTTCAATAATACATCCTTCTAATATTATAAATGAGAAAGTTTGGACGTTTGTTACTCAATCAGGCTTAAACGGCTTAACGGATTTTGACAAAATTTTGCGTGAAGTTAGTTTATAGCCTGGATTAAAATATAGGATAATTTTTATCCACGCAGACAAATATATCGTAATTAAAAATAATAAATAATAATATAAATATCGTATAATGTACAATAGCCCTTAAAATTCTGACATTATATCGTCGTAATAAACCTTTGTGCTAAACTATTTTTTTATGAGCTCAACATCAAATAATGTAAACAGAGTAAGTTACAACCTTCGTATTTTTGTCGTATATGTCCGAGCCGCACGGGCCGAGCACGAGCCGGGACCGAGCTGCTGAACAGCGGAGTGTTGTTGTAGTCCAACGGGCCGTGTCCGGGCCGGGCCGGGACCGAGCGTCGTCCGAGCCTCGGATGTAGGTAGAACGGCCGTCAAACGTTGGTGTTACATATGAGCGACCGGGCCGTGCCGACACCGAGCCGCTTCCGAGCCTCGGCCGTGGCCCGGCCGGGCTTGGGCCGCGCAAAAACGCCGTCGTTTTTCTGAGAAAACGGCCCGGGCCGGACACGTCCCGTTCTAGCGTGAGTGATCCTAAAGTCGTGGACGGAATCTTTTATAATATAATAGCTAGTGCTCCCAAACGGCACGGAGCGTAAATAACAAATTGACATATTTCAATATGGTGTACTCATACCTAAACATGCGTGTTATAAGGAAAGCGAATAAAAAGTCTTATCCGCTTTAACGCGTAGCGTTTATGAGCCGTCTCAAGACAAACTCGAGGGCTTCGTCTTTTAATAATAACACTTGAAACTGAATACTTTATGAATTCCTTTTGATGGTGAAGTATGGCCGAACAATAGTCGACGGATGGAAATTGAATCGTGACCGCGAGAAATGGAACACGGTACTCAAGTTTTCTTACTCTCTCCCTTGGAACTCAAATCCGGACGCCGAGTGGATTTAAATATCTATTACGTTGTAGGTACCTACCTAATAGAGACGTATCGTAGAGGCCGGGATGTGTAACACTCACGGCAGATGATTTGAGACAATTATAGAGAATCTCATCAAAATATGAACAGATACCTTCATGTGACTTATATACATACATTATATACATCTTCTTTTTGTTTGGATGCCATGCGATACCGCAGTTTGGCAATCGTTATGGCGATTTCAACTGGCTACCAGCAGCTTTGAGCAGGGAACGTGCTCACACATGCTTCCCTCAATTAAGAAATATAACGTTATGAATTTATTGACAAATTGAGGGAATCATATTTTTATTTGGGCCAAGTTTTATTTCCCACTTCAACGTTGCGCACTGATATCATTTCCCAACGAATAATGATTTGATCAATTATTCTTAGGCAAATTATTACCTGAGCATTTTTTAAGATGTCATTTATGTATTCGTCAAATGTATTGATAGGCATACCATAATTTTAGCAACATATTGAATATTATATGATTATGTATCAGGTAAAAAAGTGTTCGGTTCTGGCGCTTAGCCAGCCGCTACCGCGGTACGCTCGCTTCGCTCGCTCGGCTCGCGCGCTGTAGGTTCGCGGTCCTTCCTAATACTCCTTCTTCCTTCGCTCGTCGTCGTACCTACACTCTGACCTGCCTTAGTCTACCAAAAAATATTATGCCCGCTTCGCTTGTCGTCGTACCTACACCGTACGACTCTAAGGCGGGTGCCTTAGAGTCGAAAAAAAATATTATGCTAATTGTACGTTAATAATAATAGTAATTATCATAATTTCAAAGCAAAGTTTATATTTACCCTAAATTACATTTGACGATGGGTTTTTTGCCTAAGCAAATCATATACTTCATAATTATTTGCCACACAAAAGCTTGTTGCAGTAAAATTTTGCATTATTAAAATGTTGCCAAATAAGAGAAGTGCGAAGTTAAATTATGCCAACGATTGGTTTACCAAATGAAAATTCTGCGAAAAGTTGGTTGCGATGTGAAACTTAGCGAAACATATTTCGCTGAAAAGGCTGTATACCAGAAAAATTACAGTTAAATTGTCTTAACGCACGTTTGAAACGTAACGTGATTACCCCCCTGTTCTAAATGCTCACGGGCTATAGTTTTATCTCTTGATTGTCGCTTTGTCATATTTAAAATGTTATGTTACGCATTTTGAACTCCACATTGGCTCGCCTCGGATACCCTGTGCGCCGACGCCAGTCGCTGCGGAAATGCTTTGTTACATAGCTTCCATTCTTCAGCACACTAACGGCGGAATTAAATACTTTCTTGAAACAAAAAATATTACAATCTATAGTTTAAAATTCAAAGCAGCCGGACAGTTATGTAAAAATACTTCTTGGAAGAGAAAATACACGCGCATGGTGTAATTTAGTTACGTATACCTACACGTAGTTTTGTTTCATAAATAAACAGTTAAGGTTAAGTACTACCTCCTTTTTCATGTATATAAGTGCCGTATGTATCTTTGTTGATCTAGACAAGTATAATTAATTCCCATATACTTAAATCTTGCATTGGCAGTTAGTATGCAGCCTAGAGACCAACCTATTCATAAATGTCCCCTTTCTTCTTTATCCAGCGAGAGCAGGGTTATGTTTACTAGCGCTCAAGTCAGTATAACTTAGTATAGCTACTATAATGTATGGTCTACTACTAGGTACTTCAAGGTAACATTTGATTAGTTTACAGACTATACTTTTTACTTACATTTTTTTAAATTCGTGATCATATTTCAAAGTTATAACTAGTTTCGTCACCATTCGCCTGGTTAATCAATGAGGTTAATTTAGCTTTAGTCACTACTAAATTATTCAAATTAACTTCGACAACGTTATTTAAACTTAATTTATCAGAAAAAAAACAATAGTGAACGAGTTTTTTTGTTTATATTCTTTTCGAACGAGATACTTTCAAGTCCCCATGGTAGGAGAGCCAAAAGTTCCGAGTCCATGAATAATACCACGCTAAGACTTAATATGTAATATCATAGGCCCCGTTTACTCTAAATCTCCATTCTATGATCTGTTCGAGCCAGGTCCTAGGTATATAGGTCAGTGGTAAGCCTCTCTGGGCAAACACCTTTATTCACCGACTACGGAACGCTTTTACATCGCGACTCCTCAAAAGGGATGAATACACACCCACACGCCCCCTTTTCATTCATCCATTCACTCGCTGAAAGAACGGAATGATTACTTTCGTTCGTTCCCTTGTTCTCGTCAGAAAAGGCGATTTATTTTATATATCGCTAATGGATTTATTTTATACTTATCCCGCGCTTAGTTCTATCTAATTCATTAAAGACGCGCTTCCAATTTAGCAGTAATTTTGCTAATTTGCTTTTTAATGATCTGTCTTGTTGGTATTTCTTTGTTAACTAAATACTTTTAATTATGATTTCGTTTGTATTTATTACAGTATTCCCGGTAATAGGTGGGTATTCTACCGTTTTTTACGTTGACGTGTATTTGATTTAATCCGCCGATTAAAACCGAATTCAATACTTATCATTGATGATTGGTAATTGATTAAAAACATTATTTAAATATTTCATTCTGCATGAGATAAACGACTTTATTAAACGAATTACTGATTATAAATTCGCATTTAAGTCTTACTTACACAAGATTTTGGTTCAAATGTGTCCTAAGTAGGTATACAGTATTTTCATCTTTCAGGAATGCGATGGATATTTTTTATTTGTCAATCTGTTTGACACGTTTATTGCTCTGATACTAACCCACCCGTCACGTTCTGACAAAAAACTAAGACCGTGAGTGACGGATATACCTATAGCGATAACCGATACACACGACCACAATCTAATCTTAGGTAAAATAAATCCGTTATCCTCATACGACAAACCGTATTAATAGTAGCACCGGGTCGGATAATAAAGAGGCATTTTATTGACATCGAGGCCTTATTAACGTCAGGATCGATCGAGGCCATACGCTCTCGAGTCCCGCGCCAGTGCGGTAATTCGAAGAGACGCCGCAAATTGTTCATGAACGGCATATGATGATAATTTCTATAAGGTCGGATGGGGTAAGCCCCCTAAACGGTACATGTATCGCGAACAAGTCAAGTAACAACACAAAGTATACGGATTTTATTCTACTTTGGCTTAGTAGGCTTATAGTTATATAAAAAGTAGGATAATAACAGTGAAACGATCAAGGAAACCTATGTCCATCAGTGGCGTCATACGACTGATATGATGGTGATGATCAAGGAAAAAGAGAATCCGGTCCAATTCTGTTTTTTGGAGCCTCTCTAATTTTGCAGTCAGTAGCTGTCTTTCATACCATTTTCGATCCCGAAATAGCGGCATAAAGTCAAAACGAACACAAACTGTATAGTGTACAAACTGTGAACTATTCAAGCTGCTCAAACGACAGACTGCATTTGTCGGTCGATGCTCCTTGACATATGCGGATACGATACACTGCCAGCATTGTATTCAGATCAAATTAATACTTAAAAGTTATACTCTGGTGAGATACGGGTCATTTCTGAGCACAAGATCTCTAATACTAACCATAGTACCCTACTGGTATAACTTACCCTAGTACCGTAAAATGGGGTGAGTAGGGTGAAAACTGACATTCAAACCTCGATAACATTTTATTTTTACTTATACAAACTGAATGGTGTATATAATATGTGTTCCGGACGTTTGTATTTTGGTTTTTATTTTATTTTGGGTAGTTCCATTTCATAACTTTGACGATAAACAGGAAAACCCACCTCACCCCGTAGTCCCTCGTAATTGGGGTGAGATGGGTTTTCATACAATGGTAATTTTGGAAGATTGTTGGATCGTTTTTTATTATTATGAGTATTACTATAGCTCCATTTTAAATTGGAATACATTATTTTTGTAGCAGTAGCTTTAAAGAACCATCTCACCCCCCTTTCATACCTTCTCTCCCCATTCATAACCCAACTCTCCCCGCGAACCCTACTCACCCCATTTTACGGTACTTTACTCTTTATTCGATTTCCAATAGAAGAAACCAAAATCACAACGTGGACGCGAGATTTTAAGTCCTATAAATTAACGTCCTTCCATTCCATATTATACTCTTTTTTATTACACATCACAACGCTCTTAAAATATTTCATGACGGGGACAAGCCTCCTTAATAAATGTTTATTTACAGTATAAATTCCTCACAATGCGCTATGGCGCGTCGCGCGCGCCTCGGAGGCAGAGTAATGAAACTTGAAAGCTATTTCAGCTGAAAATTTTCTACCTGACACATTTCTTGACGGAACTTTTCTGTTAGAAAGTGTTGTCGTCCATGCTGACTTAATATGTGTAAAGTAATAGTAGATCGTCTACAATAATTGACTGTGAATACTCTTTGGGTGTACACGAGACTACGCGTCTGTGTCACCCTGAAGGATGATGAATTTGAGATTTCATTCTGCAGGCTACATAAGTAACCATATACTAGTGTAAGGTGGCTACATAAGTAACCATATACTAGTGTAAGGTGGCTACATAACATGAGTTATACTAGTGTAAGGTGGCTACATAACATGAGTTATACTAGTGTAAGGTGGCTACATAACATGAGTTATACTAGTGTAAGGTGGCTACATAGCATGAGTTATACTAGTGTAAGGTGGCTACATAGCATGAGTTATACTAGTGTAAGGTGGCTACATAACATGAGTTATACTAGTGTAAGGTGGCTACATAACATGTTATACTAGTGTAAGGTGGCTACATAACATGAGTTATACTAGTGTAAGGTGGCTACATAACATGAGTTATACTAGTGTAAGGTGGCTACATAGCATGAGTTATACTAGTGTAAGGTGGCTACATAGCATGAGTTATACTAGTGTAAGGTGGCTACATAGCATGAGTTATACTAGTGTAAGGTGGCTACATAGCATGAGTTATACTAGTGTAAGGTGGCTACATAACATGAGTTATACTAGTGTAAGGTGGCTACATAACATGAGTTATACTAGTGTAAGGTGGCTACATAACATGAGTTATACTAGTGTAAGGTGGCTACATAACATGAGTTATACTAGTGTAAGGTGGCTACATAACATGAGTTATACTAGTGTAAGGTGGCTACATAGCATGAGTTATACTAGTGTAAGGTGGCTACATAACATGAGTTATACTAGTGTAAGGTGGCTACATAGCATGAGTTATACTAGTGTAAGGTGGCTACATAGCATGAGTTATACTAGTGTAAGGTGGCTACATAACATGAGTTATACTAGTGTAAGGTGGCTACATAACATGAGTTATACTAGTGTAAGGTGGCTACATAACATGAGTTATACTAGTGTAAGGTGGCTACATAACATGAGTTATACTAGTGTAAGGTGGCTACATAACATGAGTTATACTAGTGTAAGGTGGCTACATAACATGAGTTATACTAGTGTAAGGTGGCTACATAACATGAGTTATACTAGTGTAAGGTATAGTAACGAAGCGGGGTTGTTGAGCCACTTGGCACTGATCTTAACGAATATGGACAGATTCACATTACACGGCTAAATAATGACACAGTGTCAAGCTCAACAATGCCGCTCCGCGACTGTACAGTCAATAAAATATTTGAAATGTTATGAAATTTATGCGATTCAATAAGAAAAAACGAAGACAATTTAAATTTAGGAAAAAATAAACCATGTCTAGGTACTGGCTTGGTTCGTCATAGACTTGGTTTTTATTTTGTTATTTTTCTCATTCCATTTCTATCTGTATACCTAATAGGATTATTTTAAGTCGCGGGCATCCAATAAGTTTCCTAATCAAACAAGGATGTTTTCGCATTTAACTAACTTCAAAAGACATTTTCTACTAACCGTCTACTGTCTATCAATTGAATTGGGTCACATATCAAATTAGTATTATCATTAGTTAAAACTTGTGGCGTATAAGTAAGAAATACTCTATGATAAGCAGACATATATACTTAGAAGCATACAGTCGAATATCCGTAACAGTGTCGAACCCTGGCGAAGTGCCAGCGGTGGTAAAAGTGACTAAAGTGAGCCAAAACATTGCTTCCGACAAGGGTGATTAATATCACGTACATGCTTGTTATCATCTTATAGTTTTTATGCCCAACTTTTTTACAACTACCAAATATTTAAATGTTGAACGTTTATTAGGACGCATGTTAAAGTTTAAGTTTTTGTCGCACACTGAAGCTGTCATACTATTGCTTATAGAATGTTTTTCATCATCTAAATTATCGCCCACTGCTGAGCATGAGCCTCTTTTGGAGTACCTACTTATCCCGGTCCCGTGCTAGTCTCATCCAGAAATGACCCGTGGTCTTTTTTACGTCGTCAACTTGTTGTTTTTTATGAAGTGAATGTTTTTACATCGCTGCAATTGTGAAAGGCTTTGACGCAAACGTACAGACCCACCCGTATTTGCACCAAGTATAAATTGCACCACTAAATGTGAAATATTTCAACAAAAATCCTTTAAAAGGCACCAGTGAAACGTGCGATACATTCCTGAAAAATTGTTGTAGCTGCCCACAAACCCTAATTCGAGACAATAAGTCTTCTCAGATGGAAGTCGTTAATCAAAACTGTTGTGCTATTACCGGCTAAATGGGGCCACGGCAAACACCATAGATAAATAGGTAAACAGCTAGTTATCCCGCAGAAATGATGAATGGCCGCTGACTTGAAAGTAAATAACATTGGTTTTGTCTCGCGAATTAGCGTAAGTTGTCAATGCGATGGAATGAGTTTGATTTGTGTTTGCCAAACAAATTGGGGTGCCGATTGTTTGGAAGATAATGGCGTTGTTTTACTGGATATCAGTTGATCGATCTTTATGGGGAAAACAGAAATAAGTAGGCACAAAGCGACTGCAAAATCGGTTAGGGTGGATTAAAATGTTGTTAGGTACTCGTCACATTTGGAACATATTCATTGTTAACTAGCTGTCCGCGCGGAATCGCTCGTTTAACGCAAAGAAAGGAAAACTTGCGGGATAAAATATAGCCTTTATCATTCTATACTCAGGTGAAATATTTTTTGTAATCGGATTAAGTTACAGATTACCCCCCTCGCTTTTGTTACAAAGTAGTTACTCACAAAGCCAAAATCTCACAAACTTTTCATTACAAACAATATTTCGGTATATTATCTCGCGGCGTTGCCTAAGTTCTTTGCATTACATCGGTAACTTAATAAAATGCAAACAAGCCAAAAGCTTCATTCGCTGATCAATTAGCGTTAACAAGGCACAGAGCACGCCGAGGGCCGCACTCAATTTTCCGATCGGTTTACCAGCCTCTTGTTCGTAGAGCCAGGTGTGTTCGAGTGGTAAATCAAGAATTACGTAAAGGCTTCACGGTGATCGTGTCTGGGAAAATTGTATCGATAAACATGTCTGAGTACTGGGTGAATTTTGGGTTGTGGAGCAACAATAGGAAATATGACTTCCTTTCCTCAAAGGATCACAATGCGGAACGGTTGGAAGCATCTATACCACCACAAATTAGCACACATTGCTGAACTCATAAAATATCTTTGATTGTTTTCATATTTATATTTTAAGTATCAACTTTTTTTATTCTGTAATGTGTGCTTTATCTGAATAAACATTTTCCTATTCTATTCTATTCTAAATTATGGTGACTACAATGTTTTCAAGTTATTTAACTTTCACTATTTTTTTTATTTTAATTTAATTATTAGTATTATTACTCATCATTTCGAAAGTAACCAAGGCAGGATTATTCGATTTCCAAGAGGTTAAAAATTATAAAGTAGGATGACTATTGTTTCACTTATTTTTGTATTAAATTACATATTACCAATGAGATATCAATGTTTCAAAAAATCTTGACTTATATGAAACTTGTGCTTGCATATGTCATCAATATAGGATGATGTACTAGCTTCTGCCCGCGCCTCCGTCCGCGTGGAACTCGGTTATATCGTAGCTCCATCAAAACTTTCACCCCCAACGATAACCCTAACCCAAAAAACACACAACGATAAAACTATCCTTTGTTCATGGATTCAACCTATCTCCATACCTTTCACCTGAATCGGTTCAGCGGTTTATGCGTGAAGAGGTAACAGACAGACAGACATACACATTTTCGCATTATAATATTAGTATGGATGTGGATATGGATGTAAGTTTAAATATTTTGTAGGAAATCTTCGACCACCAACGTTTTCAAAGGCGCTATAAAGCATTGTTTACTAACAAAATAACAAGCGAGTTGGCGCGGCGTGCGTTGGCGGTCAATAGTGAATTTGACATTGACTGTCGAGTTTACTATTGACCGCCACCGCAGGCCGCGTCAGTGTGATTCAGGTCTTATGAGAAGTTTGGCAGCTTTCTAGGCAAAAGCAGCTACTGCTTCTTTTCACACTTAATGGCCAGTTAAATGTACTTGAATACCATCTGCCCGTGATATCCAAATTTTAGTACAATATTGGAGATTTTAACCTTAACCCCTTACTCATAAAACTTAGAATACCTGTGATAAAATATTTTCCCTTTTTTACGTGCACAAATGTCAAAGTGACAGATTTAGGACACACGAGTTAGAACGGTATTTTAGCTAAAATAGGTTTGTTGCACGTTTATGACTACGGCCATAATTGCATAACATTTACAAAAGTTACTAGCTGTTGAAGTATAATTTCAAACATCTAATACAAATACTTACAAAAAAGAACAGTCAATTCAACAATTGAATTCAATAATTGAGAGGATGCGTCAAATTTTTGACGCATCCTCTCAATTATTCGACCAAATTGATATTTTTTACAGTCATATAAATCATAGTGTTCGGTGTAGAATGAATTTTTATAGCAAAATTGCAGCGTTGTACACTGTAAGAATACACAGAATACGTGGCGCATCGCAAACTAGTTGATTATTTAAGGTTTCGAGTTTATTGCCGTCCTGGACGCCACTGAAAACAGGTCCGTGGACTTCGCTCCCTAGGGCGGCTGAAATATTTGCTGTTTACTTAGCTTAGATTTTTGTGTCAAACGGTTATCTCTAGAGCTATTTTACTCAAGAACAATGAAAACGGGTCAACCAACGTGTACACAAAGACTCATCAAAAAAAAGACAACACATTTACCTAAACGGTAAATGTGTTGTAATTTTTTTTTAGATGAGCGGCCACTCTTTAACGTGGTATATTATGAATATTATGATAAATCTATTTAAAACAAACATACTTTGTTATGAAATGTAATACTCTAAAATGCATCGGAGCCGAGATATTTGCAGTATATATTTCCTCAGGTCATATTGAAAAGTTATACTTAAACAAAACTTAAACCGTAAATATCTCGGATCCGATGTTGTTTAACGCGTGTAATTTTATATATATCTATGCGTATTAAGAGGTCCTCTCAAAGATTATTACAAAAACATCCTTGGCCGCTGCAAAAAATAAAAACTACAATTTTTCTCATACAAGGTCACCCAATGCCCTTGGGTACAAGTAGGTACGAAAATATGATAGGTAAATCTAAATGTATATTTTTGTGTGGGAAAATAACAGTTGAGATTGTCTTAACGCTTGTTTAAAAAGTTACGTAATTACCTTCCTGCTCCCTGTATCATTCTTAAACTATGTAAGTATGTATAAAGAGTGTCAGAATTAATCCGTTCCTAAAAAGTAGCATATATACTATGCCTGCATAAGTACGTGTCAGCATGAATGCGCGGAACACATTGAAATCAAATTGGAATCTGAAAAGTATGTCTTGAATCGATCTACATCAGAAAAATAAATATGTCAATAAAAAAGGTAGCTGTATCAAAATAAATTAGTCAATACGCATGAAGCTTTCCAGATACACGGAAGAATGGGAAGCATTAAATCATCCGACATTGAAACGAAGATCTGTCAGTATAAAAGCATTTTTCCGAATCCTATTAAGTAAATAAATTCCATAGAATTTAAAACGCGCATTAACGCCGACAATATTCGGTCGTATATTACGGACATGGGATTAAAAATAAAGGGAATGGATTTATGAATATTTTTTTTGAGAAATTAGTCACTTGCCTTTTCGGTCAAGTGTGGTAATACGGTTCTGTTAACGATAATGATTTAAATGGAAAAACGACAATTGGACTGTCGCGCGGCATTTGCATTCCAACGTTACGTGATTATCCCTCAGGGCCAGGATAAATACAGAATGGACCCCGCAAGACGGCTAACGGAGCAGAGGCGGGCCAAACAGGAGATGGCGGGACGATTTGGACGTTGTTTTTCTTGGATTGGCGGGAGCATGATAGCAATAGGGCCGAGTGAAGGAAAACAGGGGAAGCCTTTGCCCAGCAATGGGACACCTACACAGGCTAGTTTTTTTTTATGACCTCCATATCCTAGTTGGTAGATCCCCTGCCTACAAAGCTAGTGCCCTTTGTTCGATTCCCAGTAAGAGCCAATGTTCCAAGGTGGGATAGTATACGTGTTAGGTACTAAATATCGTAGTGCATCGTCAGTATACCGAGACTGATATATCTGCACTAACCTTATCCGTGGTAACATTTACTTATCACCGTTCACATTTATCTGCAAGGCGAAGTCAACAAAAACAAATGCGCTACGAGATTTGTAGCATGTCTACGGGACGGCGTAGCACTACAGAGCGTAGATACCTTTCACCACGCGTGCAGAGTAAAAGACAGTTTGCAGTAAAGAGTAAAACAGTGCTTTGCTTTCATGCTATTTATGTGTTGTGTAGTGCATGCACCTGTCCCCGTCACAGCCGATATTTTCTGCAGCTTAGTAGCTGGTAGGGAGTGACCCAGCCTACTTACGAAGCTGGCGGTCGCCCGTTCGAATCCCGGTAAAGGCATTTATTTGTGTGATAAGCAGGAATATGTGTTACGGTCATGGATTTTTATAGTTATCTGTTTATAATATTATCGACTATAATAGTACAAGCTTTATTTCGTTTGGGACTAGGTTAATTTGTGTGATTGTGCCCAAATAGTTATGAATGAAAACAGAAAATCTGTCTATATGGTTTTTACCTTTTTAATTGAAAGCATTTTTAGGATAACAGTAAAATATGGTATTACAAAGTAAGGGTTGAAGTGTGTTGTGGGCGATGGGCTAGCAATCTATCACTGCGATATCAAATTGTGTCGATCTTATATATTTTTTTTTTAAATCAGGTAACAAAGCCCATAATACAAATACCTTAAAGACTAACATATATATCAATATAAAACTTATTAATAACTACAACACACACAATCACTGCGACGTGTTGCGCCATTTCGTGGTGTCCGGTAACCGACCGCGAAAACGTCGGAACTTGACTCCCTTCGGCCAGAATTCTTTCTTAGTGAAGGTCGATAGATGCTCCGTTGCTACTCTGACCACTGATTTATGCTAAAAGTGGTACTAGAGCATAAGTCTCAATTGCTATGTCTACCCCTTTTAGGAATAAAGACGTGAATGTATGTATATGTACATACATATGTATGTACAAAGTAAGAGTGCCGGAGAAGTATATAAGAAAATTACACCATCCCTCATCAGTCATCACGTTGCATCATACAACCTTAACATATTGGGTGTATATAGTATATTGTGTCTGTGACTTGTACAGTAAAAGTCAAAAGTAAGAAATCAATATTTAACAAGTTTCTGTCAAAAAAAACATTTTTGGTACAAGCTTTTATCTCCGACTGTACTTTTATACTATCAACTACATATTGAGACGATTCTAACGAGCCCAAACTCTTTCTAATTTATTCTAATTTATTTCTTTTTATTGTCAAACATGTTCCTATTCAATATTGATTTAATTTTAATTCTAATTTTGATTTTATTATATTGTATTCTTATGGGTCTAAGATATCCGAATTAAATGTATTTTTTTTTAAACGATTATTAAAAAACATCCTTGGCCGCTGCAAAAAACGTCATTTTTTCTCATACAAGGTTAACCAATGCCCTTTCATCCAAATCAGTTAAGCTGTTTAAGCGTGATTGAGTAACAAACATCCAAACATCTAAACTTATAACACGTACCATGGCAACGTTCAGATAAATGTTAAGGAATATTCTGCCTTCCCTCGTTATTGAATGGTATAATATATTATAACATAAACGGATTACCTCATTGGATTTGCCAAACCGTGAGCAGCGTACGGAACCCTGATGTCGGAAATGAAATTTAACGGTCCCGTATCGCTGCCAAACATCAACGCCCATATGTTTCAGCGCAAGCATGAAAGCAACAAGTTCAAGTTAATGTCGTTGCATTTTCAATCATAAAAGATTTGATTAAGGTTCAAATTAAACGATCCAGTTAAAAACAAAATTACCGAAAGTCGAAATACTATAGATTCGAATTCAAACTTTAGTATTCGTTGTTTAAGCTTAAAATCGTTTGTTACTGTTACCGTTACAGAAATTTCGGAGCGCGTTACGCTTAAAGGACATTTTGTAGCAATAAGATTGGCTTTTACCCTTTATCCCGTAATGTTGATTTACAAATTGGAGTATATTGAGTTATTGGATTGAGTAAGAGTGACTTTGTCGTGAATACTCAATTTCCAGCAATTACATGTCGTACAATATGTTTTTTTTAAAGAAGGACCTACTTACATAATTGATCTGATCTTACCACATTCACTGCCAAGAATCGCTACGCGCTACACTCGTAGCCGGTCCCGTGGTTTTCCTCGTATGTAGCGGAAAGCGACTACGGCGTAGACGCCCGCTAGGCGGGTTCCTGGCAGTGAAAGTGTAAAACTAGGTAATGATGTCTGAGTAGGTACTAAAACACATATAAACAAACTAAACATGAATATAGAAATAAATGAAAATAAACAAAAATACCTTGAACTGCCTTGAAGTGCTATTCGAATAATCCGCCCGCGTCATTCCCGCTGCAGAGATGCCCACCACGCTCACCGCGCTGACCTGGTTAACTGCAATAGACGCTTTTTAACATAAAAACACCATTGCTGTAAATCTTTCCTAATATAACGATATAATATTAAACCAGAATTAAGTTAAATTATTAGGATAGACGTTACTCTTTTAAGCAAAAATCACCCAACGACGGAATTGGATGAAACTAACCTTATAATAATTAAGAGTCCGCAGTAAGCTCGATTCTGCATACAAACGTAGTTACGCTCTCATTTTGAAACTACGTGTTAAATTGTTACGAAACTTTGCATATACAATGACATGAGGTATATCTATGTCTGTAATTAGTTTATGTAGCTTCAGATACCAAAGTAAAAAAAATAAAGCGAATTTAACTTTTTCATTATTATTTTTTTGATGACCGGTTAGCCTAGTGGGTAGTGACGCTGCCTACGAAGCTGAAGGTCCTGGGTTCGAATCCCGGTAAGGACAAATATTTGTGTGATGAGCATGAATATTTGTTTCTGAGTCTTGGATGTTTTCTATGTATTTAAGTATTTATATCTATTAAATATATCGTCGTCTAGTACCCGTAACACAAGCCTTATTGAGCTTACTATGGGGCTAGCGCGATTTGTGTAAGATTGTCCCCTTATATTTATTTATTTTATTTATTCATACAAAACTTCTTGCTGTATTTATAAACTGGAACAATATAAACTAATTACAGACATAGATGTACCTCATGTCATTGTATATGCAAAGTTTCGTTACAATCCAATACGTAGTTTTAAAAAGAGAGCGTAACTACGTTTGTATGGGAAGGTGAAATTCGGCCGAGCTTACTGCGGACTCTTAACTACTATAAACAGTAACATAATTGGGTAAGGCCGTTATTTCTTGTTCCTGATTAAGCAGTTTAACTCGTCCACATTTCAATCACTTCCAGTGTGTTACGAATATCAGTAATCCATTTATATAGCTAATTGGTGTAACACACTGGAATTGATTAAAATGTGGACGAGTTAAACTGCTTAATCAGGAACAAGAATTAACGGCCTTACCCAATTATGTGAGGCTATAAATGCCACTGAAGATACTGTTTGATATATTAGAGATATAAAAAAACACGGTATACCGACACACTTATTCTGCTCCATATTGAAAAATGTACTTGGCTTCAGAGAGCTGTTCACGTTACTTTATCGTGCACTTACGTGATGGATGCGATGTGCTACAAGCACAATAAATAAAGTTTATATCCATTCACTCTAGCATCTGAGGTGTTACGCGGCATTTTTTTTTTTTTTTTTTTTTAATGATATAGGAGGCAAACGAGCAGTCGAATCACCTGATGGTAAGCGATAATCGACGCCCATGGACACTATTACAACACCAGAAGAGTTGTAGGTGCGTTGCCGGCCTTTAAGATGGGAGTACGCTCTTTTCTTGAAGGCTTGAAGGTTATAACGGTCCGGAAATACCGCAGGCGACAGTTCATTCCAGAGTTTGGCTGTGCGAGGCAGAAAGTTATAAGTTTATATGACATACATTCGTTACGCCTTAACTTTACTAGTGTGAACAAGCCCTTATTCCACTAATGGATGAAACACGACATCGTCAAGTTAAGTTACTAATACAAGATAAGATAATTACGTAACGAAAGCACATTTTGAAAAATCATCTATCATCTACAAGCTTTTATTTACTTTCACCTGTTCCGTTGTCTGTCTGTCTGTCTGTAATCAAATCTTGCAAGTTAAATTTGACCCACTTCCCGGTGACCGATTGAGCTGAAATTTTGGGTATAAGTATAGTTTGGATGACAATTCAATATTATTGTACCATCGAGCTGATATGATGACGAAAGGTGGCCATGGGAATTCAGTACTTAACCGACGTAGCCCCGTTGAGTTTGGGCTCGTTAGAATCGTCTCAATGGTTAGTTGATGATGGTATACAGAAAAGTACAGTCGGCAATAAAAGCTTGTACCAAAGATGATTTTCTTGTCAGAAACTTGTTTTCAGCTTAATAAATACATTTGATGTCAATGGCCCAACGCTCATTCGACAAGTTAAACAACTACCATGCGAGTCTTCTAGACTAAATGTACCGCAACAATGTGTCTGTGTCTGTCCCATTCCCAGGCGCGCCAAAGCCTGCGTGTCAGAAAAAATGTACATATAATTTCGTCGCTTTAACGAAATAAAAATGTATGTGCAAGCGAAATAATGCTTGAAATATTTTAAAGCGACAAAGCGGCAAACTGCATACATCTTCACGCTCGAATATAAACTGTAAACTTTATACCACTAACACAAAATACATTTAGAGTTTGCGACCTGCAGTAATGTAATGGAAGCCCACAGACCGTTAAAAACAAACATTTTGTGGTCGAGTCAAATCAAAACTTACGACCCTTTCTTGGCCGTTAGCCAAATGAACATTAAACTCATATTTTGAGCGCTCGCGGCATATTTTTATGCAGATACGACGAGCAAACTTTCCCTCTGTAAAAATACTTCCTAGTGTCCGGACAGCGGCGCTCTGAGACAATGGTACAATGGGGGGGAGTGGGGGCGGTCTCAATAACGAATACCTTTTTATACCAGCGAGTGCAATGCGAGCAGACCGACATGGGCGCCGTAGAATTACGTGGGATCATGAGCTATTTGAAGGAATAATAGCAGTTAAAACTCGCGGATTTGATTTCAAAATAGGCGAGATTACATTTTCAATGTTTGCATATTTGGAACAGATTTAGTATGCCCAAGCAGCACGTAGCTAAAGATTGCGTTAAATTAAATACGTGATGACTACTAGCACACGTTGTTTTCCTTGAGCCAGGGACTTCCCAAGACAATAGGAAAAAGCACGTTTCTAATAAACCAGACCTGCGTCAATCACGCGACCTAACGCGCCCCCAAGGTGCGTTCGCAATCGTTTTCCGACTCCATTTTATTTCTGCACCTCATTAACTTCTATAGGCAAAATTGAAATGAAGTCGATAAAAAAATCTTTAACTGTGTTTGTCAAGTCCTTTCGGCGACATTATAATAAATTCAAGAGATTTTTTCAATATTCATTTATAAAAGCCGCGGCGAAAAGAAAGATAAGGCCGACTTTCCCTGGAAACATTTTCCACAAATCGTCGCTTCACATTGAATGTTCGCCACGAAGTTACCACAGGCAGTCTGTGACAGACTTATTCGAATGATTACTTCGTTGAGTTAATCTCAATGTTTCTACTGGGTTAAGTACCATACTTAAATATTATATATATATATATAAGATAAATTATATTTGTAACGCGATAAGGTGTTCGAGTTCCTCTTACACGACAAACACATGTAACATAGGTATGATACAAGGGATGCGGCAGCCACGATTGAAGTTACACAATAAGCTCTCGGCGTGTCACCGCAGCTTTTGTCACGGGAGCTTTATGCCGTCACATATACAATGATGCATATGTAATAGGAATACCTATCGGGAAGAGAAACTTAGCTTCGACAGTATGAAATCGCTACCCGATTCACCAGGCGGCATGACTTGGGATTACTACTAAAGCCGAAAAGAAGGTATGGAATTCCTTTGATGAATGAGAAATTCAGTTAAGTGCATAAAAATAACTTCCCTCTTCACATCTTTTGATGTTCTCTTTTTTTTGCAGACAAGTTTCTTGCTCTACCAATGGTTAACAAGGCTTTTTTAATCCTACTAATATTATAAATGTGAAAGTTTGGATTTTTGTTACTCGATCACGCTTAAACGGCTCAACCGATTGGGATGAAATTTTGCTCAAAGATAGTTTATAGCCTGGATTAAAATATAGGATACTTTTTATTCCGGGTCCAGCAGACGAAGTCAAGGGCAGAAGCTAGTTTACAAATAAATGAGCAAAGCGCAACTCAGCACGATGCGTCATTTGTGGCTAAAAATCAAGCTACAAGGTAATCGGGTAAGTTTTTCAACGGGCGTTAGGACATTTCGACAGACAATACATTGATTTGCCCGTTCAAAAAGCAATCGAAATTCAAATATTCGTGACAAATAAAGACAATACATAAACAGATGAAAAAGAAAAAGCCGAACTAGGCCGTGTCACGAAATTGACCCAACTCAGCAGCCACTCGGGGCCCGTCGAAGTAAAGCGGTCCCGCAGTTTGTCAAATGATTTGCCGTGGACACCGGCCAGACAGAGGGCAGACTTACCATTCTGGTTGAGATTATTTAATGTGGCCGACTTTTTATAAAATTGACAGTAGAATTGGAATCTCTTACTTTGGTACATGGATCCGTATTTGAATGGTCTACAATGATGCAATCGGCCAACCCAAATAGCCTTAAGTTTAACATAATGCATACAAAGATCTCTAGCCTTGGTTTAGCCTTGGTTCAGATATTTATATTTTAGCACAGTTAAGGCCTGAATCACACTGTCGGGGCCTGCGGTGGTGATCAACAATAAACTTGTCATTGGCTGTCAACTACTGACCCCCACCGCAGGCCGCGTCTGTGTGATTCAGGCCTTATGCTCTTTCATGCGCTCTTTGATGTTTTAGTTTTTTACACTGATAGACAAGCAATCATAGCTAGCGTTCAAACCGGCCAGTTTGCCACACCAATAAGGCTCATTTAATACAGTACACAAAGTAATTTGCGACCAAAATCATGAACGACTTTTATAGTGTGCGTGTGTCACCAGCTGGTTATTAATGGCTGTATAGATTCAGATTTCATTTCGGATGCCATATTTTGCATTATAACCCTGTCATGCATGCAAATCATATAGGAACGAGGGGATCACACAGCATATGTTGGTTAAATGTACGTATTTGGTTGTGCTGATTAAATTCAGCCAATAACGCTTTTAATTGGATTTTGTACTCGTGTGCTTGCTGGAAAAGTACAGTTCCGATTAGAATTCAGTTTTCGTTAGTTTAGGATTTGTGATTATGTCTTTAGTTTGACAAGTAAGTATAGTAGTTTGACAAATATATTATTTACTTTTTAATTCATTAATTGGTGCAGGCCAATTTACGAAGTATAATCATAATCATAATCCTTTAATTCGGATACTTGTCCATATTTGTTAAACGTGAAACGAAAACGAATTTCGTTTGTGGATCTCCGTCTCTGTCGCACTTGCTAGTTCGAGCGACAGAGAGGGAGATACACGAACAAAGGGATAATAGACATATAAGGATGTAATACTAACAACTTGGATCTCAGTTATCTGAATAAAGAATTTATATTATTATATTTTATATATTAAAGGGCATTGGGTAACCTTGTATGAGAAAAAATGACGTTTTTTTTGCAGCGGCTAATGACTTTTTTTTAATAATCGTTTAGAGGACCTCTTAATATGCATAGATATATAAAATTAAACGCGTTAAACAATATCGGAGCCGAGATATATAAATTTGAAGTTTAGTTCATAACTACAATATGACCTGTGAAAATATATATTCCTAATATCTCGGCTCCGATGCATTTTAGTGTGTTACATTTCATAACAAAATATGTTTTTTTTTAGTAGATCTATCATAATCTATGACTTTTACGAGTGGCCGCTCATCTAAAAAAAAATGACAACATTTTTACCCAAACCCCTTTCATTTTCGTTTCGCGGTAGCCCCTAGACGTAATAATAGCAATGGAAGTACGTACATACCTATATTTATCGTAGATGCGAAATTATTACCTTATAAAAAGAGGATTACACGTATTATGAAAGTTAAACGGAGAAAACATTTTTTGCCATGTGGTACGGTAATATATATATATTTTTCAATACATTTACATTTAACGTACCACTTATTATGTCGCTTTTAGGCTCATAATCCTGGGTATTAAACGCGTATTTTGTAACATTACGACACTCGTGTGTTATGGTTATATCCCGAATATCCCAATTAAGTCACGTTGGCACCTTGCAGCAAAATGTATGCATGAACACGGTGCATTCTTAAATAACCGGGTTGTACAGAATGTACAGCTTTTTTTAAAGTCTGGATTCTTACTCGACTAAACGAATTAAATTATTTTTGTTACTTAATTGGCTATTTCTTTTTGGATAAGATATAAAAACGTTTAATTTAGTAAAACTATTCACTTTTTAAAACATTTTACATGAATTAATAAAGATAACATTTTAAAACGAAAATATTTATTTTATTTTGTACTTGCTTCTGCCCGCGACTCCGTCCGCGTGGAACTCGTTTATATCGTAGCACCATACAAACTTTGATCCTCAATTTCACCTCCTCTGGGGATGGTTTCCGGGATAAAAACTATCCTATGTCCTTCCCCGGGATCCAAACTATCTTCATCCCAAATTTCATCTCAATTGATTCAGCGGATTAAGCGTGAAGAGGTAACAGACAGACACACTTTCACATTTATTATATTAGTATGGATTGGCTGTTTAGAGATTTCATTTAAGTCTGGCTTAACACATGCGCGCGCACTGCGCAAACTTCATGAAAAAAAAAACTGTTGCGCGCCATTATAGGTTATTTCACAAATATTTGTAGACATTGTTAATGCGAGTTTGGTTATTATCAAAATTTTTGACTCGTGGTGACTAGAAAAGTGATAAATAGAATGGACGCCACTGGAAATTCTTGGCGATGTACAATGTGAGTAAAAACCTGTTGCCATCATTAAGTAAAGAAAATAACTTGGCAGGCCTATAAGATGTTCATCTTATGAAAAGGATTTTTTCCTCGCAAAATGTGTTGAAAATGTCGTATGAAGCGCGTGAGCTTTGATAATTACATCCTCGGCTCTTATCACGCTCTCCTGCGGCTCGCGTGAACAATCCGCCTCTGATGTAATTATCAACATACCTCACTTGTATCACAATGTACTTATTCTGTTACTTATCTCAAATACAGTCGCAAATTACTAAAAATCACAAATGTAATAAGCACACCCATACTGTACAATAATTACAGTAGATAAAACATACAAAAGCCAATGTTTAATTTCTGCTAAGTAAGGATGTAATAAATACATACATTTAGAATATTTGAAAAGTAGGTATTTTCAGTATAATTTTGGTAACAAACAGTTCGGTTCGTATTACACTATTTATCATACATTTTGACGGGTTAAAATATTTGAATTTATTTGTGTATTTATATGTTATATCATTGAGATGCTTTTCGTTACAAAGGAAGTCTACGGCGACTAAGATTAAATCATCCGAAGTGTGACGTGTGTAACGCACAGCTAATCCCATGATAAATAACTACGCTGGCAACACTGTTGTCAAATGCATACAGAATAATCACCCCGGCGAAATTAATTGTAGCTCTAATAGGGAAGTTTTGTCCGGGAATTGTCGGGTCATTGCAAACCCAGACAATCGGAAAGCGTTAATGATAATTGCGGCTCGGCTAGCATATAGGTATAGGTAACACCATAACATCATGGGCACAATTAATCCGATACTAAAACGATATATGTACAATCAGCATTCACAATTTGCATATGTACCAACCAAAAAAATGAGTCTTTGGAATTATCTCACTGCTAGGAGCTTTATGGGAATATTTTCGAATATCTGCATAAGTAATTTCAACGGTACACATACGAAATACGTACGGGAAGCCTCCCAAGGCGCAAGGGTTCAGCCTTTGAGGCTGATTGTACACTCAAGGGCACCAATATGTATACACCACAATGTCCCAAAAATATGTAGGCAGACCTTATTTCTGCAACAATACGGTTGTAGTATACATAATTATGAAACTGAGTGAATACATATTGGTGCGCAAGAAACACAAATAGCATTATAAAATACCACTTTTGGTGTAACACGGAACCTTAAGAATTAATAAACATTTAATATGGTTCAACCGTGAACTTATAGCTGCGCATTTCGCTTTTGCCTGTATAATAGTATCACAAAAGCAGGAACGGATACTACTGTTACGCGATCGGAGTAAGTGCAGATGTCAAAAATGCCTTCTTACAGCCTCTAGCAGCATGGTTCCTTAAGAGCATTTTAGTGGTAGTCAAATATGGTAATTGCTGTATAAAGGCGAAGACTTATACTACTCTAAAGCCGCTGTTTAAAAGAGTCACTGTGATCTTGTACAGCCAACAGTTTTAGAGTTGTGCACACTTAGTAATTTAATACAAAAAGTTACACATCGTCTTTTTAAAAGCTACTTAACGGCGTTTTTTTTAACACACGTGAACACCAAAGGTGTTGCGAGATCCTCATATAACTCAAAAATGCAGCATTTGACTGTGAATTGGCTACACACAAATACCACTATACTGTTTTAGTCTGCATATTAGAATTGTCGTTAGCTCTTAGGATTAAAACGGTTCACATGTTTTCCTTCTGAATGTCGCCAGTTTCCTGCTACCTTAACCTTAAAAACCATGTTATTGTTTATGTTTTAATCATGATTTCTGCCTTTTTACTTGTTTAAACACGTTAAAATTACACATATTCTAATATGAAACAAAAACTTTGCATAATTGTATGTAACATAAAAATGCATTACATAATATTTGACGTGTTACGTCCAATATAGTGCTACTATAATTCTTGTAAGTAGAAATGTGAACCAAAGGCTGAATAATTTGTGCCCAAATAAGAGTTATATCGGTGTTTACAGCGCTGTTAACACCATTGTTACTCTTTTTTATACAGCTTTTGGTGTTGTGTTACACCAAAAGTGAACTTTTGTATTGCTATTCGTGTTTCTTGGGTGCCCTTGAACAGTCAAGGGCACCCAAGAAACACGAACTACTTAGAAAGCAGACGCTAGCAAACGAACAATTGCAGGTTGCTGCTTTTAGTACATTCTATTGGCCACGAACATAAACATGGGGTCAAAACCTTGACACTTGGGGTCTATTAGAGTTTATACCTACACCTACTAATAAAATTTTATGTTCTCCTTGTCCGCAGGTGGCAGTAATCCAAAATGGCGTCGTCGTACGGTACGAGTGTGTGAGTGCGTGCGGGGCCGCGTAGCGATGGGCCATCGCACGTAGCCCCCGGCATGGAGGAGGACGAGCGGCGGCTCTCGTTCCCGCCGCCGGCGCCGCTCAACTCGCCCGGCGAGGAGATCGACGGCTCGCGGCTGCTGAGCGAGATAGTGCGCAAGTTAGAGGAGACCAACCCGGAGGCGGCAGCGCCGCTCGTGGCCTCGCAGTCGCGCGATGCGCTGGACGCCGAGTGCGAGCGGCCGCGGCGTGACGAGCTGCGGATACCGCTCGAGGGTGTCACCTTCTCCAGCGAGGCGCAAGTTAAAGGTGGGGCTGATAACCTTATTCTCTGTACCTTCTGTAGTCTCCCTGTTCGGAGCTGGGGTTCAAGCCTTGCGCCAGTGTAGCTGCATGGAATGTAGGAGACAATGCCAAGTACAACAGTCAAGTTCTCAGCATGGTAGAGAACAAGCGACGGCTGTCTTTCACTCCACTCAATTCGGCTGGCGGGAAGATCGGCGGATACCGCTCGACGGTGTCACTTCCAAGCGGTGCAAGGCTGGTAAGGTTTATAGATTTCATTGTTTTAACCTTTATTGCTAACGGTTGCAAGTGGGATTCAAGTAAAACCCGAGTTCTGCGTGGTGTTGGCGTTTAATGTTAAGTAGAGGCTATGCCACAACAACAGTTAAGTGGGTATCGATTGAAATCAAACTCACAAAAGATGACTTTTGGTTGAATTCTGAATTACATTACTTGTTTTCAATGTTTTTATAATGATCACTATCACTTCTATGTAATAACGATTAACCATAGGTACGATGGTTACGAGTAGACAACATCAACTTTCACTTCTGACAAATTACAGTTGCCTAGACATTTGCAGTAAAAGCACCCATGGAGCCTTCGTCTTATTAGATATAGAAGTTTCCATTTGCCTACTGTTCTTCTAAAACACTTATGTGCACGAAACGCTGCTAAACCAATTAAACCCACTCAAAACGTACAACGACTAAGTTGACTAAAGTTCGCGTAATCATTCAACTAATATCCTCAATCTCATAAGTCCAAAATCAACGCTCTGTCAGCAATCACAACATAATGTCGCCAGAACGCCAATTCCATACGCTCTCCCGATTGATCCAACAAAAACGCTCGGTAACGCTGACGCGATCGACGCGTGAGCTGTCCGGTGTTGATCCAGCTTGATTGATTGTGTCGTCGTGTTGTGACAGCAGCCGATGCCACGCCCTGTGGAGAACAAAGCGAGTAGACGAATATGCAGTGTGTGTAGTTTGTATTTAAGAACTTACAGTCATGTTTAAAAAAGAAAATGACTGTTAGTTCTTAAATACAAACTCAAATAGTGAACCTACTCGATAGTTTAAATTTGAAAACGGCTACAACTATTTCAAGATCATCGTTATGTTGATCAGATGCAAAATTAACTTGATGTAACTTAACATATTTTAGTAATTATTGTAAAATATAGTTAGTGCTGAAATGACAGCTATGCATCAGCGGTCATATAATATTCATATTCAAATAATCTGCCAGGCGGACGACAAGATGTTAGATGACGCAATACTAAAACAGCTGACTGTCGGCGAGCGCAGAATCGCCGATCCCACAATATGTAAGTATAACATATTTTCATGTCAATGCATGTATTCTCCAATGTCTATTTTCTCCCGCTTTATTTAGTGCGTTTAGTTCGTCTAAACTGGCAATGTAATAATGTTTGATTGTATAGTAGGTAAGTACTAGCATATAACGGCTCAAATGGACGATGCTAAATTTTAAGCACGGATTATTTTTATTGCACATAAAACTTCAATGTCATGTTTACGTTGCCTATAAATATTTGCTTATTTACGTTCAACTACGAAAATAAAACAACCGGCCAAGTGCGACTCGCGCACGCACGCAGGGTTCCGTACCATTATCCGTTGAATGAAAGGTAAATTGCGGTTTACGATTTATCACGTACCTATTAAAAAAAAACGCGGCCAAGTGCGTGTGGGTTCACGCACAACGAAGGGTTCCGTGCCTATTAAAAAGTTCGTATCGTTACTGAAATCTTATGGCACTTACGTCCTTTTCTTTAAGGAAGGCAGTTTTTTAGAAATATCTCAAAATCCTTTGAACCGATCTTGTTCAAAACAATTTTCGCTGAAAGAATTTAATAAGCAGTCCATGATTTTTTTAATATTTTTAAAATACACGGTTCAAAAATAGAGGGGGAGGGGGGACGACACTTCGGGGCGATTATCTCCGACTCTATTAACTTAATCAAAAAAATTGCTGAGAAACCTTATATTTATTTTGAAAGGCCTATCGATTGATGTGACACACGTGGGCTTGCAATGAAAAAAAATTTTTTGACTTTCAGTTTTATGTATGGAGTGCACCCCTAAAAATTTTTTTTAGTAAGTTAATTACAAAAGTATGTAGCGGTTAACAAAATACACCTATATATAGTTTTCGAATAAAATGCCTGACATACGGACGGACAGACAGACAGACATGACGAATCCATAAGGGTTCCGTTTTTTGCCATTTGGCTACGGAACCCTAAAAACTACTTACTAGATCTCGTTCAAACCAATTTTCGGTGGAAGTTTGCATGGTAATGTACATCATATATTTTTTTTAGTTTTATCATTCTCTTATTTTAGAAGTTACAGGGGGGGGGGGACACATTTTATCACTTTGGAAGTGTCTCTCGCGCAAAATATTCGGTTTAGAAAAAAATTATATTCAGTTCTAAGTATGGGGAACCCCCAAAATTTATTGTTTTTTTTTCTATTTTTGTGTGAAAATCTTAATGCGGTTCACCGAATACATTTACTTACCAAGTTTCAACAGTATAGTTCTTATAGTTTCGGGAAAAAGGGCTGTGACATACGGACGGACAGACAGACAGACAGACATGACGAATCCTTTTTAGGGTTCCATTTTTTGCCATTTGGCTACGGAACCCTAAAAGGATTTTTGGCGCAACACTACCTCTCGACACCCCTGAGCCGCTCACCTCGGTGTTGCTCCTGGCTGTCTTTACGACGGCAATTTCAGGGGCCCATCTAATGAGCGGCTAGTCACCGCCTGCCTCGATAACTTTGTGCGCGACAATGTTATGGCAGGTGTCCGGACCTCTTTGCAATAGCCCAGTTTCATAATCCACCCATATCTCATCACCATAGACCCAGTTCTCTATCCATATTACCCACAATAGCCCCAACGCAGTTGGAACCGGTTCACGGGTATCTACCGATGTACCCGTGAATGTGTTCTAGCAGGTGTATTACATAACATTAAACTTTTTCTCCAAAGGGCCTCTACGTGTTGGATCTATATCCCCACGCACGCCTTCCAAATGACTGGGGTTCGCCCCGTGAATTTCAATCGGAGATACATTATAATAATAATATCGATGTTAAGTCTTCCAAGTGTTCCAAATCTACTACCCATAATAAGGCGCGTTCAAACGTCGCGAATGCTACGAAGTTATTGATAGATATGTGGACGAGATAGGTATATGGTTTTGTTGGACGCCGTGCAGCCTGCGACTGTCCACACGGACCGGAATCACGTATCGGACTGCCATGCTCGCCTGTAGGGATGCGCCTAAGAATAGGGTTGTGGTTTTTTTTTATTAGTTCAAAAGGAAAAAAAGGCAAAATAATATACCTAATGACGAAAATCCTATTCAAATGTCTCATAAAATAACTACGCTACAACCTTTTTAATGCTGCTGTTGTTTTGGTTATCTCAAGTCATAGTGAATGACAAACAACTACCATGGGATTACCTTTGCATATTCGGGGGCTCGCTAAGATTTACAAGGTCCTTAGAAATCCTGGTGGATTTCCGCCTGGTCGACGTCAAGAAAAATGTTCTAGATGGGCAGTCTAAACGTATATCAATGGTTATAAGCGGTTTGTTGTTGCAGCAGGCGGGCGCGATGAGCCGCGCGCCGCCGTCACGCCGTTCACGCGGGAGTCGGCGCGGCGAGCCGGCTCGCGCGGCGCGCAACTCGTGCGCGAGTTCGGGTTCATGCCGCGCCGTCGACTCAGCGTGGAAGACGGCGCGCGGCTACCGCGCAAGTACGAGCCCTTCCCGCCGACGCTCTACGGACGCCCGCTTGAGGAGATCGACAACTTCATTTATGATGAGGTAAGTTTATATTGTGATAGGTGCTTGCCTGAAAGTGAACACGTCCGTTTCGCAGTTGACTAAACTAAACATATGTATTACGAGTAAAACACACGCGTCAAACAGTCTCAGAACGAGAACGTGACAATTATCTACCAAAACGATTCCGATTGTAATCGAATCGACAACAAACGTTGAATAAATATTATTAGGTATGTCATACAAATATTTATTGTTTGTTTATAGCTAAGCAATATACTAAGCTATATTGTTTAGTATATTGTCCTTATTCGGCTTTATATGTTGTATTGTAGGTACTTAATAACTGCAAAAAATGCAGCAAAATCGATACAGCAAATACATACCTACTTATTTAAAACGCAAAAACAATACGTTCTGTCGAGTTTTTCAGTGACGTACTGATGACTGTAAATTGTGAAAATATGTTTGTCTGTTGTAAAGCATCGCATAAAACTATTCCTAGATAATCTTATTAGATCAGGCTGTCACAAACAATCCCGTGTCCATCACACAACATTTCCTATTTTGAAAACGCTGGCCATAAACCGTAGTTGTTAAACTATCTCCCTAGTTTTATGTTACTACCAATCCGGCTGCGCATAATAACTGTGAAAAAGTTGTCGGTCCATAATCATAAAATTCTTTGTTCGCCTCCTTTTATGATAATCCGTGAAATATTGCTCCGGCCGGAGGCGGGTATGATTTTATTTGAGTTTTGCATATTTTGCGTAACTCCATGCATTTTCACCGGAATGAGGGTTGAAGTGGGACTCCGCATTATGCATCCCGTAAATCATTATTTCGCGGATATGGGACAGATGTATACTACGCATATTAAAAAGTGTTTAAAAAACGTCCAAGCGCAAGTCAGACTTGGACACGAGGGTACCACTGGTAGGTACACTTTTTATTTATTGTCCTCAGTTAATAAGACCGAGTAATGATTTTAATTTTTTCAACTATATCTTGTGTACCTTATTTGTGGTTACGGTAATAATAGTAAAAACTTTCTATGAAAATTTCTACTGGCAAAAAATAGGCCCCATCAGACGGATGGACGGACTTAAGTAGTAGGGGTCTCGTCGGCACCCTTTGGTTACGGAACCTTAAAAATATATTCTCACTGAAAGTTCCGTTAGAGGGTCTGCCAAGAATGTCACGTTATAAGATTGCGCTAACGGCGTACCATTCTCACATCCCAAAGTCCATAGGGATGACTTTCTACCTTTCCGAGTTACATTAACCTTAGGTCCACTCGGCCACTGCCAGTTACACCTGACCTCAGTTACACGTGAGATTACTTCAACAGAAATATCAACTTATAATAGCGAGTTCAGTTTGACGAGCAAGTCGCACGTGGGAACGTTATTGCCCCGTAAAAAATAATGGTATTTACGAGAATGTGTGAAGGCTTGTATGACAATTATGTCCTTTGATTTGGGCAGTTTTTACACTGCAATAAATACGTGTAAAATATAGCGATTGTTATGACCAATGCCGCGCAGTAGTAACGCTTTATTGAGGAATAATATCTATCGATTTGCTTTTTATTAACAATATTTTTCATTGATGTTCCTCGTATGTTGGTTTCAGCTAAGTCACTAAGGGGAAAATTATCGTACTATTTGACCATAAACTTATTGGTCGTAACTTTTTTAATGTCACCATTTTTCCCCTTACAAGATGTACCTAGTCCGTGTGATTGCCTTGTGGTTCTTTAATAAATATGTTATTCAAGCTGTAGCCGTTTTCTTAATATAACATAATCTTCCTATAAATTAGGTACTTATTAATGTCGTAGATAATGTAACGTTATCCTCATGATGTATTTATTTATATCGGATAGGTTCCCATATCGTAGTGTAAATATACTATAATGCCACATAAGTAACTAATTCAATCCTGATGTTTATCTGACCAACTCTAGTAACCTAAGTAACCGTAGGTAAATTTATCCTTATTACTGAATCATATTTTATTGAAAATCTATCGAGGCAGACGAGGGTTCTCTTAACTGGCGGTATTCCGGAGCCGCATGCACGGAGTCAAATAGCCCAGCTTTTCCATCCGAATGCGTTCGCGATACCTTCAGTTCCGATTTACTGGCCCGCTTCCCAACTTCTGACTGACTGATGGAAAATAAGCTTGGGTTTTATAAAGGTCATGCATGATACTTTATTTCGTGGATGAAAGCAATAAGAAAATGATCATATTAGTTAACACATGTTTTTTTAATAAATAAAATTACTAACAGAAGAATGTTCACTTATTCAGATGTACTCTATGAGTAGACGATTCCATGGATTGAATATATTCAACATAACTGGAGCACAATTTCGGCTGTGAATATAATAGTGGCCACAGCAAGACAGTCACAGAAAATTATTTAATATATTTCATTAAGTATCGTATCTCCACCCTAAGATGTCCTACAGTAGCTTAGTAGCTATTTTACTATAAATGTCCAATATGTCCATCTGTATAAAATCATGTAACGGAATTGGACTCGCGAAACACCAACGACCTCGTAATAAAGACTGGATACTCGTTTGGCGTAGAAGCTATCAATTTTCGACGGACCAATTTGAAGTTGATAAGATGATTCGATTGGCGACCTCAAAATCCGATTAGGCCCGAGTACAAAGTTACCAGCAAGTAGATATCGATTGCCAAACTTCGTCAATCTTAAAAAGTTTATGTACCTACATTTAGTGGAATAGTGCTTACTTTGGCACCCCCCCCCCCGCCATGCAAGTCTTTTGTTTTTGGAGTTAGTATGAAGTGGGTGGCAGTTGGGTGGCAACAGTGACAAAGTGGAGTCCAAGACAGTGGCAGCGAATGGGTTAAGTCAGGTGATATGACTTACAGTTATGGAAGTGACCATTATATTGTAAACATTCTCATGTAATGTCAAGATAAATAAAAGCGCGGAGTCATGTAAACAGTCTTACTTCGTTAATAACAATTCTCATCGGGCAGTATTTATATGTATCTACGACAACTTCAAGTTAAAAATTTACAGTTAAACCTAAGAACTAGTACGGCGCGAATTTAGTAAAAGGTTGGTGTTGGTTTTCTTTAGGCGACTTGGTACGGATTGTTTGTTCCATTCCGGTTCTGATGAGTTTTATTCGTTACCCTTTGGTTTAATAGCTGCCCCTTCAGATTTATTTTCCTAACTAAGATAGCTTGAATTGTGGTATTTATTAAGCTTTCTAAGCAATAATACTTAGTAGATAGAATATTAAGGCAGTGCCAGCGTTTCTTAAACAGTTTATAGATTGATTACATTGCACCTATTGTGTTGGAAGCCATCCTAAAATAAACTTATTTGCTCTGTATATAGGGGTTGTCCCGGGTATAAGGGGTTGTTCCTGGTGGTGAGTGAGGTCGCCAGCGATCCTCAAGGTGCACTTGTTGAGAGTGAGGGACCTACATTCAGTGAATCTTCAAGTCAATAATAGGTCGACAATCCTCATGATGCATGAGTCCATCCGTGGGCTGTACCTACTGCTTGTAGAAAAACAAAAAATGGATTTGTACACTTCGCGACGTAACGTTTAAAAACAAGTGGCACAACAACCAACTGACTCCAATTCAATACGTTAACTTTAATGTACCCCTTACTACGTTTTTCATAAAGTGTTCGAAGTCGTGTTCTGACCTGTCCTGTCCCAACAACAATCAGTGTTAAGTGCCGGATATCCACGAGCTTGTATTTCCTTTTCGTTTGGAAATTGGAAAGAGAAGAAATATTTTGATGTACCCATGAAAATGCTGTTTAGTTTATACATGGTTATGCCGTGCTAGATGAGCAGATAATGTGTGATAGCATACGTATTAACGTCTTCAGTAAGGCTAATAAATAATAGATTATTTTACTATATTGTTCGTAGTGCTTGAAGTCATGTTCTTGATGTTCGAGCACCAATCTGTGTCAGCTGCGCCGCCTCCCCAAGCTGTCGGCCGCGACGGCCGCCTGACTGATTGCATATTGCTACACTATCGGGGCACCGCAGCCGCGCCGATTCTAGAAACCAATGCTGCTTTGCGATTACTGACGAGCCGACGAAAAGTTTCCAAAATTGCGAAGCGTTGCCCAGTGGACAGATCGTGGTAATTTCTCAAATACTCACATGGGGCTTTTCCTAAACATAAACTTTCCTACATTCTTGTTAAAGTTGCAAAAATTTCTGAGATGTTTCTCAAATTTTCGAAACCTGTCCACAACTTGCAACGACGATACGAAGATTTGACGACTTTTTAGTATTTGTGCGATTTGTGCAATTCCCAAGAATATACCTACATGCTCTTGCATAATTTGCTCTTCTCAAAGAACTTTCTTAACCAATGTTTCTAAAATTGTAGCAATTTATCTATAAAAAGCAGTGATGTAAATGGGTACTTCTAATAGCAGAAAAATTAACGGTTCAAAATACACATGCCATTGAGACAGACATTTTTGCTGCTAGGGTTATTCTCTCCTAAAGAGCCGAACTGTATAGATTGATTATTCAGCTTGCTGACAATTTTAGCTGAGCTACGCTTTAAAAAGTGAGATTTATTTTGAGTACAATGGATTATTTTAAGGTAGATCGTAGTTTTATTTGTAATGTAGTACCAATACTATGGTAGCCATAGATTGAATTTATGAGAATGATAATATAATATTGTCATCAACAATAACTTTCCACAATGCAAATTATATTTCGACATTTGTTGCTTGTAGCATACAAACCGATGCTATTCACATATTAGTTCAATACGCCAAAAACGTATGTCGGATTTTTATTACCATTTTAAACTTATTTACATTTTTGTGTTTAAAAACACGGTGTAGTATGTGTACCTATTAGTAAAATGTACAATAGGGATAGTCAAATCACCAACTTTTTATGAAACCTTAACCACGCCCTCTGTCAGTATGAAGTTTGTGGGGAAACAGGAACAAGTGTCGTCACGATTTTCTATGGTCAAATGAGCTTCCATTTTTAAATCTTTATATATTTTATAATAATTAAATAGCTAAAATAAGATAAAGCGTGTTGTTATCTGAGTATATTCTTAGGGTGGGGTTGCACCAAACCGTCTGTAATCGTAAGCGCGGTGTTCGTTAAAATATGAATGTGTGGAAAGTTTGACAAGTCTCTATGGCATGACAGCTGCCGGCGCCATATTTAACGTTGATCGGTCAGTAATCGTAAGTTGGTGCAACCGGCCCTTAGCCAAGCTTAGTTTATTAAACCGTTGTCAACTACTTCATTCAAGTATTGTAGCTGGGACAGACAAAAATAAACAAAAGTCATATTTCCTGTGGTCAATAGCTAGCAGCTTTTATACAATATGCATGTTATAATTTAATTACACCGATGTAGCTATGTAAGAGACGCCATTTATGTGGATTATGAGTCCAACCAAAAATAGGCCCTTAACTTTGGCTATGTCCACAGGAAATACGCAAACCTAAATAAATCTCTGTATGACCCACCTAATGTATGCAGTGGCCACAGGTGACCGGGGTGGCGGTCGATTATCTGATCACCCGCTAACGTCGACTTGTTGCGCTACTTCAGAGGACTCTTTTAACGATGGCTTTTCAGTCGACCTCTTTTGTGTTGGGTTTTATCGTATCGTATTATTAGTTTGTATTTGGAACAACAAAGGCTTTGTAAGTATAACGGAAAATACGAGCCACGTACGGTCATGCTCATTCTTACAGTTCTTACAAAGGCAGTGAAAAAAAGTCTTTAAGTTCGCACTGTCTTTATGGAATACAGTTACAAGTTACAATAATTAAATGAAAATAATTTCGTTTGACTCACAATTACAAAAACCAGTAGGTACTTAAACTAAATTACTTTTTTCCCATCAAAAATATCATTGTAATATGAAATTGAACACTTGATCACTTAGATTTTAAACGTCTTGATTGGATTTATCTATTTTAGCTATTGGTTTATCTAAGTGTCAATTCGAGTAAACAAAGTAAACAAGAATAGAGTTTATTCCATGATTTGTTCACACAATTTTAATGTTTAACCTCAGATAGTCCTTATTGATGTTTCGCCAAACCGCTATACACTATTAAACTACTTATAACTACACACTATTTATAAAACTTAATCGGCAAACACGAAAAGCAAGTGACAGACAAATAGCATTTCAATTTAACATTTAATTTAATTGATAAATAAGGACATAAATCAGCGCTGTAGGGTAGGTGTCTGTCTGACACCTCGGCATAATGCTGAAACTGCGACCGATTCACTGCCGCGAAGACACACACAATATGTGTAAATTGTATTTTATGTCTACTCCCTTTGTCTCTGTGTGTCTTTTGTGTAGTGAATAAACGTCTTCTTTCTTTCTTTCTTTAAATCACTTGTCGCTCAGACTAATCGTCGTAATACCTAATACTGGAAATAGTCACAATACATAGGAACGTTGCCCACATTTTGTGATAGTCGTTTTATTAAGTGTCTTGTTATTGTAACCCAATTTAGCTAAGGTTCGTATTAATTGCTTTCATTTACAATTCTCTTTAAGTGTTTATCACAAAAAGATTTACCTTCTAAGTCCTATACTTTACCCAAATAAAAACCAACAACAAAAGCTTTTCGCGCCTTAAAATAAAGGTTCGCAAGCCGCCCTTGCCGGAAGTCTGATGACGGATTGACGACGTTAAATAATTCCGAATGCGGCGCTCAACACTGTCTCAACAGCTATTTCCGGTCGAATCTACCCGCACAGCTCTGTAAACAAAATTAATTACAGCTGTTTATTTTCAGCAAATCACTTCGTTGAGTAAAGGTATCCGTTTCATTTGTTTCTAATTGCTGGTTTATAAGTTAGCTTTGTATTTATTAAACAAGAATAAGATTAATAAAGATGCTTTTAGTTTATAGGAGAAAACAACTGCCAACTATTTGGAAATTAGAAACAAAAGAAAGCACCTGACACATCTACGCTAAACAAAATTACAATAAAATACTGCTTCTTTCATGATAGTAGTGTGGAAAGAAAAACGGGGACAGATAAACAGACAAAACCATTGTGTGTTAATGTATTTCGTTAGAAATCAAGAGGAACGAACTCAAAAACGGAAATCGGTGCTAATAAAATTGGAAAACAAAGATTAGGTAGGTAGTTTTCGCAATTGTTAACATTTAGAAGATTGTGTGTAATTATAATTTTACAAGAACCTATTTAAAAACCTATTTATTAGAAAAAAACATCATTTTCATATATATACATATATATATATATAAATAAATATAGCTATTATTAAATCATATGGAAGTAATTAAAGCGATACAATTTACGAATTGCCTTTATCCTTCTCCCCACTTTTTCGAGTGGCCTTAACACTTTCGCTACCAGGAACCCGCCTAGCGGGCGCCTACGCCGTAGTCGCTTTCCGCTACATACGCGGAAAACCACAGGATTGGCTACGAGCGTAGCGCATAGTAGTTTGACTACAATACGTACAAGACTAAATGCATTAACTATTAAATTGTAAAAAGAAAAATGCACTTTTAAAACTGAGGGTAATGTAGTTACACTAATTGAATTTTCTTATTCGACTAGCCGTGTCCAGTGCGAATCACAAATTCTCTCGACTCGCCTCACCACTTGCCTAGTATCTTGAACCCGATATTCGTAACAGCTGCGCACAAATGGAAGTCAAACTTATGCTGGTTAAACTACGTTTGGATCTAATTGAAGCTCAGCTTAATCTTTTCCATTACTAAAATGTGTAATGATCTAGACTTCTAGAGTTTTTAGCGTACAGTCAGCAGCAGAAGTAGCCATGCGAACATATGGTCAAGAAATGGTCTGCACACGTCTTCATTACAAGGGCCTGTTTAGCTCGTTGTAAGGTCTGCGCTCGCGCCACTTCTGCAGCTGACTGTGGAACTGGACAACGACGTGAATTACGAATTACTTAACCTCTTGCTCTTTTTTCTCCATTTGACTACATTTTAATCCCTTTTCGAGAAAATACGACAGTATTGATCATTTTATTTAGTGTCTACACCCCTATTGTCTGTAAAGCATGTGTCCTACAACGGAACGTAATAAGAACTGCAGTCTGCGACAATCATATCTATTTGACTTAGTAGGCAGGGCTTTGTTGTCTAAAATAGGTAGTCATTATTAGTAAGTCACGTCCGTTGAAGTCTGTTTGTATGGGAAGTTTGACAGTTATCTATGATATCGAAGCTGTTGGCGCCACGTAGTTGTTGCAACCCGGCCTTACTCGCAATGTTCATTCATTACGTACGATCTTTTAGATTTTTCTTGTACGTTAAAAATGATTGAGTGCCACTCATCGTGTCGACACCTGAAAGGTAGCTGCATATCGCTTTAATTTGGGACACATTTCACTCAGCGCGTCGGATACCCCGCTGTTTATCCAACTGAATGTTTTCACATGAATTGACGCGAGTGAAAAATCTATGAACTGCTGAGGCAAAGGGCAAATTTAAGCAATCTTTTTGAGTTTCTTGTAGTTTAATAGTTACGTTTATTTTTATACCATCAGTTCATGTGATGTTGCCATGTTCTTTGCCATGTGATTCGCATGGCAAAGAACATGCGGCCTCCCTAATGGTCAGAATGCACCGTAGTCCATGTTCACTCCAGAGGAGTCATGTTGTCAACCCTTATTGATTTAAGGACTCGTCGTGTCCGCTAGGCGGGTTCTATGTTTGAAGCAAGTTTCCATAGCAAAGCGGAAATCCATGCTATCGCTACTCGCGCCACGCTAGGTACGAAAATATTGCCATGACATGTGTCAATAAACAAAAATATTATGAAAATGTTTACATACCAATATTGAAATAGTTTGAGTTGCAAGGTGACCTAGATATTATTAGGTACAAAAGTAACTTATGCAGGAGGTCGATGAAACTCCCCATTGTTGATTTACATCTTCTGTATCCCAACATATTGATAGAACTACGCAAGATACTCTCAAAGCTTTATGCTTTTGGATTGTAACTTTTATATCCATGCGTATAAGGTCCAACTAACGACATTGGATAACGTAAGATGTTGAGAGGGTTAAGTATGATCTCGACTGGGGACTGAAGAATTTACGGCCGGCCCTGGCCCAAGTAGGCCCGGAGTCTATGGAATGAATGCATCCGTGCCAGAGATTTTCTCATCATTTATCATTTTAGGTAAAAGAGTGAAAGATCAAGTAAAAGTATTTTTTTTGCAAGCGGTTACTTGTATTTGTTCGGTGTTACTTATATTATCGATTTAAAATAGTTGAACTAAGAAAAAACAATTCGAATGATATGTTAATGTGCCGATATCTTTTGCGAACAATTCTTTATTGTGACAGACAGTTCTTGCTACTATGAGAAAAAACATTGTCACTGAATGCGTAAGACCTAAGTCAATCTCAAAATTACCGCCTCTCCACTAACCAACATGTTGGAATGTGTAAAAATAAATATTTATTACTACACTTTAGTATTACATGCTTGTTTGCCATGTGATAGTTACATATTTACGGCGTTCGCCGTGGAAACCTTGGGTCCATGGGGACCGGAGGCCTTATAACTGTACAAGAAAATATCAAAAAGGCTCATCCGCTCCACTGGTGACCTTAGGGCTGGCTCGTTACTCGCTCAACGCATTGGCATTGCCATTCAGCGAGGTAACGCAGCCAGCCTTATGGGCACCCTACCAAGCGGATTACCGCCTGGCCTCTCTCTCACTATTTATTTATTAATTCAAAACAGATTACACAGTATTACAGTGAGACACCAAGGCAATTTGAAATTCATACAATGTTATTTAAGTACTAACATAAACTTATAATAACGATAATGTCAACAACTAACTGAAGACGACAGTCATCTATCGCCTAACATAAACTCTTACATTCAGCGCATATCATCTTCCAACTACCTGCAAAAACATCGCAGTCAGATGCTGGCTTGAGAAGCGTGTTTAGATAATCTAAAGCGCGAACTAGTGGTGATTTCCTGTACACCACAGTGCGCGCTTTAGGAACTGCCCGTAAGTCGCAATTACGTGGTCTAAAATTAAACTGTAACTGAGACAGAGATGGCACGAAAAGGCGCACCAGTTGTGAGACCAGCTGGAGACAGTCGGAATCCCCACGTAATATTCGGCACTATATTTACATATATCTCCTGCATTATTAGATCTAGCTAGGGGATCATGCAAATATAGTGTAGACCCCATAGGTTAAGTTAGTTTTAGTCATTTTAGTTCCTAGTTTCATATATATATATATATATTTGTTATATTTTGTACATATAGTTTAATAATTTCGTAATAAAGACGGCTGTTGTGATTGTGACAAATTTATAAATAGGTGTATAACGGCCTTAGTTTGGCTGATAAAAGTATTAAGTACATACACATTATATAATGTTGCAATATTAATTTTCTCTCACTCATTCACTTTATAAATTGTCGCAATAGATGTTGTTGATTAGTGGAGGGCGCTTATTTAAACCCATTCAGCGCGAATCTCGACGCACATGCGTTAGAGCGTTGCGGGTCTTTTTCACTGTGGATGCTACGGTCTACGCGTAGCAGTGAATAGGTTAGTATTGGTTTACTCTAAACTGCTACGTGTTACGGCGTAGCATATTGAACGGCTACGTACTGAATGTGTAACCCAGTCATTTATACTTTGGAATACCACAATAGCTTTGGGCCTCCCGAAACCCTACTTGAAGATAACAATTAAACAATAGAGGTCGGTAATGGTTGATTTTTAGTACTTTTCGTCATCTAAACTAAAACAAACTATACCTTACTTCTATCTCGCTTGCTCTTACACGTTCTCATGCCAAAATAAGCTGCTTCACCCGATCCCGAAGAATGTTCTGTGATCTCACGGACGTAAGTGCTAACAACTAAGATTCGATCTTGAAACTAGCTGTCCTTTCTTTCTTCTATCCTTCATTTCTTGTTTTAATATCTATTGCTTCTTACTGACTTATGCATGATTTACCTACGATTGCAAATGGTGTCTTTGTAAGTATGGGGGGTCCAAGAAAACGTAAATATTTAAATTAAGAACTGTCAATTAACTCTGCTGGTGTCCCCTATAATAGATAAATACATTCAGTTCACTTAAATACGTCCCTGCCATGCCAACACTATATAGGTACCACGTTAACGTATTTCAGACTGAAATACAATTGCAAAGCGGTACAAAGCACGCGTCTACTGGGACGCGGTACAAAAACACGTACAGATATCTAGCCATTTGTCCGTGTTGCGTTCCATTTTAGGAGCGAGTTTCTACGGCAAATGCATTGAATTCAATTATTTGAACTATTCACACGTGTCCGTAACAATTCGGCGCAATCTTAATTGAGACTGACACGTTGATTCAATATTGTTACAGGTCTAAACATTGCCTGAAATTCTTAAAGCGGTTATATACGGAGGCTTTTTGCAACGCTACAGAGGCGATGAATTATCAATACAGATGATTCTGACAAGTGATCTATGGCTAGAGTTGCGCGACAGTCAGTGAAAAAAGTCGCCCTGTGTATTTAACGTTGGGACTTAAGGCACTGATAATAGAATAAGATAATATGAAAGGATCTGCACAGAAAGTCTATTCTATTATCTATATTCTGTGCGGACCCTTTCGTATTAGTTCGAACATTACAACCGGTACCGGCTCCGCGCCGCGCAGCGCCACTCCGCCGCCGCTGGCAGCGCGTTTCGGCCTTTATAATCAGCAGTTATTGCTGTTATACCGTCTCATATTTTTCCTGAGAAGAATCCTATGCTTGAACCTACAATTTTGGAGTTATATCAGTTGTAGACATTGGTAATCTTACCCTTAAGTTTAAATACACGTTATTTATTATCATGTCGTTTCAGGCAAAATAAACCTGTCAAAAGTGTCGCCACAAAGCAGCAGGTTCACCAAAAGTCTTTTTAAAAGGCCTAAACGAATTTACCGAAAAATGCAAATCACAGTGTACACTTGTCCGCGGGGCGGAAGAAATGGATAATGCGACCCCATTATGATTATGAGACTTGTGTCCTCCAACCTCATATCTCTTATCAACGGTAAACCTAAACTTGAACTTTATCCCATTGTCACACGGTTGTTTTTACACTGATCTGGTATTAAAACAAGATACGAGATTATGGAAGGCAGTGTGAGTAACGCCGGCTGGGGCGGGTGTGCAATTTGTTGCAGTGTCAAACACAAAGGTCTCTTTATGGGGTGGGACGGGTAAGACTTGCGACTCAATAATATTGTGCTGATTTTGGGCGTGGGAAGACGCATAGATTATAGGTTCACTTGGTTCTAGATATAACATAGTTACCTACTCTCTTCTTAGTTTCTGCAGCAAGAAATACAACACAACCAAAACGCAAGATTGCTTAAGCAATAGCGAATCGCGACTTCGACTTCGAATGACTAATCGAATAATTATCGATTCCTTATATGAATAATCGATTATGACATTAGTAATATACTAATGTTGATAGTCGAATGACAACTACGAATTAGTAACTACTAATGGTAAGCTATACATAGTCGCGCAATGCCGTCGGCTCGACTAATCGACTCCATTCAGTTCAACTACTTCAATTCGACTTGGGTCGAATAGACTCTGCGTTCATTAGTAGTGAGTGACTAATAATCGAACGATTATAAATTGAGTCGAATGATTATTATAATCGACTGATCGATTTAGTATTATTCAAAGTTGCGCATCGCTATTGTGCAGATATTCTTAAATGTGTAGGTACTATGTACTTTATTTATTGAGTTAAAATAACTGAATTTAAACGAAGCTGAAAAATATGAGGTGAGGGCATCTAGACATGTAGATAAACAGTTGGACGGCATGAAATTTTTATTTTAAGAACTAGTGGAAAAAGCTTTTGCACTTTAGATTTGCGCCATGTGCTCAAAATTGTAATTCCACTATTAGTATTATACGTATATTTTTTTTAATATTGCCTTTTTCATATAAGTACGAGTAACAATTACATAATTTGTTGAGCTCGCAATGTTACACAATGGAACAATAACAATATAGCCCTTTGCTTTAAGCAATTTAGTAGCCTAAGATAAGCTAGCTTCAGTACATGAAGTATAGTATTCCGTGGCACTGAAATATTTGAATTTATCGGGTGATGTGAAAATATTTTATCCACCGTCGTCACGTGCGAAGCCCGTGGAGTTTTCTTTTAATTTAAAGTTGATGCTGCGGAAAGGCTGGCTGGAATAAAATTGTAATACCAGCCATTAAAAAGTTTTAAACGATAAAAAGTAAGCTGAATAGATTACACACCACATCATTATAGTAGTTTATGCAACTGATCCATAATGAAAGGCCCCAAAACGTGTGTGTGATTTTATGAAACGAGCGTCAGCGAGTTTCATAATAGGATCACACGAGTGTTTTAAGGCCTAATTATGTACAGTTGCATACACTACTTTATCTACACACATATCATAAGTACTCTAAGATGGGTTCACAATTCTACTTTCGTAACAGCAAACAAACAACAAAAAAATGACAACAGCAATGGCGGAATTCGATCCTCCGTCAAGACGAATGTTTTTTTTAATCATAGACAAACGAGTGAAGTCCCTGTACTCATGTCACTCGAGATCAAATGTCGTGCGTAAATATTTAAAAAAACATACTGAATTGACGTTTTGTATTGATAACTGTTTTAATATCTATACTAGAATATGCCCCATACCCACTTGAGTTTACCCACTTAAATTTAAACTCATAACGTTACAAAAATCTGTACTGTTATAACATTGAAATACAGATTTTACCTACTACCACAGACAAGAAAGTTCTCAGAGTAAAATCGGTTGTAATAATGCTGGTCCTTTCCTACTGTTTCTGAACGCATTTTAGAGCACTAATGATATGTGCGAAGATAAACACATTTTATATTATAATCCTTAGTTCTTTATAACATATGCCAAAATAAAAGCTCTAGCAGAAGATCGTAATCATAATTAGTCCATGTCAGTAACATCGGCATGCATCCATGGTGCATTCAAATGCATTCGCGTCGTGGATGCAATTAGTCGCCAGCTCGCCTCAAAGGCACCGAGTGTCGTGCATTTAGTGCTCGCTGCGTTCACGTTTGGTTATGCGATAGTTTCAGATAGGTACAGACAGGCAGGTATAGTGGATGGATGTTTGATGGCTTTAATATTATGATCGCTTATGGAAGTAGGAATAGCAGGGATCAACGTGGACCTACATATATTTTTATCGAAATTGGATTAGATATTATATCATGGTTCAATGTTTGTCCAATTTATTATTACCGCGTACTTATGGAAACGTGAAAAACGAATAGGCATATTTAACCGTTTTGCCAACATCACAGTAACAAGAAAGCAAACACAAACCTTATATGAGAGACTGAAGGTTACTTTAGCAGCGGACATCATATCATAACACATAGGGGTTCTAGGCGCTAACGGAGAGGACGACACATACGACACATTTAGATGTTGTTGGCGTTCAAAGGGTTAAATTCATAACTCATAACAATCATCAGAATACACTTAGTTCACTTTTTGCGAAAGAAGTTGTACCCTTCATACAGATTCAACGAAGAATTTAATGAAAAACTGAATAATAATGACTCCTAGCGTTATTCCCGGTTGTGGCCCCTAAAGGAGCCCGCAGTCCGCTTTGACACCCAATAAAAACGGAATAATAATTATTAATTTTAAATGCCCTGTACTCTTTTACCTTAAATGTAAATTACTTATAGTCCGTGTTGAATATAAAAGATAATCTCACAGTAACATTGCGTTGAAAAGCGAAAAACACTGCCGGCCGTGGAGGTGGAATCGCCCTCGGTTTTAATTCGTTAGCGGACACTTGGCGGAATACCAAGTGGCCAACCATTCAGTATCACGTCCGAGGGGTCTATTATGAGCTACGATCGTGCCGACCTCTTCTCTCGATTGCTTTATAGTACAAGAGTGAGAGAAACATCTAACGGTCTTGATTTTCAGATGGGCTAGCTACCGGCCTCTTTAAGAAGCGGACAAGTTTCTTAGGAAGTTGAGAATTTTTAATTAATACAGACGTAGCTACAGGTCGAACTTGAGTTTACTAATAGAGGGCACTCAGAGAGATTTTCTTAAAAAAATACTCACTAAAATATGGATCGATTTAACCCTCTTAGAAAAATGTACCGAAACCTTCGATATTAAGCTAGATAGAGATGGGACATATTTATGAGTAAGTTTTATGCATCCATATTTTTACACTTCACTGTACTGGGTATTTGTGTATAACGTCATTTGTAGCTAAATCAAGTGAAGGTATAGAGATTTCATGCAGCGCGATAATCCGGTATTACAATATTTACAATAGTGTCCACGGAAGTAGCAGTGGTACTAGTAGTAGAAGGAATATCGTTCGAAGGAATATCTACAGGAAATTAATAGCAAGTATGTGAAATTAAAGGTCAAAGCCTCTAGGAAACTAGAAAATCGTTAGCGGTAATACCGCCTTATACTAATGTATGCCTGGCGCCGACCGGATGCAGTCTGTATGTTTGTTCTAGCTATCACACTTAGACGGGCAGACTAATTTATATCTAACTAATTTTGGTAAGAGGGAAATCTATCCTTCTATACTAATAATATAAACAGGTAAAGTATGGGAATGTGTTGCTTTGTAAGGCAAAACATAAACATAAATTATTATTTTTTTGTAAACTATATATTACTCATATCTCCGAGACTACTAATCCGATTCCAAAAATTCTTCCACTAGTACATAGAATGGACCTTCAAGATGGACATAGGTTATATTTTATCCCGCGACTTTACTTAAGTTCTGTGTAAGACACAAGCGGAGCCACGTAGGCACCTAGTATCAAATAAACAATCGGCCCCTTTAAATTGAATCGACGAGGAACGCTGCCGATATCGGGAAGACACTTCCTGCTTCCGCTGACGGAGCGTAGAATGGATAATTTGCGTTTGAACTCGCTCGCTGATGACTTGCCTGGCTTCGATAGGGCTTACCTTTGCCTGCAGTAACGTTTTATTGCTTTGCTAAGGTAATGGCTGCAAGATACTGATAAGTACATACATCCATATGTGGGTTGTAATACATATGTCGCTTGTACATAGATAACGTTGTTTGGAAGATATCGCTTTAAAGCGATAAGACCGCCTGTTGATACCATTATTTATTAAGCAAATTTTTTGCGAGATGTTTCTCTCTTATCGTGGTGCAATAAAGAGTATTTATTTTATTATTATAACGACCCAATAAGGTTGAAAACGATAACTTACCTATGCACAGCGATCGCGCAATTATTCTCGGGTGAAAACTAGGTAGTGCCGATGGGAAACGAGAACTCCCCAAAACATACACAACATTTTAAGTGTGTTACTGTTTGTTCATCTTAGGTGGGCGAATATTCAGCGTTTTTAAGGCGTTTTTTTTTCGTCATTGTCGTAGACACCAAATACTATTAAAAGGTACGAGTACCAGAGTCTACTTTTGATGAAGATGTTAGCCAGTAACAGTACTTACAGAATATTTTTTAATTAAAGGTTCTGCGGTACGTTTTACCTTTGATGATAATCTTGAAGCCGACAACAACGTTAAAACCGAGCTGTTCAAACGCTCGGAGATTCGCCCAGGTACAATCAGTAACACACTTATTAACTGATCTGTCAACCTTATCCGCTTATAAAGGTTAGCATATATTAAGTAACAATAATAGGAAAACGATATAAATAGAACTAACCTAAACCTATACTTATATTATAAACTAAACTTAAAAAATGAATAACTAAACCTAGCATTTTAATTTAATGGTATTAATTTTTTAGTCTTTTGTCTAAAAAACAAATCAAATAATATATATGCGACGGTTGCTTCCTCTGCATCAAAGCGAGTCAGATACAATGATACAAATTCAAGAGCAAGGCAAAGTAAGCTAGAAGATTTGGCTACATTTTCATAACGTCTATTAGCTCCCCTACAGTTTGTGTTGCGGGCGGATTTAAATGTGGTTTACAAAGGAATTACTTCAACAAATTCATTTGGAAAGATTACTCAGTCACTCTTTTCAAATTTTGCACATTATTAAGCTGGTTTTATAGTCGAGATTTAGCCAAAGCCAAGTGATTATGTAAAACCTTTGAGACTGGAAAAATGTAACGGCAGATGTCGTATTTTTAATCCCCATATGTTATAGATTCATATTTGTCTACCAGCACGGCTATCACAATATGATCGAACATTAAATTACAAGTTAACGGCTAGTTGTGATTTTTTTTTATATGTTGTTAGGGCCACTACCAGAGTTGGCTACCGCGAAAGAAAAGCGAACTTCGTATGTGTATCTCCCTCTCTGTCACTTGAACTAGCAAGTGCGGCAGAGAGGGAGATACACGAAGGAAGTTCGTTTTAATTTCGCGGTAGGCCCTCGGTACCTACCTACCGTATATTCAAATTTTCAGCTTCGAAAGACCTGTGCTAACTTTGCGAAGCTGCAAACTTGGATATACGGTACTGATAATGGTCCTAACAACATACTCGTATTATAAAATCACAACTAGCCGTCAGATTTTAGCATTTTTCCGGTCAAAAATATGACTGGCCACAAGGCGGCGCGCGAGCTGTGGCGCGGTGACATAGACTAAGCGTCTCTTTCTAAGCGATTTAATTATCTTATTAGTCTTGTGATAGCCGTGTTAGATTCTAGATTCGTCTACGAGTACAACGCTGAAGTAAAAGTATTTAATAATGTTATCGTTTCTATTAGATAGGCACCTACTACCTATGTACTAGATTTATACGAGCGTATTGACAACTCTGTTACCATTTCACTCTGAAACCACTGAACCCCGAAGAATACGTCCTATGTTCATATAATAGGTATTAATTTTATATAAGGGGTGAAGAGGTCCTCCCTAGAAGTTTGTATGAGTCTACGTAGTTGTAAAGTCGCTAATAAAACTTTGTGATGTTATAAAAGTATGATACATGAATACATAAAATGTACCAATTACCTAAAGGAGACAGGGCAATCATTAATAATATATCGTTAAATTCTTGATTTGGGAAAACCAATACTGATTATTAATTCATTCTGGTTATAAATACCAGCGGTTTCATAACGGCAATTTGTCTGTTACTTCCCAGCTAGTCGACCGTATTATCGCGAGTCACTTTGTGGTATGAATTATGTGCCTATTTTTTTTAATCACCACCGGTGGCATGATATAAGGTCATCGCGAAATACGCTATGGAAAAACCTCAAACTAGTATGACATTAAAATGAATGGGGCGAGTCCCTGTAGATTTTACGGTGTACTAAATACCTACTACAATCTTACATAATATAATAACTACATATACCTGTGTTCCCAAAGGGGATAGGCAGAGCACATGAAATTTAATTTTCACTGCCACTTCTTGCAGTTCTAGGACAGGTTGCTAGGCTACCGCCCCAACACACTTCATCTGTATCCCGTAGTCGACTTTTGCGACACCCACGGGCCACGGGAAGAAAGGGGGTCATGCTATTCTAACCCGACACCACTTGGGAAATTAATAGGGATTATGATTTAAATTCATATTAATTGAGGCAACCGCGAGTTTAACGGGTGCGTTTTTTGATACATTTCTAAACGAAATATACTCTTTTTAATTAGATATTTATTGCAGCATTATAAATCCAAACTATTGATATAAATTCGAAACTTTTTACTAAACCGCTACACTGATGTTGATGAAATTTGCTATGGCCTACTTAATAAGTTCTGCGAGACTACGGGCAAAAACTAGTAACATAATAAATACATTACAGCATAGTACCTATACTAATCTCGTGTGAGCCTCTACTAGTAAATAATGCCACATCGGAGCTACAATTCAGTGGTTTCCCTTGCAGGTTACGTTTGCGCATTGCTTATTTAGTAGGTAGGTGCTGCTAAAGGCTGCTATGTTTTTATTTCGACACCCTACTCGTATTGAACGGCTATTGTAAAAGGTACTAAAAATAATTACCTATTTATGAGAATTAGAACTGGGTTATTGAATTGGCATCTTTTTTTTACAGCAATAACTGATTAAGCTGTTTCAATGATCTAACCCATTCGTTGCCGAGGCGCAAATATTCCATATACTTGGTTAGGACGCGATATCGTGTCAACAGCAACCAATGTGCTAAACATATAAGCTATCATAAATTTTTGTTTTTAAAGGTATTACTTAGTAACTAATCTATTTTCTCTGTCGTACTCATTTTTACCGTAAATTTATAGGACAACGTCACAAAACATAAACGATAAATTGCTTTTTGTTGGACGTCTGTACCAAAAAGATATAATAGGTTGTTGTTCCTACGTTTATCCGTTTATTTATTGTAACGTAATTTATTATCTAGTGAATAGTACATTCAGTGGATTTAGTAGATATTGCTTACCTATATAAAAGCTATTTGAAACCTTGTAGCAATCTAAGTGACTTTTGGTGCATGAGCTCATAGCTAAAAGTAAACAAAACTCTATAATAAGGCTTGACACAGAGTTATTTTAAATACATAAGTTCTATATGAATAATTACATTGCATAGGTGAGCATGACTATTTGTTTCTGAGTCTTGAATGTTTTCTATGTATTTAAGTATTTATACCTATTAAATATTATCGTCGTCTAGTACCCATAACACAGGCCTTATTGAGCTTACTATGGGGCTAGTTCGAAATGTGCAAGATTGTCCCCTAATATTTATTTATACCTACCTTTATAAATAAATATTAGGGGACAATATTGCACAATATTTAAGTTTGCCAAAAAAAAACGAATGTCACAAAAAATACTTAATCGTTATACCAATTTGAATCGGTAGCTAACGGCAACAAACTTGACACAATTAGGGAGAGTGATTAAAGGAGCGTCGCCGAGTGAGCGGGAGGCGAGATAAATCCCAGAACGAACAAACATCGTTAGGGCCGCCGAGTGTATTGGCGCCAATAGATCGGGCGAGAATAGTCTGGAGATAAATCTACGGAGTGCTGCTTTGTAATGACGCGGCGATGTTTGCGTGATGTGTTTTTGTTTATATGTTTGTGTTAGAGAAGGAAAGAAAATACATTAACTGATAAATCGTCATCCAAACGGCAATGGAGAGGGCTGCGCTGGGAGTTTCGTTGCGTGATCGCATCAGAAATAAGGCTTTATCTCTCTGTCTCTTTATCTTCGAATCGCTAAACTTATAGCAGTGGGCAAAGGTTCTCGAGTGGCGACCACGTAGGCGCAGCGTGGGTAGACCCCTTAGTGGACTGATGACCTAGTAAAGGTCGCGGGAGTCCGCTGGATGCGGGTGGCGCAGGGTCGGTCATTGTGGCACTCTTTCGGGGAGGCCTATGTCCAGCAGTGGACGTCTTTCGGCTGATATGATGATGATAACAAATCGTACATTATATACCTAAAAATAAAATCACGAGACGCTAATTATACAGGATACCCACTCACTATATTGCCGCGACAGGCAACGGCGCTGGTTACATGTATTATGACAATTTAGCAAATATTTTAGATTCACCTGAGTGTACTAAAATCAGTCAGCCAAAAGTTACTCTCAACCAGTCCTCGAATAAATATAGGATCGGCAAGACGCTTGTACCTAATTATTCGGGAGTCCATAGGCTAGCGTCAGGCAGGCCATGCCAGGTAGGCCAGGTATGATTATGTACAGAATATATTGGTTAGGGTAGACTTGCTTTCGCTATGCTGATACATGAATGTTATATTCAGCAATGTTTTGATGTCGCGTTCTTATAATGTTTTTATAAATATTTGATGACCTACTTATTATTTAAGGAGGTTCGATTTCCATACAAAACGTTATTTGACATTCGCAGGCTAACGGCGTGGTTTTTTAAGAAACTTATGTAACTAACTTTCATAAATTGGCTTTCCATTTGCGCGCAATTCCCCCTTTCCTCTAATAAACGTCTATAAACTAGAATAGATTGAGAAAAATGGTTTTTCAAAAGTCAAAATAAGTGATGTCACAAACTAATATCTCAGATTATTCTAGTTTATACAAGTTCTAGTTTCCTATAGATCTACCTCTCCAGGTTTAAAATTATTCTCAGAATCCCAACTCGTCCCTAACAAGAGCTTCCTTTTTACTTGAAAAACTCAACTCAACTCAACTCAGTCAAGGCGCAAAAACGAAATCGAAAAAGTTATCGGGACGATAGAAATCATAAACACTTCGAAGCCTTTAGCTAAACTAGTAAAAAGTCAATAAACCGAGCCGAAGCGTCCGCATCGCGTGACCGCGCCACATAAACAACGCGGCAACGCGCAACGCCGCGCGGCAAATGCCCTCAACCATTATTGACCTCTCGCCGCGCTATAAAACCTCTATTGTCCTTACTCCCAAATATGCGTAAATGGAAAGGCAGCGTTACTTAAAACGGAACGGATATTGCTTCATTTGTTTTCATTTGTAAGTAGCTGCCGGGCGAGCTCTGCAAGAAAACCAAATATTATCGGTCATGTATTACAAATATATTTCAAAACCATAGAGAGTAACAAGGACAAAAATTTTTTCGAATTACCCTGTAACAAACCGCAGTGATAGCGCGCTCATTTTGTGTACGATAGCTTCATTAACAAAAATGGAAGTGGCCCCAAGCTGGGCGCCACTTTATCGATACAGCGGAATCGAACCGACATTTCGAATAAAAACCCCGTTGTATAACAGAGCGTGCTTCAGCATTTTGTAAAATTAGGTGCTCGCAACAAAAACTCAGATCCAGGTCGGCCATTGTTTACCCCGGCATTGTGGAACGATTCTACAGAGCTGTCCAATGCTGCGTGCTTTTCATTAAAATGTATCTACAAAAACACCCACGCTTTAAGAAAATGTTTTTTTTTTCATTGGGAATTGCGATTAAAAATAAAATTGATACTTAACACTAGCGAGGTGTATGAGACACTTAACCTGGTTTGTTGTACGTAGTAGGTTTGGAGTAGTTTCACCAAAAACCGGTGTCTCCAAAATTTGCCCATCGCAGCCCCACACACGCACATTGAACAGTGTAAAAACGAAACCTCGGGTGTGGCCAAAGACTCTGCCTAGGATAGTGCAAACATGCACGCATTCTTTTATATGATCTAAGGCTGCAGCTGAATATTCGGCCCGAATGTAAAACTCAAGTGGCATACTGTAGCCACGAGAGTCAAGGTCGCATTAGGAAAGAACTTACTAAACTTCAGGGTTTTATTATCCCAAGGGAATTGAGTAAATCTGTGCGTTGCGACAAGTTTATTTTATTGTTCAGGTGGAAGGTGTAAAAAACTTGGTGGAAGGTTGTAAAACACTTTAAAAACACCTGTTTGTTGTTTTGTTACGTTTATTATACAAATATTTATTTAAATATATAAAATTACATTGTGATGTGATACATAAATAGAAATGTTTTATTGTTGTCAATTAGGTACGGGAAATGAAAACTACTTTTCATAAAAGATAAACCCACTGGTGTTGGGTACCTAGGGCATAACAGAAAACCTCCTAAAGTATTAACTTACTCAAAACATTTTTTTAGAGCGGGATTTTATCTCGCCATATTTGGAGTAGACCAACTGGGGACGTACCTCCACCTTAGAGCAGACTGCAGCCATAATAACGCCCCTAATTGCGCTATAGATATGTTGTGTTGTGTTCCTGGTGGTGAGAAAGGTCGCCAGTGGTTACCTATCTGAAACACTAAACTTTTTTGTCCTTTTTTCATTTCGGCTAACTAAAGATAACACGACAAACTTCGTTTTCACTTTTTTTTCGTTTGTCCGACACTTTAGTTCGCGGTTTACGCAGCTGGTCATTTTATGGTTTCGCTTTTGTAAGTGTTTGACAAATCAATGATTCCCAATTATTGGTATACCCGCAATAATTATTCCGACGTAAGATTCGGTGGATAATCTGTTCGTTAACATTCGTTTATTAAGTTATTTCTTACTTATATAATACATGTGTAAGTATTAGGTACTTAGTAAAAAGTGTTCGGTTCTGGCGCTTCGCCGGCCACTCCCGCGGCACTCTCGCTGCGCTCGCCCGGCTCGCGCAATCCTCCTCGCTTCGCTCGTCGTCGTACCTACACCGACCTGCCGAGTCTCTATAAAACTACTTTGATTTTGACTCACAATAAACATTTGGCTAAACGTAACATAAGTAAAAAATTGGCTGTGAAACAAAAGTTGTAACAAGCCGAAGCCCAAATGACTGTAGCGGTAAACGTTTTTCGGACAACTGAAACATCCAAGCATGCATCGCAAGTGTCCATAGGTGACGGTGTCTCCTTAGGCAGGACGTATGCTTGTTTGCCACCGTCGTAATACAAAGAAAATAAAATACTCGAAACAAAACGCGGCAGATACAATAGAAATTCCTTACCGACTACCGTCCACGCCAGCTCTGGGGAGCGCCAGCCAATTTGTCTCTCAAATAACACAGTGCAAGCGTGCTGTGTGGCGCAAAAGAACATCGGGTTGCATTAAACCATGCATTCTTTATTTTATTATAACCTCTATTGAGAAAAAGCAACAGTTCAAAGTTAAAGGGTGGATAATTACAGTTGCGCCGTTTTGGTTTTAAGGAGCCATGGGTAGTTTTAGTCTAAAGTTAGCGTTTACTTGTTTCGTTGAATGTTCTTGTACTCGACCTTCGGGAATTGCAACTAAAAATATTGCGCTTTTTCCTACTTCGCTGATTAGATTGCGCCATTTGTAATTGGGAACTTTTAAGCCAAGTTGAAAAATACCACCATGTCACTGCCCTACCTTAGGGTGCTTTTAAACGCCACGATATATTAAATATACATATATAGAGATTTACCGCACGGAGGAAAAAAAAGAAATGTTGTACAAGCGTTCTTATCCTTTTATCAACGGAACTATTCATTGGATCCAGATGTTTACTAAGCTACGGGTTACACTATAAGTAAATCGTGGTCCAAAGAATGCCTAGACTAGTCATTCTTTGGACCATGATTTAATAGATCTCGGGGCACGGCAGTGCCCCCGCCAAGTCGAGCAAAACAGCGGCACGTCCGTGCCATCCTTTTCTCGAAGCAATTCAGGCCATTTTCGACCCCCCTATAACTTCGTTTTGGATAAAACTAGAAGCCTGAATTTTCAGTGACCAAGCACGCATTGTATAAAAACGATATATTTAAAATTTCATTCAATTTAAACCAGCAGTTTAAGAATTATAACTAGTCAAAGTTTCTTAATTTTGTCACTCGCTGACTGACTGACTCACCCACCGATCATCAAAAGTCTAAGGCACTTCTAGCAGACATAGAAGCTTCAAATTTAGAATACAATTAGCGTTTAGTGTATAAATCAAGGGAAACTTAAAATATTTTGCAATTTCGGTCCAGTTTTCAAGATACACTAACTGCATAAATAACTTTATAGTCCTATATAAATATATAAGATTACAAAGTTAACTTTGCAATGAATGTGACTAAAAATTTAAAAGCAAAAATGCGACTGCATTTATAATTTGTATGTATCGATAACACAATGACCTACAAAAAGAAGTGAGATCCCATAAAAACAATCCATGTAAAAAAGAGGCCAAGTCGCGAAACTCTTCCACCGTAAAAAGTTGTGAGATATTTCATAGAGCCAAGTCTCAGGCATTCTTATTATTCTTTATTTGATTGCTAAATAAAATTTTGTGACTCGCTCGATGTTAACTCTTTTAAACCACACAAGTATATTGAAGAGAGGGACACATTTAAATGGTATCTGCGCATGAGAGAACGAGATGCAATTCTCATCCGGAATGGCTTTTTCGGACAAAATATGTCGATAAATGTCTAAAACTGCTTCTATAAGACTAGATGAGGTAAAATATCGTAATTTTAACTCATGTTTGTTAAATAATGTTTCGTTTGTGTTGGCTGAGGTAATAAAGGAAAGTATGGACTCATTTAGAAAATTTTCTATTGGTAATTTTTTTATAGTCGTTTTAGAGTCGTAGTGCAGGCATTACAGCCTTTAAAAACTCATATGATTTCAGTGCAAGCCTTTTAACTTCGACACTATAATTAACAGTAATTTGCTTTCAAATGAACGGCAGTCATACGCACTGCTGTATAATTTGTGGTAATACAATTGTGGCCATCGCTGAACGTAGATAAAGTTACAGCAGAGCGGGAAATGTTCCACGGACGGAATAAATAATAGAGCAGCTGTGAAAGCGATTTGATTTCGTTTTCTTTGTTCCGAAGAATGAATTATTCTCGGGCAGGTAAAAAACCAAGAGGGCGAGCAAATGAATACAGCAAACTTGGACGCTCCATTGTTTCATTTTGTAAGGCTTTGCGGAATTATGCCAGTGTCTAACCGAGTTTGAGTGACCATCACTTTTGTATTGTATTACTAAAGGTTATTTCATCACGATTGTTTCGAATGAATCGTAGCCCCGATATAAACATCTGATACCCGGATTAGGTTGATACGGTTTGGGTGAGTTTAGTGCACGCTTGGCGCTTATTTGAGCGCTGTCATCGGTTTTCAAATAAAGGCGCTCCAATGCGAAAAAGTACCATACTGCAAAATAAGTGACAGGAAAACAGATCTGGAAATATAAAGTTTGCGTTGAGTCGCTGGCACAGTTAAAAGCAGAGATACATTATTTGCCTTATTACACAGGGATAAAGTTCAAGTGTAATATATATCTTTGACGTCGACTTTACACATATTCCTTTATTTTCCTGAGAAACGAAATCTCATTATAACAACATTGTTGGCTGTCGATGCGATCACTAAAATATAGAATGCCCCATTTGCTAAATTGAATACGAAGCGGTTTCCTTTTTTACAATTAACGCAAAAGATAAATAGGATACTAAATTACTGAAATCAGAAATGTAAAACTTACGCAGGTCATACTATATTTACCACATTTTGGCTCTGCAGCAAACTCGGCGGAACTCCTCAAGCGGCGCAAGTACACAGTCTTCAATAGTGGCTACCTTTTTGCGCCGTTTGGGGTTAGGACTCTGGGACCGTGGGGAGAAAGAGCCCATGAACTCTTTAAAGAGATTTCCAAACTCCTGGTAGTGGTGACGCGTGACCGGAAGGCTGGATCATATCTGGCACAGCGGATCAGCATTGCCATACAACGTAGCAATGCTGCCAGCCTTCTGGACACGCTGCCCTCAGAAGGCGATTTGAGGCAATTTTTTTATTTATAATAATTTTTAACCTAGTTTGTAATATCTACTTTAAGATTTATTTTAAGTTGATATACCTACTCTGTTTATTAATCATTAGGGTCGTATTTCCTATTTAAAAAAAGTTTTATCTTTAAATAATAACAATATTTACTGGACATTCTAGTCTTCCAATATTTACCATTATTACCTAAAACAGAAATGGCCCGATTTACGACCCGCTGTTAACCCCTAAAGGCTCTCGTTTAACAAATTGAGCTATGGAAATATTTTTAGAAGTGACCCGACCGGTCTGAAATAGACTAAACTCGCTATTATCTCCTTAGGGCAGAAAAACCTCGGCGTGACAGATTAACCGGTCGGCCGGAAAATGTAAATGCTAAATTAGTTTCCGAGCCGATATCGATATTAATTACAATCTGTGTTTCCACTTTTGAAATGCTTGTTTATCTTATTATAAATTGGAAAATGCTCGTTTCCAATTTATGATAAGATTAATATGTAGGTACACATATTGCAACAATTAATCAAATAACGGTATGAATAGATAGGGAGTAAATTTTTCATTAATCAATTTAGTCCAACACCAGGTCATTATTGTAGTACATATAGAAAATAGACGGCAAAAGAGATAAACAAATAGTTTAATACACGTAAAATATTAAAGTAAAAGCGCCCCGGGCATGGTCACAACCAAAACGCCCAAATCGGTATCTTCGTAATTATTTTAAATCATCGGGTTTTTTAGTCAATGAATTATTTTATAACTTAATTGTAAGTAACATATCCAGAAATATGTATTGTAGGTAAGTACTATGTTACATTTGGCAGGTAAAATCTCTTAGATCTGGGTTCTCAAATCAAATTTATTAGAAAAAACTTAAATATAAGTTATTACCCGAGTGGAGCGGTGTTAAAAAAGAGATGGGCCTCTCCACGCCACCTGGCGCCTGCCGGGGCAATCAACATAGGCCCTTCTTTTATTAAAGGCGTGGTAATAAAATTGATGTCATAAATTAATAAATGGCGCACAATCATGGGGCGGCCATGATATCAGATTTTTGTTAATTTAGTTTCATGGTTCGAATGTTAATGTTCTAAGATTGCGCTTAAGCAGCGTGCCACATTTTTTTATTTTTCTTAATTTGGTCTCTGCATCTAGCACCATCTTCTCCATTATCAGTCATCTCCTTACGTGGATAAGACCAAAATTAACAATAGTGTACTTAATTATGAGAATAGGCATACGCTTAGTATTTAAACTTAGTGTTTTAACTTATGTACCTATATCCAGGCTAAAAACGTTAATTCGAGCACGATGACCTGAGCTTAATTAAGGAGGGATGTAAAACTTTAATTTTACTTAATATTTACAAGGGTTTAGGCAAGTTGCTCGAGCTCTTAGCGCGACTAATTTAATTTAAAACTGCACCAACAGCATCACAGCTTAGTTAAATGAATTGGAGGAGATTTTGAGCATTCAAATAACTAGTAAAGCCTTGATTAGTGCTAAAAACGCAATCCCAATCGAATATGTTTATAAGTGTGTAGCACACGATACACTTAAGAGCAATGAAAATGTATTAAACTTACTCATTTCCTCACCATTTTAATCGCATTTGTTCTGTTAGAATGTAACGTATTGTCTGTATTGCCTGAATGACCTCTTTAAGCGTAACCAAGTCACTCAGTCTTTCATTCAATGTTATACTTCTCATGTTGTTCGTCTCTTGTTATGTTGTTCTGTTTCTCTTCATTTAAATGTTTCCTGCTATACAAAGGTTGTCTGGAAGAGATCGCTTTAAAGCGATAAGACCGCCTGTTGTTACCATTATTTATTAAGCAATTTTTTTTGTAAGATGTTTCTCTCCTGTTGTGGTATATATTATTGTTATTATTATACTTCTACAGACACAGTCTCTTGTTTATTTTAACATAAATTAAAGACGTTCTTAAATGGACAGGGTTGCTTTAAAATATTTACTTGAATTGAATTTGTTAATTTTCACTTTAGATTCTTATTTCTTATATTACACAAAATAAATGCAACCCCTTTCTTTGTTCACAGGTAACATTACATTCACAGTTCACAAGAAACTACCTACTTTGTAAGCTTCACGTTTCATAAAAATTGCTGTTTTATGACTCCACTTCGCGGTGGCAAAATGCGAAAGCCATCAAATAATCAAAACTTTTTAGTCATTGCCATTATTAAAGATCATTAATTTTCTTATCAGATCGTACGAACTTATTGCATGACTTACATATAACTCTACCTTAGTGCGTATCTACGCTATAAAGAAGGAATTACGAGAAGCTACACCCCAGAAGGAAAAAGATGGCAAAATATTTGCAAAATTAAATTTGCTGCCTTTACACGAAAAGGGTACATTTAGGGTCTCATGATGACTAGCTACGTATGAAGGGCTCCAGCCAATATTTATTATTACTTCAATACTTATTATATTATTATTACAACTTCCAATTTTGGTTGTATGTTTAGATTCTATACCACTCACTAAATGATTCTCTTATGATGACCATGTTACCACATATATAACGTGGTTGTCACACTGCCGCCGCGTCTCGTTGCGAGACGCGGAGCTCGTTGCATGCAAGTACCCCAGTTTGTATATAAATTCCGCCGAAATTGGTATGCAGCGACGCACCTCCGTCCGGAGATGCGGAGCAGTGTGACGACCGCCTAAACGTCAAGGGTCAATGCGTATCGAACATGCTTATTACTTTAAAATATATATATATTACTAGCTGTTGCCCGCGACTTCGTCCGCGTAGAACTTGTTACCGTCTTAGAAAAATGATTGCTATTAAATTATTTTGGGTGAAACCTTAATTATCGCCGACCCAAACAAAGTTCTACCATCTTAAGGGATGATTTCCGACACAAAAACTATCCTATATCCTTCCAAGGGTGTCAAATTATCTGTATGGAAAAAATCATCTAAATCCGTTCAGGGGGTAAGCGTAAAAGGTAAAACAGTGCGATGAGTTCATTAGTCTAAATTGCTAAATTGAAAACTCCGTTATTACAAATAGGTATAAACATCTTAACAATCATCAACAGACGTTTTTGCTTAAACTCTATTTTTTCTATATTTGTTTTTGCTATAACTATATATTTTTTCACAATGTATTAAAGAAAGCTACAATACTGGAATGTTTTGCTTAAATCCGTCCAGTAGTCCGTCCTCATGTTATTCCGGGCTACCTGCATAGTTTTGAAAGCAAACTTATCTAATACTAAAAAACGTAGAACTTTCCATCTCCATCCGCCGTCCCCATTGAACGGTGTTAGAGAATAAATTATTTTGATTATACAAAATAAACTTTTTAAATTAACTAAATAATCAGCAGGTTAAATGAAACATTACCTTCTTTTCGGTTCCCAGAACCTCATCCAGAACATTGCAGTTCTAACCTAACCTAACCTAGATTTCTGGTAGCTGTTCGGTTCTGTATGGGTTGTAGTTCTAACTTAACCTAACCTTATTTTCTGCTAGCAGTCGGATTATGTATTTTGAATAATAAATGGCTTACCATATAGTATATGTATGACTTTAGAAAATACTTCCAACCCGTATTTCTTAGTGTTTCTTAAAATTCATCCTCTAAGGAGGCTTAGAGGATGAATTTTAAGAAACACTGTATTCAGTTTCCTAGTCTTTAACCGAAGTTACAGATCCCTTACTTTAAAAAGGCCTTGTTCCCCGTAGAATCATCCAATTCCTTTTAGCCCATTCGGGAGATGAATGTTTTTAACCCCCTTATGGAATCAATTTCAAACAGTCTAAAACACAAATTACAAATCTCTTACCTTAAAAATGTGTTGCTCTTCATACAAACTTTGAACCCCCTTTAACACTTATAGGGGATGAATGTCAAAAAACTCTAAAATCAGTTTTGTAGTCTGAAATCAGTTTAGTATTTACGTCTCTCGACGTACTGTCCGTGAACGTGTTAACATACAGGCTAAGATCGAAGTTACAAATCTCTTACTATAACATTTTCTTAGCCTCTATATAAACCTTGAATCTCATTTTAACCCCCCTAGGGGTAGAATTTTTCCAAAATGCGGAGAGAACTTTTTTTTATTCTGATAAGAAATCTTTATACAACGTTTTAGGTCTCCAGCTCAAAACAGATTGTTTCTCATCCAAACCTTGCACCCCTTTTAACCCCCTTAGGGATGGAATATTATAAAACAATGCAAGTACTTTTGTTGTATTTTAATAAGTAATCTTTCCACAAAGTTTCAAATGTCTAGCTCAAAAAAAGTGTTTCCCATACATACCTTGCACCCCTTTTTAACCCCCTTAGGAGTGGAATATTCTAAAACGCTGAAAGTACATTTTTGTATTCAAATAAGTACCTGTCTACAAAGTTTCAAGTCTCTACCTAAAAAAAAACTCCCCCATACAAACCTTGCACACTCTTTTGACCCCCTGAGGAATACAATTTTCCAAAACGTTGAACGTACTTTTTAGTTCTAATAAGTAATCTTCATACAAAATTTTAAGTCTCTAGCTAAAAAACAAAGTTCCCTCCACACAAACTTTGCACCCCTAATTAACCCCCTTAGGGGTTGATTTTTCCAAAACGCTTAAAGTTCTTTTTTGTATTTAAATAAGTAATCTGTCTACAAAGTTTCAAGTTTCTAGCTAAAAGGAAAAGGTTTCCCATACAATCATTGCACCCCTATTTAACCCCCTTAGGGGTGGAATTTTCTAAAACGCTGAAAGTTCTTTTTTTGTATATTAATAAGTAATCTTCCTACAAAGTTTCAAGTCTCTAGTTCATAAAATAATGTTTCCCCCATACAAACATTGCCCCCTATTTAACCCCCTTAGGGGTGGAATTTTCTAAAACGCTGAAAGTCCTTTTTTGTATATTAATAAGTAATCTTCCTACAAAGTTTCAAGTCTCTAGTTCATAAAATTATGGTTCCCCCATACAAACATTGTACCCCTATTTAACCCCCTTAGGGGTAGAATTTTCTAACACGCTGAAAGTACTTTTTTGTATCTTAATAAGTAATCTTCCTACAAAGTTTCAAGTCTCTAGTTCAAAAAATAATGTTTCTCCATACAAACTTTGCACCCCTATTTAACACACTTAGGGATGGAATTTCCAAAAATCCCGTCTTATCCCTTGCCTACGTTATATAAGGAAGCTCTGGTGTAAATTTCAAGTTTCTAGTCCTAGTAGTTTCGGCTGTGCGGTGATGAATCAGTCAGGAAGTCTTCTTTTATATATACACATATAAGATAAATCTCTGTTTCACTTAGGCGGTCGTCACACTGCTCCGCATCTCCGGACGGAGGTGCGTCGCAGCGCTGCATACAAATTTCGCCGGACGGAGGTGCGGTGCAGTGTGTCGTACCACACGGAATTTATATACAAACTGAGGTACTTGCATACAACGAGCTCCGCGTCTCGCAACGAGACGCGGCGGCAGTGTGACAACCACAGCGTTTCTCCGACGGAAAAATCCTAGATATGCCCTCATAGGCCAATGCGTATATTTTTTTTCTTATTAGAGTTATTTTACTTAAGGGTCCTTACGCCTACAGACGAGCGTATTTTGCAAAATGCTTGCTTTTTCATTCAAGATTACGACGTAACTATTAGTATTTATTCAAAAACTGATAACATACCTAAATAATCATTTCTTAAGCTAGGGGTTAACACAATTCAAATTTTCATTTTCTCTTTCTAAACCTAAAATAAATTAGTTTTCTTGGGAGTCTTTTTCAAACTTTGCAGTGAGAAGTGTCGTTTCGGTTCTCAATTTTGCAGTAAACAAGAATCATTTGGTACATGAATGAGTACAATTCACATCACCAAATCTTTTACGAGGGGCTGACATGATTGAAAATCAGAGTTTCAATGAAAATAATTGATAAAACACCTTCCGAGTTATTTTTTTTTTGTGAAAGCAGGATTACGTTATATTTTTTTACCGCAAATTGTATTTATATTTTAGCAAATTATAACTATATTAACATAAAATAACAATCAGAACTATATAGGACCTACGTTGCCGTAACTTTTATTTTTTTTAAAGACGTATCAATCACGCTGCACCGACGCCGCGCGCCGAAATTTTTAAGAGATGGTTTTTAAGCACGTTATCAGTTTTTCGTAATCTTGAATGAAAAAGGAAGCATTTTGCATAATACGCTTTCGCTTCTGCTTCTGTAAGCGTAAGGCCTCTTAACATTCTATTGTTATTGATGTTAAGAAAAGTATTATTAAGTACATACTTTTCAAAAACGGCTCATATGAGTAAATACTCACATGAGCCGTTTTTATTTTGAATACAATAAAATTTTGAATATAAACGTAAAATAGTAACATAATATGACTTATTCGAAAGAAGGGGACAAAGGTCGGTATGTTCCAGACTTCCAGTTGCATTCCCGTAGAAGGAATGGTATACTTTTTATTACAGAAATTATTTTTTAAGCGGGTGAAATTTTTCATGACTGCAATCAACGAATTCTGTGTGGACGGCTAAAATGAATGCTAGTATTGATATAAGAGTTCATAAATTAACAGACGTCTGTAGCCTGCATGTAGCATCACAATTTACCAACATGAGCTGTACTGGCTTTAACTACGTGGTTTCGTGTCAGTTTGCCGTTTGCGTCATTCACGCTATGCTCTGGCAAATATGACGTCATATACCCTGCATTAAACGAGGAATACTCGGTACTTGCTATGATTAGAATAGCTACTAAATAACAATACAGAAGTGTATCTTCAATTTTCTAATACAGTGCTACCTAAATATGAATTCCAATAGTTGATATAAAGATTTATTATTTAAACAAATTCTCTGAATTTTGAAGGCTATTTAGGTAGGTATATCTTTGTCTGTCCTGAATATCTGATAGTTTATCTACTCCTCTAGTTCTTGAAGCTGTGCTGGATCAATAACTGATATAAAAATATGATACCTATCGTAAATAATAGATCATTACCTACTAATTTTGTACCTACATCATGCCTAAACATACCATTGTTGATCTAATAAATATTCATATTGAAATCACGACAAACGTAGATTTCCAATAAGTTCAAGAAATTCCACGTAAAATTATTCCCCCCACTGCCGCCAGGGCGGAGAACAACGATTATTACAAACAAATCAAATTTCGTTGCAAATCGGAGAATCTGTCTTCCTTTATCTTATTAAACCGGGGAGTTTTTAAAATTTCATATTTCGTTTGAAGTGGAAGACATATCGACTGAGGCTTTGAAGAAATTTGGCCCTCTGCAGCCCATCGCGACACGATTCAGATCAAAGACAGTTTCTTGAATAAATTACATCATTATCCAGGTTTTCTGTTTTGGTTGATTTCTGCGCTAAATTATTAAATGCAGGGCGCGAAGTACCGACTCGTTTGAAGGCGACTTTCTTCAAGATGTTATTTGAAAAAAAAATTATTTTTCTTACCTGTGCGTTTAGTTTTATTCAACTCAATTGCCAGTTTCCTCGTAGGAAGTATCTTGCACAGCAATCACTGGTGTTGTATTCACATTAAATGGACTCTGATAGGTACAGTTAGTAACACAGACAGAGAGTGAGAAAGAGTGAACCTGACACTACGCTATAGACGGTTACTTTTTTAAATCCATGGCATCTTACCTTGTGATATTTGGCTTTAACTTTTGTCTTATGCTAAATTTTTATTTATTTATTTAAGGTTCACCTACAATTGTTGACATCGATACATTGAAGACGTACAAGCTAATGCATATAAGGAGTGGTGTCACAATTACTTACAGGTAAACACGGCATGCCAAACAAATATAAGTAAACAACTATAGAAATACCTAAACTTTAACTAATTTTCTAATTACTTATTACTAACTTAGTTATGTTTTAAGAAATATTTTCGGAGAGATGTTATAAATTTATTTAGTGCGTCCATAGTGCATATCCGCCTTGCCACAGCAACCATTAGCAATTTTACATAACCTGCATATTGGAGAGATGGTGCCTGACACTGATCTTCTAAGCGGGGCGCAGAGAGGGGTGATAGCATTACGGGGGAAACGAGATGGAGCACGAAAGTTCAACAATGTCAGTTTTACATAGTGTTAAAGTGAATTATATTAATAACTAGCTTCCGCCCGCGACTTCGTCCGCGCGGACCCGGGATAAAAACTATCCTATATTTTAATCCAGGCTATAAACTATCTTCGTGCAAAATTTCATTCAAATCGGTTCAGCCGTTTAAGCTTGATTGAGTAACAAACATCCAAACATCTAAACTTTCGCATTTATAATATTAGTAGGATTTTAGATTAAAACGGGGTAAAAGGGGTATTAATAAAATAGATACAAAATACATAAACAACAGGACTCTATTGCTAATATCTTAAAGGCGTGTACAGATTTGATGTCCTTATTAATTTTCCTTTAGAGGATAATTATGGGGATAAAAAGTATCCTATATTTTTCATCCAGGTTATAAACTATCTCCATGCCAAAATTCATCTCAATCCGTTCAGCCCTCTTTGTATGATTGACTAACAAACATCCAAACATCTAAACTTTCGCATTTATAATGTAAGGGCGGGTTGCACCAAACCGTTTATAATGTAAGGGCGGGTTGCACCAAACCGTCTGTAATCGTTAGCGGTGTTCGTTAAAATCTGAATGTATGAAAAGTTTGACAAGTTTGTATGGGATGACAGCTGCCGGCGCCTTATTTAATGTTGATGGGTCTGTAATTGGAAATTGGTGCAACCCGCTCTTAGTAGGATATTTACACCCCTGATTGTACTAAATTGGGAGAGTAAGTAGTGATGTGCCGTTCCCAGGAATATTGAAATTGTGTATTTTAGCTTTTTTATACATTTATTGATGTTACCACAAAACACTGTAACTTAAATAAATAAATAACTTTATTTTGCTACAACAGAAGTTAATTGTACAACGGAGTGTAGTTGAACCTAGTCACACAGTTATCTAGTTGTAATTTACATTATTGGTGCAGAATGAAGTCCTTTACTTCAAGTACTAATAATAAACTGTATCACGGTGAAGTAAGATACGTCAGCCAACATCAATAGGTATAACTGATATACTTATGTAATGTTTTTACATAATATGAGATATGTTATTTTGTGTCACTTCATTAGATTACATTTTAGGCTGTGGATCATAAGTTTAGACTGTATTTTATGGTAAGTTAGATAAATCAACAATGTAGGTAGGTAATTGAGATTATTAACCGACTTCAAAAAAAGGAGGAAGTTCTCAATTCGGTTGTATTTTTTTTTTTCAATGTTTGTTACCTCAGAACTCCTTCATTGATGAGCGGATTCATACAATTTTTTTTTTGTTTGTAAGTATATGCTTCCAGGTGGGTCCCATTTTTTTAAAAATTCAATTGGATGATGGGATCCATGAGGAATTGAGGGAACTCCTCAATTATATTAGGCACGCGTGTAGTGATTTTGGTATTTTCTATTATAACTCGTGTATTTACATCCGGAAATCATAAATTGGTGGAGTGGAATTGATGATGAAGACCACAGATGACTTATGGAATTCCTCAATTATGTACTTAAAAGTACAAAAGTATATCACAGATTCTGATAAGATTCCGTTGAAATAGCAACTAATGAAGTGCCAAGGGTGATCCTTGTGGAATTGACGGAAGTCCTCAAATATTATCGGGTCACATACAGCGATTGGGTTTTTTTCTATAATAATCAACGCATTTGCTCTCGGAAATCAGTTCATGAGGTAAATTGGAAAAGAAATGTTCTCGTGGCTTGGCGGAGTACTATATTGAAGTCGGTTAAAACTTTGTTTTTAAAGTAAATTATTTGAGTTGGCCGAACCGCATCAAAGCAGTCCATTCAAAAGCAACTCCACCGTCCGCGGCCTGAGATACTAATTCCGATGACAGCTCCATAACAAGTCGGCCACATTCAATAATCTCAACCATGACTATTGAGTTAGCTTATGCGTAAATAAGTAGTACTCGTATATATGCAAAAAAGACAGATGCATTTGAGCAAACTTAATATTCTACTTTCAAATATATTTACTAATTCTTATGTACTAGTAAGTATGTGTGTGTGAGTGAAATGTGCATTTGAGTGTGAGTGTGTGTGTGTCTGTTTATGTGAGTGCCATTTACTTCATCGGCTTTTCTGTCTCGTTGTAGCTAAGTGAATTCAAAAAGATATCCAATACCAGTCTATATTCATATAAACTTAAGTCACGCAATTTGATGTATTTACTTAAACGATTATATAGTTTAGGCCCGAGATTTTTTTGGAATCTACGGGAAAACGCTGACTTGGATGTGGGGATAGAATAAACAAAGTCAAGTCGGCGGCGTGTTGGAGAATAGTCAGGCTGCTTTTGATGCTGGGATAATATTAAGCTCTTTATAAACAATTGCCGTATTGTAAGCACTGAGCTATCTTTATATAGCGTCTGAGTCGGATATATAAAATGTTTAAATGACATTACTTTAAGAACTGCGCGCTGGGCACGCTCAAGTGTTAGTAATGCAGTTTTTGCAGCACCTCCCCGTGCTGTGATGCAGTAAGATGCAATGGACTAACAGAGTGCATAGTATATTTTAGTTAACAACTTACTGTCGACATGTCTGAGGTTCTTAAATATATAAATAAGTTTCCGTACTCTACCAGTTACATTTGCAAGGTGAGTATTCCAGTTAAGGTTTTTATCCAGCTCTACACCTAAATATCTGATCGAATCAGTACTTTCAATCGAGGGACACGTACAGTCCTGAGAACAAGAATGGACTTTAATCGATACAGTACCAGGAAGAGGCTGAGTATTGTTACGCATAGTAAACGTAATAATAATCTGACCACTCGGTAACTAGGTTAAAACCGTCTTGGGCTGTTTTTTCTAAGCTGTCCCATGTGCTATCCTGGAAGATTAAGACCATATCATCAGCAAACGTTATGACCTGGCTATTCATTAGTGTAAGTCGACAAAGGTTGTTTATGTAAATAAGAAAAAGAGTAGGTACAAGCACACTTCCTTGCGGCACCCCGTAAAATACATTTTCTTCAGTGTAAAATACATTTTGTTCATATCTTGCTATCAAGGATTCCATGATAACTTGGGCCCTTGATTTTTTTACCAAGACATTAACCAGTGCAATTTATCCGCAGTTTCCCCGTTATTGGGAATATTCCCCCAGCCGAAAAAAACAATTTTACAAAAGTACTTCTGCAAGTAACAAAAAACGATACAAAGTTAATAAAAAAAACACAATAAAATATGTACGAATACAAAATATTATATTAAATGGTAATTGAGATAAAAAGTCAGGATTAGTACAGTAATGCAGTTTTTGGCGAATGGCACTTTATTTGTCGGGGCACTATTCATTTTAATTACTACTTTAATTTTCCTAATTTGTATTTCAATATTCCCCTGTTTGGGGAATATTCCCGAGAACAAGGAAATATTCCCGGGAAATTACCATACGAAAATTACCATTCCCGTTCCCGGGAATATTCCCCGGCACATCACTAAGAGTAAGTAAAGTCACTTAGCGTCGTCGTTTATGCCAATATAATTAAGATTTAATTCGATTCTCACATGGAAAGGTATATAGTTGACGCTTAAAAGCCGTGAAAATATCTGCTCATGTTATGACTGCATAACGAAGGTTTTTTAGTATATTCCATGTCACGAAGAATTTTGAGAAGAAGCTATAATTATGTTTATTATAATATAATATTCAAGTATGCATACATGCATGATGAAAATAGTGACGACTGTGGGCGTTCCAAAGAGCTGTCATAAAAGGTATTTTTCTACACTATTTTTCATCGGTTTTAAATCTAACATAAATTATAACTACATAAAAGTTTTCAGTGACTGAAATATTCATTCAAATTGTCATAAGAAATCCATAAACATTCAAAAAGCCTCGAACTAAAGAAAGGAACGAAATTTACTAAAATACAGTGTAAAGGAGTGTTCTTTGATTGCGCAAAATATCATAAGTAATAGTGCCTCGAAATCCGGGCCACACAGAACTGTAAATACAGCAATTTGTGCAAGTAAATGGGAAATAGTGCAACGGCGTATGCAAGTACGGAACTTCCCAGTTCATTAGGTTAGTTCGAGTCGTAGTCTTACACGTTATATTTTAAGCTACCAATATTAACAACTGTTTGATGACACCTACATTATGTTCAATTGATTTCAAATGTCCCAATTTTCACACATTATTTTTATTAAACGGGACTTAGCCCATCGCATGCGGATGGCAAAGTAGTCCAATCAAATGATTTTTAGATGAAAAAGGTTTAAATATTTGCCACGGATCCGTAAATAAGCATACGAGGAGTTAATTGCGTATACCACTTTGAGGCCTACATTTCGGATGTGTCACAACATCCTTGGTCACGGGACGACTCTATAGACGATGATTTTTAATCCGTGATCAGGAGTCGAAAAATATTTCTAAATAGCCATAACGGATTTCAATGGATGAGGTCTCATGCAATTAAATCACTGTTTAGTTAATTAAATTTAATGATAATGTTTACACTAATATCCACTGAATGTTTAGTCACCCAACATTTCTTTAAGTTAGTAGATACGTCAAACACACATACGTAAAATTTTCGCTATCTACCGTTAGGGTGATTTTGAATTATAAAGTGATTCCTTATTCAGTTTTATTCAAAAAAAAGGACGTCTGTTCCAGGTAACTTCGAGTTAATCGTGTTTGGTATACACGATTAAGTCCCATTTAGTAAAAATAATACCTACATGTTATCTCTAAAATTAAAAAGTGACGTTTAGAGCGCGGACATCTCAACCGGCTCGTTACTGTTGCCGCGCGTCAAACGTGCGTCACGTCACGAGTGTCACGTCAAAGGTAATGAGGTCGTTTAATTCAGGCGCCGGCGCCGTGGGTGCGTGATTACTTGTGGTCGTCGACTGATATTCTATTCATGTTTCACTCGTTATTCGGGTTACCTGTTTTCATAAAAGGTTGACATGTGACTTTTTTAATGTTTGTTAAATAGTGTGAGAACACCTCTTTGAATTAGTACTCCTGTATCGTCTGGATACCCGTGTAAAGCCCGAGCAGGAAAATAAAAAACCTGGTCTGGGGGTGCTAAATTAGCAATAATACACTAATTAATTTCCACTCTGTCATGTTGACAAGGTCGGTGATGTTGTTTAGAGGAATAGAGTCTAATCCTTCAGACTTTCTCTCCGGCAAATACTTCGTCATATTGTAAATCACTTTTCTTAAGTCGCATTTAATAGTTTTCGGCATTTTAACGCAATACAACACGTACCAACGACAACTCACTTTGACAGCAATTGACAGATGGCATGGATGACGTTTTCAGTTACTGTAGCCAGTTGAGGAAATTAGTTCCAATAGTTTTCCGCAATATGGCGAAGTTTTTTATTTTCCTGGTCGGGATTTAGTTGAAGCAATGACGCAAAGTTTCAGTGTCCGAGAGGCAACCGGATGGCTCGCGGTATTTGAGCTCCCGAAGCGTTGTGGACCCGCCCTGTGCAACTCGAACTAAACCAAAATTGACTGGGGCGGAAATTGGAGTGGGGATGAAAAAAAAAATGTCGCCAGGTATTCGATTGAAACAGCATTTACGTACGCATACAAGAGCGAACACACTGTCTGGCAACAGCAGTTTCAATCGGCTGCATCGCGACAAAAAATATATTTTTCATACAATTTTATTATTTCCGCCCCAGTCCAAGTTGGCTCAGTTCGGGTTGCACGGGGCGGATCCGCAACACACCGGGAGCTCAAATACCGCGAACCATGCGGTTGCCTCTTGGACGCAGCAACTATGCGTCATTGCTCTGAATAGTGGAGTTGGATAAACATTGTGTACAGACTTCTTGTGTCTTAATTCGGAATGTAAATTGATCAACTCTTCGGAACCAGACTATATACTTATATAATGTTTTTCCATCGGGCAAACATGGAAATACGACTAAATCCGAAGAATTAATCAATTTACATTCCGAATTTCAATCTGACATTCAGAACGTAAATTGATCTTCTACCAAGAAGTTTAACTTTGTCCAATGGAAAATCATTTTTCACTATCTGGAGGTATGTATCCTATTTATGCCAAATTGGCTTACAGCTACATTGAAGCAGCATCGCTATTCATGCACATGAGAACGTACAAAATCTCAACACAATATACACATTTACTGTTCCGTGTATTCGTTTACGTTTCACGATGTACGCACGTGCGGAACGCGCAATCGTGCGCGTACGACAAGAAAAGACCTACGTCAAGTTAATGAGACCGTCGGTCTCAGGCTCAGGCCAAGGCGGTGCAAGTAATTCCTTGCGGTAGACTGATTAAATTGTAACAAAATAATTCGACTTATGGATCGTGTTTCAAATTAGTTATTTAGGTATTTTTTTCCGGTTCCGTGCTGTAACTATGTGTAACCGTAGACGAAAACGAGTCGCCAATAAGTAACCCCTTAGGCCGCTTTTACGCTAATGTGTAACGTTGCACACGCTTCTCAGAATATATGGAAATCCTTGGCGTTTGATAAGCCCACGCGACAAACTCTTACTGAAAAGAGTAAAGAACTTCAATAATTCACTACCTACCTATATTACTAGGAGACTCAGCTTTGCTCGGCGTTGTTAACTTTTTTCTGGAGTAAACAAGTTTACCCAGAAATGAGACCTAGCTGGATCGATTTTTCACCACACAAATGAATAAACATTAAAAAAATATAGATGTTGCTCAATATTAATCGTAATATAGAGTAGGGTAGGGGTTGATACGTGTGGTAGCATAGACAACAGAAATGAAGAGTAATTATTATAGAAGAGAAGAATTTGTTATTTTAAAGCCCCTGTTACAAAGGCAGCCTGTCGATAAACATTTCCCAACACACCAAGTTCTTATATAATGTAGCGGCCAGTTAGCTGACACACTTTGAAGTTGCAGGTGATCTGGTTATCAGCAGCACGGTAAACAGCAGTTGCAGTTAGAATATAGTATATTGTAAGTAACGTAACGTACAGTTAATATGTTGACTCTCGTTCTCAAGAATCTAAGATGTGTCTAGTCTTATGCCCTGCCTGTATGGTCGTCTTATACACATAAATTGCTGATTATTCTGTTTCCCCCGATAGAGTTACTGTTCGGCAAGGCGTGAATACTCGTACGTGCGACTCTGATATGGATTATACTGACGTCCGATATGTAGGTACGTGCAACTAACCAAATGCCTAAAATCACATTACAGTGATGAGACTGTACATATAATATAATAACCGTTAAATAGACTGTCGCTCGAACTTTAATCAGCTGTTCCCCGAGGCTACGCTTCCAGGCAATTTCCGCGTGCACTGGATTCGATATCTTGCATCTTGCTTGACACATCAAACTATTTCATATCCGTCATGGCCTGGGCACCGATTTTCCTTTGAATATCTCCCTTTCACACATAGCTGCAGTGTGTGAACACAGGTGCACTTCGCGTTTAGGTGCAAAATTTTAGAAATTCGGCAAAGTCTTTAATCATGCCTATTTTAACTACTGACGAACAAGGTTAATGGTAACATAGTGGCTGAAATATGCGGTGTCGTGAGTTCCAATCCCGGCTCGTTGGATGAGTTTTACGTAAGTAATATCATTTGATATTTACCAATAGCTTTTGCGATGTTTCCCTTCACCGAAAAGCCACTGTTATATATATATCAAATGATATTTTGTACATATTTTTTTGAAAAGACCTAGTGGTACATATAGATACGAGCTCGGGTTCGAACCCACGACGTCCAGATTGAAAGTCGAAAATGCCTTTCCGCTTGGCCACAGCGATTAAATTTCCCCGCAACACACTTATTTGCGTCTTACTTCATTTTCAATTGGCAGGTCAAGTATGAAGAGGACGCATTGGAAATGTTTGACAGTAATTACAAAACGATTGAAAATATAAGTTGGTGTCCCGATAATTCATGATATAAACATGTTTTGTTAATTTTCAATACATGATTAGGTGACTTTTGTAACAGAAAAAATATCAAACATACCTATTTTTAAAAAGAGATTCACACCTTATGGGCAAACGGGACCGATTTAACTTTCTCCATAGATAAGTCTATACATACTTACTCTTTAAAATTGTAGATGAATTTCTCGAATTATCGTTTCTAACTAAATTAAAGAACTAAAACAATTTTGTCGTTTACGTCCTTTAGTTATAATTATAACCTAGCGCGCAATTCGTCGCCATTAGTAAAAATCACGTATTTAAAACCATTACTCAATAACCTATCACTACATAGTATAAAACAAAGTCGCTTCCGGCTGTCTGTCCATATGTATGCTTAGATCTTTAAAACTACGCAACGGGTTTTGATGCGTTTTTTTTTTAAATAGAGTGATTCAAGAGGAAGGTTTATATGTATAACTAGCTTCCGCCCGCGACTTCGTCTGCGTGGATTCGGGATAGACTTTCTTATATTTTAATCCAGGCTATAAACTATCTTCGTGCAAAATTTCATTCAAATCGGTTCAGCCGTTTAAGCGTGATTAAGTAACAAACATCCAAACATCTAAACTTTCGCATCTATAATATTAGTAGGATATGGTACCCGTGCGAAGCCGGGGCGGGTCGCTAGTAATAGTAGAAGCTAATGGATAAACAAGGTTCACATAATGCCTTGGAGGTTATCTGTGCATATTACTTAGCTTAAGACATACATCACGAACGGTTGCATTGCGCAAATGTATTTCCATAAAAAAAATATGATCGTCATAAATTTGGGAGGTCGAGCTGGATGGAACGTCCCGCGGTGTTGTGCGTACCTAAACGCTATGGAAATGTTTTTACTGTCTTCGAGGTCAAGTGTACTACTGTGGCTGGGCTAGCTGATTTGCAGAAAATATGACACATATTACCGCCCGTCATAGTGATGACTGTCGTGATGGCTGCATCTACATGTACTTATTTACATGTACATATATATTATATCCTCGCCGTTTTAACTTTCATGGTCAAATTATCTTATACGACACTCGAGTTCAAATTACTTTTGGTATAATAAATAAAAATATTTGACTTTAATTTGGTTAACTGAATTTATATCTCTTGAACCTTTGCTTTGCTTTTTACTTTTGAACCAGCTGTGATTCGGACTGGTCCTGTTTAATTAATTAATAAGATGACCAAGTCTGTTGCGGATTGCTCTATTGCTGTACGTTTGTTCCCATGTGATGATGCGTGTTACTGAGTCATAATACCCACCTGGCAAAGGCTAAGTTAAAGTTTTTTTGTTGATTTGGTTCCTTTCCCTCTTCTGTTCTAAATAAATAATCTTTTAAATTTGTATCTAGTTAGTTGATAAAGTAGAAAGTGTCAACTGTTTTTGAATGATAATATTAACGTTTCACGCGTTACTAAAAAAGGTACAAACGTAAATCTATTAGAGGTGCGAACCTCTAATATATGAATGATGAAGTCGAAGAAAGAGAAAAGCATTAACATACCTACCTACTCTAAGACGAAAAGCCATGTCACAAACGTGTTACAATTATCTCATCGAATTAGGAATATTACATTTTTTTTCATAATTCCAACATTCCCGATACTTACTTATTCATAACTATTCAAGCTTCGATGATTGTTCGATGATTGCGATTCTGGCTGAACGACGTGTTAAAAGTTAAAAGGAGATAATATGTCAGTTTCAGGTTGTCTCGTATGAATTTGGATGCAAATGCTTTACAAAAAAGGTAGGTAGGTAGCAATTTTTGGCGTTTATGTTCGTTTACCTCGAGGTGAGAGGTCAATTCCACATGTCAACGAGCCAGACCAGTTTTTGACATGGTATAATATTTTTGATAGTACACACGTTTTATGACTCAAATCCTTCTCAGCCATACTGATTCTCCTCGTTCTCAGCAATGGCAAGTGATTTCGATGTTTTTTTTGACATTCCAAACTTCATCAGTTACTTTTATTACTCAAATTGGATGAGCGGAAAACGAGAGGAAAAAGAAAATGATTAGGAGGTGAACGAGTGCATTTTAACGTGTCGTACCTACAGTTACCGCTCATCCATCAAGAGTAGTAAGTACTTACAGATCAGTCGGTCGGCCCAGGCACCGCTGAAAAGACAGCGAGGAGACGGGCCTAAGTCAGCTTCAAGCTGACAATTGACTGGCAGTGACGTACGCTTGGGATAATTGTTGTGCCCTGGTATCCCTGTATGGGATCACTGAGCCATAATAGTTAGTTCGTACGGTTGTTCATACGTTCCGTTTTTAGGGTTCCGTAGTCGACTAGGAACCCTTATAGTTTCGCTTTGTCTGTCCGTCCGTCCGCGGATAATCTCAGTAACCGTTAGCACTAGAAAGCTGAAATTTGGTACTAATATGTATATCAATTATGCCGACAGTGGTAAAATAAAAAGTGAAACATTGTGTTTTATTAGGATACCTCCCCTATACGTAACGTGGGGTGTTTTTTTTTCATTTCAATCCTATCGTGTGATATATTGTTGGATAGATATTTAAAAATGAATAGGGGTTTGCTAAAAACATTTTTTGATAATGTTAATATTTTCGGAGATAATCGCTCCAGAAGTAAAAAAAAATGTGTCCCCCCCCCTCTAACTTTTGAACCATAAGTTTTAAAAATATAAAAAAAATCTTTAAAGTAGAACTTAATAAAAAGTTTCTAGAAAAAATATTTTGAACTTGATAGGTTGAATAGTTTTTGAAAAAAATTACAAAATAATTTCTGAACTAAGTTTGTAATTTAACCGTACAAGCAGATGTTTATTGAACCTGTAATTTCTACAAAATGACAATGAAATGTGCTTTCAAATAAAGTAAAAAAGCGGTGAAAATCAGTTCACGCATTAAAGAATGATCCCATAAAAATCATCTTCCATACTTTAAGCTCGCGCGCAATAGTTACTTAATTTGCCGATAGATGTTGCTGTACGCGGAACGATCACATTGTGTACAATCAATCCCATCCCATCCCATCGCCATGTATGGCGCTGTTAAGATTTTTCCTGATTTAATGGGGTCGGAGCAGGTGCGCCCATACATTAGGTCGAAAATTTGTCGTGCTCGAATTGTCTTTGGTCGTTCGTTGTCTAATAATAAAATTGTTCGCCAAGTATTGCTTGTATTTTGTCTGTCTATAATACATGGTCGATTTGATTTGGGAATTTGAACTCTCTTGCTCATACATTCGGTTCACGGAACGGGCTACGGAACCCTACACTGAGCGTGGCCCGACACGCTCTTGGCCGGTTTTTAAGAATAAGAATAAGAATAAGAATTTATTTATTTAGCACAAAAAACACGGAAAAAAGAAATGCAATCAAAAGTTAACCTTATATTACGGTGCTAAACGGGAGCCTCACTCAGCATGTTGTCACGGGGCCGTGACGCTGGTTTACAGTGAGAGCCCCAAACATAAATAAAACTAGGACTAAACTAAACAAACAATTTTATAATTTTTGGGCACTGTATGCCTAAAAATTACAAAAGTGAACTTAAAACTAGCGGGTAACATTAGAATTTATTTGCATGCAACACTGAAATATGTAATTTACTATGTACGTAATAAAAAACATCAAATAAAAAAGTGGTAATAACTAAGCGTAAAACTACTATTACAATGAACATAATCTTATACAAATAAAATAATAATAATAGCTATGTGTTATGCAGCAATAAGATAAGTAAGCAGCATACTGCAACAGTCGGACTGTACTTGTGTAAGCAGTAAAAGTAAGTACCTATCTACCCACAGATTCATTTCTTATTTTACTTTATTTTATTTTATAAATAACAAGTAATTAACGACCAATTTGTACATTAAAAAGATGTATCCGGAGTTTCAATTTAAAGCTATGAAGGGACTTTAAGGCACGGAGAGGAGGAGGAATGATGTTCCAGCACTTGGTTGCTGCGTAGCGGAAGCTGCCTCGAAATGCTGCCGTGTGCGGCCTTGGACAAACAAGCTGAAGGAATCTCGTTGACCTGACTCCCGAGGACCTAGAGTTACGAAACCACGTGAACTTATTGTAAAGGTATGAGGGAACCTGTTTATTAACTATGCCAAACATCAGTGTGGCTAAGTGTAGTTTTTGACGTATGGACATTCTCAAGATACGATTTTGATTCAGGAATGGCGTAACGTGCGTGCGCGGCGGGATATGGAAACAGAAACGCGCACTCGCTGGATTAGTCTCTGCGTTCGCGACAACAGACGCGGCGCGTACACAATGTCACCATAATTTAATTTTGATAGGACAAGTGTATCGCAAAGCTGTATCCTAAGTTCGACATTAAGAAAGTCGCGAATTTTGTACAGTACTTTAAGCCTAAAAAAACAGTTAAGCACAGTATCAAGCAGGTGTTGTTCAAAGTGTTGTTTTTGATATTCAATCTCAAGCCGTTGTAGGACTGTCTGTTATGAATTTAGATAAAGTACATATACCTAACCACGGCATGCACCACAAAATCACAATACGCGTCACTGTTAATATATTTTTAATCTTAAGCCAGGGTTATGTTAGAGCCACGCCGCGTGTCGCAACGCAATCGGTTACCTACATTTTGTATGAACGTGGTTACATTAGCTCAGTCCCACGTGTCGCCACGTTCAATACAAAGTACGCGTTGCGACACGCGGCGTGGCTCTAATATAACCCCGCCTTTAGAAAACTATCAGGTTGTTTAGATATTTTGACATTGACATAACAATGACTTGTGACAATTCTTTCTCGTCCGATTAGTTTTATTCCAAAAAGGTTATAATTTATAATGTAAAATTTTAGGTGTCCATAATTTGAAGTTTGTATTTTAGGTATGGAATAACTTAAAGCAGTTTCTCAAATGCACCTGATTAATGAACTCAAGCAGGTTGCTCTTCTTAGGTAGGTTGAAGAAATGTTTCCTAAACAGAGAAATGTCTCATAAATAGAAAATAATATGGAAAACTAACGAAAACAAACATTGTGAACCTACTAAAAATATTACATCGAACAGAACAGAATAATTTAGTAAAGCAATTAGTGACACGTTTTATAAGCTTTTAGTGTACCTAGGTGTCTAGGCACTCTAGATTATCTTCCTACAGTGTAGTTAATGAACTTATTGCATGTACAATATTTCAAACCAAAATTACACAACCAATACCTAAAATAGTTATTTCTTTTTTATCTATACACAAAGTCGACGATAAACTAACAAAATTACATACTACTAATAGTACCTATTCATAATATATTACTCGGCTCCAATCATATTGACTAGATTTCTTTCCTCTTTCCTTCCTATACGTAGTAGCTTCAATCCACACAAAAGCCATTTCAATCACCAATACCAATCAATATCGAACAATAAATGTAAAACCTTATTCACGAAAATTCATTCAAGTTCTGTAACTACCCGTAAATCGATCAGGTATTCCAAATTGGACCTTGTTAGTATACGTTTAAAGTTTAGATTAGCGTAGTTTCAAAGGTATTTCAGAGGTTATAGAAGCAACATTTTCGAACACGTGGGCGCGACAGCAATGCGACATGCCATGACGTCATCAAGGGGAGGAGCGCCTATAGGGTTGTTTAGCTGTTGCGTTAGTTCATGCAACTAATGTTACTGTTACATGTGGAGGGAAAGGTCGAGACGATATACATTCTGACCGATTTCGATGCACATTCTGACCAAATTGGCAATGTTGTTCGATTGCTTATAAATAAAAGTAAAGTTCACTCTGGTTCTGGAAATTTATTTCAATCGAGTAAGAAAATTTTGGAAAAGAGATTCCAAATGACCAAATTTCATTTTCAGTTCTCGTCAACTGGGCACTTTATTATGAAGGTGGGAAAATTGTTATTTTTGAAATTAAAACGCAGGTGTTTCCGTACACTAGTGAAATCCCCAGAGCAGCATTAAAAATACCTTTTACTTTCTATTTCTTACGCTGTTGCCAATTTGGCCAAAACGGTGGGTTTTACCAGGCTCTTGCCAATTTGCATACGGGTCCAAATAGGCAGTGAAACAAATGACGTGACATTTAATTGTTCATTTGTCACCCTCGCGTGTTGCAGCTGATGAAATTCACCCCCTCCCTTTCGCAGCGTCACTTCCTAGTTGCATTGTTTTCAATTGTGAACTTTATTTCCAAAAGCAAAGGTTACGTTTTCAATTATATGAAAATACCGTTTAAGCGCATGTTAAGTGAGGCGGCTGACAAAATCGTACACTGGCGAGATTTTGAGGTAATCGAGGATTATGACGCTACGCGGTGTAGGTACGTTTTTATTGGCGCTTTTGCTCGTTTTTCCTTTTATGTTCAGTCTGCTTTCCGTGTTTCTAACTGCACCATTAACTGTTATAAGTTATAACTTAATAATCTTTTATTGTAAAAACATTGTTTCCAAATTTTATGATATGAATAATTAATTTTTTTCATGGATTTTCTTGGAACGTTATGGTCCATCTAACCAAGGCAAAATAAGACAAAATTCCTGAATTTTCAAAATCTAACCCGAAGTTCATACTATTTCCGTCCCGCTTCACTTTTTAAAACAAATCTTAGTAACGAATGGACTGAATCAACATACTTACTCCATTTATTCTGAACATCTTGCCTAGATGTTTTATTTTAAATATCACGGCCGTGGCACAGCCTAGCATACACCGTAGCCTACACAACAAATAAAACTCAATACACACTAATACAAATAATAAACCAATCACAATAGAGCAAATATTTTGCGATGACCTCCATACCTCGCTATTCAATATTTACTTAAAAGGTCATAAAACATTCTTTATTATGCCGCAAAAGGGCAAGGATTTGTGTGAACGGTATTTTTACTATACCAAATGACCGCAACCATTGCGTCTGCTGAAGATTGATAATACGAGTGAATTGCTATTGTTAAACCAATATGGGCTTAACGCTGTTAAGATTAAGGTTGAATATACGATAATATGAACTGACCTAATGGAAATGACGATAAGATTCGGCAAGTTATAAAATATGGTCGCCATGACAGTATTTTATTGTTTAGGAGATTTTCTTCTGCTCCAAATATTTGCGAGTTATGAGAATACGCGAGATATAAATCGATTTGGACTCATGAAATGGATATCTAGACCTCAATTCAACACACAAAAGTATATGGTGCTTCGAATCCTAACTTTATCTCGCTTATGTGAATCTTTCGAGGTTGCTAGAAAGCTAGGACATCTTTACTCAATAAAATCGGTCGCAGTGTCATATCGCTTCAGCTTTGCTGAGCACTAAATCAATTCCTGGGGTGTCCCTTGTTTTGTCGACAAACTTTTCATCGAATTTTATTTCATCGAAAACGTTTCGAGTAACATTTAGTTCACGAATGATTGTTTGGTGTAATTTTATTTCATGACCAGATCATTCCAATTTTTATTATTTCATAGAATAACTGTTCAAGGAATATTATTTGGCAAATGATTTATTTTGAATGAATTTTAAATGGCAGAATAACAAAACAACGAATTTCATTTGTTTGAAATTTTATTACAACATAACAAAAACAAACAACAACCGATGACAGGGTTTAACTAGATCTGAGGCAGATAAAGGGGCTCGGGGGGCGGCGACCGACACTCTGGCGGTTAGGTTATAGTAGTAGTAGTAGTATATAGGATAACTGTGTATGCCAACTATTTTAATTTTAAATATAATCCTTGTAATCATTTGTATGTTAATTAAACATACTTGAAACAATAAGTCACAAATCGTTTTCCATGACATAATTCAACTATTTAATGAATGATCCGACAAGTAATAATACACGATTTAAGATTACTTGTAATGACCATTCCACGAACTGAATTGTCGACGAAATGAAAATACATAAAACGTTGACTTTGAAGTGAAATTCGACGAAGTGAGTGTCGACGATTTGATGATAAACCATTCGGGCTATCAACTATTATCAAGTCGTATTGTCTGGAGAATACACATAGTACATCAGTGGCGTGACGTCATGCGGGGTAACGGAGCGGTGCACGAGAAAAAACCCGCCAATAGGAAGAAATGCGTGATCGAGGCTCGCAAAGTTATTGGTGGCACCTAAAAATACCTACATGCGTAATAATACACGATTTAAGATTACTTGTAATGACCATTCCACGAACTGAATTGTCGACGAAATGAAAATACATAAAACGTTGACTTTGAAGTGAAATTCGACGAAGTGAGTGTCGACAATTTGATGATAACATAGTACATCAGTGGCGTGACGTCATGCGGGGTAACGGAGCGGTGCACGAGAAAAAACCCGCCAATAGGAAGAAATGCGTGATCGAGGCTCGCAAAGTTATTGGTGGCACCTAAAAATACCTACATGCGTAATAATACACGATTTAAGATTACTTGTAATGACCATTCCACGAACTGAATTGTCGACGAAATGAAAATACATAAAACGTTGACTTTGAAGTGAAATTCGACGAAGTGAGTGTCGACAATTTGATGATAAACCATTCAACTATTATCAAGTCGTATTGTCTGGAGAATACACATAGTACATCAGTGGCGTGACGTCATGCGGGGTAACGGAGCGGTGCACGAGAAAAAACCCGCCAATAGGAAGAAATGCGTGATCGAGGCTCGCAAAGTTATTGGTGGCACCTAAAAATACCTACATGCGCAAGCGTTTCCCACGTAGGCACAAGTACAGACCCGTGTGCAATTAATATAAATCAATAGGAAGGAGGTACTCCATAAATGTGTGTACTATGTACAACATATCGAATATTGCTTTCGTTTTAAGGTTACGAAGCAATGGCTGCCGAAAAATCGATAGGTACTCCAGTGGAAAGTTTTAGTGTAGTATTAATATTCTTAATACGAAAGTATACGAAAATAAACGTGCAAATTTCAGTAAAGATTTTTCAACAATGTTTAATGTAGAAACGTTAGAAATACAAATAACTATGGTTCTCTATAGTTTAATATTTCGTAGCACATCGCCATCTGTTCGATTTAATAGACTTTACGTACTTATAGGCCTTCAGCATATTGAAGACTATCACGTGTCCTAAGGTGTTCTGATATCCTAGTAACTGCAGACATTTCATTGCTTGCGTCAGCTGATCAGAAACAAAACCAATTGTGAATCGAATGGTGAACAAGGCTAAATCTCTGATGGATACTCACCCTAACGCCTCCAGGCTACGTCAAAAGATATGTTTGTACTTTTGCATCTTATGTCTACGTAATCTGTCGGAAAATTGAGGTCGACTTTTAAAATCATTGCTTTCCTTTTAGTCATGTAAAAATAAACAGATTAACCCGTGCACATTTTAAAATTACATTAAACCTCTAACGCGACATTTGAAACAAAACAATTAAACAATCCGTAGAGGTATATTCACACAAATTGCTAAAATAACGTTTGCGAGGGTGTTTTTGAGGGTAGAAAATGAGATATGTCCTTATTAAGGGAGGGTAGACTCGTTTGAAATAATTTAATTCCGTCCCTGAAATGAACCCACACTCGTGTGGGGTAGTGTTTCGGTACCAGTAATAAAATAGAGGTATTTCCTCGTGTTACTGACAGACAAGGTGTTCATACTTAAAAACGTAAGTTTGAAAAATCTGTAGGTTTAGTAGCTTTTAAAGGGTTCTTGACCAATAGCAATGTTCAATGATGATTCCATATCGTATAAGTATCGCGGTGAATCTTGATCACTGCGTCTGTTGAGAGACGTCAGATGTCATTCTCAGTACAATTTTACGTTTTTAGGTTATAAATTGAAGTCATAGGTTGTTAATTGTGCTATAGTACAGTGGTCAGATCTTCAGATCTCATTAAAAATGTCCAGTTCATTCTTCAACGGTGTACCACATATTTAGAAAACTCTCAATAGGTAAATCGTGCTATAAAGTTGACCCTGACGATGTCTATGATAAAATATATTTTTTTACCACTCTATTCGGCATAAGTACTTAAGTACACGACGTTGTCTGAGTAACATCTAATTTTATCTAACCGCAAGAAGGCAATCTCTCTGATACTCGTAACAGTTTGATTATTAGAACTCCGTCGCATCTTGAAGTCACTCAAAACTACATACTCTACGATATAGTTATTCGCTTCAAAACCAATCGGAAACAAAGAACTGTGCCAATTCTCATATCTGTCAGAACTCCAGCGCCCAGGTATCCAGTGTAAGTTCTGGAGGAGTTCCGCGGAGAACCGTTTTAATTATAAGTCCCATTTAAGTTAGACACAAAACTTGCAAGTAGCATATTGCTGGAATACTGGCTGAATTGCTTACCTAATAGACATACCCATTCCCAGAAAACCAATCAACATATTTATTTAGTCCTATGTTCTCATGATCAGATATTACGTCTGATTGAAATCAATAACAGGGGAATGGAAACCTATATATTGCGTTACATTACATACCTATACACACAGTATTGGTGTAGGTACACAATACCTACCAATAGTCTTATTAGTCAAGAAAGTGAAATGGGTTTTTCTATAGGTAAACTGTATTAAAGTTTATTCCTTTCCTCTAAAAATCTGTACTAAAAAACAAATGTAACTATGCCTACACTAAAAGGCCAGAAACTATGGTAAAAACTGAACCCGAGGATGTAAGGATGGACGTAATGATACAACTGATTAGTATGCGATTAAGATCGATGCGAGAAAGAGAGGCGCAGCACACACAACTCCAGAAAAAAAAAAAAAAACTAGTATTTAATCCTTACAAAACAATAAACAACATATGTTTATTTAAACAGTTTCATTCGGTAAAATGCAAAAAGAGAATAAACAAGGAAAAAATACACCATTACTAGTCTAATGAATGTTAAGATCATGTACTTATAAGTACGAGTTTATATATAAAGCCCGACCAGGAAAATAAAAAACTTCGCCATATTGCGGAAAACTATTGAAACTAATTTCCTCAACTGGCAACAGTAACTTTGAAGACGTCATCCATGCCATCTGTCAATTGCTGTCAAAGTGAGCTGTCGTTGGTACGTGTTGTATTGCGTTAAAATGCCGAAAACTATTGAATGCGACTTGTTTAAGAAAGTGAGTGAGTGGGCTTTATATATATATATATTTACACATACATTCACGCCTTTATTCCCAAAAGGGGTAGGCAGAGCACATGAAACGTATGTTCCAGCGCCACTTTTAGCATAAATGTGGATATAAAAGCCAAAATCGCCAAAATGTGATATTGCAGTGATAGGTTGCCAGCCCATCGCCTACAACACACTTCAACCCTGGTCCCTTAGTCGACTTTTACGACACCCACGGGAAGAAAGGGGTGGTGAAATTCTAACCCGACACCACACATATATATATAGATATATTCATATTACGCAAAGAATAATAATTATAAAATAATCAACACGAAAAAAATATCCTTAAACTGGCGACCCGCCCCGGCTTCGCACGGGTACTATATTATACATATAAACCTTCCTCTTAAATCACCGCCCACTTCCAATGCACTTCCTCTTTAATCTATTAAAAAACCGCATCAAAATCCGTTGCGTAGTTTCAAAGATAGCATACAGGGCAGGGACAGACAGCGGGAAGCGACTTTGTTTTATACTATGTAGTGATGAACTGATGATATACCACTCTCCACTGGTACACTGTCCCATTTTCAGGGTTCCTTATTTTACCCCTATTTGTCTGCGCCGGACCTAATTCTATATCTTGGCTAAAAAGTATAGACCCGTCACTTATTAATATCATCATAAATTCATTCGGTGTGAAAGTCTATGCGGCGACCGGGATGTGCCCAACAAAGCTATACTTTTTAGCCAAGATGTAGAATTTGTAGAGCGTGGCTGATAGTGGTAGAGTTACGCCGTGAGGAGTAGTAAGCTTGGCGCTAATTGCGATCTGATATCTTTTTCACGCTGAAAGCTGTATTGAGCTATGGAGTCTTGGCATCACTGTACATGTAATGTTTTTGGTGGGTCCCTTTTTCTACACATAAAAAGTAGTAAGTCTATCATTAGTGGTAGGTATTATGGGCTTCGCAAGCGCTGAATGACTATGTAAATTTCGATTTTATAACTGTTCGTATCTTACACCAACAAGCATTTTCACTGGTTCATAAAGTGTGTAAGTTTGTTTACCGTGTTCACTGATATTAAAAGTTTTTCCACTTCACAAATTCATTTCAAGGTCCTACCTATTTTCTTTAAAGGCGGTTCATTGGAGATTATCGCGTGCTTTGTAACGCCGTTCTGACTAGATTAAGAAACAATAAGGATATATGATTCTTGACTATATGATTGTTTTTCTGATTTTACCGATACATGATTGCTTAAAATTTACTCGATAGAAAAAAAAAAACAAAGTTGGGTCTGTATTTTCCTTTTTTTACTCAGATCAAACGATACATTATTTTACGACACAATCAACTTTATACTATAGTATTTTATCTCATCTAAAATCTCACTTTATGAAATTTAAATAAAACTTCTCTGAGTTAGATATTTATCGAAATTTGTCCAAAAAAGCCATCCCGAAGAGTTTTCCATCTCTTTTTCTCGAGCGCGGAAGGCATAAGCGTGTCTTTGTCTAGGGGGTGTGTTCGACTCGAATCAAGGCATCCCCTTAAGTGGCTGGCGCGGTGCGCCGCGCCGCCTGCACGGCCCAAGGCCGCACTGGCAAAGTCGCCCTGTAAGGATGGGCGTAATGATAGGTACAACTGATTAGTATGCAATTAAGATGTATTCTCTCTAAATATGGTTGTACATGATTATATACTGTGGCTATACTCGCACGTATATGTCGTAGTAATTATGTGTTTTTGTTATTGATAAGGTTTATAATTGATATGTATACGTCTTTAAGGTATTTGTAATTTGGGCCTTGTTGCCTGATTTAAATTAGTTAATTAATTAATTGCGTGTGTGTGTACACACTACACACAGTGGAGTACACTCTATTTATGTTCAGTTGAATTAAAACAAAGTAATATTTCACATAAATAACCCGCTATCTTATTGTTTTGTCACTCCATAAAACACTACCTGTATCAGTCAGTCAAGAGTCCTATCGTTTGCCCCAATGTCACACTATTGACTTTCCCTATTGCCCACAATTGAGATTCATCGCACAGCGGATATATTGTATTGCCGATACTGAAGGGTATGCAAATTGAAGGGTCGTGTCGTGGAGTAGGTGCACCTACCCACTTTTATTTAAACTGCCAACCCAGCGGTAATATTTGAACAAGCACTGATCGTTGTCAAACGATTTGTGGTGTTATATATTAGTAAGGCAGTTTTGCTTATCAATTGGTCTCGAATAAGTCCGCTTAAGTGGTACAACAATTGCATATTCATTAATTCCGATATTACAACACTTTTGAATTTAATGCTACTAGACGATTCAGAATTTAAGTTTTAATACTTTTGAGGAGTAAGGCATAAAGCCTCCGGAATTTCTCTTGGTTTATGGTAAAGACACCTACTATACATACTTAGATATATTTTTTATATTTTATATTTTTTGTTTTGGAAGTTACGTAATACGTACCTATCACAATTTAATATCCGTAGCAAAACATGTCCGCAACAGTATAAGCAAACTTTTTAATGCCGTAATTCGGTTGGACAATCAAAAGGGGTCCCGACTACTTCCGAGTGATGTTATTATGACACCTATTTTTATGAGTGTATCTTACAGAATACGTTAAAATAAGCAAGATTTGTTCAAAAATGGCCGAGATATTGGACCAAGAAATTCAAAACGTCCTAGGACTTAAAAATCTTAAAATGGCCGAGACATGTATTTTATATGCATTGGTGAGAGGTAATAAAACCGAAACTGCGCTTCCCGCAGCGCCGGAGCCGTCGCGGAGTCAGACTCCAAAACATGTTTGTTGTATTGATATCATTTTCACACCATCGAGAAGCCTTTTAAAGTTAACTAACTTTTGGACTCCTCTATTAGCTCACTTTAATTATTTCTCTGAGAGAAAAAGTTTATATGACAAAAGATACTTATTTTAATGTCTTATACATGTTCCAATTTAAAAAAAAACACCAGAAAGTAGAAAAAAATGTTTGTTGCATATTTTCTGTTTTATTTTTCACTCCTGTGTATTTTGCTTTTTTGTCGAAATATGTTTTATGATTCCCATGTTTACGCTTCGTTTCGCAAAAAACAAAAACAAATTCTTCCAGACTGCAATATAAATAAAGTTTTCTAGGTTAAAAAGTAATACCTAGTGTCAGTGTGTGCTAATGAACGCCATGCTGAAATCAGACGTCAGGCTGTACTGGGGTGAAATGGGTCGGGCCTACACGCACTCGAGAGGTTTTTTACAAGCTTTTATTTACTTTCACCTGTCCCGTTGTCTGTCTGTCTGTCTGTAATCAAATCTTGCAAGTTAAATTTGACCACTTCCCGGTTTCCGATTGAGTTGAAATTTTGCACAAATATGCAAATCGCGTGACAATGCAATATTATGATGACGTCGAGCTGATCTGATGATGGAGCTGGAAGGTGGCCATAGGAACTCCGTAATAAAACCACATAACCCCATCGAGTTTGGGCTCGTTAGAATCGTCTCAATGAGTAGTTGATGAGGGTATACAGAAAAATACAGTCAGCAATAAAAGCTTGTACCAAAAATGAAATTTTTGACAGAAACTTATTTCTTTTTAAGTGGCATCGCGCACTCGCGACGTTGTTTTAGCTTTATTTTAATTCACTCACTGGTACTGTTTAGAATTACGAAACTTTTACGCATGGTTAAGAAATAACTACCTACTAAAGTCCAAATAAAGATATAAAGAAAAAAATATAAGGAATTAAGGGTTCATTTTAACCTTTTTGGTGCAGTGACCTACAGCATAAAAAATAAAACTACGAACATAAAACTTGTTCCTTTTTTACATTCGTTAAAATAATCATAAACAAAGCTGTAGCAAAAAATATATACAGAAGCACAATGAAAAATGTATTTGGTGTTTTGTACTTAAATAAAATTCGTACTTAGTAAATAGATCGATTCATGAAATCGTGAAGGATTTTAGATAGTATAGAGACATTAAAAGAGAAACTATTTGGGACTATTAAAAGTGTTATGTTCCGTATATAGTAGTTTTATTAATTGAGTTTAGTCAAATACAATGATATAAAAACAAAAAAACATCGGGTCACTTATTGCCAGCATCGAAATTTAGGTGGTTTATTTGCACTAATTTATCCACTTACTCGTACTGTACAAAATTGTGCCATCAATTTATGTTCACGATCACGACGATCAAGTGCAATATAAAGTATGAAATGAAAACAGCTTAATCAATTGAAATGACGTCATTTTACTGGTGGCCATATCGTATGGATCCTCTCCCCTAACCTACCCATGTATGCCAAAAATAGCTCTGACAGGCGAGATGAATTTACAAGAAAAGTTTACAGCAAATTAATTAAGGCGAGGCTGTGATTTGTGTTTCAGTTGGGAACCTATATGTTCATGAACTAAGCTTTGTTCAGGTGTCGACGCAGTGGTCGCAATATACAGCAGACTCAATGATGACTATCATGACAGATATTTCGCGTTGAATAATGTTTCATGTACTTTTACAGATAAAAATAGTATTTTATGTAATCGTTTTATAATGTATGCTTTTTCAGTCGAGTACCACGTTTAGGCCACGAAGCCTGCTAAGTGGCCTAATTAAGGTACGAGACTATTATATATATAATAATTAATATAAATATTGTATACAATGATGATGCTGTCATGACCGATTTCGGCCACAGCGACTGTGTAATCTGGACTTGATATCATCGATTAGCAATATGACCCGAGTGTCGTTGTTCCACTCTCCGGTGCGCTCCCATGTGGCTTGCATATCCTATCTTTTTTGCAAAGGTACGAGCGCAAACTGGACAGGTTAATACCCCGCCCACGACGTTGTACTGGATGGTTGCCGGTAGGCGAGCCTTCAGCTCGTCCCGCTTTCTATCGAGCTCGCTACGACGGTCAATTTCGAAGGCATTTACTTGCCGATGGATTAGACGTCGCCATTCGGGCCGCCGTGCTGCCTTCTCCTCCCAATCAGAGGGCTCTAACTTGCATTTCTTCATGTGTCTTTTCAGAACATCCTTATAGCGAAGGTATTGGCCACCACATTTACGCTTACCATTCTGGAGTTCTGAAAAGAAAATGCGCTTCGCCACTCTGTCGTCCGACATTCGCGACACGTGTCCACACCACCGCAGCTGCCGCCTCATCAGATACACTTCAATGCCTCCGACATTTGCGCGCCTCAGGACATTTGCATTCCTGACACGGTCCACCCACTTGACGTTCATGATGTCTCGGAGACATTTGAGGTGAAATCTATCGAGTATGCGAATGTGTTTACGGTAGAGCACCCACGTTTCGGAAGAGTATAAGAGATTAGGCAGCACAACAGCCATGTAGACGTTAACTTTTGTGGCAAGTTTAAGGTCGTGGGACCGGAAAACCTTGGGTCGCAGCTTGCCGTAAGCCGCAGCTGCAGCACCAATTCGGCCATTAATCTCCGAACTTTTTCTACGAGTCAACTGAACTAATTAAACAAACTTGGTATCTACTGAAAACGAATTGCAACCAACGGCTTTTTCTTTTTTTACAAGCTTTTATTTACTTTCACCTGTCCCGTTGTCTGTCTGTCTGTCTGTAATCAAATCTTGCAAGTTAAATTTGATCCACTTCCCGGTTTCCGATTGAGTTGAAATTTTGCACGAATATGCAAATCGCGTGACAATGCAATATTATGATGACGTGGAGCTGATCTGATGATGGAGCTGGAAGGTGGCCATAGGAACTCCGTAATAAAACCACATAACCCCATCGAGTTTGGGCTCGTTAGAATCGTCTCAATGAGTAGTTGATGAGGGTATACAAAAAAGCTTGTACCAAAAATGAAATTTTTGACAGAAACTTTTTGTGCGTTGATGTCTATTTACCTTTTGACTTTCTCATGACTCTATTGGTTAAATACATTATAGTTCAGTAAAGGCGCCACGTGATTGGTCAATTTCATTTCAGTTGTCTCAACAGTTATGAAATGTTGAGTTGGGAGCGCCATAATAAAAAGTATGTGATTTAAGTTTGGTGTGCGAAGTCTTAATTCAAACATTAAGGTCGACGAGTATAAAAATGTTTTTATATCACGAGTGACGGTGGCAAATAATCCTCCCTGATGAGATGATACGCAGATACCGCCTGAGAACGCTGGCGAATAGAAGGGTCATAAGCGCATTACCATATATTATTTGGAGGATTCGTTGTATCGATATTTCTCATCCCAGTGCATTCTCGGGAAGTCTTGCGTCTTTACTCACCACCAGGAACAAAACATCATATATCTACATAGCGAGTAGTTGTCTTGTTTTTTTATTGTAGAGAGTTAGTAGATAAGAAAATTCTAGAATTAATTCGCTTTCACATTGACGGAACCGCTGAATACTACACTGTTATGCTTTTTTGTCGAGCTCACGTTCAATAATTATATGCTTATTGTTTTCATTCTAGACTCATTATATGTATGGGCCTTCTGTTTATGACAGTTCACTGTGCTCCCATACCCGGCCTGGCTTTACATCCAAACTTTGTGTAAGTACTGTTTGCTTAATAGGTACCCTAATGTTGTATGACGGTTTTGAATGCGTACTTGCCTACTCCCCACTGCCGTTAGCAGTTAATTTGTACACGTTAGTAATTAAGCGTACTGACTTGACTTCCAACTTGTAATGCCATTGAAATGACAATTGCTGCGATGAAAGTGATGTCATATTACACTTTTGGGTAAATTAAAGGGCGATCATTACATTGTTAAAAATTATGTAAGTTTACATTAATAACAAGGCATAAACCTGTAAAAATCCCGAAAAAACTAGGAAATTTAGAAATTTAAAAACTATAACTTTTTACATAGTTTTCATAAGAAATTAAAGAAAAATATGGAGAATACAATACAATACAATACAAATACTCTTTATTGCACACCTCACACAAACACAGCAGTTAAAAGAAAAACAATACAATAACATGTAGGTAGAGGTAGACAACAGGCGGGCGGCAAGAATGAATGATACACATTTCCTTGCTTTTCCGAGATTTTTACAGGTTTGTGTGTTTTTTTAATGTAAAATTACAAAATGTTTGACAGTGTAGAGCGACAGCCCTCCATGTGGTGTCGGGTTAGAATTTCAACCCCCCCCCCCCCTTCTTCCCATGGGTGTCGTAAAAGTCGACTAAGGGAGCAGGGTTGAAGGGTGTTGTGGGCGATGGGCTAGCAACCTATCACTGCAATATTTTGTCGATCTCTTATACATTTAAAGTAGCCGTCAATGGAATTTGCTACCTACGAGTATGTAAACAAACCGCCATATTGAAATTGTCTTTGACGGCCACTTAATGCTAAAAGTGGCACTGGAACATAAGTTTTATGTATTCTGCCTATCCCTTTTGAGAATGAATCTATGAATGAATGAATATGAAAAACCGGCCAAGTGCGTGCCGGACCACACACAATGTAGGGTTCCGTACATTCTACTAACGAACCCACATTAGGCGTGACAAAAATTAAAAAAAGTTTTATCTCCATAAGAAAACTCACGGCACTTCAGTCCTTTTCATTGAGGAAGGCAGTTTTCAGCAATAACTCAAAAACCTTGAACTCGATCTTAGTCAAAATAATTTTCGTTGAAAATATTTATAAGGCACTATGTTCATGATTTTTTTATGTTTTTCTATTACGCGATCGAAAGTTAGAGAGGGGTGACACAGTTTTAGTGATATTCGGGGCGATTCTCTCCGAATATATTTACTTAATCCAAAAAAAATGCTGATAGACCTTATATTTATTATAAAAGACCTATCGATTGATTCCCGCATGTTGACCTACAGTGCTCTTTTAGGGTTCCGTAGTCAACCATTATAGTTTCGAAATGTCCGTCTGTCCGTCCGTCCTCGGCTTAGCTCAGTAACCATTACTACTAGAAAACTGTGATTCGGCATGGGTATATAAATCATCGTTATATAGCTCGTTCAAAAATATTATGGATTTCCTTAAACCATTTTTCAAATCAGTGATAAGTTTGCGAGATATTGGGGTTTAAAGGCCTAATTTTTGTTCGAGTCATGTGCCCCCCCGCCGGTTAAATAACTACTATTGAGGATGTGAAAAAAATCGTGGTAGTAGCATACTATCACGGACAAGTAGGCATAATTAGTTACCGAGTAATAGTCGACCAACTTAATGCGTACTTGGAAAGGCCAATTTTCGTACAAATTCGGCCGAACCGCACCGCACGTCGATGTAACTAAGACAGACAGGCAACTACGGAACCCTATCAATTTTTTGCTTTTGGATTACGAAACTATGTAGCGGCTAACAAAATACACCTATAATCCAAATTTCATTAAAATAGGTACTTATACCTTATAGTTTTTGAGTAAAATGCCTGTGACATACGGAAAGAAGGACAGACGGATATGAAGAAACTGTAAGGGTTCCGTTTTTGCCATTTTGGAAACGCGGACGCTAGACACCTCCACTTTTTAGGAAAACTTTTCCCGTTTTTAGTAACTGTAGGTATTGACTTTTCTTCGTTAAGAAAAGACGATAGAGGTGGCAAAAATTATAATTAGTTTAATTAAGTTATTGTGGAGAAGCACCTGTTTCAAATGGGTATGAAACAGGACGCAACTTGCAGGTTCTGCCAGGAGACAGAGGAAACAGCAATGCATATTCTCTGCTCCTGCGCAACGAACACTCATGCACAAAAGAAGTATCTACCTAGGCCGGCACATCGTGCACTCAGAAGTGATACAACATATCACCGCCCAAAGAATCTGGAATTTCTTAGAGGCAACGGGTCTTGACGGTGAAATCTAAAAAAAAGGGCTGCCACAATAGATCACCTGCTGGTCGAAGCGGCATATAAGGCCCACAATACCACACAATAATAATATTGTGAGCCTTTCACATTTCTGAGAAAACACAATCTCATGTGCAATGTTGCAATAGATATTTTCCATTAACAACGCAGTCTCAATCAAAGTACGAGTATGCTAAGCTAAGCTATAGCCTTTACCCGGACAGGCCCCAGGACAACTCAACTGTAATTTTCAACTGTCGAAAGAGATAGATGTACGTCGTACGTACAATATGTAAGGCCTGAATCACACTGGCGTGGCCTGCGGTAGCGGTCAACTTGACATTATCTGTCAAATTTACTATTTCGCAAGCCACGCCAGTCTGTGAAACACACTGGTACGACCAGCAGAGGGCTAACCACGTAACGGTTCGAACGCGCGTTAGCACAATTTAACTATAATTTTTCCATATAAAAATTGACATTTATTTAGATCTACTAACGTACGTACAATGCGTTACGTAATCGACCTGCCGCAGTGGCGGTCAATAGTATTTTTAACTAAACTGGTCAAACAAACCCTGATCATGAACACGATTTTTAGGGTTCCGTACCTCAAAAGGAAAAGACGGAACCCTTATAGGATCACTCGAGCGTCTGTCTGTCCGTCCTTCACAGCCTATTTTCTCCGAAACTACTGAACCAATTACGTTGAAATTTGGTACACATATGTAAGTTTGTGACCCAAAGAGGAACATGTAGCGCAAACAAATGAATTTTAAACATGGGGGCCACTTTTGGGGGGGAAATGAGAAAATAAAAAAATAAAGTTTTGCATAATACTATTGTGTTACATATCAAATGAAAGAGCTCATTGTGTGCATCAAAAAATTTTTTTTTTGTAATTTTAAAATAATTAGTTGAGAAGTTATTTAAGAAAATATCCAAAAAATTACCCCCCCTTCATCTCCGAAACTACTGAGCATAGAATTTTTAAAAAAAATACACTAAATAGTTCTTTATCTACAGATGACAGTAAAACCTATTAGAAATGTGCAGTCAAGCGTGAGTCGGACTTAATACGGTATTTCACAAAAATCAAATCAGCTTATTTTTATGAAACGTCAAAAACGCTCCGTTAGTAAAAAAAATGTTTAAAATCTTGTGATGTACGGAACCCTTGCAACGCGAGTCCGACTCGTACTTGGCCGGTTTTTTTAAATTAGGTAAACATCGAAATCACATTTGCTACTTATATTACAATCCAACTGCTGGCGTAAATTGTTATCTGTGTACTATAACAACATGAAATCAATTGAATTGAATTGAATTAAACCTTACATATTAACCAATACGCACACAAATACTTCGTATCATAGAACACCTGTAAGGCTTAAGAGGTACCGGTGAAATTTAATAACCGAAATAATAATGTCGGGTGAGCATTAAACCGCCATAAACTCGAAGATATTAAACAACCGAGTTCGACGTCGCATCGGAGCCCGCCGTTGCGGGCCGCGCATTCAATATTCCGTTTGAGTTACAGCGCAGTTGGATGACTGAGTGCTCTAGCAGTTTTGGTGTTGCTGTTTGAATTCATTTGGAACAGTTTTGCATGCGCTTTTTCAAGTTGTATTTAGTTGGTGCATAAAGTGGTTGTGTGTATCCACAATTTATACTATGGCTGTGAAGTTTTTTATTTTCGTGGTCGGGCTTTACAATATTTATTTCATGATGAAAAAATCACATCACAAATTTGAATACTTGCATTTGTAGCTTACTACGGCTACTTACACCGCCCTAATACCCTTTGGTACAAGGAAAGCTCTAATCACATCCGCAGAGGTGCCCCAGATTAGTAACCCATATCTCAAGATAGATGACACATAGCCGTAGTAAGCTATAAATGCAAGTATTTAAAGTGATGTGATTTTTAATCATGAAAAGCGCGACCAGGAAAATAAAAAACTTCGCCATGTTGCGGAATACTATTGGAACTAATTTCTTCAACTGGCAACAGTAACTTTGAAAACGTTATTAATGCCATCTGTCATTTGCTGTCAAAGTGAGGTGGTACGTGTTGTATTTTTTGGATATTGTGTGTATTCGTGCGTTAAAATGCCAAAACTATTAAATGTGACTTAAGAAAAGTGATTTACAATATGACGAAGTATTTGTTAAATTGTAAACTTTTAAATAAAACATACTGTATATGTTATATGTAACAAAAAGTTAATTTAATATTAAGTCGTTAGTACAAACAAATTAAGTGGCAGTGGGCGGGGTACATTGCACGAAGAACCGATGGCCGTTGGGGCGGAAAGGTTCTCGAGTGGCGACCACGTACCGGAAGGCGCAGCGTGGGTAGGCCCCCCACAAGGTGGACGGTCGCGGGAGTCCGCTGGATGCGGGTGGCGCAGGACCGGTCATTGTGGCACTCTTTGGGGGAAGCCTATGTCCAGCAGTGGACGTCTTTCGGCTGATATGACGATGACAAACAAATGTCAATTACCTATACCTAGATACAAAATTAACATTGTACATTTTCTATTTAGCTTGAAAATAAGTTTAAAACCCGCCTCTCGGGAATATGTTTGCAACGATCACTCAATAAGCTAGTATCCATGTAACACGAATGAATGTAAATTAGGCATTACCATTCATTCACTCTCTTCACAAATTACCTTCTAACTCGCTGTATGTACTCCATACTTTTAATCCGTTTTTATTAAATAATAGTGTCAATTTCTATCTAAAACTATTTTACTTATGTTCCTCAGGATAAGATTTAAGGTTGCCTATTTATTAGCCAAATTTTATTTAATTATTATGTCATTTTTTATATTTTGTTAATGTGCCGATGCCGTGAAATTAATCCGTTATTTTAAACGTATCGTGTTCTTTCCATATTCTCGACCATATTTCACGCACGGGTTTATAATTCAAAAGTAAATACATATTGATAGCTCTTGGCTCGAAAGCATTATCGAATTAACGCTGGCGCTGCCTTCTCGAATACAGGTATTGTTAATAAAGTATTGGAATAAATAATAATTATTGATTTAAAGCGCGAGAGTTTAAGGTGTTATAATAAAATATTGGTTTCATTGACCTTCATACAATCGACCTAGAAGTATATTCGACTAAGCTATATAACTGGAATCCGGGTTATTCCCTCCCTTTACCACCAATATTAAGCTGAATATGATTGTCATTCTGTGTATATTTTTGTGGTTTTATTTTCATGAACTCCCATTGTAATTTATTGTATCCCCTGAAAATAAAACCTGGCTACGCCCGTGCCATCCACCACAAACACTTTTTCCCTAGCCGTTTCGTTACCACCTGCTAACAGATGGAATAAAATCCCAACTCTAACCAGTATTAATAAGGGGTTGGTAGTATAATGAGAATTGTACATTACCTATTTAAGAAATTAATAGTTCAATAAGTTTTGTTTTTTTTTAATGCAAACAGTGGTTTTACAACGTAGGTAGGTACCTAAGGTCAGGTGGGGTAAGAGGAACTAACGGGAAAGCGAAACAGTAGTTGCAAGACCCTATGAGTATTTAAAACTTTCCTAGCGGATTACATGGCAACTGCACTAGTGTCTGATAATATATGTTTTCAGCGATCGCTCAGCTGCTGCATTGCATTCTTCGTCCTCGTTCATATATGCTGACAACGGAGCTTGGCAGAAGATACATAATTTCGTACAAAATTAACATTAAACGCGCGGGATAAAACATAATCTAAGTCCATCCAAAAAGTCCGTTCTATAGACAGGTGAAAATAATTTTGAAATCGGTCCAGTGGTTCCGGAAATTACCCATTACATACAAACTAACTACTAATAGCTATTGCAATTTTACAGATACTTCCTCTTTATAATGTGAAGTATAGACTAATAGTCAGGCAATATACATGGAATACGAAGTCATTCATACATGTCAACAAATTACATGAACCTGCATTATTTTGCGGTCTATTCCAAACATGCCTACGATTTGGATACAATTTCATTTAGAACTAAGTAGTAGCTAATCTCGAAATATATTGAAATAAAATGAATACCTATTAAACGTGAAACGTGTGTCAAACTTTCCCCTCTCCAGTATCAGAGGCAGTTATGTACCAGTAGATAGTATTTTTATCTGTTACGTTATTGTATTTACACTGATTTCTATCTATTATCTGCGGTAGCATTTCAAACTATCTACATTGTGTAGGACGGCTTTTATTATGTATCGCACACTGCCTAGAAACGTGATTATAGTTAATGTCGATGTAGGGTGGATTGTTGTCGTTTTACGACGACTATCCACAAAGATCTGTTAGCAGCCATTTGCGGTTGCGGCCATTTATTACACTAGTGAGCGATTTATTGTCGATTTAACGACATCCAACCATCGCGTCGGTGATCGACCGCAAGATCGTTTTTCTACTGAGTGGTGATCACGTAAGTTTTCAAACGCACGTTAGGACAACTCAAGTGTCATTTTTCCATACAAGGGTGACATATTATACCTGAAGCGCGTACAATGCGTGACGAGATCGACCTGAGGGTGTGATCGTAACTTTCCGAACGCACGTTAGGACAACTACTGTCTTTTTCCCATACAAACAGTGACATTAGAATCTACCTAACGCGCGCACAATGCGTGACGTGACTGACCAGTGGCCGTAGCATGGTTGCCATTTTATCACTTATTGTTGTGGTAAAGACGCCCATCACGCTCTGCACGTCTAGCACACGACGGCCGCGACTTACTCTCGATTTTTATCGCACTACACCTCTTCATCTAAGTGTTCTAATAAGAGAGAGACGGATAGTGCGAGAAAAATCGACAGAGCTCGCGCGCCGTCGCGTGCTAGCCGTGTCAGCACGAGAGTGCGAGAGTGAAGGATGCCTTATCCACAACGATATGTGATAAAATGGCAACCGTGCTACGCCCGCTGAGGGGCGATCACGTAACTTTCCGAACGCACGTTAGGACAACTCGACTGTCATTTTCCCCTTTTTCTACAATATGTGGAAGAGTATTAGAATTTCCGTCAAATTTTCAACAACAAACCTAATAGTCTTCTAATCTTGTCTACAGAATTTCCATCGGTAACAATGGAAGGTTACTTAATCTGCTGAGTTATAATTAAACAACAGTATCAATACTCGGTAATAGCTCGGTCATAGTGGACAGACCGGCACTGCACTCTGTTTAATTGACAATTCCGCGTTCAAACGGATGCTGGCATCCAATAAGCATGATTCCTACGGTTTTCGATGCCATTCGAACCAGTTTTTAGAGGGGAACAAATGTTTGTATCCTAGCAACTACAATTAAAACACATAAATAGACAAAAAATCTGTCAAATACGTATGGACCTCGCTGGCGGCAGCCAAAAAATTTCATACTAATTGACACGCAGCACAGAATAAGTAATAGACGGAAGTAAGACGTCATCGCTGTATATTTGTACTCATCGTATGGAAAATCAAGTAAATTACTGTTTTAGTCGTGAAATACTGCATTTACGTGCTTAGTTGTAAAACAAATATATTTTTATTAAAGTGTAAGGATTGTATGGGCAGTATTAAATTTACTCTTGGACAATAAAAAAATACATATTTTTAACCCCCGGCGCAAAGTTATAAGTTTAACGTGTCTGTGTATCTGTGTATCTGTCTGGTATCGTAGCTCCTAAACGGATGAACCGATTTGAATGAAACGAATGAAAAAACCGTTTTTTTGTGTCATAGATAATTTTATCCCGAGTGTTCTTAGCCATGTTTCATGAAAATCTGTTCAGCCGTTTTTTGAGATATTGGACTTTGAAATGAAAATGTCGGGGGTTTTCCAACTTTTCTAAGTTGTAGTTATTTCTAAACTTTCAAGTTATCTTTTTATCTATTAAAAATCAATCAATTATTTATTCTGCATAATCCCCATCTCTGTCGCTCGAACTAGCAAGTGCAACACAGAGGGAGATACACGAACGAAATTCGTTTTCGTTTTGCGGTAGGGCCTCAGTAGGTATGAGGACCTTTAGCATGGACGTAGGCTAGGTATATTTTATCAGATAATTACGAAATAGCGTGATACCTACTCCATGTGAATAAAATCTATAAACATCATAAACGCGATTTCATGCATTGATTGTAGCTACTTACTAGACGAGATTCAGAAGAATTCAATTATTTTTATTTAAAGACATCGAGGTTGCGGATGCGCGCTAAGCGAAGTTAATAATTAAGTAAATTTACTTTCGGTTCTACGTGCAATGTAGGTGGACTGGGGTTGGACGGTAAAGGTGGTTTTCCACCAGCGAGGCGAGGCGGGGCGTGGATGGGCGAGAATTGAAATTAGTATGGGACTTACTACCTATTTCCACCGCACGCGCGCGCGCTCAGTGCAATGCAATTGGTCGACTATTACTCGGTAACTACTTATGCGTACTTGTTTGTGATAGTTTTCCTTTTAAATTCATTGTATGCTACCACGAATTTTTTCACATCCCCAGTAGTAGCCTTTTAGCCGGCAGGGTGGGGGCACATGAACTAAAATTAGGGCTTTAAAACGCAATATCTCGCAACCGAATTACTGATTTGAAAAATGGTTTTAGAAAACCCATAATATTTTTGAACGAGCTATCCAACGATATACCACACCATGGGTTTGACGAGAAAAAAATTACATCCCCGCTTTAGGTGTAGAGGGGGGAGGTACCCTAAAAAAAATATTTTTCTAAATTTTATTGTACTGTTTCGTCGGCGTGATTAATTTATATACCCATGCCTGATTACCCTTCCGGTAAAGGTCGCGGGAGTTTATCCCCAGCAGTGGACGTCTTTCGGCTGATATTATGACGATGACATTGATGAAGTCATTGTCATGACAAAACGTTGAATCCCAATGTATCGAATATTAACGCTGATAAAGTCGGTAATGCAAAAGCACTGTCCGCTCTATATAATAAATCTATATTAACATTTAATTACCCGTAATGTGCCGCGCGAGAGCTGGCATTTCCTCTGAGTTTCTCTCCATTATAAAATGTTTTCAAGTGACTCGCTACGAGGAGGTTCTCAGTTTCTCTGTTTTTTATTTCGGTTTGATACTTAAACCGACCGAAGTGATATTTAATCATAGAAATTCAGGAGCCATTGATGAAAATCTTCACGGCTCTCGAGGAAGAACGACTAAATTACTGATAGAGAATGCCTTAGGGCATTAAGTCTGCCATTTGTACTTTTTCTTGCACTGTGCAATAAATTTTAAATTAAAAAAATAGTAATTGATTTTATTCTGCAAGTGGATTGCAATTGCACTTGTACGAGTCAAGGTCTCGCTTCAAAAAAAAGCTACTGATGAAGCGAAATGCTGATATAAACTCTACGGTGAATGATTCATTAGACAAGACACTAAAATTATAAGTAATCTGCGTTTTATTGATTTAAACTTTCACGATTCTCACACATTATTTATACTAAACGGGACTTAATCGCGTATAATTAAAATATTTATTTACCTCATTGAGGTCTCCCGACGTTTCGGATGTGTTGCAACATCCATGGTCACGGGACAACTGGCTTGAGCGGGTATCAACATCTTCTTGCTGCGCGGGTTTTCCGAACTACCCGCATTTGGTCTTTATTAACCACTTGTACACTAGGGTTGTCACCCGGCCGACACACAACGCTAATAATGTCCGGTGATATAACGGACGATGTTTTTTGACTGGCATTTACTTATGATAGGATTCCACGAAGATGAGATCTTAACCCTTTCACCGCCACAGTCGGCCATAGCCGACAACGCAAAATCGTGACTACGACGCCACAGTCGGCGCTGGCCGACAAACATTTTTTCATGAATACCTATTGAAAAACAGCCCATTTTTATGGTGGCGTTATTTCTTTACCTATTTTAATTTTACCCCCGTGGCGTCAGTGGCACAGCGTATTGCTTCGCCGTCGGGCGGTGAAAAGGTTAAAACCGGCAATCGTCTCAGTGAGGTAAATAAATATTTAATTATACGCGATTAAGTCCCGTTTAGTATAAATAATCTGGGTTTTATTTCGTTTTTGCGTTCTGCGAGTGATACTCGTACATATTCTTTACATGGATTGGCATTGACCAGGTAAAACTGCAATAGCATTTCGACCCCAGACTTTTACTAGTTCTAGTAGACTACGTTACTTGTTCTACGTCGTTACTAGTTCTAGCGTAGTTCAAGTCAGTTACTCACTGGTTACCATAAATCGCCGCAGCGGCTGGAACCGAGCCAAGAGCTGGGCAATTGACGAAGACCACAATAAGCCCGCACAGGCAATAAACTGAATGAGACGTATTCATGTCAACATCTCAACATGTATGCCGTCTAAGATTTGTGCGGCCATCAAAACCGAGGGACCGAACTGGTCATGTCAAAACCAGCGCACGAAAACACATCGGAATCAAGTTGATATGAGCAAGCTCTATCTACGACTGAGTTTGGTCCCCTGGCCTAGCGTCTAATAGCAAGAACTTCGGCAACCTGTTTAATTTGGTACATTTGCAAAGGATTGCCGCACCCACCCGCATACGCATAAACATGCATACATTTAAAACATAGATTCGCGCCTTCATTCCCAAAAGGGGTAGGCAGAGCACATAAAAATTATGTTCCAGCGCCACTTTTAGCATAAATGTGGGTATTGAACAAACATCGTTAGGAACATCGACAAAGTGTGATATCGCAGTGATAGCTTGCTAGTCCATCGCCCACAACACACCCTGCTCCCTTAGTAAACTCTTACGACACGCACAGGAAGAAAGAAGCTATTCTAACTTGACACCACACGGGGCATACGCATAAAAATAAATCAAAACTGTTGAATGGATAAAATTTGTAAATTTTCGTGACAACGTGAGTCGGGTAATTTCAAAAATGAATTATAAAATTTATAAATGAACTGATTAAGCCGGTGACTTAAAAGTTTTCAAAAATTTAAATCGTGCGACCGAAATATTTTGCCCGGAAAATGCAATGTATGTAAAAAGGAAAACAGAACTAGATTTATCCCATGCAAATAGCCATTTTCAACTTTTCTTGTACCTAATTGCCTGAGGATCGAACAAAAAGATAGAGCGAGAAAATTCATTATAATTTATGTTCAGTCTACTTATAATAATTAAGCACTTTCAATTAAATATTCTTTGGCTGTTCCAACTAATTACCGCGTCGCTGGCTCGGCTCTTAATTATTTTACCGACGCCATTTTATTTGTATTTTATGAAAAATGCATTTAAAACTCTTAATCTAGGTATATACGAGTAAATAGAGTTTTAAACGTTGCACAATTTATGATGAGACACGGGTTGTAACACATTGAGAACTTTAATAGTTGTACCCTTGTTATAACTTGACTGTTACGTTGACTGATTAATTAACCATTTAATGCACATGAGCAGTTCTAGAAAAGTTTACACAAAGTTAGCACGTCAAATAAGTGACTTTATCTTTTCTTCTTTGTTACCCTTCTTTAAATGATTATATGTGAACTTTACTACAAATTTTACAATAAAGATTCTTATACTTTTTTTTTTCAAATCAAGATGCATTGAATTACAAGAATAACCATGAAAAAAAAACAAACAGAGAGATAAAAAAAACTTACAAACTAACTTAAACTATCTGAACCTAATATTTATGTTGCCTAAACCCAGGTTTAGACGCAGCCAGTGCTGGCTTGTTATTAGTATGTAAAGCACTGGCTGCCAGCACTGGCGGGAATAGAGCGCCAGCCTATTTTTCAAGCCAGTAAGCCAGCAGCTTCGTCTAAATCGAGCTTTAATTCCAAACAATCTCAAAACATTGTATTAGAATTAACTTGGAAAAATTGGTAACGAAAAAGGAAAATTATAAGTTGGACATTGTAACCGTACTAACTTTAAATATCGTATATGACACCCACCCATGTCATGACAGGGTTAAATTGGTATTGGGATCATTAGTTGCGAAATTGAAGCCTTATTGCTGATGCTGGTAGGTTTCTGAAATTTGAAGTACAAATGCCCCAGACAATTGGCGTATTCAATCGAGCTAGACAATCAAATATGTTGATTTGCGGCAGTGACATGTTTGGTTGGGACGGCCAATTTCCCGAGTCAATAAAATTAGCGCACATTTCGTTCCCACCCACGGCGCGTGATCCGAATAACGCAGTGAGGCATAATTAGCACTTGTTACCTCCGCGTTTCTGTAGTCATCCTACCACTAATTTCAGAATAGTAAGGCATTGCGCACAATAACAAAGTCCAACTTTACTTACAACAAGCTGCCTAGTGAGTGGAAGACTTACTAGGCCTTGTCAAAAATAAACTGAGAGCATTGTTGTTAAAAGAGTGCTTCTATTCTGTAGATGAATTCCGAAATATTTAGTAAAACACTAGCGACTCCGTCCGCGTGGAAGTCGTTTATATCGTAGCTCCATACAAACTTTCACCCCCCATTTTAGGGAAGTGGGGGGTTAGAAAGAGACAAAAAGTAGCCTATGTCACTCTCCATCCCTTCAACTATCTCCACTTAAAAAAAACACGTCAATTCGTCGCTCCCTTTTGCCGTGGAAGACGGACAAACAAACACACTCATACACTTTCCCATTTATAATATTAGTATGGATTGAAATATTTTTATTTTTATTTTTAATGCTATACCTAATTTGATAAGATATTTTTAACATGTTACATTTAAGTTTATTTTAAACATTTTGTAATCCATACTAATATTATAAATGCGAAAGTGTGTCTGTCTGTCTGTCTGTCTGTCTGTTACCTCTTCACGGTTTAAGCGTAAAGAGGTAACAGACAGATGCTGAACCGATTGAGATGAAATTTGGTATGGAGATAGTTTGAATCCCGGGGAAGGACATAGGATAGTTTTTATCCCCGAAATCATCCCCTGAGCGGGTGAAATGGGGGATGAAAGTTTGTATCGAGCTACGATATAAACGAGTTCCACGCGGATGTAGTTGCGGGCAGAAGCTAGTATTATATAAAATAAGAATAACTGTTAAATTTTGATTGTTTATTCATAATGTTTCAAACTCTAGAAAAACTAAACTTGTAGAAAAACTACAACGGTGACAAACAATCATACGGCCTGCTTGATGGTGAGCAGACACCACCGCCTATGGACGCTCGCGGTTCCAGAAGAATGTCCAGAAAAGTGGAGGTAGTTCTAAATATGACCGAGACGATATTCTGCTGTGCCCTACTTGTCTTCTTTTGAAAACATATCCTAGTGATATATTTTGATTACATATGGCGAGCGTACTGGCGTTTGAATCCCGGGGAAGGACATAGGATAGTTTTTATCCCGGAAATCATCCCCTGAGCGGGTGAAATGGGGGATGAAAGTTTGTATCGAGCTACGATATAAACGAGTTCCACGTGGACGTAGTTGCGGGCAGAAGCTAGTATTATATAAAATAAGAATAACTGTTAAAGTTTGATTGTTTATTCATAATGTTTCAAACTCTAGAAAAACTAAACTTGTAGAAAAACTACAACGGTGACAAACAATCATACGGCCTGCTTGATGGTGAGCAGACACCACCGCCTATGGACGCTCGCGGTTCCAGAAGAATGTCCAGAAAAGTGGAGGTAGTTCTAAATATGACCGAGACGATATTCTGCTGTGCCCTACTTGTCTTCTTTTGAAAACATATCCTAGTGATATATTTTGATTACATATGGCGAGCGTACTGGCGTTTGAATCCCGGGGAAGGACATAGGATAGTTTTTATCCCGGAAATCATCCCCTGAGCGGGTGAAATGGGGGATGAAAGTTTGTATCGAGCTACGATATAAACGAGTTCCACGCGGACGTAGTTGCGGGCAGAAGCTAGTATTATATAAAATAAGAATAACTGTTAAAGTTTGATTGTTTATTCATAATGTTTCAAACTCTAGAAAAACTAAACTTGTAGAAAATCTACAACGGTGACAAACAAGCATACGGCCTGCTTGATGGTGAGCAGACACCGCCGCCTATGGACGCTCGCGGTTCCAGAAGAATGTCCAGAAAAGTGGAGGTAGTTCTAATTATGACCGAGACGATATTCCGCTGTGCCCTACTTGTCTTCTTTTGAAAACATATCCGAGTGATATATTTTGAATACATATGGCGAGCATACTGGCATTAAGCTCGCCATTTTTACATTTCCGTATCTTGTGCGATAAAGTTGAAATAGATAAATAAATATCGACACTAAGTGTGGATACAGATGTAGACTCACGAAGCCCTTCATTTTGACTATGTCTACAGGAAAAACGCGTACCTCAATCCCTGTAGTTATAAAAATATCGAAATAATATTGCTGTTCTGCAATGTGGCGAAAAACGTTCAAGGCATTTTTTACAGTGCGAAAATTGGCGCACAGTGCGGCAGCTTTGTGCGTATCGAGCAGCGCCTGTGCGTGACCCGCATAGCGTAGTGCGTCCTAATTAGGGTTTTTTCGGGAAAACTTTCTACGGGACGTATAAATCAGGAAATGTTCAGCCATGTTGTAATTTCTATAGATTACTTATTTTGTATTGACTTACTGAACGTACGGTTATGATCATTTAATGTGGAATTTTGGACGGTAGAGTTGTTTTTGATGGACTACCTACTTTGATGCAATTCGCAACACAAATAATCTCGTGTAATTTCTTTAAATTTAACATAAAGTTTAATTTAAATGAATTTTATATAAAATTTATTGTAGCACCACGATGTATCGACATTGCTTTGATACCTGCTGCTTTTTATTATTCAGGTATTCTTAACTTAATAATTAGTAAAGTTTTTTTACCACGTCGGTGGCAAACAGGCTTACGGCCCACCTGATGGTAAGTGGTTACCGTAGCCTAGTAAAGTAAACATAGAAGGTAGCTTTGAAACTATTTAATTCAAAATAATAGTTCTAATTAAAACTAAAACGCAAGTAAACCCCCTGATAAATGAACGTCCATAACAAACCATTCATTTAAAAGTTCCTTATCGCGTTGAATTGCGTTTGTTCAAAGTTTTAGCTAACTTGGATTAGATTTAAGTATTCTTAGAAAATTACATTGTATTATTTCTCTTAATAATTAAATTAATTCACTAACACATCGACTATATAAGCTAACCTATAATCACAAGAAAATTAAAAACAAAAATTGAATATAAATATGAAAATGAATATGAATAAAAATATAGGTATAAAGTGACCCATTTAAAAAACAACAAGTCATCTAAGAGGTGATTGCGTAACTTTTTTAATGGGCGATAAGACAAGAAAACCATAATTTTCGCCTAATTACAAAGAATTACATTTAGATCTTACGTACGTACGAAGCGTTACGCAATCGACCTGCTGGATTACAGTGCACAGTGTTTACTTACTTGACTAAAATATTTTCTTATATGTATTCCCCTGTAACAGTTAGGTACAGATTTTTAACCCTGAAAATGGTATTGTAGAAAATAAATGTAGAAAGACACATCCACACAAATCCTGTAAATAAATGTAGAAAGGCACATCCACACAAACCCTGTTTAATCATGATGTAACTAACTCTCAATAATTACGGGTATTTAGACACTGTAAAAATGTTTTAAGCTAAAATTGCCTACACTTGTATAAAATGTCCACTTAACTTGGAGTAGCAAAAAGTCTAACTTACGGAGTTCAGATGTAAATTAAATTTTCGCTCCCGCTCAACGTAACTTCATTAAGGAGACATAGCGCGTAATACGTTTAACTAAGGTCCATGACAATCAGGACTTTGTACTTAACAGAGTTAAGTGCAGGCGAATTGCTTCGAGTGATGTTTCTAAGCCTAAATTACTGTAACGTTCAATCTTATATGCTTATCATCATCCCCCTCACCTTATTCTCGGTTAAGCCCGGGCTCCGCTTTGACAACTCATTCCAAGATTTGGCATAGGCATTATTTTTACGAAAGCGACTGCCATCTGACCTTCAAACCCAGAGGGAATAATAGACCTTATTGGGGTTAGACCGGTTTCGTCACGATGTTTTCCTTCACCGAAAAGCTAACGTAAATATTTCGTACATAAGTTCCAAAAAACTCATTGGTACTACGGCTCGGCTCATACGGCTGTCAAGGGGCGGTCGTGGGTTCGAATCCCGGCGGATTCGAACCCACGACCGCCCCTTGACAGCCGCATTCCTGAACCAGTAGGCTACCGTAGCTCTTATATGCTAATAAGTATTCAAGGTAATTAATTAATTCTTCAACTATTAGACATTAAGGAGTCAAACAGCGGGATGGTTACATACAAATTGACTTGCATGTGAAATTCTATACAGAGTTTAACACATTCACTGGAAAAAAAACATATCGCTATGCTCGGGCCGATGACATGAGAAAAACCGTTTGTAGAGATAAGCGCCTACGCACAGGGAGTCCGCCTAGCGGGTTCGTGGCACTGAAAGTATTAATAACCTTACTTATCTTATAAAGAGAAAAAGTCTGAGCCAGCACGGTTAGCACAAGATGGCGCGCTAGCTCTCTCGAGCTATCGCACTATCCGTCCTCTCTTATTAGAAAAACTTAGAAAGAGACGGATAGTGCCAGAGCTGGTGCTAACCGCGCTGTAAGTTTGAACATACTCAAACAAATGATATAAGGAGAGGCAAAGGTGTCGATTTCAGCCCCGCAGGCGGAGGCGCGGAAACCTGCGTTCTTTATTTAGCGCGACGCAGTGCGACGCCGCGGCTGCCACTTCGGCACGCGCTACTCCCACACATTCACGGGCAACATTCGACTCTTTTTATCCCAGTTCGTGATATGGCGGCCATACAGATCCTGACATCCATTAGAACATACAATGTTAAGTAACGATAGCTTTAAGTGCTGTGAATGTGAACCGTGTTATGAAATATAACAATTGCCTTTTCTAATGGGGACTTATTTCTTTTTTATTCTCGAGTAGCAATGTACTGCTAACATTTATTTGACGTTTCAGAGGGGCAGAGCTAGTTTCAAATGTTACTGTCAATTATTAGCTTTGTTACCGATACATTGCGTGCCGAATTAATTTGTATGAAAATGCAATCTGGTTTTTTTTTCAGGCCTTAAAATATACGTTCTTATGAATGTCACACACTGTATACAGTTTGGCAGATAAAGTGGGGTGAGGCATTTGCCCATCAGTGGGAAACTACAGGCTCATAATAATAATAATGACTATATTGAGAATACGTCACGATTTCTTATTAAAAACTTATACTCACATAGTATTAACTAACGTGTTGAATTCAGCTGCATCCGCGCCTTGACTTGCTCTTTTACAAAACGGCACTGCATAATTAAAAACATATAAATAGTATTATAAAAGTATATAAAAGAACTTTAATGGAATAAATATGCATTTGAGAGTATGAAAATTTTACAACTGTTGCGTCTATTGATCTACTTTGGACTCTATCTCTCGACACAAAGGTTGCATTTTCAATGGTTGAAGCGGAAAGCGCTGCCATGGATATCAATTTGACTGTCCCAGTTCCGCCAGGTGCATCGAGGTGCAAAATAATAAACGTTTCAGTGCAGTTTCTACACAAACTTTTACAGTCTAACTTTAGTAACCCTTATACAACTATTTCATGTTTTTCATTAATTATTTTGAAAATAGAATAGTGACAAAATTGACAAGCTGTTTTTTTTATTGTTGTGTAAAAATGTTTTGTTTTATTAGCGCCAATGGCGTTACTTCTTAATCCTATTAATATTATAAATGCGAAAGTTTGGATGTTTAGATGTGTGTTACTCAATCACGCTTAAACGGCTCGACGGTTTTGGATGCAATTTTCCACGAAGAAATTTTATAGCCTGGATTAAAATATAGGATAGTTTTTATCCCGGGTCGATGCAGACAAAGTCACGGGCGGAAGCTAGTAAATTATAATGTATCATTTCTTTCTGATGTAGGTATGTAGCATTCTGTGCAAATACATAAGTTATATTTTACTAATAGCATTTGGAGTCACTACATTATTATATCAACAATAGTTTACACATTATACATGTATCTTTCTTGGCAGAAATAACATATAACGGGTCTAACAACAACAAGAGAAAACCGAACAAGTAGCAAAAATATTTGATTTTAACTATTACCAGTGTAACGATTATTCTAATTCCAGAAAGGTGACCCAACTTCACTAAATACAACAAAATATCAGCCAAATGTGTGATAAAAACTGTGGAGCCAAGCAAGCTACTAATAAATAAAATTCGTCGTTGAACTTTACTAATGAAAACTGCACACTCCTGCATATTGCCGTGACCTACATTCCGACATGGAAGCACATATTTGTTCATAAACGTTCACTGCATTGTTTATACGCGTAAATAAAAATTACACTTATAAATTGTACAATTTATGATGGGTTCGGAACTTTGGGAGACTTAATAACCTTGTCATAAAGTGGCTAGCTAGAGTCAGGCTAATGACCGATGAGCCTAGAAAAGAAAGGCAAAGTAAAAAAATCTGCTTGTTGCAACACCGTCTTTATAACGCGATAAAATATTAATGATATTTGAACAATTTACTAAGACATTCTTCAAAACCTTGTTATGCGAGAGGATGTTTATGAAGCTATACTTACATTATAAAAAGGGAAAATTTCTGAGATTGTATCCTTCTACGTTTGAGTGCGTTTATCTTCAAAGTTTTTTTAATGATTAGGAGGAACGCTAACGAAATTATAAATTTAAATTAAATGAACAATGTTATGCTCCGAGCCGGATTCGAATCGGCGACTACAGGCATTCGTGGCCCGTCGACGACGTTTCGTTTCGCGATTTCCGCAAATAACTTTTACGTCACACCTGGCCACAATGTAAGTTTTACCGCACGCTGCGCGTAACGGTAAAACACGCATTGTGGCCAGGTGAAGACGTAAAATTGTGTACTCACCACGGGCTGTAAAAAAGAAAGCCCTCTACCGCACCATTTCCTCCCAAAATGTGTTGAAAAACGTCGTATGAAACGCGTGAGCTTTGATAATTACATCCTGTGATGTAATTTTATTATCAACATACCTCACTTGTATCACAATGTACTATTGCGCACTGGGACCCCACGGACTTAGGAGACCCCGAGGGTCAACGGGTACAAAGTTGTATTCTCTACCGAGGCCTCTATAAGTATTTAATGCGACAAGATAATTTAGTTTCTTAGTTACAAGAGACCGAACTTTTATTTATAGATCCGTAATGAAATTGTGGCCATGGTCTTGATAATAATGCAATTATTTAGTTCATGCCTAATAAATGCCCATTGAATTGAATCAGGTAACAAAGACCCATATTTATATACCTTACAGACTTACTTACTTATTTAATACAACAAGAACACACTACTATAACTGCGATGTGTTACACAAATTGGTGGTGTGGTATCCAATCAGAATGATAGCCACGCCATCAGCTATCACAGAGTTATAACTGTTAAATCGTTGTGTTCGCTTGAGAAGACATGGTCCATAAGCAGTCAGAGAATAGTTTACTTTGGACAAAATAGGTGCCTCGCATCACAGAGTCTCAGAGAGTTTATCTCTTTTGCCCACTGCTACACACACCACACTAAGGTTAAAGTATACGATTCTCAAGGAACAAGCGCGTGTACAGCTTTCCCTACTTATAGCTAGAATAGTTCTGGAAAGGTAAAAATAGCGAATAAACTATAATAGGTCGGTAATACCTTCCAATTTTCGATGGGTCGTTAATAGCTGTGTTTACCTTAGTAAGAAAGTTAAAATTCAGTTTAAACGTGAAATCGTAAATTAAGTACGAATTTATTGTAATTAACGGTGTCTATGAATGGGTACTGCAATTCTTATGATAATTAGGTATTGGATTGGTAAAGGAAGTATTTTCACTGCAGTTACTTGCCTATTCCATAGTATTTTGTACCTAGGTGAATCCTTTTTGTGTCTAATAACAATTGCATTCAATTGATAGAAGTTGTAATAGGTGCATTTTAAATCAATTGTGTTCACGCAATTCAATACTTAATGTGTTTCCTATAGGGCCCGGCTTCGTAATAATCTATTATATTAGTAAGTAACGTCAAAACATTAATTTGTAATTAGGTACGTAACGAATCTTTCTTTATATAAAATCAGAGCTACCGCGAGCACCCGAATAACAATTCGTAATTCTTATATCTCCATCTATGTCACTAGAAAACAAATAATGCGATAAAGATGGAGACATCCGAAAATTTTTCACAGTAGCTTCAGCACGACCTTTATTTAATTCGTAAAATAAAATATATCACTAAAACAATGCGTCTAATTCAGAGTTGTAATGAGAAATGTCGAGTCAAATTGCCCTTTCGGTTGAAGCGTGCAGTCCCGTTAAATATATGAGCTAAATCGGTATCTCAACAATGCTCTCCTTTTAAAACCAGTTCTAGGAGGCGCACGGACGGCACGCGGACTGACGTATCATCACGCCGACTACCCAGACTTACACTTAACCTATTCGAGGCCACTCATCGCTACGCGTAGCATCGTTTTTCCGCTCTGAAGCGGAAATCGCACGTAAAGAGATGACTCATATGGGAGTCATTGGCCTTGAATTGCTATATCGAAGCGTGTATGACTGGTGTTCATTTGTTTTACTGCTTCTAGACATTTATATATCTACTATGGTGCAGTGAAGCTTCTGTGTGCCACATTCACTGTGACATGTAGATGCGCACAGAATTAATTGCGTAAACATCCTGGGGCAGCGACGGCGGAGTATCTTATTGGAATTAAATTAAAAATAACTCTCGTGGGTTGACTTAGGCGGAAAATCCTTGAGCGTATACTTGTCGTTTAATAAGAATGGTATGCGCTGTTTACTACAGAGACATTATATACATCGTTCTAATCACGAGATAGTGCCCCACCCCAGCCGACTCCTAGTAGTAGTAGTTGAGTTTCTTTGCAAATGGAATGATTTATACCTATAGATTCTAAGCAACCAAAACACCAATCTCCTGGCACCCAACTGTTGACATTTACTCAATTTACGAAAACTCCAATCTCCTGGCACCCAACTTACTACGTATACATATTTTATTAGGTACTTATACTTATTTGTTTGTTTGTAAATTAGTTCCCGCAATCGGCTCTAACAATTTAGAGATTTACGATGAACGGGTGCCAAGAGCCTGGTGTAATTTCCGGAAGGACTCGTTTTCTCCGAAAAACTGAAATAACACCGAGTAAAGCTCGATCTAATTCGGTAGGTACTTACTGGTATCTTATGTGATTAGTGCCTTAGCCCATGCAGTTCCTCTTGTGAGCATGATGCTAATAGCGATTGGGTTCACATTTTACCTACAGAGTCCTTCAGCCGCAAAATGTTTAAAAAAAATCGTCGTTATGGGCGGCCCCTATAATATAAGATTAAATGCGCATTATACGCACAGCACAATATATTAGCACATCCTTCTTTATCTGCCGTATAACCATGAATTTATATATTCCCTAATATTCCTTGGGACAGTGTGCACACAAGTTATTGAACCGTGTAACTCATTTTACCCGTAACCACTCGTGGAAGCCGAGATGGCTATCGAAAATACACATTAGGATACTATTCAAAGCGCGTTTATTCGCTAAACGTTAGTCGCTAGCGAGTTTTGGATGCGTAATTTAACGTTGGTCTACTCGTACTACAGCATCGGTATAATGTGTCACAAATTAGACAGACGATATAAATAAATACCCTATGGACTAGACTAAACTATTAAACTATTTTACTTGCAAATTAGCGCGTGATAACTTATTATTCTGTAAAGGGATACCGTAGATCCGATAAACACCTATCTCAAATTAAAGACCGTAGAAAAGGGTTTTGAATTGACAACATATATTCGCAAGATTCGGATTGTCCCGTATTCTAGAATCAGTACGCGTCTATCAAGTAAACTATACGAACTACCGAGTTAACGTTGCGTCTTAAGTAAACGTATAAGTGACTCATGGTACAAATTATTTTTTTAGTTTTACGCGTGACCGTCAGGGGAGGTGTATAGATTCTCCATACTAATAATTTACGCAGTCGCTAGCGACCAAAGTAAACCCGAGTCACTGCAAACTCATACAATGCTACTGCTCCACGGGTATTGATTGAAAGTATTACAAGAACGAAAGAAATAGATATAGCTTTTCCAATAAACTATAAATGTATTTCACGTGGCAGCCGACCGGTTCTGATAACTTGATTAGGCGGGAGATCCATTAAAAAAATATGTAATTTAGGTAAAGTTCGCAATTTGCGCGTAACTGCAATCAGCTGTAATTTAATAACACAAAGTTGCATATTGCAACGAGGTAATTACGAAAAAACATGATATTAAGCTAAGCGTTAGCCTGTTAATCCAATTTATTGCCTTTGAGATCTTTAACTTTAACTAACTCAAGTTGACTAACTCCGTATTTACTATTTATGGAGAGGCGACGCGTGCGCAAGACGAGTCGCGAATCGCCATCGGGCAAATTTTCCTTATCTCCTTCTTGTCTCTTGGAATCTTGGCTTCCAATACGATTTGTCGCCACTTGTCCCAGTCTAGCGCCATTTCCTGCCAGTTCATGGTCACCAAACCGCTTAAGTCTGATTCGGCGACGTATAAAATTATACTAAAATGTATATTTCATTTGTTTCAGACGTTTTGCGTGGTCTCTAAGCGTTTCCGCAAGAACTATATCCACCGCTTCACGGCCACGCGCTCGATGTTCTGGTGGTCACCGTGGTCGCCCATGCGGCGCGCGTGCGTCTACGTGTCGACCAACCAGTACTTCGACTACATCGTCATGGCCACTATCCTGCTCAACTGTGTCTTCCTAGCCATGTCCGAGACTATCGAAGAGGCTGAGTGAGTATTTTGCAGATATCACTGCGTCTTTAACAGTTTCCCCGGTCCGTTGTGTGAACACTTACCACGTTGAATAAGCGGTATCTTTGTTTTAAAGGTGAAAATTCGGTTGGTTGGTTCGGACGGATGGTATGTGCCTGACGCTCGTTCCGAGATGACATATACGCAATTAGGTAATTGGGGAACCTTATCTAGTAATTTTGCGTGGTTTGCACACTTATCACTGCGACACCGGCAAATCAGGATCACTGTATATTTCAGGAAGTCGCCTTACCTTGCTTCGTAGGACACTGTATTGTTTCGGATTTTTCTACAGAGCTTTCCTTAAGTAACAACGCCGCAATCGTAATTTTTTTTATCGTCGCATACTCATTCGTAGAAGAGATATGAACTTAAAATTATTGACATTATTTTTACATAAATACTTAGCGCATATTCAAGACGGGTGCAGTTCAATTTTAATACAAACATTTTGCATAAGTACATTTAACTAGGTACTTACTTTTAAAACTCGTAATAAACAAAATGTATAGAAACAACATCCATAATCTTATTCGTTATAATAATTAAATTACAGAATGTTCTATACTTAATCATAAAAACGTTGTTTATAACGATCATTAGGAATAAATTTTAGTAAATGATCGGGTGACAAAATATAATATGACATAAATTATAAAACAACTTACATATTCTACTTTAAGGCAGGTCGCCGTTAGGTACGACGACGAACGAAGCAAGGAGGAGTGTTAGGTAGAACTGCGACCCTACAGCGCGCGAGCCGAGCGAGCGAAGCGAACGTGCCTTGGCAGCGGGCGGCGAAGCGCCATAACCGACTTATTTTATAATAGAACATTTTATTACCCTCTTGATCACGAGAGGAGGCCTGTGCCCAGCAGTGGGGCTAAAATAATGTCAATGCATTGTCACACAAATTATATTTTGCTTATCAATTTTCAGTAGGCGTTTGTATTCTTTAAACATTATGAACTTGGTTTTATTGGAAAAAGAACGTTATGAGCATTAAATAGCATACAAAGTGATCATTTTACTGATTGCCTGTTATGTAAGCGTTAAATATCTCGGTGTTTTTATAGCCTCGTTAATGACTGGGAAAGACCAGCTGTTGGTCGGATGAGAAAACTAATTTACATTCTTCAGGACCCTTAGAACCGTTGCGGACCAACAAACTCTGATGACCGTATACTTCTCATTGGCGCAGTCTGTACCAACATATTACTTAACGGCCTGGGGCGGGACAGGGAAAATTAGATTCCTTCGATTGGAACGAGCTCAAAGGGCTGCTGTGCTTAAAGTTATGCTTAGCAAGCCGATCCGTTTTCCTACATCTGAGCTGTATACCGTAGCTAGTCTTAACTGTTAGGCAATTATTTATTTTAAAAGTTGTATTAAGAAAACACCTTGACTTACCTTTTGTTAAAAATGCTACAAAGGGCTGGCCGCATCTGGAAACCCAATCTCGCGCAGACATCACTATGACTATATTTCGGCTAAAATATACAATCAATTTAATAGTCTTATATACATTCATCCACTGTCATACTGGGTATGCCAAAATAATGTCACAAAGTTTTTAGAAAACCTTAATTATGATGAGACTGTAGCACTTGTTTATCATAGCTAAGGAACTTTGTTAATTGATAATTAATAGAAACTAACTTTATTGAAGTAAGGTAAATGTATATCCCTTACCTTGGTTTACTCAAAACTAACATAACTATAATGACTTAAGTATACGTATGTTTAGTTATAATCATACACTTAATATCGTATAACTGTAGAACATAATTCTCCCTATGTCCCGAGGTGGGCGTAAATAGTTGCGACACAGTTTAATACTAAAGCCGGCTTACGATCTTATTGTTTTAAATATACTGGTTTTTATGTTCATTAAAAAAAATTATAATCTTAAATGTTTAAAATTACATTACTATGCAACTGAATTATTATTATTACTGAAATTTTTCAATTTGTTCTTATTAATTTTGTTTTTAAACTAATTATTTAGTTTAATTTCTACATTTCAAAATTATGCAATTCGATTTATGCAAAATGAAAAATCGGAAATAGTTGTTATTAAAAACATTACACACCCAGTCAAGACATCCTAGTGAGACCTAATGACTGTAGACGAATTGTGCATTGCTCGCCTTATATTTATTTATTATTTATTTATTAAGAAAGAAACGATACAACATAAACAAGTACAGGGTCCCGCAAAACCGTTTGCACAGTTTGACTGTGGGATCGAGCAGTCTCTACTCTCTTCTATTTATAATATTTATCTATAAGTACTACGGTCTACAGGTACAATAAATTATTATAGTTTGTGTTTGACAAGGTAACTACGCAGCTGTTTACCAAGATAAGCTTTATTGGCTTCCTGCCTGATGTCAGAGGGCAGGCTGTTGAATATGTAGGGTAGGCGTTTCCGGAGACACCTTTTATTTTTAGTTTTATTATTAACTAACAGTTTTAGGAATCTTACTTGCATACATTCTAATTTGTATATGTTAGTTTTAGTCGTTAATCCATAGCAGTCAAGAGCATAACCAATTATTGATTCGACTAGGGATACATATAAATACTTTAGGATATGTAAAGGTACTTTAAATCTTAAGTAATAAAATTTGCCTAATAATACTCTATGCTATAAATAAAATCTACATGAAGCGTCCAAGAAAAGTGTTCATCTACTTTGACGCCTAAATACGTTACACAGTTAACGCGTGAGATGGGGTTGCAGCGGCAGTCTAACATATCATTATGCATACAAGAAAAATCATGGGTTACAATGGGAGTAGACAGGCAAGAAACTTTTAAGTAGGGTGACCGAATTATTAACAGTTTAGTTTTATCGGCATTAAGCACAATACCATTATCGTGCGACCAGCGGACTACAGCATCTACATCATGCTGCACCAAGCGGCAGGTGTCGGGTAGCTCACTCGCACTGCCGGCGCCGGCGCACAATATGCACAAGTCGTCGGCGAACATGTGCGCCGAGCAGTGCAGGAGCACGCCGCACAGGCTGTTTACGTGCATCAGGTAGCTCACGGGTCCAGTACAAGAGCCCTGCGGCACGCCACACGACACCTGTCGCTCGTCGCTGAGCGCCGAGCCCACCCGCACACGGTACGAGCGCCCAGTGAGGTAGTCGCGGAACCATCGGTTCAGCGGCTCCCCCACCCCGCACTCACTCATGGCCTTTAATAGTGTGCTGGTATCCAAGGTGTCAAATGCTTTACTGAAGTCGAAAAATACTGCCAAGACTACTTTTTTATTAGCCAAGTAGGTGTTGACTTCATCCGTGAATCTAGCTAAGAGAGTATCAGTGCTTTTACCTTTCTGGAATCCATGCTGGCACTTGTTTATTATCATATTTTTACTAAGGTAATTACTAAGTTGCTGTACAACACATTTCTCAATGACTTTATCAACACTAGAGAGAATGGCTATTGGTCTATAGTTAGAAAAAAGTTTACGAGACCCTTTTTTATAGATTGGACGGATTAAGGCCTGCTTAAGTCCGTCGGGAAACCTCCCAGAACACACGGACATATTAATTAGCTTAGCCAATACCGGAGTGACTTTGTCCGGAATTGTTTTTAAATCTAACATGCGTATAAGCCTGGCGCCTTTTTAGAACTCATTTTATTAATTACACTCATTACCCCTTTAGCTGTCACAGGCTGCCACCTCATACACACCTCGGAGCCGCATACATACTCATCTCGGCATAACCATTTATCATTACACACATGTTTAATATTACTTATTTCACTAGAAAAACTTTCAGCAAATTTGTTACATACCATACTAACGTCCCCATGTCCTACTATATTGATAAGAATTTGCGCGTCTAATGACTTCACATCTTTACCAAGTAAGCTATTAATTTTGTCCCATATCTTCTTTATGTTATTATTGCAATCTAGAATACTCTGCTTATCAAAGTCATTCCTCTTCTTAGTTATAGCTTTAGTACATCTGTTTCTATACCTAGTATACGCTAAGCGCTTTACCATATTCTTTGGTTCGTTACTCCATATCACAAATAGGCTGTCCCTTTTTTGGATCATTAACTTTATATTATTATTAATCCAACTCTTATTATTTCTATTAACTTTACTAATAATAACAGTCTTGTAGCAGCTATTATATATGTTAATAAATATATCCCTAAACGCCATATATAATTTCTGAGGACACTCAATGGTTAATAAATGCTCAAAGTCAGTCTCTAGTAACCTCTCCCTTACAAGCCGATTATCTAGTACTCGACGCTGCGTCGCGGGCGCGGGCGCAGCGGGCGTGCCCGGCGCCGACGGAGTGCGTTTCCATTGCACCGCTGCCGAGATACAGTAATGGTCTGAGATTTTGTGACAAATGACTGAGGAGTGAATACTATTAGTGTGCACGCGTATATAAATGTGATCTAAACATGACTGCAATAAATTACCATTAAGAACCTCCCTGCGTGTAACGTCAAATATACATCTAGTAAATCCGAACTCAGCTAACAAACTTTCATATGCTGTCGAATGATTATCCTGTGAGTTTAATATATTAATATTGATGTCCCCACAAAGTACAATTTTAGAAGTAGGCGGCAATCTCTTCAATAAAGTACTCAGGTCATTTAAAAATTGAGATAGTTTGCTACTTTTCGGAGGTCTGTAAATTGATACAATATAGACGATATCATCCTTACACTTGACGACAATGGGAACGCACTCCGCTGACTCGGAGAGGGCCGACGCCAGGTCGCCCACATCGCCCGCGGCCGCGAGCTCGGCGCGCGAGTACACCAGCACCCCACCTCCTCTGCGAGCCTCTCTAGTATAATGATGCAAGACAAAGCCGCTAATATCGAATAGTGGTAACAGTGAAAAACAAATATTAGCCTCAGTAATTACAATAACGTCCAAACGACAAATGTGATCGCCTAGTAGTGCAAGTAACTCATCAAAATGTTTTTTAATTGAGCGAATATTAACATGAAACAAACAAAGGGCTTTATATGTAATAGCTTTTACTTGGCGAGCCACTTTATTTGGGCGTGAGAAATAAATCATAATTACATCTCGATAAATTATTCAAAATATATTTATGAAAGCCCGCAGCAATTTGTGCGTTCGCAGGGATTCAGCGTAATTGTTTAAATTAAAGTCATTAATTTTTAGGACGCTGGTAAGCCTGTAGAATAGGTTTCTTAATTCATATTTGATAGCGTGATATTTATATTATATCGACTGAGCTAGTTTATTACAAAGATATATGTATAACTAAACTATGAACTAAGTTAACATAACTTTCGGCACATACCTATATGCAAGACATATTTAATTTAGCGTATAACAAAAATATTAAAGTACCTAGTTCTTATGTACCTACGGAATATCATTTGATATTCCGTAGGTACATAAGAAGATGAGCTTTTCGGTGAAGGAAGAACATCGTAAAGAAATTTGCATACAACTGCGAAGAAATTCAGCCCGACAACTCAAGACGGAGACGCGGCAGACCTCGCCGGCGATGGCGGGACGAGATAGACTCCTTTTTAAAGGATTGGTCAGAGGCTGCTCGGGATCGGGATGCCTGGAAACGGAGGGGGGAGGCCTAGCAATGGGACACCATAGATAGGCTCCTAATAATAATAATAATAACTTGCTCTGCTATACGGTCTTGTGGTCTCCGAAGTGCCTTTACTATAAGTACACCCCTGCGCCAGTTCTCGAAAATGGTCGTGCCACGCTCTATTGGGATCGATCTGTCATCACGGACAGGACTATTCTTGCCAATAGGCCTGAATTGTGCTGACAGATCGTTCGAAACGCCAGGCAGTGCTCGTCGACATCACCATCCCCCATGATGAGAACCTCGTGAAGGCCGAGAAGGACAAAGCCAGCAAGTACCTAGACCTGGCTCACGAGGTAACCGCCATGTGGGATGTTGATTCGACGATCATCGTCCCGATAGTCGTTTCGGCGAACGGTTTTATAGCGAAGAGTCTCGACCATCACCTCAAGAGACTCTCGCTAGATGGCTGGATCAAGGGTCAGATACAGAAGGCGGTACTCCTGGATACTGCGCGGATAGTCAGGAGGTTCCTGTCTCTGACGCCCTGACCACCGGCAGCTTAGGCCCCGCCTCGCTGCCGGATGCACCCTAGGTTAGGTTATTATAATGATTTTATGTTTTGTATGTATAGTTTTATATTTTACTTTTTATAAAATTATTGTATAAACCTAACTTAAGATGAAATATGAATAAAGAGATAATAATAATGTGAAATCCCCAACCCGCACTGGGCCAGCGTGGGGACTACTGCCCGTTCCCTCTCATCCATGAGAGGAGGCCTGTGCCCAGCAGTAGGACCTATATAGGCTGATTTATTATTTATTAGTTCTCAGGATAGTTGTTATTACTCATCTTGGGTACCTACCTATACGTACTTTCTTTTTCTTTGCCATAAAAATAATGGCTAGTTTACCTAGACAACTGTTTATGGAGCGACAACTGCCGCCGCTATATATTTAACGTTGATCGGTCTGTAATCGTAAGTTGGTGAAACCCGCCCTGTGTATATTCTGTTAACCTGTGCCTATGAAGTTTCTTGACAACAAGTTTACTTAGATTTGTTCATTCCTTAGTTTATACCGTAGGGCGGAAGATAAGAAAAATATAAAACCTCAAAAGACACGGTAAAGAGAAAATGGCAGATCAACTTTACGAATTATAAAAACTTTCTGAGATATATTCAATGAACAAACAACTCTTAGTTAAAGATAATCCAATTGTATCGCAACTGCAAGATTTAACAATGTTTCAACGAATGAATATAGGAAATGTGAAACAAACAAGGTTTCACAGACCAAATAGAATAGCCGTTTTTTACCTGTCTGGGAAAAATAGATAAATTTCAGCGTGTCATGCCACTTATGGTTATGACACTTGGGGTGGGTATCCAACGGAGATCTGCGAGGTTGCGAGGCTGTGAGCGAGGAAAATCCACCAATAGCCTTGCTGGCCGTGTTCGCGCATCGCTTCCTATTAGTCAATTTTTTCCTCGCTCACCGCCTTGCAACCTCGCACGGAGCTCTGGTTGATTCTCACCCTTAAGCCGATATTCCATCAGAGATATTTGACAGAAGGGGGCATCTCCCCAGTTTTCTCTCTAAGTACATTTAAAAACCAGAATGTGATAGACATCAACAACGTGGAGCTATCACCTTCTGACAATTATTGCGGATATAATACTGGCGCTATGCGGGGTGTTCAGTTTACGTTTCTGCGAGATTGGCAATGACAAGTTAATAACTGAAAAGAAAATTGAATAAAATTATAATTGGTGATTTGCATTTCGTCCGCGTTGCGCAAATAAATTACTAAAATTTGCGCTATTAATAAACATAAATAGTTCATTAATATGGACCACGTTTTGGTTCGACACATGTAAATAATGTCGAGCGAAATTCGACCTTATCGACGTGAGTGACCCACCTACCCACCCGTACTAATAATGGCCTTAATACGGTCGTAGTCGATGCTGCACGTCTATCAAGCGACGGCCGCGACATACTCTCGATTTTTCTCATACTATAATCTCTGGTTCTAAGTGTTCTAATAAGAAAGAGACGGATAGTGCGAGAAAAATCGAGAGAGCTCGCGCGCCGTCGCATGATAGCCGTTCTGTGGTTATCCCCGTATGTCGCGGGAAGCGACTACGGCGTAGGCGCCCGCTAGGCGGATGGCAGTGAAAGGGAGTTTCAGACATATAAACGTACCTATATAATGTGTAAATTGTTCAGAATAGCACTTCAATATATATTTTCTGAAGGCGTTTCTTCCTTCAAGCTCATCCATTCAATTCACCACTACATCTAATAACTAAACGGAGCTCCATCACAATGCATCTCGAAAGACCCAACGTTGCAACTTTTCCGCAAGGCAGCTAATCTAAAGCGCATTACATTTGAGATATTAAACCCCTGGAGCCCGCTGACGGCGCAATGTATAAGGAATATCCTAAGAGCATTACCTAGTTAGGTACGACTAGAATCGTCAAAGCGTTGTACACACAGAGATGTTTTGCTAAGAGGATTACAATCATCTTGCTACATCTTGAAAATGTTTAACATTACCTATTTCAAATAAGCCTCCATTTTCAGTGCCACTTATGGAGACTGCTTATATGAGTAAGCATTAGGTATAGTTTGTTCCAGTAAAAGTGCCGAAAAGTACTTGAAACCAACCATTAACGACATCTATTGATTCATTAACAATGATCTGAATCTTCAAGTAGGTTGTAAAACAATTACGCATAAACAATAAAACAAACAGCAGGAACAGTACACGTGCCACGCTTCGGTCAGTTTTATGACGTCTCTTTGTTATCTTTTCATTTCATATTAAGAAACAATAGAAGTTGTTACTTAATATAATTGACGGAAAGATAGAGGGGAAGCGAGGAAGAGGAAGCCCTAGAATAAACTACATAGAGCAGCACAAAAATAATAAAAATAGGTCGTATCGCGATGTCAAAGAGGTTGCCTGGGATCGGAGTAAATCGAGGGCCGACTTTGAGCTACACCGACAAGAGCTAAGCTCTTAAATAAGCAGAAGAGAAGTTGTAAAATCCCACGTTAAGTGCATTCTCGTCATTTTAGCTGGAACAAACAGTAGTTAGTTAGACTCCTCCCTTTATTTGGATTAATCCAATTATTTTGCAATGGCTTGCCTTAACGTGCCTTCGAAAGCACGGAAGCTCTTAGTTAGTTAACCTCTACATAGCGGGTATCCATCTGAGGGCCGGTCTCGACCGCTGCCCGTTAACTGTATGTGTACTTCTTTAGGTAATTGATTCAAATTTGCTTGAGCCACGCTATGAGTGTCACTTATGTACATAACATTAACGTTACTACGAATCGCGGCGACAGGTTATACTCGTACTTATTAGGGGTGACATTGAGGTGAGGTCAAAACAAGTTATAGAATAGGGTTCCATATTGGCTGTCATAAAATACAATGTCCTATTTTTTATTATACTAACGTTTTGTATTCATAGACATCACCCGTCATATTTTTTTCCGTCATAACTTTTTTGTTCCTAAAGGGGTTTGGGTAAATGTGTTGTCATTTTTTTTAGACGAGCGGCCACCCGTTGAAGTGGTATACGTTTCATAACAAATTTGTTGTGGTGTCGAAGTGATGTGGAACCGCCCTGTGCAACCCGAAATGAGTCAACTGTGACCGGTTCGGAAATAGGAGGGGGGTGGTAAAAAAAAATATCGCCAGGCAACCGGATGAAACGCGGTAGCCTGAAAGTGTGTACCCTGTTTATATAATGATTTTTTTATGCCATCCCTCCTAGTGCGACCGGAGCCGAGTAAGCAGGCCAAAAAAAAATTGGCAGGCGTCCGCTTGAAATTTGTCATGCGTGTTCTTCATCACATACAGACACTGTAAAAAAATGCCATCCGTCCCGGCCGGTCGGTCATCGAGCCGTCAGAGTTGGAAGCCGGAAAAGCGCGCGCGCGCGCGCGCTCGGTCTAAATAGGTAGTAAGTCCCATACGAATTTCAATTCTCGCCCATCAACGCCCCGCCACGCCTCGCCGGTGGAAAACCACCTTTAAGGAGGTCAACGGGTTTGCTAGTGCTTTTTGTGGCGGGGGCCACAGCCCTGGCCATGTACCCGAGAGAAGACGGCGGAGATGCCCAGCGAGCCCGCAGGGCAAAGCGCGAGGAAGGTTCTAGTGCGTTCAACCTGAGATCGTAGATTCTTCCGAATCACTTAGCGCAGATGGCAGATAGAAATACAACTTACCTAACCCAGACTTCCTCTGAGAGCTGGGTACCTGGTTCACAAGTTTCCTCCCCGGGAAAAAAAAGAAAAACAGGTGACGGGTGTGATGAGGCGAGCAAGAAAGAAAGAAAAATACTTTTTTTCAATAAGCGCGTTCAGATAAAAGCCCAGCTATTAGGAGATTTAAATGTCTAACCGATACATAAAGCGATAGCCTTACCAACACTAACATTAATCGAACTAGGTGGTAATAAAGGTCTTTCGAATGGCATTCATTCAACCAAACCCAATCGGTAAGTAGCACCCTTTTCGACATTCCCTCAAACGTCACAACCCTCAGGTACAAAGGCGCTATCAATAAATCCTCGATACAAGCACAGCTAATATGGCGGTTTTATCGGTCCCTACATCAACAGGTTATTGATTTAAACTTTACAGCCAGCTGTCGGATGCCGTCGCCTTATCGTTTCACGCGAAAATCAACTTCAGAACAACCGTTTACTGAAGCAGTAAGGCTGAAAATAACGTACAGAATTCTTGGTAGCTCGTGGTGAAAATGCCACGCGACAATCATCTTAACGTTCTAGTAGACCTTACTACCCTTGAAATAGAGTACACATTGCTTCGTTAACTTGTGAGGGTTATTGTTTGAAGTCTCGACCTGAAAGCTTTACTTAGTGGTTTTCTAGATGACATTTGATTTTGCATTGTTCAAGATTCTCTGGAAACGGACGATTGCATTGGATATGAGACATTTTGAGGTTAGGTACAATATACTAGGCGTGGGCGCTTTGCCATCATACTACATTACGCGATCGGGAATAGTAAAGGATCGTATCCTCAACCAGCAAACGCAAAAAACCATACAAGTCTAAGTAGGGCCGCAAAATTAAAGTAGCCCCACAGAATGGGTGCCATTTGCCATTATGCGGGGTGGGGCGGGGTGTCAAGACGATGCCAGGCCGCCGTTTAGTCCGAGCATGCGCATATAGGTACCGGGTTTTGGGCACGTGTTTGGGTAGAAATTTGTAAGGATTAAATTTAATTTGCATTCTATGGTTTTTCGTTCGCTGTCCACAACGATTAATGACAAAATGCCAACCATTTAGGCCCGCTGAGAACAGCCGGACGTCAGTCATACGAAAGAATTTTGGCCAAAACTGAAACAGACAATTTCGTTTGCTTCGCTCTCTCGTTCAATCCCTACTAATTTTATTAATGCGAAAGTTACGTCTGTCTGTCTTTCTGTCTGTCTGTATTACCTCTTTACGCTTAAACCGCTAAACCGATTTCGATGAAATTTGGTTTACTTACAGATAGTTTGAGTTTCGGGGAAGGACATATAATAGTTTTTATCCCGGAAATCATCCCTTAAGAGGGTGAAATAGGAGGCGAAAGTGTATATGGAGCTACTAAATAAACTAGTTCCACGCGGACGGAGTCGTGGGCAGAAGCTAGTAAAATAACTTTTTCAAGCCTAACTATTAACCATTGAAGAGTTCCACCTTCTCGCTCTATCATCAGTTAATCTTAATGATTGCAGATTATTGTAGTGTCATCTAACTAATGCACAAGGTCTACTGGATTAATGGGTCAATGGGGTAAATGCGTCTTTTGTAGATATCTTCGGAACGCAACATTTTAGAATTAGATCAATAGAATACTTAGAACTCCCCATCGGCACACAAACCTCTCCAAGGTTTTGCCTAGATGGGCTTTATAATGATATTCTTTGTTTTTGTCTTAATCAATAAATAAAAAATAAAAAAAGAACTATTACAGCCCTCGATGTTCAAAGTATGATGATCAAACTTTTAATTTAGACGATTGTAATAGTTTTCAAATGTTAAGTTTCGGAGATATCATCAAGAGAGTTACTAAGTCAAATTAATATAAGAATTGTAGGTACAAAATAAGTTGGTATTTTCATTTAATTGAAATCAATACTTAAATTCATTCCATAACTTAAATGCCACCTTGCCTAGTAACAGGGTTTGTAGAAATAATATAAATTTCCTAAGTCAAATGACATTCTGCAAACTGTCCACGTACAAATCTCGCGGCCGCGCTCCCACTTCGACAACGAGCGCTGCATAGCGCTCAAGACATATATGGATGTACTAACTTCTGCCCGCGACTCCGTCCGCGTGGAACTCGTTTATATCGTAGCACCATACAAACTTTCACCCCCCATTTTATCACCTTAGGGGATGATTCCGGAATAAAAACTACCCTATGTCCTTCCCCGGGACTCAAACGATCTCTATTCATCTAAATCGGTTAAGCTAAGCGTGAAGAGGTAACAGACATATAGACAAACCGACAAACTTTCGCATTTTTAATATTAGTATGGATGTATGTAATTCTATATATCTTTCTATATAAAATACGCGTAAACTCGAACGTGTCGGCTCTTCACCCAACCCGTCTCCCCAACATTGCATCTCTAACATGCAACGAAATATTGACGTTATGGTCCTTCTGCGAAGTATCACGTGTCGGGGCGGCGAGACGGAAGGTCCATTTATGTAGTTTAATAATAAGTGAATGTCTGTCTGCTAAGTGACATTCTTTTGTTTCACTTCAATATCAATTTGTAACACAACATCGTGGCGTTCAGCCATTTAACAACATTCATGGAATTCTTGTTTATTTTATTTCATTGCATGTTGAAAAGGGATTGCCAGCCTCGTATCCCTTACTATATTTAACTGGCCGGCAATCCCTATTTTTCCAGCTTTTGCAGTAATGTACTAAATTAATTAATGTGTAACACAACATGTTTGTAATCTATTTATTAATAATATTAACAGTAACATTACCCACATTGGTACAATTCTTAAACAATATTGTTATGTTTTTTCCGGCTACCGTTATTTTGGTATCGTGCTGGCTAGATGTGTCTTCTGACGACTCCTGCCTAAGGGATTGCAGAGTTGTTATGCGGTCTACATCTTCGCTCGTTATGCGAACTATATCTTCTAAGTTGTCATCCTCATCAGAATCCTCAATTATAATGTCGGATAATTCTGAATGTCTGCCAGAAACTGAGGGTTTTGATGATGTCTGCATACAATGACCCATTTCAAAAGACTTTATAGGATCCATAGTTGTTTCATCTACTGGTTCTGCTTTAATATAAACTTCATCAGTTGCTTCTGCTGCCACCTCAGTTTTGATATGTACTTCGTGAGTTAATTCCATATCTTCTCTTTGAACTTCAGCCTTGTCTGTGAGGGGCAGTACCTCAAAAGTGACGTCAGATTCTCCGCCAGAATTATATTTTTTGTATCTCTTCGCGAATTTAACAATTTCGGCAAACTCTCCTTGAGCTGAGGTGCTAGGGACCTTTGACACGACGGCGCCAAAAACAGCCGCTGATCTCCGGAAGCAGTGACCGGTGTAGCGTTCCGGCGTCGCCAGTTTCAAGTAAGCAGCTATGTCTTTAGGCATGTTTGCCATCTTATGGCGTCCGATTACTTGTTTTGTACAATTGCCATCCCTTAAATTTAAAAAGAACCTATCCGTTTCAACGCTTGCGGGCCTTAAATCTTGATATTTTTTCACCGCTGAAACATATTCATCTCGAATAGCGAATATTCTTTCGGTCTTGTTGTCAGAATCGAATAACACTCCAATCATCATGTCTTCGATGACTTTGATATTCCTTGTGGTAAAATCGGTCAATTCCTTAGACCGTAGTTGTCCACAGATACCCAAGATAAGTGCGACCTGCAACAATAATACATAATGGCTTACTACTACATTACCGTACACCATTATTTCACGCACAAAAGTAAATATTGATTGCGATATCAAAACGGACTGTCGTCGGTGATAATATTTCGAAATTAGGCTGCACATCCGGAGCGAGGCGACGCGGCGTTGCCAGCACAGATTGAAGGGGGCCTGCGCCACAGGCGCCGGCAATGAATTGCCGGCGTCCGGTTTTAGATTTACTAAGAGAGAATAATGATTACGAACTAGACGATATTTCGGAGCACGCGTGGAAAGAGTTTACTAACGTGCAGTTATTTATATAACTAAATTGATTTAGATTGAGATTATAATCAGACGCCTAAGCTACTATAATTAAAGAGTTAATGCAGTTAAAATAAATAGCCTTGACCAATAACACAAAAAGTAGTCGCAGCGCCTTCGTTATATGCTAACATAATAATCTGAAATTGATTTAATATATAAAAGATAGTCATATAACAATAATTTACAATAATTACTTACTTAGGTACGTTGACTTAGGTCAACAAACAAATACTTGGATGAAATGTGACATATTGTATTGAACATCATTATTTAAAAAAACGGTACGAATAAACACATTTAAACATGAGCGTGTATTAAATTTCTATTTTATTACATTGCTACTAAACAAAATGTTCGCGGAATATAGGTAGTTCATCGACCCGAGACGAGAGAAACAGCGAAAACATTTGCTGCCTCTCTCGTATTCACGAGCAAGGTCAAGCTAGAACGGGATAGCATGCATCGATTGTAAGCGTATTGTTGGAGGCCAGGAAATAAGCAATTATCAAGCGAGCGTAGAATATGAGTAGAGGCATAATAATAACGTATAAAGTAATAAGATTACATTAGAAATACAATAATAGAATCACCTAGTAATAGCTAATTGAACACGTAGGTAAGTATAAACAATAATAAAAATACGAATGTTTATCAATAAAATATTGTAAGTACTATATTGCCTTAGTATTAGAATATGGTTGTGTCTAGTAAATGCAATTATTTAATAAAATCGGTAAGTAAGCTAGGAAATCAATTGTGATAAAAATAACCGTCTTAAATTCTTAGGTAATACCTACAGACGCAATCGTATTTCGTGGCCTACATAACGCGCCACGGGTGTTCTTTTATTTAGTTTGCTGGCTCGCGTCCCGGCCACAAACACGGTACTTAGTGTTCTCTTTCATTATTATTACGTTTACACGGATACTCAAAACTATTTTCATACCTTTGTAGCCAAATACTTCTCATCTGGTGCTTCGTCTAGAAATTTCTTGATGTGCGTTTCAGTTAAAATCTTAGATTTATTGCTCTTGAACCCAACACTACGTTTCTTCAGCCACAAAAGCAGATTAATGTAACTTTGCAAATAAATATTGTGTTTTGCACGCATGGTGCTTTTGAGCATTGAATATATCCCCCATAAGCTGCTTGGTTTTCGAGTTTTGGATATCTCATTGAAATACGACAAAAATACTTTTTCGGAAAAAGACTTTTCATTGTTTTGAGTTTTCCACTTCATAAAATTATCGTAAACAGTTAAATATTTTGCTTTCGATTTCGCAGGTAGTATATTGTCTACTAGAACACACTCCACTTCTCCGTTACTTTCATCACTTGAACTCATTTTACTGGTAGGTAAACGAAGCAGACACAACACAATATCTAGCAGAATCACATTACAGTATGATTGTCCGCCATTTTGTTAAACACGAGACTGCGCGGTAGGTCCGCTCGTTTGCGTAGCTCGGTTCCAAGTGATCATTCGTTCTTCTTTCGCGCTGCATCTCGGTCGCTCGTTTCATTCATTGAAAACGTATTCACTCGCACCTCGCGCCCGGCCGGTTCCCTCAAGGAAATTGGATTATTCCTAGTTCCTTGGGGTCTCTACTGTTATGTACGGCTCAATAATCCGCGTCCACGTACATTTCTCTCTCTTTCTCCCCGTATGCATGGGTTAAAAAGAGGCAAAGACATAGTGGATGTGAAGTATTGGGCCGTACATTATGGGGACGTAGCCAGCTTATGAGCGACCATAGATTGTAATAATATTTTTCTCAAAAATGCCCGTCAATGTTGACTTTTTAGGCTTCTCACAGACTCACAGTCGACCTGGCCGCAGCGGTCAATAGTTAACTTGACATTTGCTGTCAAAATTACTATTGACCGCCACCGCAGGCCGCGCCAGTGTGTTGCAGGCTTAATGCCTGCAACACAGTGGCGCGGCCTGCGTTAGCTACGACTACTTATCACGACTTTTTAATCGTCTCTAATAAATAACTTACGGCGTTTTCGGAAGAAAAGTACACTTCTAGATTTAATTTTTAAAAAAAACGCAGCAATGCTAAAATTATTCAGTTGTTATGTTACATAGTATAGGGCTAGTTTTCGTTCGGGAGGTATTGAAAATTGACGTAAAAATGAGTTAGTTATAGTTCGAGTGACGTGGCTATGAATATACCTCTAGATTTAAAAGAAGCTGCAATTTCAGTTATTGATCATTTGTTCCCGGTAAAGTCAAAAGACATGTATCTAATCTAAAGGCGTACAACAATTTTATGAAGTGGCGAAAAGAGATAAAGATAACCTATAATAATAAATTGTTAATTTCAATAAAACGTATCCTTCTTGCACCATTTTTAAGAATAGCACTATGTATAATTGTCTCAGCCGGAAGGGCAATTGCTGGCTTCGTATTAAATTAAACGGACTCCCAAGGTCGGCCGTTTAAAATGAATACTCACCCAGCAATTGCCTATTTCCCTTGCTTCGTCGATAATGTACTTACTATTTTTAAATCCTTAAATTAGATTTTTTTTTACTGTGTTCAGTTCATATTATGTTAAATTATGCAAGTTTATAGGGGAAAGTAGTACGAGTTGATCCCTTGGGGTAAGATGATCCTTTGCGATTGTGACCACTAACATCATTTAGTCGCATTCACTGGTTATAAAAAGTTCCAAACCCCCCCCCGTAATTACTGTTGTGTTTGTCGCTTTCTAATATGCTTAATTTTAGTATTTGGGCGGCGTTTACAAAGCCGCGAGCTTGTAGGTTATGTTAGCAAACATAAAGTGGGACTTGGGTAAAGATGATTCCTTTCTCTATGTACGAGATGATCCCCGGGGATCATCTTGTACATTTTTTTTTATGTAAGTAATTTAGGTCCGTTTTTTGTTTAGTTTTAAATCTCAAATATTGTAAACAAAGGAAAACCACCCATACGACTGTTTTAACTAGCGCACTGTACAAACATTATTTAGAGGAAGAAAATAGCAAAAAAACAGAAAAAGAGAAAAAAAACAGAAAAAGGGAAATAGAAAAAGACTGCACCTAAAAAAATTAAGAAAGGCAAAAGAGTAGGTAAAGGGAAGTCAAATAAAAGAAAGGAAACTTCATGTAACACGTCTGAGTCCGAAGAAGATGACACTGAGTGTTTGTACTGCATAGAAAAGTTTTCAAGCGGTACCAGGGGTGAAGGATGACGCGCATATGTACAATTAATGGGGGCATGAAGCATGTGCTGGGATAGAGTGATGACGCTGGTGAATTTATTTGTGATATATATATATATATATTTCTTCATAAAAATATGAAGATGATCATAGGGATCATCTTACCTCTACCCTGGGGATCATCTTATCCATAGGGGTGTACAAGATGATTACTTTCTAAGGTTTTAAAAAAAAAATTTTGAATGAAACCTCAATTAATTTCTGGTTTTGAGTATGAGGAAAGTGAATTATTTCAATTATTTTCTATTTTTTTTTTCATATGCATTAGTGTGTATTAGCTGTCACGAATAAATTATTGATTAGATTTGATTTAATATCACGTCGGTGGCAAACAGGCCCGCCTGATGGGAAGCGGTCACCGAAGGATATGGACGCTTGCAACTCCTAGTGTGCCACGTGCGCGTTGCCGACCCTACGTAATAAAGACGTGACGTTGACGTTCTATAGTCCGACCAGCCTTTCCGACCCCGACTAGAAAATGGCGCGAAATTCAAATAAATTAGGTTGTCAACCCTTTTTGTTTCTCGTTCAATAAGGGTAGGTACAGACGTAACAATCTGAGCACCAACCATTGACTTACTAAGTACGTATAGACTGGCCACCTAGAATATTTGTCTTAACGTCTTCCATCAGGCCTCTCACAGACTGGCGGCCTGCGGTGGCGGTCAGCACGGCTAGTTCTCGCACTATCCGTCTCTTTCTTATTAGAACACATAGAACAAGAGATATAGTGCGACCGGCCGCCGCATGTTAGACGTGCTGTAGTAAAAACAGTTAATTATAAGTCCGCGCCAGTGTGATGCGGGCTTCTGGCCGTAATCTTGGAATTCGGTACTTACCGCTCGCCACAGACTGTGCAAAGGTACCCCAACTAGAGTAGGCAAAGAGAATATAACCACTACGGGTACATGCGCAGATGTCTGCTGTATACGAGTCTACAGAGGAGTTATGGTAATAATAGTCCACGACCGAGCGAGACGGTAGTATGCAAATCTCAGAAAGGGATGTATCATTCGTTTTTCTTGTCATAGTTCCACTTTTTACAAGCTTTTATTTACAATTAGTTTCACCTGTCCCGTTGTCTGTAATGGAATTTTGCAAGTTAAAGTGACCCACTTTCCGGTTTCCGATTGAGTAGAAATTTTGCAGGAATATGCAAATCGCGTGACAATGCAATATTATGATGGAGCTGGAAGGTGGCCATAGGAACTCCGTAATAAAACCACATAACCCCATCAAGTTTGGGCTCGTTAGAATCGTCCAGTCGGCAATAAAAGCTTGTACTTACCAAAAATGACATTTTTGACAGAAACTTTTTTAGGGTCACCTGTCCCGTTGTCTGTCTGTAATCAAATCTTGCAAGTTAAATTTGATCCACTTCCCGGTTTCCCATTGAGCTGAAATTTTGCATGCATGTATAAATCGGATGACATAGAGCTGATCTGATGATGGAGCTGGAAGGTGGCCATAGGAACTCCGTAATTAAACGACGCAACCCCATCGAGTTATTCGTCTTGACGAGTACTTTGTTACTACCTATATGGTAACCAGGGTTTGATGATGGAGCTGGAAGGTGGCCATAGGAACTCCGTAATTTAACGACGCAACCCCATCGAGTTTGGACTCGTTTAATTAGTCTTGACGAGTACTTTGATACTATATGGTAACCAGGATCTGACGATGGAGCTGGAAGGTGGCCATAGGAACTCCGTAATTAAACGACTCAACCCATCGAGTTTGGGCTCGTTTAATTCGTCTTGACGAGTACTTTGATACTATATGGTAACCAGGGTCTGATGATGGAGCTGGAAAGTGGCCATAGGAGCTCCGTAATTAAACGACGCAACCTCATCGAGTTTGGGCTCGTTTCCCTTAATCCCTCCCCGGATTAAAAATACTAAAAAGTTAAAGATAAAATTATAGAAAAACCTTTTTTAAAAACAAGCTTTTATTATTCGTTAATAAAATGAACTAAGAAGTTTAAAATAAATGAACTCTAATAAGAAATATAACACACTATAAGTTCATTGTAACCTTTAACGATAATTCAGCTTCTTCGACTACGACAAAATAATTCCATATCGTACATAATTATATATTTTTAACACTAAAACTTTACGCCTTTATGATTAAATCTTCCCGTTTTTATCACAGTCCCAATTTTATAAATAAAAGCGTGTAACATTCCAATGATAGATCCACTTGTTATCATAATTAATAATATATATAAATAATAAGCTTGTTTTTAAAAAGTTTTTTTTTACTTGTCGTTGTAGTTAGTTTGAGGTAGCAGCAAATGGCAAATAAACCAATACCCGCCTAAATTATTATTAAGTACGTTGTTTATGGTAAGCTGTCAGTCATTTTAAGACCAGTTCTTATTGTAGCTATGGTACCAACCGATTAAGTGTCAAACTATTTTACCAACACTACATTCAACTATACAAAACCAAAGACATAAAGAACTAGACAAAGTTCACATAAATAAATCATGAATGCTAAAAATGGATTGATGGTCCCGATACCCGTGTTGTGACCCTCGTCATAACACAAATGCCTCACAGCCAACTGGATTTATACAGTCCCGTAAAGAATGGATTCATATCGACTCCTCGCTCTCCCAAAATATCATCTTTATTTCCCTAACCATCAAAACTAGTCTTTATGCCACTTGGAAAATGGCCGCTTTTTCAATTATACTTTGAACAAGATGCGAGCTTGTGTAAGTGAAGGTTGGGTATTCTGCGCGTAATTTCAAGGCAAATTGGATGAATACTAATATTTCGGCTTTCCGCACTTTTGAGTGGGCATTCCCTTTGCTGCGGATCTTTCTTGTTATCAGTCGGGCAATATAGACGTGATTTTTGTTAATTTTAGGTTTATAAAATACTAATGCATTAAATATAGAGGCCTCGGCAGAGAGTACAACTTTGTACCATTTGGCGTCGAGACCCTAGGTCCGTGGGGTTCCAGTGCGCAAAAGACGATTATTTGCGGAAATCGCGAAACGTCTGGTTGACGATGGGTTGACGTAACTTGTGACCGAAGAGCTGGCGGCTTTCTCGCGCAACGCATCGGCATTGCAATTCAGCGAGGAAATGCCGCCAGCATCCTCCGTACAATGCCTCGAGTGCCTTTTTTAGATTTAACAGGTTTTTATTTAATTTAATTTAGTTAATGTCATTTATCATCTTGTGTATGCTATTAATTGTCTTTAATAAATTTAAATAACATAGGAAATTAAATACTAGCTTCCGTATGCGACTTTGTCTGCGTAGACCAGGGATAAAATCATTAAAAACTATCCTATATTTTAATTCAGGCTATTAAACTGTCTTTGTGCAAATTTTCATCCAAATAGGTTGAGCCGTTTAACCGTGATTGAGTAACTAACATCTAAACATCTACACATCGAAACCTTCGCTTTATATTATGAAAATAAGATATAAAATATGATTTGCAATTAGGATATTTCTTGGAAGCTATAGGAATATCAATTTTAGGGACCTTTGAATTAAAGCCAAGATGTTAATAGAAACAAATACAATAAACATTAGGGACAATCTTACACGAATCGAACGTCAGCCTAGATAGCTTAATAGCGCTAGTATTATGTTTATACATCATCATCATCATCATCATATCAGCAGAAAGACATCCACTGCTGGACATAGGCCTCCCCCAAAGAGTGCCACAATGACCAGTCCTGCGCCACCCGCAACACACACCTGTTTATACATATTAAGTACATATATGTATAAATACGTAAACACATGGAAAACATCCAAGAATCAGACCAGACACTAAATTCATGCTCATCACTCATTATATTTGCCCTTACCGGGAATCGAAGTGAATACCGTCAGCTTCGTAGTCACTAGTAGGTACTAGGCTAAAGCTGTCGGGATGTTTCTTTAGTCATACCGCGGAATAATTTAACGAGCGAGCGATGCGACCGAAGATTTTTCAGCTTGGGCCAAAATTCTTTCGTATGTCCGGATGTCCCGGTGTCCCGCTGTCCGGCTGATCTCTACATCGGTCGCATTTTTCAACCGTTTCTCGCGAAATTTTGTGAGCAGGTTCGATTATAAAATGTTTGTTTTCTGTCACGTCAGTTTTTTTTAAGTTTCTTTTTTTGCGCGAGTGTTGCTGCTTGCTCGGCCGCTAGTTAATAGTCATACTTACGCGTAGAATGTACCCTATCTCCATCATGGTATTATCTAAGTCTACCACATAACACGTGCTCCGTCGTCTATAGTACGACCGCTTCACTGAGTCCGCGTGCAGGCGAGGACGCAGTGAAGCGGTCGGGCTATAGTTATGGTAGTTTCATTCGTGCGTCAACCAGGGACCGGAAAACCCGTTCATTTGCCTTACCCGTTCATTTGGGTAACCCCTTCATATGATAAGCTAATCGTTTGGGTAACCCGTTCATCCGGTTACCCAACAATAATGATAATATATTCAGATTAACCTAATCGTTACAAGGGGTTAACGCTTACAGGAGCTGATTCGGTTTGTGTTTTGCGTGTACTAACCGGTAACCTATAGGTTTAGGGTAAGCCTTACCCCTCTCCTCTCCTGCTACTCGTGATGGAACTTTTAATGCCTACTCCTTGCATTGGAAAGAGTAGAATAATATCACATTTATTTGTACAATTCGCTAGGCCATGCCGGGATAGGCTAAGTAAATCTGCCCCCAGCGAGTTTTGGTTTGCAATTTTTTTTTGATGATGTGGCTTTGTAGCGGTAACCAGTATGCAAAATTAGAGCCCCCAAAAGCTTAATAGATTATTTTTAAAAAACGAAATATGATCTTTTTAGGGTTCCGTACCCAAAGGGTAAAAATAGGGAACCCTATTACTAAGACTTCGCTGTCCGTCCTTCTGTCTGTCACCAGGCTGTATCTCAAGAACCGCGATAGCTAGACAGTTGAAATTTTCACAAATTATGTATTTCTGTTGACGCTATAACAACAAATACTAAAAACAAAATAAATAAAAAATATTTAAGGGGGGCTCCCATACAACAGACGTTTTTTTTTTTCAGGCTGTATCTCAAGAACCGCGATAGCTTAGACAGTTGAAATTTTCACAAATTATGAATTTCTGTTGCCGCTAAAAACAACAAATACTAAAAACAAATAAATAATAAATATGGAAGGGGGGCTCCCATACAACAAAAGTTTTTTTTTTCTGTTTTGCTGTTTTTATAGATAATAGTACGGAACCCTTCGTGCGCGAGTCCGACTCGCACGGCTGGTTTTTTCTTTTATATATTTTTTAAATGTTCTTTTCCTATCGTAAAAAATGCGTAAAAATAAGCATGTTTTATTCTTCAAACTTTTTTCGCAGATCGATATTTACCGGGATATTTGGGTTCAAAGGTCAGTCATTCAAACAGTTCTGAGGCTTCAAATATTTCGGTATTGTGAACCGACTTGGATACCGGATAGGTTATAAGATGGCGGCGGGAGCAGGTCTTCGTGGCTATTTTTTTTTATAAAAGAGCGAAAAATACTTCTTAAGAGTAGAGTTTTGAAAGTAAAAGATGCTTATTTTGACGTGTTCTATACGTAACAATCATTTAAAATAGGTGTTTTAATGACACCACTTTGGCAAAAAATGTTGAAAGTGCTGAAATGTCCATGATTGCTCCACCCAATAATGAACTTTGAACGGCTCTAGTTCGTAAACGGTCAAGTTAGATAAAATAAAAAAATCAATAAAAGATGCTTATTTTTATGTATTCTTTAAAGTTCTTATCAAAAAACTAGTAAAAATGCAAAAAAAGGCCCAATATACACGTTACGTTACGTTTCCGACTAACCTCACTTTCCTATAACGAATATTACTCTCCTGATGCGCAAGTCGGTTGCAACAAACAGTGTCCTAAAACCAGCTTCCTAATCGTCTCCATCGTTACCCCCGTTACCTATTAGGGAAACTGATTGTACCTCCAATTTTAATAACCCCTTTTTTATTTGTCCATTTTAGATACCGACTATGTTACCCCTAAAGCTGTTTTACACCCAACCCACCTTTGCTATACGCTAACCGAGTTTTTAATTGAGTTGTTTTAACGAGCGGATATAGAAAATGTATAGTGATGTATTCAATTAAAAAAAACACCTTGTTCTACCACAGATAACATTAAGTAAATACCTACATTTATTTTGTAACTTATTAAAAAGGCTAGCTTTGGTGAAAAATTTGGGTTGTCACTGACGTGAAAGTATTTTTTTTTTGAACAGTTATTGGTTTTTTTTTCTTTTTTGTATCTCGATATATCCTAAAATTATTGATGTCATATATTTTTTTACTATATGCGCATTACGTGACGCACGTCAAAATCGGTTGGCCAGAAAAAAATATTGAATAAAAGCGGCCAAGTGCGTGTCGGACCACGCACAACGAAGGGTTCCGTGCCTATTAAAAAGGTCGTATCGTTACTGATATCTTATGGCACTTAAGTCCTTTTCTTTAAGGAAGGCAGTTTTTTAGAAACATCTCGAAAACCTTTGAACCGATCTTGTTCAAAATAATTTTCGCTGAAAGAATTTAATAAGCCCTATGTCCATGATTTTTTCATATTTTTAAAATACACGGTTCAAAAATTAGAGGGGGGGACACAGTTTTAGTGACTTTCAATGAAAAAAAAAATTTGACCTTCAGTTTTATGTATGGAGTGCACCCCAAAAAAAATTTTTTTTAGGAATTTAATTACAAAACTGTAGCGGCTAACAAAATACACCTATCCTCAAAAATTTATTCAAATACACCTTATAGTTTTCGAGTTAAATGCCTGTGACATACGGACGAACAGACAGACAGACAGACATGACGAATCCATAAGGGTTCCGTTTTTTGCCATTTGGCTAACCCTAAAAAGATCATATTTAGTTTTTTTTTATAACTAATTTTTGGGGGCTCAAATTTTGGATACTTGTTACTGATACAAACTTACAAAGCCACATCATCGAAAAGAATTAGAAGCCAAAACTCGCTGGGGGCAGGATTCACTTATCTTATCCTGGCATGGCCTTTAGAAAATTATTATAATTAAAACACGTAGGTATTCAATTGAAACGCTGAATCTTCGCGGGAGCACGAGAGATGTGCACAGACAGCAAACGATAAAGAAAGTGATAATAATAGGATTAATAAGTACCTAAGTACTAAACAAAAATATACCAAACTCAATGCAACACCTTATAATTGGCCATTTGTTGCCTTACATGTGTTTTGAAATCTGCGCTCTGCGCCACATGACTTAACGTACAGTTTTGTTTGAATTTTTGCTACCTATTAGGTTTAGGTCGGCGAATTACAAAGCTTTTGACAAATGCCGCACGCGCAATGCCGCCGCTGCGCGTAGGGAACCGCCATGTTTGGTGTCTTGCGCTACGTTAATAGACCATATACAGTTTACGTAAAAGCTAAAACAGCTTACTCGTATTTTATCAGCGCTTGAAGCGATAACCCTTTCCCGGGTTTTTGATATCGGTAAGCACTAGCCTGAATTAATTCAAATAAAAGAGTTAGTTTATTAACCGGTAAGCCAATCAAAAGCTTACCGAAATGAAGCGGTTTTTGGACAACAGCTTTAAAAGAACCCGGGTTTTTCAACGGGTTAGGGTAAGCGGGTCCGGTCCCTGACGTCAACTCCGTCACATAGGAACTCGTAGTATACTCTACGAGTATGTGTCAACACCGGACAGTGAACGCCGCTGCGTTCGTGGGAATTACAGTACGGATCTTTTTCTAGAACTGATCTTATCTTAAGACCCATCGGTCCAACAAAGCAATTGCTTAGCCACGTGCCTCAAATGTGCTTCGAAATGAAAATGCCTTGTTTAATAAATACTTTACTTGAATAATGACTATTTTTAAAGTAGTATATTGTTTCATTCAAGGTGATCAACACTGCTAATGCTAATAAGTAGTATTTTAATGAGGATTTCCTTAAAGACAATTGTTTTGTTTACTAGGCACAAGGGATATTGAATTCGGTCTAGAAAAATAATCTGTACCTTACCGTAACCGAAACCGAAAATCTCAGGGCGCAGTGGCAGAGCGAACAAGAATGTCCAAAATTAGAATAGTACAAAACGGAGACACTGTGGGAGTGGTACTTTTTGATGACTGTATGATGCTGGCTGTTAGATGATGAATAAGGAACGATCGCACCGTTTTAGAACGGTGAATGATTTGACGTATGATTCAGTTTGTAAGACGATCGCCACGAATGAAGACGTACATTATGTAAATAAATAAGATTTTATATAGTTCTCGAGTTTCCCTGCCTCCCACTCTACATGTATTAGGTTGCTCTATATGTCCCCACACTTGTGGTGACCCCATTATGGACGTCCGCTGGGCAGACTGAGTCCGCATCGCGTATCTGCTGTAGCAACTTCTTCAGTGCGAACACACACTCTCTCAGCGGCGTTTTCTGCGTGATCCATTTGTGGAGAGTGGAAAATCTCAGGTCGCAGTGGCAGAGCGAACAAGAATGTCCAAAATTAGAATAGTACAAAACGGAGACACTGTGTGTGTATTAGGTGGCTCGTGGCCCCACACTTGTTGCGCGGATAAACTTCGGAAACTCATTAAAGCTATTTGCATTGCATTTAAACTATGAGAACTTAGATTAAGTTAGGGAGTGTTCATGACCAGGGCAAGCGAGGTAAATGCCAGTTGCTTCTGTATGTGTAGTTATAAACAAGATTTTACTGCCTAGCTCTAGAAACTGGTATACAATAGAATAACATCGTAACTCAGCGTAGGTAAGCAGGTGTTCAATAGAATAACGTCCGCTTTTGATTTGAATGTGTTTTAAAATTATTTCTCTATTATATAGCTTGGTATTTAGTAGGGCTCCCGCTACACGTGTAAACCCGCCCGCCCGAATACCCGTGTTCTTAAGCCCGCGATGTTAAGCGTCCGTTCTACACGGACACGCCCGAACCCGCCCGGTCCGCGGGCGGGTACCCGGGTACCCGTGTACCCGTACACACGTACCCGCGGGTTCGAACCGTCCGTAGCCGTTTGAATTGAGGCAAATCTATACTAATATTATAAATGCGAAAGTGTGTAATATTATAAATGCGAAAGTGTGTCTGTCTGTCTGTCTGTCTGTCTGTTACCTCTTCACGCTTAAACCGCTGAACCGATTGAGATGACATTTGGTATGGAGATAGTTTGAATCCCGGGGAAGGACCAAGGGTAGTTTTTATCCCGGAAATCATCCCCTGAGGGGGTGAAATGGGGGATGAAAGTTTGTATCGAGCTACGATATGAACGAGCTCCACGCGGACGGAGTCGCGGGCAGAAGCTAGTAGAATATAATTACTTCACTTTACTCTATTTGCATTAGCAACTCTATGGGTTTGGTGTGTATGATGTTGTTTTATATTAGGTATGTGGCAAAAAGAAACATCGCAGGAAGCCTATGTTTGCTCTATTGCGTCATAATATTCTATAAAACTAGTATTTTATTTAATGATTGCCTGACAAAGGGCACGCAAACTGTTTAACTTTTATTAATAGCCGCTTATAGATGTGATAGCTAAACAAAAACAGTAGGTAAGTACAGTCAGCCAAGAAAGTGATCTATCGCTTTTCGACTTTATTGCATGCAAAATAAGGTCCAAAAGGTGGTCTACCACACTTTCTTGGCTGACTGTACATGAGAACTATTTAATTTTAACCGAGCGCTTATTTTATTGTACAGTCGAGGAAATTTAATGTTTAGCACTTTTGATCCGTAACGTCATTCAAATAGAGTTGACATTTGCCAAACCTTCATTTTCCTCGACCGTACATGCCATTATGGTTCTAAATAAGGGACTGAATGTGGTATCGAAATTAAGGTTTTTAACGGTACTTAATAAAGGTATTGCAAGGTATACCATTTTAACCGTACCTTTACTCACGAGGTTGAATATGAGCACCGAATAAGGCACTGAATCAAAACGATACTTGCAACATTACTTTGCCTACGATACCTATCTAAAGTATACCGTTATCATTATTTCATTTCATTTATTTCTTGATACAACGTAGTTTTACTTGTAAATTTTTGTCAAGATCTTAAATAACATTTATACATAACATTACAACATTTACGTAAGTATGTCTTAGTTTACATTGCGGTATAATTATGGTTAGTTAGTACATTTGTTTATTTGTCAATGTTTCCGGAAGAAAGACATTAAACTACCATATAGTATCAGTAGGTTGGGCAGCGAGCCAGTTGAAAAGTTGTTTGGCTGTCAGTGTACATACTTATTTAATTCATAAATTTGTTTATGGAATAGCATGCATCGGATGCTAGTTTAATTTTAAGTCTATTAACAAAACACCTCATACTCGGCGCGCGATTGGCTGCGCTTGCCCATAAATCGATGCCATAAGTTAGGAGTGAGTGGAAACACCCAAAATAAGCTTTTCTTACATTAATGTGATCTAGACTGGGGCGCAGCCTACTGAGTGCGAAACACGCGGATGACAAACGATAGCATAGTGAGTCAATGGTAAGACCTAAATATTTCACCTCGTCAACTTGAGGGACGAGTCGACCATTGCAGTATATATTTAGATTGTGTTCCTTTTTTCAGTGAAGTGAGAAGTGCATGATGTTGGTTTTCTCAATGTTTAATAACATACCGTTAGCCGAGAACCAAGAGGCAACGTCCCCCATTACCTTGTTGAGATTGCATCTTAGTGCCCCTGGTTGTCGGCGGAGACGATGACACAACCGTCATCGGCGAACATCACGAATTCTTCATCGTCGGTGGCGGTTGTGAAATAGTTCATAAGAATTAAAAACAGATTATTGCCAATCACAGAACCTTGAGGCACGGCACATTCACCTAGATCCAATAAGTCAGATCTCTCGCCGCGGACTGACGTTAGTTGTTTACGGCTATCCAGAAACGAGGATATTAAGTTTTTTAAATTTCCAGTAACACCATAGTGGTCCAACATAGATAAAATGAGAGGATGGGCCACCTGCTCGAAGGCGCGCGACAGGTCGCAGAATATGGCGGCGACCTGTCGCGCGGCGTCGAGGTGGCTGGTCACTCTCGTCACGACGTCTCGCGCCGCGTCGATCGTGGATCTGCCATGTTGGTAGGCGTATTGTTGCTTATTTAACAAAAGATTTAAGTTAAAGTAAGACATCAGTTAATCGCTTTTGAGACGCTCGAACACTGGAAAATAACGGTATTAATGATATTGGTCGATAGTTTTTTAACATGTCTACATCACCTTTCCCTTTATAAATCGGTTGTATTTTAATTTACTAGGGTATATTCCGCGTTCCAGGCACCTATTGAAAAGTATACATAAGATGCTGATTAGAAACTGGTATTAGGTCTAGTAAGCGAGTAGACATATCGTTAATATCCTTAGAATCTTTGCGTTTTATTTTTTGTATACTTTTTTAACGCATTGTAAATCAAACGGTGGAGCCTTAATGAGGTTAGCATGTTTGTTTACATACCTACTCAGATAGCACAAGGCGGCTGGAATATCCGCGCGGGCTCCAGAGTTCTTGTTCGCGTCGATGTAAAACCGGTTCAGCGCCGTGGCGGTGGCGGCGGCGGGGGACTCGGTCGCCCGACCAGCTGATGCGCTTATCAGTACGTCCAGTACATCGCTTCTAGCGCCGCCTCGACCTGTCTCGGATGCAATCATCCGCCACGATGTGTGGCATATGTTAGTGCTACTGTATATCAACCTCTTAATGTAATGTTTACGTGCGGCGCTGAGTTCCGCTTGGTACTTACTCTCTAGCACCAACAAGTCACAACATGGCCGCGTCTGAGGTGTATTGTTAATAATATTACTAATTACAGTTGTTTTTAGAGTGTGCAACTGTGTTCGCATTGACTTGTGTTCCAGTGCCACTTTTGGCATCAATGTGGGTATAAAAGATCAACAAAATGTGATATCGTAGTGACAGGTTGCTAGCGCATCGCCCACATCACACTTCAACCCTGTACCCTTAGTAGACTCTTACGAAACCCACAGGAAGAAAGGGGGTGGTGCTATTCTTACCCGACACCACACGAGTCAGATTTCTAGATACGCATAAATAACTTTGTAATCCTATATAAATATATAGGATTATAAAGTTACATTTGCATTGGATGGGAGAAAAGAGAGATGAGAGAGAATAATTAAAAAGCCAGAATGAGACTGCAATCATAATTTGTATGTATTGATAACACAATAACCTACAAAAAGACGTGAGATCCCATAAAAAGCATTCCATGTAAAAAAGAGGCCAAGTCTCGAAACTTCCACCGTAAAAAGTTGTTAAATATTTCGTAGAGCCAAGTCTCAGGCATTCTTATTAATCTTTATTTGCTAGCTAAATAGAATTTTGTGACTTGGCAATCACTTAATACTACATAGTTTTAGGTGTGCAAAAATCCATAAATGCAGTAAAGTTGTTTGATTGCCAAGTGGCTGAATTTTATTAAGCTAGCAAATAAAGAATAATAAAAATGCCTGAGACTTGGTACTACGAATATCTCACAACTTTTTAAGGTGGAAGAGTTTCGAGACTTGGCCTCTTTTTTACATGGAATGTTTTTTTATGGGATAAAACTTACTAGCTTCTGCCCGCGACTCCGTCCGCGTGGAACTCGTTTACATCCTATGTCCCTCCCCCGGACTCAAAATCTCAATACCAAATTTTTATCTAAATCGGTTCAGCGGTCTAAGCGTGAAGGGGTAACAGAAAGACACAGGCAAACAGACCCACTTTCACATATAAAACATTAGTATGGACTCGTACTTACTTTTTTTTAAATCTGAATTTGAGAAGGCGAACTTTGTGTACTTTGTTATAATTTGTTACATTTATTAATCTGCTATTTTTATTCACAAAAAAATGATGTTATAATTGCAAAGCTACGAACACTCATTTAGTACTTGTATGTACATTCTTAGAACAACGGGACACTTCACACCTCAAGGACGGGTAGTACTACCCGCGTGTAAATAGGACACGGGTACCCGTGTACACGTGTACACGGGTACCCGTGCGCTAATTATACGGATCCGTTCGGACCGGTCGCTTAAACCCGCGGGCGTGTTACGCGGGCACGGGTACCCGACACGAATACACGAAACCCGGACACGACCGCGAGCCCTAGTATTTAGCTTATCGGCATCATAGTCTCGGTTCTCGGTACTGTATATCTTATTTAATAATACGTCGTCGCGTATATTAATTGCCGTCGGAGTTTTTTGCTCCTGATAATAATAGGCTATGCGTCTTTTTGCGCACCCTTTTCAATATGGCATAATAGGTCGCACCTTCAGTGCGCCTGTAATTAGAGTCACTTTAGTGCTTTTTAAATAATGATATACCTTTGTACCGTACCAGAATATTTAATCTTTGTCTGCCTTTAGGGAAGGCGATAGTTAATTTATAATTATAAACAATTAAACTATCGCTAAGTTATCAGGTGATCAGTCCAATAACTTACTAATTAATATTTGTTAATAAAAGAATGTCTGAAATATTGGGATATTTAAATAAAATTGGGCTTATTTCGTTTTAGTGACACTAAATTTACAAATTCTTATAAATCAATAATTAAGTATTGATATGCTTATTTTTAGTTTTAGAAAAAAATAAAATAGATATTATTAAAAATAGTACGTTACGATATATATATACGCTCTCGGCGTCCTTGTGGTGTCCTTTCGTCTCTCGTCCTCGAAGCTGGCTGGCTGGTGGCTGCAGTGTGCTCCTTCGGGACCGCTGCGTCGGGTTCTGATGCGATCCGGCAAAACCCTGGACTCCCTCGAACTTGGGCCGGGATAACCCTGGACACCTCTTCTATTTTGGCGTGGCTGGAGGATTGGTTGGATTGGACCGTTGCTGCTGATGCTGCTTGCCTGATGCCACGAAGAGTTAGTCGATGCGCTGCGTTTGGCTAGCCTTGGCTACGGCTAGGGTAGGGTCTGCGTCGTATGTAATTAATGAATAGATAAGGACGAAATGAATTTAATGATGCATAATGTACCAACGAATTAAATATGCGTACCTATGTAAAATCCTGACATGTAACTTGGTGTTATTAATAAAGTATTTGTATTTGTATTTGTATTTGTAGCAGTCGTACTTGCAAAATTGTATGGAACGCGGCGCGGTTTTATTTTATAGTCGCAAGGCAGGTCGCCGTGAAGCGACCTGCCCTGGCAGGATCACTATAAAAATGTCCTGCGAGGCCTGGCTTAGGTCGCCATGAGACGTAGGCAGTAGGGGTGTAAATAATACAACGAGTCTCGGATATAGAATTAACATTTATTTGGGTAAAACAGGGGTTTATATAGGGTCTCGGTGTCGCTGTGTCAGTGGACGCTTACATGGGGTTTACGATCTAGATTCTTATCGCTAATGGGTACAGTTTAACGATGATTTGGTTACTCACGCGTAAACCATCTGCTAGTGAATAACCAAGGTTATTCGCCCCACTCCTCACGCCGTATACCTCACACAGAAACACAACGTGTGGAGAATCTTTGGTAGTCAGAACCCATAGACGATAATTGAGGTTTTTTACTGGCGAGGCTAGGCGATGCACAACGAAAAAGTACCTACGATTGGCGATAAATTGCGATTTGTTATATAGGAGATTGTATACAATTTCGATACAATCCTCGCCTCGCGTCTCTTGTAGCACTTAAAACTATTTTTATAAATCTTTATTAAAAAAATAAGCTCTTTATGACGCCCGCCTCATAGGCATTACATGGTTTGTCTACAGTTCAGTAATTTAATTATTAATTGGTACAGTTTGATTTCTAATTTAGACAAGTAGAACTAGGGGTAAATCACGTGACGTATTGAACGCGCGTTAGGACAGTTTGACTGTAATTTTTCCATGTAAAAAGTGACATTTAGATCTACATGACGCGCGTACAGTGCGTTACGTGATCGACCGGCTCGTCTGAGGTTAGGCGTATCCTATTTATAACAGACCTCAACAGTAAGTCTGTAGTAATCTTAAATAATCTTATACATATACATCATATCATATCACATCATAAGCAATCAATACAGGTGAAATTGTATGGCAACTCCTACCCATTTTTTATAGCACACCGGTGGCAAACAACCCTACGGCCTACCTGATGGTATACAGCCTGTGGACGCTTATTGTGAATCGAGCGTAGATCAGCGTTTTTCCGACCTTTTATTGGTTTGAGGGTTTGGATGGATCTATACATCTCTCGACTATCATAATCATCATTTCAGGCGAAAGACGTCCACTGCTGAACATAGACATCCCCCGAAGAGTGCCACAATGACCGGTCCTGCGCCAGCCACATCCAGCGGACTCTCGACTATACCATGTTAAAAGCAAAAGCTACTTACCTACCGCGCGTCGTGAATAAAAAAAATCTATAAACAGCGAATAAATAAACCAAATCGAGTACTCCACAAACAGCGGCAAAATGATTAATGATGAACGCGGTTATTTTCCGCGATAATTAATGGCCGAGAATTAAAAGTTTACTCTGGGACCCTCCAAATAATTATAAGACGATAAACTGAATGAACTGTATCTGTATCGTAAACAAGTTCGCCGAAACATCTTGTTACGCTATAAATTATTTTGAGTTTGGAAAACATTGTCTGTTAATGTTTTAGAGTTTTAGGCTTGGTTTTTATTAGTTTTGGTTTTAGAATAAGAATGAGCTGACTGAGACAATATTAATAATAGATGTTACGTACGCTATCTATGACCGGAATTAATCTATATATATATCAATTGACTTCTATGCTGGGTGATTATTAGGTCATGATCGAATGACAAAAAGTGTAAATGATGGTAATACTGATCGTCTTTTCCAATAGGACTGACACGTAACTTGTGAAAAATAAGAGCTAATTATGAGTTAATTGAGAGATCTTTGTTGCGATTTTCTTCACTTGTCACCAAAATCAGCAGAAGCTCTTATCAGTTACATGTTGCCAGCCACATCCAATCTTGTAGCTGATAAGGTAGCTACATAAAAAGAGTCTCAACACTTTCACTGCCATCAGGAACAAGCCTAGCGGGCGCCTACCTACGCCGTGGGCGGTTTCCGCTACTTGGCAGAAAACTCACGGGATCGGTGACGAGCGTTGGCAGTGAATGTGTTAACTCTTAAATGTTATGTTATGATGATACGACTCGAACAAAATGAAATGAAATAATGCCATCTGCACTGCAGCTCAAAATCTGAACGACCCTGAACGAACTTACATTTATTTAGCAATCCTCTTCATCCCCAATTAACTGGCTCGACGAATCTTAAATCTTAAACCAATTACTAACCTCGTCCAATTCATCCAATATTCATAACCCAACCGCTTTCTTAACGTTAGTTACATCTAAATCCCCAAGAAAATGGTCTCGATCAATCTCAAACAAAAGTGAACTTTATTAAGTACAGGATAAACTATAAATTGGCTCGTCGGTGATAAATTCACGACAAACGGTCCTAAGCCCCTTGGCATCCGTCACAGGATCTGATCAAATCCCGCTCGACAGGCCGTTTTGTCTCTACACGTGGACTAACAAAGTTTATTTTCACACTAGTTAATCGAAAATGGACCTTAGACTTTATATTTAAGATTGACAATGACCGCTGATTTGTTGTGGTGTTTTGAAATAAACCTGTCGACATATATGCGGTGAGCGATCGGAGTAAATCTGAATGAACATTGTTCGTATTTGGTATTGTATTCGAGTTTAATTTACCTTTTTGGGGGAGTTCACTGTGGGCGCCTGTGATAGTATATTATTTACCGTACGATGAACATAAGATAGAGCATTCGCCTCCTTCCGACGCCATTTGATACTCAAGGCCACTATGTCTATTAGTTACTTGTTACATGTAATGCATTGGACATACTATTACTACAGTAAAGACTATTACCAATGAGAATGAGCCCAACTTGAGAAGATAGAAGGAAAGAAAACAAAAAACAATTTTGGTGGAGCCAAAAGATGAATGCCACCTATTGGGTGGCATTCATCTTTTGGCTCCACCAAAATTGTTTTGTCGAAAAATTTAAATTAAAAAAGCATGATACATTATAATGTAAAAATACATGATACATTATATGTAAAAATATCGCGAGTGCGTATACGCACTCGCGATATTTTTTTCCTAACGCGTCATCCCTTTGCCGAGGCTGGCATTTAAACTACCAGTAGAGCTGGGTCGTTTAGACTTTTCTGTGAAACGAAACGTAACCGTTTTTTTAAATCACAAAACTAATTGAAAAACAGTTCCAAAAATAACTAATTTCTACGTGCGTTGCCGCCGTCGCCGGTCGCCAAAATCACCGTTCGCATGGAGATTTAAAACATAAACATAATTTATTGATAAAACATAAAGTACATCAGTTTTACTATAGACTAGGAGCTTACTATTAGAGATAAATAACACATGTGCCTGAGCTAGGATACCCTGTGTTTCAGGCAAAAAAGAACTAACAATTGAAAATCAAGTTATTCAAAATATAATACAATATCATTCTTATTGGCTAGTATAAAATAGTTAGGAACTTATAACCTAGGCGCTAACTATGAAGATATAATAAAATAATTTATTTTTATTTTAAAACGATAAATAATTTCTCTGTATCGTCATAGGACATATTCTGTAGGGCTTCTCGTAGCGTTGATTTACATTTCATGTAGTTTAGAGGATATAAACCTAGCCGCGCATTAAGTCTATTGTAAAGAAGTGGACCTAGGAAAAGAAAAAATCTAGAAGAGAAAGCGTGTCGTTTTTGCGCATATTTAGGACAAACAAAATCTTTACGCCTTTTACTGGCATGATCAGTGTTGTAAGGGGTTACAGCGTGCTGTTTTAGAACTGTGTGCAATATAAACAATTGGCGAACTGTGAAAACTTCAGATAATTTATACAGAAGGTTAGTGGGGAATTGATAGGGGCGGAAAGTAGAAACCTTGAGGATTGCTCTCTGTGCTCTTTCTAGGTTTAGTAAAGTGGTTTTAGCCAAGCCACCCCACGTAGAGATGCAGTAAATTAATACAGATTGACATAACGCAAAGTAAACTTGTTTGATTATGTGCGAGTCGGCAATCGTACGTAATTTTTTGAAAATAAATATTAACTTACGAACTCTAGTGCACAACGCTTCCACATGATGCCGAAAGGAGAGGGTCTCATCAATTATGATTCCTAAATACTTTATTTTGCTTGTGGTAGCAATACCCGGACATGCACACTGGTTATTTGTGGGATGTTTACAATTGTGAGCATAGAGGTTAAGGTTAGTCTGAGCTAGTTTCGATTTGCGCATGGAGAACTTTATAACATTGGTTTTATCCGAATTCAGGGTTAGTAGGTGATGTAGAAGCCAGCTACTTACAATATTAAAGCCGCGCTGTGCATATTCATAGACTTGCTCTACTGAGTTTGCAGAAAAAAGTAGGACAGTGTCATCAGCGTATGAAATTATTTTTCCACAGTCAATTTTAAGATTGCAAAGGTCATTTATATAAATTAAGAACAGCGTAAGACCTAGAATACTTCCCTGTGGGACCCCAAAAGAGGCATTATTAAGGCCAGAACTCATGACATTGTCTATTTTTGTGCGTTGCGTGCGACCATCTAAATAGTCTGCAAATAGCTTGAGCTGCGTACCTCTAATTCCTAATAATTCAAGCTTGTGAAGCAGGATGGGAACGGAGACGGTATCGAAAGCTTTAGCAAGGTCAAGGAAGATTCCCAAAGTCTGATTATCCTTGTCTAGTTCTTGCACTAAGTAGTCGGTCAATTCGTGTACGGCGTCGGCAGTTGATAGTTTCGACCTAAATCCAAACTGACTTGTAGACAAAATACCGTGGCTCTCTAAATATTGGACAAGCCTATTATTGATGATTTTTTCTAATATTTTAGACGTCGAAGGTAGTATAGAGATAGGTCTATAATTTGACACCTGGTCTTTGCTACCAGATTTTGTATACAGGAACCACAATAGCTTTTTCAGACATTTAGGAAATATACCTTCTGAAAGGCATTTTTGGAAAATGAAGGTAAGAGGAGGAACCAGGATGTGTCTGAATTGCTTGAGTATTTTATTAGATATACCATCCCAACCCGTAGCCGACTCATTTTTTAAGCACATAATTATCCGTTCCACCTCTCGTTCGTCAGTATTTATCAGCACAAATGATTTTAATGTACTATTGTGGTTTGAAAAACTATTAGGGAGGGGTAAAGGCAGGTTGTGCTGGACTTTTTCAGCTAATTTTCTTCCTATGTTTACAAAAAAGTCATTTGCGCAATTAGCAGATGTTAAAGGTGATGAGCAAACTTGTGACAAACTTGAACATGATTCACGTTGTTTTGCTGACTATGTAACGTTTTTAATATACTTCCAGACTAGTTTAGTGTTTGTTCCGGCCAATTCGAGTTGTTTTTTGTCGTAGTTAGATTTCACTTTTTTGAGTAAGTCATTACAAAAATTACGATATCTTTTGTACGATAATTGTAGTACTAAATTGTCTGGATTTGATTTAGCTTTAAGATGCAGTTTGTCCCTGTGTTTCATGCAACTGATAAGTCCGGGTGTAATCCATGGTTTAATGTTAAAATATTTACTACTAACACGTAGGTTTACGGTATTACTCAATATTGCTTGATGGACTTTTTGAATAAGGTATGACATGCTAGTGTTTGCGTCAGCGGAATTGTAAACTGGGCCAAATTCAATGTTACATAAATCACGTTCAAGTTTGTTTACATTTAATTTAGAAATTATTGGCGTGCGTGCTGTATATGGTAATTTACGAAATATTGAAATTAGGGCAGCCCTATGATCTGTAATAGAGGAATTAGTAAGCTGGGAGATTAGATTTAAGCATGATATGGTCTAAGCAGGAGCCGCTTTGGTGAGTGGGAAGCGTGTGCGCGGGAAGCAAGCTGCGGGGTCAGTATTTTCTGGAAGAATGTTGATATTAATATCACCTATTACTATACGATTTTTAAATGATGATAAACTTCGTAACATCTCGTCTAAAGAGTCAATAAATGTATTAACATTTCTAAAACACGGCGGTCTATACAATGCCAGTATGGCAAAGTCTGTTCCAATTTTAATTAACAGTCGATTGCACTCTGATATGTTTGGCTCCATTTACCTAAGATAAGCGCTCACAAATTTAAGCTCTAATTTACGTATAAAATTGAATAAAACGGCTACATGCATTGTTTTGCGTGATATACATTCTTGATTAATGCCTTTAATGGATTATCTATCACAAATTGCATATTTATTGTTAATTTTAGAGATATTTAGCGTTCAACTAATATGTTCCAACTTTGTCTACCTGAGCCAATAGATGAAGTTAAATTATATGTACCTACTTAGTGGCCACGACATGGGCAAAGTTGGACGGCTGCACGGTCATTCGTTTTCTTCGTTCAACGATTGGAGCCAAAACGTTCACTTATTGGGCACAGCGTTCAACTTCTAGGCAAACAATGCATACTTTAACATAAAACCATTAAAAAAAAACTCTATTGTAATAGGAGGGGTTAAAATTGTCAAATCTAATCTCGACTAGGTATATACTTAATCGGATAAAAAAATATAGTAAGTATGTAGGTACAAACTAGGTTACAACTCCCACAAAAAAAATCCAAAGTTGGGATAGTCGCTTAAACGTTCATCTTTTGGTTCCACTTCCACCACCCTAGGTCATTTTCTTGACGTCTTCCATTAGGTCAGGCCGCCATCTTGGAATGTCAGTAGTGGCGCCCGCCAGAGACTATGCAAAGCATGAACCTAGAATACTCTAGACAGGTTGTGGTAATAAATAATAATAATACCACGTGCCAGCGAGCTGGTAGCATACAAATCTCGATAAGTGTGACAGAAAGGGAAATATCGTTCATTGTCCTTGTCATAGTTCCACTTTTTTTTATTTGCCACAACTGATTTAATATGAAGTTGTGGCACATAAACCATTACCCGTCCAAATTAAGTAGGTTGTTTATGGCAAGTCATCAGCCAAGACCAGTTCTTAATTTAGCTGCATAGGAGCCTTTCCGTCCCTCACTGTGGCATCACGTACAGCCTGTCCAAAGTATTCTAGGTTCATGATGCAAAATGACTCCGGCTAGAGTAGGTGACATGCGCAAACTTATGCTAGGGGATATCTGTATATAACTCAATGCCTACATGTGTCGTTGAACTTGAAACAAAGACCGCGTTTATGAACAGGCGATGCAGACCCCGCATCCGAGGTCCCAAAACAAACGTATGGCCATAGATAAAACTTTATTTATGGTATGGCGTTGGTGTGGTCATCTTCGCTTGTCCATACACAAGTGCAGTCTTCTGGGGCGCATTTAAATTCTACACTCGTAGAGCATAGAAACTATGTAGAAAAATTATATAGACTTTTAAAATGTACTCTACTCAACCTTAGTACATCAAAGATATGTATACACTGCGCCTTATTGCAATGGAAAAATCTTTGACATCGACGAACCTATTTATTAAGAACTCTTGTACGCTCGCTGAGAAAACGTACTTACCCAATACTGCACGAATTACATGTGTCATTGCCCCTTTAACATTATTATTACGAGCATGCTCCCCTAACTAATAACAATTGGTACAAGTATCCAAAGATAACCACTGAAATCACGTCCACCGAAGCAAAACAATTCGCACATTAAACAGCCCATTGATCCCCCATAAAATGATTACGACCCTCTGCGGTATCTGTCGGGTGGCTAATATGATTTCGGCTATCTGAGCCGAGCCACTTACGTTAAAATTGTTAATCATGTCAACTGAGTGTACCACGACTTCAGAACTTCGAATGTTTAACTTGATCTTGAATATAATTAATGACTGAAGCCATGAAGTGGGTGTAGGGGTAGTAGGGGCATTGCGCCGGTTAGTGACCGCTTTGCAACCACTTAAATGAGTAAGTGACCTGAGATACTAAAAATCTCTTAGCAGATTCCTGTTGTTATATTTCTAAAAAACTTGCATATGGCTCACTATTTCACTAGGGTTGTAACGTTTAATCCTATGATTCTACGTCACTCACCGGGTCACTCAACGGTGGCATGAAACTTTAGATTTTAATCCTCAGGGCGCCTTGTACTGAAGGGTCGCTAAATGAAACAAATATATACAATTGGGAGAAAGTATATTAAAGAAAGTTTCAGTTCGAATACACTGGTTTCACTTCACAGCACTCTTGATTACATGATCAGAATTACACTAACCTTCTTGCTTTTAATTAAATTGGTGTGCCTCTTACGCTAACACGATAGGTCCAGAGTCTCCGCCGCTGCCGTCAGGAAGCAGTTCTCATGCAGGGCGCGACATAAGCTGCAGCACAGCCCAGACACCGGATGCGGCGCAGAAAGCACGAGGATTTATTCACAAATCAAGCTGTTAAAAACATGTGCAAAAGAATGCATCCTCTAAATTAAAGTTCCCACCCCTAAAACAAATCGAAACCTGGCTTTAGGATCAAAATCTCATCGCCAAACCGCCACGCGTGCATTAAAGAGGTTATGATGTACTCACATTTCGGGTATTTTCCTTAAGGCCTGTTTAAATATATTTCTCCCACATTGTTGTTTTAATTTACTTAATTAGAAAACGCCATTTGGGCGCTGCCATTATCTTCACTCCGCGTTATTTAATATTTTGTTCGATCCGCGTTGCATTGTTCCTCTAACCGAGTTCACACGCCAAAGGAAAGAACTTTCCAGTCTGCTCGGTCATTGGCGCTGTACGCCCAGTGGTCAATTAAACGAATTACATCGGCTAGCAGTAAGCCATTCTGAACCCTACTTACCTATCGATTTGACTTGAAAATGTGCAGTGCCCAACCTAGACGGCGCTGTAATTAATTAAGTTATTTACTTGTATTCCTTATATACATATACTACTGTAAAGTAAGCGTTTTACACGTTACAGGGTCTGTAGAAATGTTAGTATTTTTAATTGAAAAACCTTGTTGTGTGAAGGTGGTCGCTAACTGAAGCTGGTCGCAAAACCAGCGCATGGCCCTATAGCATAAAAAAATCAGGGGAAATGATTCGTGTAGTTTTCTAAATTGGTACAGTTATACCTTGTCGTGTCCAGATGAACATACTAAAAGTCCTCGAGGGTGGGGGCTGTGCTGAGGCTGAGATTTGGCCTCAATGTTTCTATGGCCCTCGAGATTCCGAAAACCAAAAAATTTTTTTTCTTGCTTTACCTTTTTTTATATTTTTATTTGTCATCAAAAACTGCACGCGGTTCCCTATGACATTTGGTCGAGCACACCTGACCTAGGTCTGACTGTTTAGCCAGGCTGTACTCCAACTTTTTACCCCGAGGCAAAACTTGAAATGTCAGATTTTTCTGGGGGTCACACGGAGAGACCCTACACTTGTTCCATACATCACCAGGTCGTAATTGTACTCTTTCCCGGAGAACAGCTATGTCAGTGAGAAATCAGTGGTTTTGCAGCTTTATTTGTTTGTTTTGTTTAGAAATTCTCAACGGATCGACATGCTGGGAATTCTATGTTCGATAAGCAGGTGACTAAGCTTGCTTATCCTTAAAAAAATATATGATGAACAACTGCGAAAAAACGACGTTTTCTTAAATCTACTATTTTTTTAACTTAAACATCCTGTAGCTCCTAAAGTATCGATCGTAGAGTAAAAATAAATATGACCAATTTTGTAGGAAATTTTATGGAGAAACTTTTATCAGTATTTAGTCAATAGTTATGATGAACAACTACGAAAAAACGACGTTTTCTGAAATCGACTATTTTTATCTCTTTGTTTACTTTAACGCCCTGTAGCTCCCAAAGTGTTGATCGTAGAGTAAAAATAATTATGACCAATTTTGGTGACCAAGTGGGGCAAGGAGGGAATATTTCAGATTATATTTTAGGCACACATGTACCCGATATGCGTATACTGTACTCCATATAATATAAGATAAGAATAATCGTGCGTTCATCGTCAAGCGATTCAAAACCAATTTGGAACTCAAAAAAATTAAATAAATGAATTATATTTCCGCAAGAAGGCCGTAACGTAATCACACTTTTACAAGTAAAAATTCTACCAGCGTTTCTGAAAAAGAACACTGTTAAGAAGAACCGCCGAAACAAACTCAACAGTCAGTCATTTTTTTAACTTACCCATTTAACATAAGTCAAATTGAATATGAATACAAAGAAAAAAAACATAATGCACTTAAAGGAAAAGAATGGAAATGCGAAAGTTTGTTTTTGCTGTGAGTGCTGATTTTGAGGGGATCCCCTTGGATCGCATAATGTTATTTAGGCTATTATTGTTTCGCGTAATGATTGTGGCATAATTTGTTTTGGCATAATAGTACTTTCGCATAGTAATACTTTGGCCTACTACTTTTTTGGCATACTAGCTAATAGCATAATTTCAGTTGGACTAATCTGTATTGGCCGAATATACATTACGCATACTATTGTTAGGGCTAATAATTATTTGGTATATCTATCATTATCCATAATTTCAGTTTTCTAAATGAATAAAACTCAGTTTCGTTGTTACAATGCATTTATTATTATTGTGAAAACATTTATTATAATATTGACTTATTTTCTATGATGAATGATAGTTGCTAAACCACGTTGCTATTGGTTCTGGATCTAATCGTAACAATGGTATCATTAGTAGGTTAGGTTAGGGTCTGCTTGTGTCCCTTAGAGCAGAAATAGGCTCCCCGCGAAGCGGGGTGACGTGGACACGCTCTGGCGGTTAGGTTAGGTTTACATAACTTTTGTTTAGGACATTACTGTTATGCATTTTGATATGATGCCAATTGATTATTATGCCTATTTGTGCCTATGCTTTTTGTCATTAGTCTTCTGCTTTCAGTATTTATGCTTTTTAATGTTATGCGTATATAATTATGCGTGATGAGAATTATGCACATCACTATTTCGGCGAAAAGCAATTATGCGTAACAATAATAGTACAAATGACTTTATGCCTTCCAATAAAGAACCGATTTTGAGTCCTGAGGAAGCGAAAGATCCGAAAATTGAATCACGAGTGTAGCGAGTGATTCAGTTTGAATCATGAGCGCAGCGAGGGACTCAAAAGCACGAGATGCAAATACTTTGCTCTCGAGTAACACATACAACTTTTCACCTAGTAAATACTAGAAAGGCGCGAGAAACCAAAGGATATTTTAGTATCTATAAAATGGCAACCATGCTACGCCCACTGTTGTTAAAATACTGCCTTCGTCACTGACTTACACTATATTTCCTATAGTTAGATAGAGAATTTATTCGTCCTAGTAGTTTTTATATTTAAAACTAATATCAATAACGCAAGAATGAAGAATAATATACCTAATCAAATCTGAAACAAATTAACAGCGCGCAATTTAATTAGCTCGCGTAATATAATTCATGTCTACCTATTTAGTATTCATTATTGAAAAACGGAGTTAATTCCGAGATTTCTTTATTTAAATATTCCTCAATTGAAAATTCCTTTGTATACTCATATTTATTTTAGTAATTTAAACTCGTTCATTTGATAGTTTTCGAACGTGTTACTTGTTTCGCGCTTTTTTGGGGGTCTACTTTGAAATTCGATGGTCGAACTATGGATCGACCTGTCTGCCATTTTATTTTTTCGTATTGAAATGAAAGGGACTGAGTTAATAAAGTTCAAATATTCTGAACTTGTAATAGACCCCATAAGATGAAATGTCAGTGCCCGGCATGCAAATTAAAAAGCTACTTTGTCTTACGGAGTGAGCAAAATCGCATTTTGCACTGGTTTCACGCAGCAAAATATGCTTGTTCGAGCTGCTGAGGTGAAAAAATAATTGCTGTATTTGAAAAGCACTTAATGATCGAAATAACAGAAATGAATGAATGTATTTATTTGCATAGGTACGTGTAAATATCTTAAAACTAAAGCATATAGCGAAACACTATGTTTCTTTCTTCTTTCTTAATTACTCAACATCTTTAAGAATAGCAGCGTATCGCATTTCTTCATAGACTGCTCAAATCCAGACACATCTCGTGTCATACTGACCCGTTATAAAATGATTACGAGCTCTTTGCCCGGCCAGCTAATACGGTTAGCCAAGACCCGCGCAATTGCATTTGTCCGTGGACGCCCCAAGACGACGAGCACAGACTCTACCATTAATTTAACGATATTAAATCTTGACTCGGTTGTAATAAGAGCGACAATAGAATGCACAGTCTTTGAATACTGCCCGAGATTGATAAAGGATTTTAGGTGTGAATTTATGGAATGTTGCAGTGGCTGAACGCTTTTAGGTGAGAATTGTATTAGGACGTACACCGCATAGGTACCGCAGGTCAAACGTCGGCCTCGGGCTCCGTTTCCGCACAGCTAATATCTTAAATGAATTTTGTACGTATTTATTTAAAATTGATTTAAACTTTCACGATTTTCTTTCGCAGATAGGGAATGGCGTGTAATTAAATCTGCAGAGTGACTGTCCTAATGTTAAAAGTGATTAATAAGGACCAAGTACGAGAAGTTTGAAAAACTGACAAACTTGACTAAATCATATGGGGATGTCTCTAATAGGGACATATAGAGGTTTAGGTTCGCGTCTGTCCTTTGGAACGCATAAACGTTGTCCCCTCTCATACAATTCTAGGATGTATAACATTATACCTAGTCTAGCCATAAGTTCTGTTACAAATGAAATGAAACATATTTTTAAAAGGATGTAATTAATTTACCATAAGTAAATGTTTATTTATAGGTAAGTTAATAAGGTTTCTAAACAATATATTTTTTATTCAAAATGCCCGCCTTTAGCTTTAATACACGCCCTCAAACGATCCGGCCACACGTCTATAGATTCACGCACTGTATCCATTGGGAAATTTGCCACTGCTACCTTCAAAGATTTTTTTAGAGAATCGATATTGGCATGGCGTTTAGAGCAGACCATGTCCTCTAACACTGACCACAATTTATAGTCCAGGGGATTTAAGTCGGGACTGGAAGAGGGCCAATCATCTGCCTTGATGAAGTCCGGAACATTCCTTTGCAGCCAAATCTGGGTGGTGCGAGCTTTATGACCCGGGGCTGAGTCCTGCTGAAAGGTCCAGTGTACATTTTTGAACATTGTGTCGTTTAGTGGTTTAACTACTGTTTCTAAAATCGTGTCCTGATACACTTTAGCTGAAATTTTCACTCCTTTTTCGCAAAAATGGATCTCAGAGACGCCTTGATACGACACACCCCACCAAACCATGACGTAAGCGGGATGATGACCTCGCTGAATCCTTCCAACTATCTCTTTAGCTTCTCGAGAGTTGTGTGCGTACACTTTATCATTTTGTTTGTTGTAGTGCTGCTCGATAGTAAAAATTTTTTCATCCGTGAAAAGAATATTTTTATATTTCCCATGTGCGTATCGAGATAAAAGGCTTTTTGATCTTTCAACTCTCTTGTCCTTTAGTGACTGATTTAACATATGTCCTGTATATCGTCGGTAAGCTGCAAGACTCAAGTCATCTTTGATTATACGCGAAAGTGTCCTAGGTGGTATTTTCATTTCCTTAGAAAGGATCTTCTGTTTTCTTATGGGATTTCGGCGAATTCTGGCCCTTACAGCATTAACGGCTTGTTTTGTTCTAACAGTACGTGGTCGGCCAGATCTTTTACTGTCATCGACAGAGGACGTTTTGGTGTATCTTTGAATGGTACGATACACAAACATTCGACTGATCTATAACTTTTTTAGTGTCTCAAAAATGTGGGACGGCTCCATTCCTACCTTATGCAGAGCAATCACAGCAATTCTATTTTCTTTGACACCCCACTCCATTATTAATTTACTTATTTTAATATTATATTGTATATAAATGGTGGCAAAAACATCCAAGTACTTACGTCAAAACACAACATTCGAAATTCGAATTATTATTTTTCTTAAAATCATTGTTAACTGCCAGTAACAGAACTTATGGCTAGACTAGGTAGTTACATGCAGTAAGCTCGTAATCATTAACCACAGGAAATACGACTTTTGTTCATTCAATCTGACCCTTATTTTAAATTAGGAACTTATAAAATATAAAGTACAGGTTCCTGTCAAAAAAATCTTAGACTACACTAATTAATGATCCATTTACATAACCCATTTAGTCGCATAATAAGCAGGTAACTCGGTTGTTAATAATAATTCGTAGGTAGGTAATGAAAGTCAAATAAAAGCTTTTACGCCAGGGAATTCACTAGAGCTCTTAATCTGGCTCTAGCTGCTCTTTCGGGCAGGAATCTCCAACTTCCACCCACTTTAGTGGCTGAAATACGACTTTAGTGCTTTCCTTGAGCGCTGCACCATAACTAGGTTGCTCGAAATAAGCTTTAAACTTGACATTTTGTACGTGAAACGTTGATAGTTGGAGCAATTTATTTCAAAGCTACGTTTTTAGGGTAGACTATCGTGTGTAAACGTTCTGGTTCCTGTCGAATGAGTTTTTTTTAGTTATATTGACTATGGTAATTGTTGGTTGGGCGTTGCGGGTTAGAGTAAAATGAGATTGCCACCTTGTCGTAACTGTAGTAAAGTCAAGCCTGTTTCTTCTTTAATTTAGGCATATTACACACATACAAGTATCTACCTTGTATATATGTTGCTACTTAGTGTAAATAAAGAGTAAGGTTTAGTGTGTCTTAAATCATCAGCCTCTATATGCGTTCCACTGCTGGGCACAGGCCTCCTCTTATTGTCAAGAGCGAATTGGTTGATTGTAGTCCAAACGCTGGCCCATAAGTGTGTGGATTGGAGACTTGATATACAGCTTTGAATATCTTCCTAGACCAGCAGGTCGACCACGTAACTTATTGTACGCTTGTCAGGTTTATCTAAAAGTCACTTTTTATATGGAAAAGATTCAGTTGAATTGGACTAACGCGCGTACGAAACGTTACGTGATTACCCCTCAAACAATACTCAACCTTTTTTGTACGCGGGCCGCAAAGTAATTTTAGCTGAGGCGCCCCGGGCCACAAGGTAAATTTATGGTTTTTATACTAGGATCGCATGGTGGATGTCGTGCCACTCGCAAAAGCTCGGCGGACCGCAGGTTGAGTAGGTACCTATAGCTGTCCCAGACGCATGCTTTTTTTTGAAGGAAAAGATAATAGCTACTGTTTTACAACAAAAAATATTATGGCAAGCACTAGAAATTACTTTTGGCAAAAACATGTCAATCAGTTGCCGGCCCCTGTCACCGAAAACTTTTTTGCTATATAGAATGCTTTAATAGTAATTTTACGTCTAGTTGTATCGTGTACCTTAGCCCAATACAGGCAATGTCTTCATCTTCTTGCAATATGCAATGCTCAATCGCAAAGAAAACGCACTATACCTATACATAACTGTATTAATTCTGTTAACAGTGACTTGTAAGCCCCTGAAAATATTCTTCAATTATTGAAAGTATCGAAAAAATCCAAAGTATTTTAACTGTTCTACCAACACTGAAATTGGCTTGCATAAAAACTTCTTAAGCATTTCGCTCAACGCCGAGATAATCCCTCCCGATAGCTTTGAGCAACACCGTGAAATGTTGGCGGTAAGCTCTAGCAAATATCTGTAGAAGTATAGTCCAGTGAATGAACTGACAACTTGTATTTACTTATAGAAAAAAATAAAATTGTAAAAAGTAGCTGATTTTTTCTATGTAATGGAGATCTTAAATCGTTACCTAGAGACAAAATCCAACGAGATTTCAGACATCCAAAAAATGATCACTTAACTAGGTTCTGAAATCTCAGAACAAATATTTATAATTGTTTACGTATGTTTATTTTGGTTCATTTACATTTGCTCTATAATATTCACGATAAATCATACAAAAAAATACAATGCATGCTTCATTTAAATCTAGTATATAATTACTGCCGGCTGGAAAGTTGGTTGGATTCTTGAATAAAGCATCTTAGAATAACGTTTTAAAATGAACTTAACATTAAAAAACGCTAGTAAAAAGTAATGTTTTTCAAAACTGTATTTTCCCCGGGGTGGTAACCATTTTATATTTACACTAGCTTCTGCCCGCGACTCCGTCCGAATGGAACTCGTTTATATCGTAGCTCGATACAAACTTTCATCCCCCATTTCACCCCCCCAGGGGATGATTTCCGGGATAAAAACTATCCTATGTCCTTCCCCGGGATTCAAACTATCTCCATACCAAATTTCATCTCAATCGGTTCAGCGGTTTAAGCGTGAAGAGGTAACAGACAGACAGACAGACAGACACACTTTCGCATTTATAATATTAGTATGGATACGCAGTCTTGTGAAAATATTGTTAAGACTGGGTAGAGAATGTGATACACCCCGTTATGTTGGCGTTGTTATGAGATCTCTGTGCTTTGGCATGTCGTTTTCTAAATATTATGAATCTTTATTTTATAACAAAACTTTGTACCCATACAAAACCATGATCGAGGCTTTGTTTTCTAGGTTTTTTTTTCAGCGCTCATTGTTTGTGAGGCTTTGTAGTGTAGGAGCAGTTTTGTAAAATCACTGTAAAAGTGAAATTTTATATTTGATACCTTGTGCCTAACACACAATGCAGCCAAGGATGTTTTTTTTAACCTTTGGTAGCCTTTTTTCGTAAGCTCAGCTAACTGCCCTTCAGAACGTAGCCACATTGATTTAATTGTACGTGAACGTACCTATGTATTAAGTATCTTGGTCACATTTAAAGGTACTATTTCATCATCCCAGTGTTTTTCCCGATAGTGCTCAGACGAGCCCGTGGTCCGCTTTGGCACCTAATCCCAAGATTTGGCATAGGCACTCGTTTTACGAAAGCGACTGCCACTTGACCTTTGAACCCAGAGGGAATACTAGACATTTATACCTATTTACGGTAGGTATATAAGGTATTTATTACAGTCGACACGCCCTGACACAATTGTTTCATCTCGTAGGAAAACTCGACTGAAATTATTTTCAAAGGGGCTCAAACAATGAATAAAAAATGTCCTGACCTTTTTAAACAGCGTTTGTATTGTATTTCGGATGAACGTTCATCAAAATTCCTCAAGTCGAAGGTTTTTATTCAGTAAAATACAATTTTAATTGATCTTTGCTTTGTTCAGGACACAAGAATTTCAATTAAGTGTTTTCTTTCAATCTACCTGTAACGTTAAAGTTCGTTTTTCATAGTTTTCTTTATTTTTTCTATGAATAACGATATAGAGCGATAGGTAATACAATATCATCCGGCCGAACACTGTTTTATTACATTAATTAGTGATTGGAATTAGGTGAGGAAAAATACCTATTCTTCGCAAGAGGACATAATACTCGAGTGGTTACAATAGAGGAGATTTTTTTTCTTGAATACCGGTTATTCGATATTTATATATTTTTCTACCCGGTGCACCCACTTTATATTATGACCACTTGCGAAGAATAGTTATTTCGGCTCACCTAATTCCGATCACTTTATTAGACAGAAACTTCAGTAAAAAAGTAATCAAGTAACGCGATGACACCAATAAACGACTTAGGAGGTCGCGTATTGTACACAAAAATATACGGGTGTACTTAACAAACAATAATTTTACACGTTTGCTCACTAGGAGCGAAATGCAAGTTAAGTTGCCATATGCTTTATGCAACATGCCGAATTGAAGCCCTTATTAATTTAAAACAATGTGCAAGGTTATAACGCTGTGCATCTAGTTACTTTAGACGCGTGTCTTTGCATGCAGGCTGACATAATGCTGGCTCGAGAATCTCGAAACGTACTATGTATACATAGCCACTGTGATAGAACAGAAATGTAGGTTGGTAAGTTGTATAGTCAGTATCTAAAGTAACTACGCAATCGATGACGTGAAAAGCTCTTATTCCCCAAGACTTTTGACGGTTTCGTTTGCGTAACTACTTTTGATGCTGACTGTAGGTACTTGGGCTCTAAAGAAAAGTGGTACAAAGTACGGGACTTGTATCCTTTTAGGGTTATCCTTATTCGAATGTTAATGTAATCATTAGATAGATACTTACATAAATATGGTATTTAAACATAGTGAAACTGAAGTTTCATTAACATATTTGAACAACTTATCATACAATATCGATTGTAATTTCCATAGGAAAAGCAATCGCCATTGTTCAAATAAAATATAACGACAACTTAGAAAACTTGAAAAACCCTTGACATTTTCATTTCAAAGTCCAATATCTCAAAAACGGCTGAATAGGCTTTCATGAAACATGGCTAAGAACAGTAAGAACACTTGGGCTCACATCAGCTTTCGAATAAAAAAACCGCATTCAAATCGATCCATCCGTTTGGGAGCTACGTTACCACAGACAGATACACAGATACACAGACGCGTTAAACTTATAACACCCCTCTCTTTGCGTCGGTTAAATATGCAACTTTGGTGAGAGAACTCCGTGTGCAACGGATCTTGTGTTAAATTTCGTACAATGCTGCGGTTTCCCCAACGCTCTGCTGATGGCTCAGATCTACAACGCAGACGTTGTTTACAGACAATATTAATTTCGGTGGCTTAGGGCTACCGAGGTATTAGCTACAGAACTTTGATACAACGTGACTTTGTATTCAAGTTCTAATAGCTACCGACAAACAAAACTTTAGTGGTTGCATAAAGTATGACTGGAATAATCGAACGGGGAGCAAAGCGTACGAAATTCTATGCTTCAGTTTGTCACGAATAAATGTTTTTGTTTTTATTTGGTTGTCCGGATGTGCCGCTAATGATATAGGTTCTTTACCTAATTATATAGGTTTTTTTACAAGTCTCTTTCTTTCAATTAAAAAAAAGAGCAGTTGCGTGAGTTCTTCAGCTCACAAAGCCACTAATATGATAAGTTGTCTTATCTACTAATTTTCTGACACGGTTGGGTTGTAGTGTTGCGTCATAAAAATGACAGCATGCAACTGGTATTCAATAGAGGTGTAGACTCAAAATGTATTATTACTTACTCCAAAAGAAACAAGGCAAAAAAATATGCCTAGTGACGAAAATCCCATTTATATCTCTAAACTTACAAAGTTACAACCGTTTTAAGTAATATTACTTGTTAGAAAGAGAAAACGACGTCACGGTCCCCGAGCGTCATAATAAATGACAATCGTTTCATATGAAGGTGCGTTTTGAGGAAGGGACAGAATATGGCCCTCTGACAAATTTGGACTCTTATAACTTTGTAGTATGACAATTGGCCACATTTAGTGTTTAGCAGTAACACAATAGTTTACTGCTACATAGACGCATATTGCTTGTATCAGCGATAATCCAACATGTATAAAATAGGGTGTTTCCTTAAATAAAGGTGCATTACACTCACTTTGGTCTCTGTAGTTGTGATTTTGAAAAACTGAGATTTTAAAGTCCCTTTCTGTCAAGTATCGCAGATACAATACGAGCCCTAGACTTGTTAAAGTGTCCTTTAAACAAATACTTAATTGCGATCGTAACTGAACAGACCGTTTTCTTGTCCACAGGTACATATTCCTCGGGATCTACACGGTGGAGATGACAATAAAGTGCATAGCGAAGGGTTTCATCCTGAACAAGTACACGTACCTACGGAACCCGTGGAACTGGCTGGACTTCGTGGTGATCACGTCCGGCTACATGACCATCGCGATGGGCAACGACGTAGGCAACCTGGCTGGCCTGAGGACCTTTAGGGTGCTGAGGGCGTTGAAGACCGTCTCCATCATGCCTGGTGGGTACACGTTATATTGAATCCTTTTGATTGTATCATAGAACCGTAAAACCTCCCAACCATAGTCCAGAAGAACAACTATGTGTAGAAAACTCCCGCGAGAATCAGACATATTAAAATATAATGAAAACGGGTCACTCAAGTATTTTTCATCTCTCATAATCTGAAAGTAGGTCATTGTTTATTTAAACAGCGGGTTGAAAGTGAGGCATGTCGCCCCTAGGGTTGAAAAGTAATAAAAAATAAAAAAAGCAATGGCAGAAACCTGTACAGCCACAGTTTCAGAAAATTGTATTGATTTTTGAAACTGGTTAACAATCATACGTTATTTTTTTAAATACCTATTTATAATAAATTAATTCTAGTATGACTATTATTGCTATTTGAAGTTATTTAAATATGTTTTAAGTGTTCATAGTTCAATGTAATGGATAATTGGACTTCCAAAAAACAATTATAATTAGTTTTTCGATATAAAACCACTTCGAAAGGGCGTCCAGGAAATGGTCCACACACAAACATTATTAAAACTGTCAAAAGTTCCAGCCCAAATGGTCCACACACAAACGCTTTTAAAATGGGTTCTATAGGATCTGACTGATTCAGAAAATAACCTACCTGGTTAAGTTATTGGGTTTCATTTCATTTCCTCGTATTCGAAATGAAAAGTAGAGTGTTTAACTCGGGGAAAGCCACCCATTTTAGCCTCGAACCAAAAATATCTCGTCAGGAATGGGTGGCTTTCAACCCTCGGTTAACAATCTACTATTACATCGAGAAACGCTTGACATGTTTCGAACCGATTCGCGGTTCATATAGTAATGAGTCATGCCGGCGCGGTAGCACCAAACGGGAAATATATATCAACTCCAAAGTAGGCTAGCTATTCTCTGCCAAAACTAAGGACTTATTTAGTTATTTCTTGGTTGTTATTGCCTCTGATTAAGTTCATCCACAATAATAGTCATACACTATATAGTGTAACATCGAGTTCATTTGGACCATAGTTAGGTGATTTGGACTATAGCTGGGAGGTTTGACGGAACTCATAATTCTTTATGTAGTGGCCAGCACAAGTTGCGGACAAGTTCTTTCACACATGTTTAACACCGGCGCCGGGTGTCTAGGGGCCGCGCCCGAGCCACAAGCTACAGCAGTTACTACTCTGGTACAGTGGCAGCGGCAACTCGTGGCTGTAATGTGCGCTAGAGTGGTCGCGTTTAAATTCAAAATTCGAATTCAAAACATTTATTCGTGACAGCAAAATCATTAATACAAACACATATATGAAAAGGACAAAAAAAGACCGCGTTGCACTCCGGGAGTGCCAGCAGAAGTGAAAACTTGAATAATTTTAATTTTATTAAAAAAAATACCACCAAAAAATTACAATGATAGATTTATATAAACATGGATCTCTTTAATAAACATGCTTCGTTACCTGAAACAAACCGTACCTAATTACTGGTTAATAAAGAGAAATAGTTTCTTAACCCTCCGACGGCACAAAAGCCCGGATATACAGATCTCACATAAACACTTCGTTATTTATCGACAAATAAATCAACCGCTCGCGTGTACCAACAGCTTGATTTACAGCTGCGATAACCGGGACTAACTCGTGCTAGGTAATTGAATTATATCAATAGAAACTTCAATCACGGAACTAGCCATAGTTGTTTTTTTTTGCCGTTTTGTTATTTTCCCTTGATTGAGACGACATGATTTAGTTAAATGTTAAGAAATTCGATAACCCTTTTCAGTTAGACCTATTTTCAAAAATTGCAAACACATACGTACCTGAATACACGAGCTGATATAGTTAGCTAAATACAAATATATTACTACTAGTGTAGGTTTTTAATGATTGGGAGCTACAGTTGCCATGGCTTGAAATTTATGTAAGGCATAGAAAAAAGTCATAATTTGAGTAAATATAATTCCATTTTATGTACATATACTGAAAGTTGGAACGTTTTCTAAATGAAACGAATTTTATAAAACGCGGGCGTAGGCACAAATGACTATACTTTCTTACACGGACAAGTACTTAAATGCAGTTTAATATTTATTTACGCCACTTTTGTAAGGTTAAACATGCTCTAAGTAATTCATAATACTTTTAAACGCACTTCCGTTACAGTAAACAGCAGCAGTATCGTTTACATCAAAACGTCAGTCCAAACGAACTCCATTAGGGCCAGTAAGGGCTGAAGGTTTCCCGAACCCAAAAAAGCGTATGTCACAATAAGTACAAGTAGGATACGTCCTCATGGCTATTAGGGGTAGACGGTAATTAGGCAGTATTTGGGTGTGAAATGACGCGGACAGCTCGCGCGGCACGCCGCTCGGAAGTCCGGCGAAGTGACGAACAGTTTTACGTTAATGTCCCATTGCGTAAGATAGCGGAATAGGGTTAAGTCAAAATTAATTAAATGTGAGATGATATACATTTTCAATAATTCACTCGATTTTCTACTCTGCAACTAGTGCAAGGTAAAAAATAGCAAACAGAAAACGACACAATTCAAGACAATCAATTTGCTGGCGCACGCGGCACCAACGAATGTCATTGCAATTTAATCAGACAGTATACCGGTAATTTTACGTACAAGAATACCGATATGCAGTTTTATTACATTGGTTATTATTTGAAATTTTAGTATTTTATCGACTCATCAGTTATTAGATACAGCGCCATTGTCAATACAATGTTTGAATAGACGGCAAGAAAATAATCACGAAATGAGGCAAACATTTTTTTTTCACAAAATTATGATCGGTCTGGTCTGGTTAAGGTTCTACCACTGCAGAGGGTAGTAGTTTATTTTAAATTCTAATGAAAAACTAATAAACGTGCAACATGAGCTTATTTAATTATGCAATCGAAACCATTATCGTGAACTGGCTGTACTTACTCGGAACACTGCCAAGTCATCGGCAGAAGTGACCGGTTCAGATTTAACGCTGCTAGTTCAGGGAACCGTTTAGCGGATCGTATGCCAAGCTAACGCCTTGGCCACGACTTTGGTCTTAAGCGACCTGCGGCAGCGTTTTATCTGTTCATTGCGCGGTCGAGACGCGCAACGCACTGTGTTTAGTTGGGATCACGCGCAATGAATTAGAAAAAGCGCTGCCCCAGGTCGCTTCAGACCAAAGTCGTGGCCAAGGCGTAATAGGCTGGGAGTAGCTCTATTCGCGATATTTTGTTCGATATTTAAACAAATGTTTTTAAACTCGAACATTTAAGCCTCTCACAGACAGTCGCAGCCTGGCCGCGGCGATCAATAGTAAACTTGGTGTTATATTAGCTGTCAAATTTAGTATTGTATTGACCGCCACCGCTGGCCGCGCCAGTGTGATTCAAGGCATATTCGTGACAAAACCAATACTTAAACGAAATAAATAAAAAAACATATTGTGCTTTGTAACGAAATGAACCCCGTAAGGTTCATTCGGTAAGAGGTAATGACGCTGAAATATTAGATGAGTCGGATATAATCTCAAAGATATGAAATAATAAGCGTGATACCGAAATTGTATACTGGTATTTCTGTATGGAAATAATACCGGTACACCGTCCCTGGTGTGGATATGGCTTATGTTTAAAGGCTTGTTTTATCTCTAAGATGTCAATTCGACAACCTCATAGAGTTTGTTCCAAGAGTAGATATTCCGTGCAAGACTTAGCGACCTTATATGGAATATGTTTTCAATTACTAGCTTTTATTCAAACTTTGAAAGCCTAATTTAACTACCACCAGGGAGTCCAATCAAGTTTTGAAACCACACTGATGTAAGGCGACAATGAAATATTATGGTAAGTTACCTACGACTTCGTTCGAATTGTCTTGAAGAGTAGTTTCGCTACCTATTCGTTTAGCCTCAATTTACGGCTAAGTGACATTCCTTGGGCTATCACAAGACGGCCCCCAAACTATGTCGCGGAGAGATAGGCTATCCGTCTCTTTCTACTTAGAAAGTTTATATCGCCGCGACACAGCTCGCGGGCCGTCCTGTGATAGCCATGCTGTTTTCGCTATTGGACTGTGGACGTGTTAAAGGTACAAATTGTACTGAGATTATTTCTCAAACGATACCATATGTTTATAAAGGAAAACAAAAATTATACTATTTAAAAGTTCGTTTATTTATAATATTAACTGTAACATTGCCCACATGAGCACAGTTCTTGAAAGAAATTGTTATATTATTTCCCGCTACGTTAATTTTAGTTTCCTGCGGGTCTTGTCCGGATGGACGATGATTCTGCAAGGAGGATAAATCAATCGTTCGGATATTTTCGCCATTCATATTACCCGAGTCCATTTCCTCAGAGATATCATCAGAAATATCTATAACGTCGGAGAATTCTGACTGCTGACCAAAAGCGGATGCTTGCGATCCTTGCGTCGTGATCGTAAAATCGTTGTCGAATCCCATAGACAACAGTGACACATCGCTTTTTAGCAAAGGATCTTCTCCAAGCGCGTCAATTTCTTCCACCTTGATATCCACCTCATGGCTAAAGGTTCCGACTTTAACACCAGAGGTCTGGCTTCTCAAGCTCTCGGCTCTATGCTCAAAAGGCCTAGGCCTTACAGCCTTTGAAGTAGATCTAGATGCAAGCGCCGACCGCCTGAAGCAATGACCGGTGTACCTTTTGGGATCAGGCAACTTCAGGTATGAAGCTATTTGTCTCGGCAATGTGCACAATTTGTTTCTTCCTATAACTTGCCTCGTGCATTGGCCGGCCCTGTAGTTAACGAAGAACCTATCTGTTGGCACTTTCCGGGGGCGAAGGGCTTGGTATTTCTTTACCACGGGAACAAATTCGTCTCGGACGATAAATGTACGATCGCCTTTTTCTAGGGAAGGAATTCGCACTAGCATTAGATCGCCGTGGGTTTTGATATCGTTGACCGTTAAGTCTGTGAGTTCGAAAATCTTGCACGCGCCGCTTACGCCCATGATGAGAGCCACCTGTAACAATAAGTTAGTGTCAAATAAAAGACTTCGTGCGATACGTCAGGTAACGATTTTCGTTTTTAACACATACAAAGCAGCGAACGAAAGAACCATAGAAGTCTAAGTAGCGCCGCAAAATGGCCCCACAGAATGGGTGCCATTGCCATTATGCGGGGATGGGGGCGGGCGGGGTGTCAAAACGATGCCCGGCAGCCGTTTGGTTTGAACATGCGCATAACGGGTTTTAGGCACGTGTTTGGGTAGAAATTTGTAAGGAGCTCGTCTCCTATGGCTTTTTCGTTCGCTGATACAAAGTATTAGAACGGTTTTACACAAAATAATTAGTAATGCCTATGTTTTTATTCGGTCTAATTAGCAGTTGTATAGCGTAAGAAAGAGCTAACTCAGCCATTTTTCAGTGACGCGAACGGTTGGCTACATAACGTACAGTACATATGCCTAATATTGACAAATAATAGTAAAATACCTTAAGTGTCTTTCAAAGCCATTTCAATCAACTAATTATTTACGAGTCTTATAACAACGTTCAAGTTCTCCACGCGTCCTTTATTTTGTGGCACTAGTGTATTAATATTGCACTTAGGACGCAACAATTACATCATTTATTTTGTTGTTGACAGTTACATAAACACAGTCCGGCACATAAAACTACGATATTTTGTATTTTCTCACCTTGGTCGCTAAGTAGTACTCGTCGGGAGCTTCATATATAAATTGTGAAATGTCGTGTTCGGTTAAAATCTTTGATTTCTCACTTTTGAAACCAACCGTATATTTCTTTAGGCATAACAGAAGTTTTACAAAGTTCTGCAGAAACACGTGATGTTTAACCCGCATTGTTGCTTTGAGCATGGAATACCGAGCCCACAGGCTGCTTGGCTTTTGAGTCTTTGCCAATTCCGTGAAATATGCTAAAAACACATCTTCATCTAATTTCTCTTCGTTTCTTTGGGTTTTCCATCTCATAAAGCACTCGTAAGCTACTATGTATTTCCGTCTAGACTTTTGTGGTAGCGAACTATATTTTAAAATGTTGTCCGTGTCGCTTTCTTCGCTAGAACCCATTTTTATTTTTATAATTGACAAGTCAAGTACGTTTTAGAACTAAATCGCAGACTTTGTTCCCGCCATTTTGTTTTTTCTTTGGTTGCGCAGAGAATATGCGCAATACGTTGCGGCTCATGTCAAAATTATCATTCGGTCATTTCATTCACTCGAGACATTTTCTGTCGCGTTTCCATCATGTTGTCTTCCTCATGCATTTACGAATTAAGCCTGCAACACACTGGCGCGACCTGCGGTGGCGGTCAAAAGTACATTTGACCGCTAATGACAAGTTTACTATTGACTGGCGCGGCATGGCCGCGGCGGTCAATAGTAAACTTGAGAGAGTAGACGAGGTTTTTGATGACTCGAGAAACGAAACGAAAGAAACTACGTTTCATACAACTGCACCAATCAAAAATTGACCAGATTGACAACTTCACTTCCAGATTAGGGCGAACAGTGGAGCGCGCAGCTTTAATATATCAACCAATCACAGAGCAGTACCTACAGTAGTATTCTTGCTGCGAGTGGCCAACTAGATTTTTTTCAACCAAACAGAGCAAAATTGTAGTGGCACGCGGTCAACTAGATTTTCTTTAACAAATCAGATCACACACAAGCTCATAACTGCCTAGAGAGTTATGAAAATCCATAACTCCCAAGGGAACAATATAGGCCATTGTCCTTCTGTATACAGGCACGGAATAGCACCATTTACCTAAGTGTGATGAAAATGTAATTTATGTTTTATTTGAAGGAACCTTGTCATTCAGGTGGTAACATTAAATTAACAGTGCAAGCTTATAATGAGATCGAGTCACGAAAATATTTGCCTTAGTATTCGTTCCTTCTTAGCAAGTATGTACCTAAGTGCGAGAGGGTCAAATGTTTTTATGTCCGATCTAAAATCGATTATTCTAGCCTAGGCGGGACGTTTAGTATGGCAAATAAGTCTAGAAAATAAAAGGGGCGCCACTATCACTCATATGGTAACACGACTCGATTAGTACGACCTAAAGATTTTGATACTTCACTTTCTACTAGGACATTATTTGAATTTGGTTCCTAACTTAGTAAAAATTACAATCAAATAGGTACATATTGGTATAGACTAGACATACAAACTCACAAACATTACCTCTTTATAATGTTTATGTAGACATAATGATAGTAATTTAATTATACAAGTACCTATAGTTAACCAATTTTATTAAATAGTGCTATATACACTTTCTTCTTCCTCAAAATATTCTACTTTGGGTATAATTACACTTAATTAAAACACTTAAAATTCATCAAATATATTGCAAGTACCAAGTTGGTTTTATGTAAACATAATACCTCTAAAATGCACTATGTAAACACGATGAAAATTATCAATTTACTGTAATTCTAACGTAAGGAATAAATAAAATTAATATAACCATTCATAATAATTTAACACTTATTTGTAGTCTACAATAATTAAAAACCTGTTATTTCATTAGGTTATCTATAAACATTGTCCAATTCCGACAAAATGATTCCGGCAAAATGATTCCGGCTTGATATTCCGCAAGATATCACTTGTACCTATACCTACATTATAAATTACTTCCCAAGTGGAACCGCGTAGTGTCTTCCTCGTTGTATGGAATTTTTGTTGCATTCGATTGCTAATAAATCCGCGAAATTTTATAAATACTTACGGTAAAATAACAACTCAAAATGACAATATGTCTAAGTACTAGCATATGACAAGTTTAACGAAGTTACCACCAGGGTCTAAAAAAATAGTTCCGTTTCTAGACTTTTTTGCTAAGCTGTAATAGTTTGTCTAGTTTTAGGTACCCAGCGGTTCTCCCTTGTTAGACCTAAGCCTAACTACTTTAGCCCTACATGCTTCATCAAACATAAGGTCACATGTTTCATTAAACCTAATGTATTTTATCTTAAACTTTTATAGGATTATTGTAAAACTAACCTAACCTAACTTAATGACTTCTATTTGATTATACTTATTCATAGAAAACCCGAAAAGTTTACTGTTTCGAAGAAAAATGCATTATTCCTAGTGAAACATTAGGGCAAAAGTTAGTAGGTCAAGTGACAGGAACTAAGGTACATACTTGTTTAAATACTTTTTTAATCTAATCTAAAGCTATCTTGGCAAGTAGTAATTAAATTCACTTACACTGCCAACAGCTGTAAAGCCACAATAAAGATTAAGTGCGAATTAACGAGATACCGATCGAGCATTTGCATACACGGGCAGCTCTAAAAATACGTATACAATTTTGAATCTTATTACCTAGACATAAGAACCAAAATGTTTACTTATTTATAGAGGTGACAGCACAGAGTACACCGCATAATTCAGCCGTTTCCGCCCCGCCCTATCGGGACCACAAATAAAGCAGGCCAGTTTTATTTTCCATTTAGCCTTTCACTCTATGCAACGCCTGCGGTATTTTTTACACGCTCGGAAATTTTCCGATAGTTCACTCGTTAATTTTTTTTATCTAAAAAATACTTTTTGATATGGTGTAATGTGAATCGTTCGTGGAAATAGATTGTTAAAAATGTACACGTTTTTTTTTTGGATTACCTATGTTTGGCCTAACAACGTTTTGCCTAATTTCGGTTTGCCTTATTTTATTTAGACTAATCTTGTTTCGTATTATATAATTATTTATAATTTTTATTTGAGTGAAAGTCATTTTGTTTATTCCTGACTTATTTTATTTTGCCTAATTTAATTTTACCTAATTTTTAGTGTATATCATCTTATTTTCTATACTGTTTGACTGACATAATTTTATTATGTCAAATCACTCCCCGCCCTCCGCTCGGACTCTCGCCAGAAACGAATGTGGTAATTTTGAATAAAAGCTTTCCCGTTTTTAATATATATTTAGGTCGCTGTTTGTAGTAGTTGATATGCCTACTAAAACTGACGGGGTTTGACGAAAGCTCTAACGTAAATCATGATTAAAAAACATATGGAAGACTACACTTTAAATTTTACATTTGAACATTTCGCGTTTTTCGCGTTTATCTGTTTACAATAGTATCACTTCCTGAAACTGCGCAGGAATGAAAAGTGAAACTATATTTTGCTTCTTATAACCTGTCCGCTATAGTTATACTTAGTGCATTAGACGAGGCGATCCCAGGCAACCATAGAAACCTAGGACAATGAGCGTACCAGTAGCAAGGAAGTCGAACATAATTATTATTATTAATACATATTATGAGTCATTCAGCTTCTCTACTAACACGAATGGTTGACCAGATTAAATTTGCCACACCGTCTAAGGAAAATCATTGTTCCCAGGGCTGAAGACTATTATCAACGCGCTGCTGCACTCCTTCAAGCAGCTGGCCGAGGTCATGACGCTGACGATCTTCTGTCTGATGGTGTTCGCGCTGTTCGCGCTGCAGGTCTACATGGGGGAACTGAGGAACAAGTGCGTGCTCAACTACGAGGGAGTTGAGGGGGAGAACTTCACGGATGACGCTTGGTACAGGTCAGTATTATTATCCCCACTGCTGGGCAAAGGCCTCCCCTCTTCTACCAAAGCTCCCTGTTTTGAGCTTGATCTGGCCAGTCCTTTAAATAACCCTCCTCTCCTTCGGGCAGTCGGGTAAAAAGGTGTCCAACTCATCCCGCCATCGCCGACGAGGTCTGCCGCGTCTCCTTTCCGAGTTTTGAGATTTCCACTGTCTGGCGCTCTTCTCCCATAAATCATCGGGCACTAACCCAGACGTGATCAGCGCAGTCCCGTTTTTGCCATTAACGCGTATATATTTATAATAGAGTGCTGTGGTTCTGAATACTTTTAGCAGCAATAAAAATATAAGACATTTAGAAGATTACTTTTGACGTTTCGATTTCGACTCGGGTTGCACAGGCCGCGGTCTCAGACGCCATAAATATCGCATTAAGACCCATGTAAAACAGTCTTTTGAATGTGTGTACAAAGCGCTAGTTTAAAGTGTTGTAATATAAGACATATCATGGTCATTTCTGCAACTTTGTGTATAGATATACGCGTGCAGGGGCATTAATTGTATGGTGATCGATATCGTGATTATATGATATTCATGATATTCTGCAGTGAGGAGGTATATTGAATGACGCTCCGGCTCCGCCTATGATAAGCTGTTATCTGTGAACAAGCTTTAGTCATCCACGTCTGACAACGAAAACCAGGATTGACCTGACCTCGTTAGAATTAGCCCGGGTTGCGAAACTCAAACTCTGTCGCACCAATGCATAATAATGCAGGCCGTGATTAGGTATTCCGGTCTAAGCAATGGCCGAGCGAAAGTGACCGGTGAATCCAGTTTGTGTTGGCATTCATTGTGGATGTCCAGTGTGGATGTTTGTACACTGACGTGATTACGTTACAGTCTTTTGGTGTACACATGAGAACATTTTAGCCCGCGAGCTACACGCATTTTTTTTGTCTTTCACTTCCCCCCGGTCGACAACTTGTGAGAAGCTTCTGAGAGTTGTATCTGAAGCCCCGTGGACGTTAGCCGCGGCTCCGTTGGTGGGTGAACCAGCGGCAGCCTCCCGAACACGTCAAAAATGGTAATTTCCCCCGATTGATTTTATCATGAATTAATGATAGGTAATCCAATATAGTTATTAACGAAATAAAATCGTCGGCTGACTATACAGTGGTGGAAAGTCCGTCAGTTGGTCACACGAACATGCTATCTCGCAGGCTATTTGGGGATCAATTTCAGAATGCAACTGTATTTACTCGTAGCGTTAGGCTTTACGAGTGTGCAAGCGCACCAAACACAAACAAACACTCCGACTCTGCTTCGACAGCAAAGGTGAATCTAAGAGATGTGCGAAGATGTTTAGTTTAGTTTAGTTTTATTCATCTCATTATACAAGGTTCACATAATACCTATATTTCAGGTCATGTTACTCGTCGTAGAGTGGTCGCTGCTACAAGTTACAATAATAGTAAATAAAATAAAATAAAATAAAAAAGCCTTTATTGCTGAGGTTTACAATTTGCAAAAACTTATACTACTTAAAAATATAACTTATTATTTACTGCGTTTCCTTTATTTCTTTCCATCGACAACCTCAACTTGTCCTCCGACAAAGGCCTCTTCCAAAGCTTTCCACACCTTGCGATCCGTCGCTTCCCGCATCCACACTCCTCCACCATTTCTTTTAAGGTCATCTGACCATCTTAGAATTGGTCTTCCTCTTTTCCTTTTAGTTCCTCTAGGATACCACTCAACTACTTCTTTTGTCCATTTATCTAGGCTTTGTCTGATCATGTGGCCTGTCCAGCGCCACTTTTGTTGTTTCACGATCTCCCCAATTTTTTTGCTCTTTGATTTGGCTTTTATTATAGATAATTTAAAAGTTTTATATGTAGCACGCTCTTTTCCATGAGGTTTTGACATGTAGCAAGTTTCTGGTAGTGTTTTTTTGTAAGTGCCCAAGTTTGGCATCCATAAGTTATCACCGGCATAATGCACGTGTCGAAAACCCTAAATTTTTGGCTAGTTGGTATTTCCTTTGCCTTCATAACCTCTTTTAGTGACCAAAATTTCTTCCATGCGTTTGAGGTTCTTTTTCAATTTCTTTGTTTGTTTGGTCTAAGGGTGATAAAATCCGCCCAAGATATACATATTCCTTAACATAATCAATGGTACTTCCGTTTATTAAGATCTGCTCTTCATTACTATTATTTGTCATCAGCTTTGTTTTTGACATATTCATGGATAGACCGACCCGTTTGCTTTGAATGTCAAGTTCCTCTAACATATATCGCAGTTCTGTAGGATTATCTGTAATTAGTATAAGATCGTCTGCAAATCTTAAGTGGTTGAGTTTTCTGCCCTTGATATTTAGCCCATAGTTCTCCCAGTTCATACGCCTAAACACACTTTCTAGGACGGCAATAAATAACTTAGGTGATAGAGGGTCACCCTGCCGGACTCCCTTCTTTATTGGAAATTCTTCGCCTATTCTCTCCAATTTAATTTTTGCGGTACTGTTTGCGTAGACTTCCTTTATTCTTCTTATGTATTTTTCTTGAACATTTTGTTCTTTAAGTGATTTCCATATCTCAGCATGGTTAAGCGAATCAAATGCCTTATTATAATCTACAAATGCTACGTAATATTGCTGTCCATATTCACGACATTTCTCTGTTATTTGTTTAATTACCAGGATGTGGTCTATTGTAGAGAATTGTTTTCGGAAACCCACTTGTTCTCTTGATTGGTTTTCATCTAGGGTTTTTGATATACGTCCTAATATTAACTTGGAGAATATCTTGTATAGGTTACTCATCAAGCTTATTGGCCTGTAATTATTGATGTCACCTTTGTCTCCTTTCTTGTGTAGAAGGGTAGTTGTGGTCTTTGTCCATTGCGTTGGTATAACCTCCTTTTTCAAAATGTAATTGAATAGGTCAGTGAGCGGATCCAGGATATTGCTAAGGCTTGCTTTTAGTAATTCGTTATCAATGTTGTCGTCTCCAGGGGATTTTGCATTTTTTTGTGTCAAAACGGCATTTTCAACTTCTCTTTTTAAGAATACCGGGACTTCATCATCCTCATTATCAAAATCCTCTATTAGTGTCTTCTTGTCCTTTTGTCGACTTTCTAATGTCACTTCATTGTGGTTGTAAAGGTTTTTATAAAATTGTGTGGCGATATGCATTATATGTAATATCTTGGATGCATGCTTTTTCTTTGATAGATGGTATCCATGATTTCTCCTCTCTCAGTTGCTTCATGGCTTTCTTCACTCCTCCAGACCTCTCGATGCATGTTTTTAATCTTTCTATCCTTGCTTTTACAATAATACTAAATGGTAATAATATATTTTTTTATCATGAAATAAATAATCTAATCTAATCTAATCTAAAGTACGTATAAGACGTACCAAATCATAATAAAAAAAAGGACGTAAACCTTTATTTATTTTGAGCACACAGACATGGAGAAAAAAGTAGTCTCTTCTAGTCCCTAACGGAGATTAAATAGAAATTAATATCTGATTGAAAAATATATCGGTACCTAATCATAAACTGCTCCTGGCTCCTGGCGTAATTTCGGCCGGAGATCCATTTGTCAGGGACAGATGCTCAACCATTCTTGTAGATTTGGTTCTAAAACTTTCGGGTGCGATGTCCACAGTTTATATTAAAATTTGCGTACATATTACTTACTGGATTATATTATGATGGTTGCATTACCTTTTTAATTCTGTGCTTTATTTAACTTGTTTCCTCGAATGTATCTGCATGTAGCCTTTTGCAACACCAGAGTTTATGAGCAATCTACGATCTCGTTCCAAGTTAGGTAGTAAAAACAAATGACCCCAGGCCGTGTCGTAAGCAGCCGGTTAGCTAGGACGAAGTTTGGATTATGTGCTTTAATAATGTCGTTAGATAATTAGAAAACAATGACCTTTGGGAATACACATACTCTCTAGAGCGACACTGAAAGTTCGAGAAAAAATTAACGTGGCCTTACATTAGAAGCACCTAAATACTCTCAGGTGAATTCTCTTGAACACTGCAACAATCATCTGTTTCTTATTTATTACAACGTGCTCGTCGGCTATAATTTGCCAAAACATTCCGTTTTTTGGCAAATGAAAGTATTTATTGGCCCCAGTCAAACTTAATGCATTCATCACGGAGGCAGGACTTAAAACTTCTTTCTATTACTACAGGTGGATCAATGACTCGAGCAATTGGATAGTGGACGACAAAGGCGTGCCCGTCATCTGCGGGAACCTGACCGGGGCGCGGCACTGCGACAAAGCAACCCACACGTGTCTGTGCATAGGCCCCAACCCCAACCACGGCTACACCAACTTCGACAACTTCCTGTGGTCCATGCTGACCACCTTCCAGCTCATCACGCTCGATTACTGGGAGAATGTATATAATATGGTGAGTCTCTACTCCTTCATGACCGATAAAGGTCCATCGTTCGATCATATGTGGCAACCTGATCGGGGCGTGACATTGCGAAACAACGTGGACGTGTCTGTGCATAGGCTCTTACCCCAACCAGGGTAACACCAACTCCGACAACTTCCTGTAGTCCATGCTGAACACGTTCCAGGTTCGTTCCTTCTTTCCTCGATTACTAGAAGAATGAACATGATATGTGAGTCGTAGCTGGTTGACAACTGACTGATCTATCAAATGTAGCAACCTGGCCAGGGCGGCGGCACTGGGACACGACAACTCCAACACGTCTGTGCATGGACCCCAATCCTAACTGTGACTCAATGATCATCATACTGGGAGACTGGACTGGAGAATTAATAATTTTCTTCATAAGTTTAAGAGTTCAGTGGTGGACATATCCAATAGCCAATTTGCAGGTAGCATAATTTTGCTTAAACTGCGTATGTATTCGTTACCACCTATGTATCTCAAGTAAACTCTACTATCAACCAACAATTATCGACATTAATTATTTCCACAAGTATTGTTTCGCGACAAAACCAGAAAGAAGTTGAAGTTTGAAGTCAACTTGTTACGAAATATAAACAATGTTTTTAAAATATGTGTTATGAGCGAGAATTTTTTTTATGCCACGCTTTGTGAACAGTCAATTTTTTCAAAGTCCAATACAGGCGTCCGGATGTCACATTTGAATGATTTACTATCCCATCAGAAAGAGAATTTATATACGCATTTACGAATGTGAAGCGGGAATTCCAAAAGATTAATGAGGCACGGGTGAAAGAATCGGTCCCTTTTCAAACGCACTTAACTGAATTTTGCGGTACAAGTATAGTAGGTACGCGATAGGCGGGAATGGGAGGAATTCGGCAGTACTCCTGCTTTGTCGCATATTATAGGGGACTTACCTAACGTAATAGGTAACCCTTGTGTACGCATCCGTCATCCTCGATCTAGTAACAAGGATTTTAACGTTGGCGAATGTCACTCGTAGGGTATTTGACAACAGTGAAAATAAATTGCTTTTTCCATTAGTTAGCAACAGATAAACTTTCATTTATATTTGCTATTTTAAGATTTTTATATTCATAAAAACTATTGTTTGATTGTGACGTCACAAGAAAGTAATCCCTACAAATTCCATACTAGCGGGGCGTTTTTGACGTTTCATAAAAATAAGCTCATTTGACTATTGTCAAATACCGTATTAGTGTTGATGTTAATGATAATTTTTTGAGTTTCGAACTTCAAAAGTAAAATACGCAACACTCAAAAATAGAAAATCAAACGAACTTACCTGTAAGTGAAGTTCGATGACTATTAAACGATGTGATTCGCCCGAGTGATTACATTATACTTCACTTGTAGTAGCACGCGAGTGTGCTGCCATCGTACACAATTTTAGAGCAACATTCTATAAAATAAAAAATATCTAGCTTAATTCGAGGGTACTTCATACACGTTAACGTATGTCAAAAAGGCCATTAAAGTGCGCTATTTCGTGTCTTAACTGGGTAAAAACCTGGAGATGTCGTCCGGTTAGGGTTGGGAGGGTTGTAATCACTCGGGCGAATCACATCGTTTAATAGTCATCGAACTTCACTTACAGGTAAGTTCGTTTGATTTTCTATTAAACTTCTGTGATTCGCCCTTCGTGATTACATTATACTTCACTTGTAGATGTTTAAAGTGACACGAAATAGCAGAAAAATAAATGAGAAAAGAACTATACCTCAAACTTGAAATAAATAAAACAGGGATCTGAAGCATAAAAAAAAAATATATATATATAATCAGCCAACGATAACAACAACAATTATGAGTTATTAAGTACGTACTCATATTAATTATGGTTGAGTACCTTGTAAAATTGTACGAGCAAATACCTCTGACGAGTCCGCAACCACTTCTCTGTTATAAAATTTAACGAAGGTCAGGGAATTTGCTGACCAACCTGCAGTTTTCTGAATCAGGTCTAGGTTTACGCCGAGACGATTAGCAGCGGATGTGGTTGCATGTCTCGTACTATGGGATCTAAAAACTGACGTGTCAATCCCACTGGCTAACAAGGTAGCCTTAATCCATCGACTTAATGACTGTGACCCAACCTTTCTGAAAGGCCTCTTAAAACTTATTAAAAGAAAATCACAATTGCTAGAACGCTTCGTTGATGACGTATTTAGATAGCATTCTAGAGCCCTCGCTGGGCAAATGGAAGGCCTTTCATCAAAATAAGGCAAAATCAACTTTGGTTGAGTGCGATTTATCGCCGATGTCTTAATGTTATCCGTAACGTTTATAATAAATTTTTGATTCGATTTATGAATATTAGGCAGTCTAATCAGCGTCAAAGTTTGCACTCGATGTGCTGTTACTAAGGCTAGGATAGTTGTAAGTTTCTTTGACAATAACTCAAAGGAAAGACTTTCATTGGGATACAAGTTACTTAAATAATTAAGAACAACCGATGGGTCCCAAGTGCAATCATATCGAGGGAGCGGGGTCCGTAACTTGTAAACACCTGTCATAAAACGCTTTATAGAGGCATTATTCATAACATTTGAATCCACTATTAATGATAAAGCAGCTTTCGCGGTATTAATAGTTCCATATCGATTCCCCTGATTAAAAAGTAACATGAAAAATTCTAGTACATTAGTTACACTGACTTCAAAAATATTACAGCAAATACTATTGCAATAAATATACCATTTTCTTAAATAACAATCATATTGTTTCATGGTACTATTTGTTAGTGATGCTAACATGACGTCAGCGGCGTCAGGGGGAGAACCGCGTTTCACGAACGCCGCCCTGACAATACTGCGGCAACCAGGGTAAGGCTCCTGTGCATCTTGTGCTCGGCACTGTAAGGGGAGAACAATAGGTTTGACTTAGGTGGAAATTCAATGCGCTCAGAAATCGTCAACTTCTCGTAGAGGGGAAACCAGGGTTGCGTGGGCCATAGCGGCACTACGACAATACCCTCCGCTCTGTCAGATATAATTTTTTGTAATACTCTCAGTATTAAACAAAATGGCGGGAACGCGTAAAAATAATGAGATGACCAAGATAACGTAAATGCGTCAATTCTATAAGCGTCAGGGTCACGATGCCATGAAACAAATTTGGGGCATTTTTTGTTGATTCGGCTAGCAAATAAATCAATTTCGGGAATTTTACGAAATCTATTACAAATCGCCTGATAGGCACTATCCGCTAGTTCCCACTCTACATCAGCATGTACTCGACGAGACTCTGCGTCCGCAATATAATTGTCACCTGAACTAATGTACGAGGCAAAAACATATAAACCCCGAGCCTCACACCACTGCCATATTTTTCGACTTATATTACTCAAATGGGGGAACTGAATGCCCCCCATGCGATTTATATACGCAATTGCAGTGGAATTGTCAATTCTTAATAAAATTTCACAGTCTCTGTAATTTTTTGCGAATATCTTTAAACCGAAAAAGGCGGCATATAATTCTAAGCTATTTATGTGCTGAGTAAGCTCCTGTTCGGACCACTGGCCACAAGCTTTTTTGCCAGAACAGCAACTTCCCCAGCCAGTGAGAGACGCATCAGAAAATATTTCTAACTGGTAATTGCCAGTTCGTATTCGATTATTACATTCGTCTATGTTACGAAGCCACCAATCTAAATCTTCACGTATACTATCAGGAATATTGATAAATTGATCATAATCATCGTTATCTTTTAAATAAAGATACTTAGTTCTTTCAAGGTTTTTAGTGTACATCCAGCCGTACGGCACCGCCGGACAAATAGAGACCAATAGTCCTATTAAATGTGCAAAGCTACGAAGTTTACATCTTTTGATAGAGCAAAAGTGTAACAGCTCATTTTTAACCTTTTTTCTCTTGTCACCTGGAATGCCAATTGTATAATCTACAGAGTTGAGACTAAAACCAAGGAAAGTAGCCCTTTGGTTTGGTATCTCTACTGACTTATCATAATTAATTGTGAAGCCTAAAGATACCAAGCATTCCTTCGTTAAGTGAAAATTACGAGAGCAAGCAGAGAACGAGTCACCGAAAAGTAACATGTCGTCTAAATAAATTACCGACATCAGACCTTGATTTCGCAGATACTGTACGACAGGACGCATCAATTTAGTAAATATGTATGGGGCTAAATTTAATCCGAATGCTAATACTTGAAATTCGTATAGCTTCCCCAGCCAAAGAAAACGGAAGTATTTCCTATATTCTGTATCTATACTTACTTATAGAAAAGTAAGCGTCTCTTAAGTCTAGTGAACACATAAATGCGTTTTTTGACAATAGCCTCATAGCTGTCCTATAATCCTCGAGTTTGAAGTGAGGCGTGCAGATAAATTTATTTAATGATTTCAAATTCAAAATAAATCTGTTTTTTCCATTGCTTTTCTTTATAAGGAAAATGCTAGATAAGAATTGACCTTTACAAGGTTCACATTCTATTATTGCACCACACTTTATTAGCCTATTGACTTCCTCATTCATACTCGATTCATGCGAAGCGGACTCGGGTTTATTAATAGGAAAGTTTGACTGAGAGACATGATCTGACACTGGAATACGCAAACCACGGACCCAAGACAAAATAGTGCTACGTGTAAGCGGGAATGAGTCGTAATTGAAACCTCCGGTAAATTACTTAGCATTTATTTCCGCTTAACGCCGCGAACACACGAGTAAGGTCGCAGGGTCAGGGTATTAAGCCGTCTGATTTTAGCTCCCGGTACTGAAGGGGTATGGCCGCCACCACGCTAGTACTCCCCTGGTTCTTCGGGTAGCCGCTGCAGGAGGATGAGCTGAGGGACGTCAGCTAGGGTCAGCGTCAGCGCGCGGGGTCGACGGACTTGGCCTTAATTCGTTATCCTGGAATTTACGTTCGACGTGTGAGGAAATTTGCAATAACGTCTCCGATGACTATGACGGCACGGCAGCATTAAGCAGAAGCACAGAAAACAGTACTGCGTGATGGTGAAGATGATGGCTTGGTGATGTGCGGGTGTCAAAGTCAGAGCGGAGTTTACATGGTAAATGGTACAAACTAAGTTATGGAACCTGTTTTGAAATCACAAAATAATGCCATAGAATGCACTGCGAAATGGCTGTGATGCATATAATTTAGGCGTGGATCTAAGCGGCAAGCAACAATATAACAAAGAACAACTTAACATAAAAAACCGTTAGTCACACCATTTGAAAATAACTGCCTTTAAAAGCGTAATAAACGTTTAACACTTACCCAATGGGTTAAATCACTAGCACATAACTTAGGTATGTACTAAATTGAATTACACGGGCGAGCAGAGCCCGAAAACTGCACTTATTATTCTCGCCGGCTACGTGCGAAGTCGCTGCGCTTAGGCAAACGAACGTGCGCCAGCGTCGAAACCAAATTATGTCTGGCGAGGGCCGGCCGCGCTAAGACGAGCGCGGCAGCGGGGCGCGCGGCAGGAGGGTGCCGCTCGTGAACAAAGGCGATAGCATTCCAGTACAGTCGTCGCGGGAAATAATGCAACAACTACGATTCATAATTAATATTAATCTATAGTAGCTTGTTGTTATAGTATTTAAGTAGTTGTAAGTGTTAGGTAAGTGTTAATAATTAAGATTTTAGTGTTTGTGTAATAATAATTATATGTAATTTAGTGTAACCTAGGTTACGTAACGCTTTTACGTTACAATACCCCGGCGCGTCGTGTAAGGATTTTAATTCACTTGACTGAATGAAAATCCGCGTAGTTCAGTACCTGATGATACACTGTCATAATTCTTCGTTCATACTTCACGCTTACGTAAATACATCAGCAACTATTTGCCAAGACGATCTTACAAAAAAAAAGATTACTGACGCTAACTTACAGAAAATAAGTTTAGGTACTCGTTACATGAATTAGATACCCTACAAGTACTGTTTGTCGAATCTGTTGTGACGCGCAATCGGCCAATCGGCACTATGTACACATTATCGACTTTCTGAAAGGTGTGACCAACGAGAAAAAAAAAAAATAACTTACTTATTGAGACCAACCAATTTGAGGTCCTTAATGTGCCAGGTACCTAAGTCTTTCCCAGATAAGTCCTGTAGTACGTAAACTAAAGAAGACTTCTTGTCTACAATCTTAGCTTTAATGAATTTTGGTGCCAGCTTTTTCGTGAATTGTTTACCCTTGTCGCTTAAAAAGTAAGCGCGTTTCATAACTATATCACCAATATTGAACTCAGCTGGTTTACGTCTAAGGTTATAGTGAGACGTGTTCTTTTCATGAGCAATCCACAATTTCTTTTGGACGTCATCGAAAATCGCCGACAAACAGCCTAAGTTCTCAGCGTAGATGTCACGTGGTAGGAATAACACTTCCTTCCCGATCTCGGTATCCGTATAATGCGTTCCGCATGGCACCAGTTCCCTACCGTAAACTAAGAACGCAGGTGTAAAACCTGTGGCCTCACTGACCGAGCTATTGATTGCGAATTGAACTCGCGGAATGAACACGTCCCATGATCTATGATCATCGTCTACGAAGGTGGAGATACAAGAGACAATGGTACGGTTGAACCTTTCGACTAAATTTATCTGTGGAGTGTACTTAGGAGTATAATAAACGTTAGGGACGTTGAAAAATTTAAACAGGTTGCTCAAGACCTTGCCTGTAAATTGAGTACCGTTGTCCATCAAGATTGTTTGTGGTACGCCATGTACCAAGAAAACCGATTCTGACAAAATCTGCGCTAAAACCTCTGCAGTAGCCTTTTTAATAGGGAAGATCAAGCAATATTTGGAGAAGCAACATGTGACGACAAAAATGTAGTTGTTCCTTTTCCTAGTAGTTGGCAAAGGACCCATCAAGTCGATAGAGATCATTTGGAACGGACGTGAGCATTGTTTCGGTCTCCCCATTTCCCCTAAGGTTTGATGGTTTTGAGCCTTATACGATAAACACTTATCGCACGTTCCAATGAACTCAACGACGTCCTGGTACATGCCTGGCCAGTAAAAACGCAGAGTAAGTCTACGGTATGTTTTAAAAATGCCCAAGTGTCCTGCAGTAGGTTCAGCATGATTTTCATAAAGCGCCTTTTCACGTAACTCGGCGGGTACAACCAATTTCCACGAAAATTCTGATGTAAGCTCATGCTTATTTTTGGACAATCGGTACAGGCATCCATTCTTAATTGTGAAGTTCGGGAAATTAATTGAGTTATGGAGACAACCATTATAAATGTTGGTGTACCATGTGTCCTTTGAGTTAAGGTGTGCATTTGTGGCACTAATGGCACTAACTGGTATTCGCGACAAGGCATCCGGGATGACATTATCAGCGCCTCGGCGGTGCTTAATGATGAAGTTAAACCCAGACAAGCGTACGCCCCAACGAGCTAGTCTACCGGTTGGGTTGCTAATAGATAAGAACCACTTAAGAGCGCTATGATCTGTGTATACTGTAAAGGGCTGCCCGTTCTCTATGTAGCAACGCCAATATTCTAAAGCGGCAACAACAGCTAAGGCCTCGCGTTCCGTAATGCTGTAATTTTTCTCTGCTGGTGACAGGCTCTTCGACATATACGCAATAGGATGCTCCTTATCGTCAATCATCTGTGTAAGCATAGCACCTATCCCATAATTGCTGGCATCGGTGTGTACCTGGAATGGTCTTGTGTAATCAGGACAACAGAGAACAGGAGCAGAAACTAAACGCTCTTTGAGCTCCTGGAACGCAGACTCGGCTTCAGGGTTCCACTTAAATGGTGGTGTACCTTTCTTAGAAGAAGTCAATTTGTTTAAAGGACCAGCGATGGTACTGAAATTTGGGACAAAACGTCTATACCAGGTCGCAGTTCCCAGGAATCTTTTCACGTCTTTGCGACTAGTAGGCGTGGGGTAGTTTAGGATTGCCTCGACCTTCGCGGGATCAGTGCGCAAACCCGAACCGTCGACTACATAACCGAGGTACTTTAGTTGGTTACTGAAAAAACGGCACTTATCTAAATTTACCGTTAGATTCGCGCGCTTAAGCTTATCCAAAACGCGTAGAAGTAAGGATACGTGGCTATTAAAATCCTTCGAGACGATGATAATGTCATCAAGATACGCAAACACTTTAAGATCGAACTCTGAGAACAACTGGTCCACTAATCTTTGCTGAGTAGCAGGAGCGTTGGTCAGGCCGAACGCAGTTCGCTTAAAATGATAGGTACCCCTCGATCCCACGTAAAACGACGTCTTCTGCCTATCCTCTGGAGCAATCTTGATTTGCCAGAAGGCTTTGGACAAGTCGATGCTGGAGAGATAGCGAGCATCTCTGAGGTTGTCCAAAATCTCGGAAATATTTGGCAGGTTGTAAGCGTCGCGTTTGGTTACAGAGTTTAACTTACGGCTGTCTAAACAAAAACGAGGCTGTCCATTTTTCTTGGTGACAAGCAGGACAGGCGAGGACCAAGCGCTTTCGGAAGGCTCAATCACGTCGAGTGCAAGCATCTCGTCCACCTGTTCGACCAAGATGCGCTGTTTCTCGGGAGATAAACGGTAGTAGCGTTGGCGAATTGGAGGCGAATCTCCTGTATCGATGCGATGCGTAATTAAATCAGTTACACCTAGGCCTTTACGTTGGTAAGATATATCCTCAAACTGTTTAACCACGTTATCGGCTACTTGTTTTTCGCTCGCGTTCAATTTGTCGTAACCCTGAATGAACAGTGTCTGATCAGACATACTGACGTTATTGACAGCTGTCTCTTTGTCGCTCAAAACAATGCTGTTAAGGTACTTAGGACAGATTTGAAATACGCGCCAGAAGTCAACGCCTAGAATTAAATTATTCTGAATACCTGGCACGACAAAAGCTCTCAAAATGTGAAATTTGCTATCAAACTGCAATGGAAGCTCAATGTAACCTTCACTTTGCAGCGTTTGACCTCCAGCTGCAGTAACAGAGATGAAATCCCCCTTAATTACTTTCAGACCTCTATCAACAAGTACTGAATGAGCGCCATTGCCAATAATGGTCACTGCCGATCCCGAGTCCAATAACCCCGACATCTTAATTCCATATATTTCTACAGCTACATAAGGCCTGTTATCATGATCATAAGATGTTTCCTTCAGAATTGTGTCAACTTTATAAGTTTTAAAAAATAAACTTATTGTACGTAGCCAATCTTGCCACTCCTCATTAGCAAACTTCACTACGCTAGCACTATCGACACAATTCTGAGTAATCAGTTTTTTGAACCCTGTTTCTTGGTCTTGTTGCAATCGGGACAGTCAGGTGTCTTTACATTTTGACGGCCACAAACAAAACAAACAATTACGTCTTTGTTTGCCGTGCACTGTCTCAAGTTATGTGTATCCACCCGACATCTTGGACAAAAACGTGTCTTTGATGCCGAAGAATCGATAGCATGTACATAGTTAGGCTTAGAACTATTATTGTGAGAACTGTTATTATAGCCATGTGAGTGTGTCTTGCTATAGTTATTGTGTTGTGTATATTTGTTGTAATTAAATTTATTACCATTATTGTTGAGATTGGTGTTATTATTCCAGCTAGGTAGACTGGGTCGTTGCTTGGAAGAGCCACCAGCATATGCAAACTCTGGTGCCAATGTATCTGTAGTCGGTCGTGGAGGTTCTTTGAATTGAGAAAGCCGCGACTGTATATTTTCGTAATTCCGGCATAAGGTTTTTAATTGATCTATGCTCTTCACCTCTGAAACGGAAGATAAAGTACTCGCGTAACAAGGTCGAATGTTATGCATAAGAATCTCAAGCTTATCATCTTCCGACAATGGCCTGGACAGACGAGAAAATAGACCTGACATTACCGACATATATATGACAATATTTTCCGTTTCGCCTTGCGTGCGAGACCTGATTTCGGAGAGCAGTCTGTAGTCAAAGTCTGCCTGTCCGAAATCTTGCCTCAGAAGCACTACTAAATCATCCCAACTTGCTACTCTTTCCCTGACGCTTCGGAACCAATGAATGGCATCGCCCGTGAAAATTTCGGTGGCATTATGGAGTATCTTACTGCTCGACATATTTTTTGCCGCACAAAACTCTGCAACGCGTTGTATGAACGCTCGCACGCAGGTCTTGCCATCATACCTCAGCTTAGATAAGCTATTTGCGGTGCCGCCCTCGCACGTAACCGTGATGTTAAGAGGTGTTGAAGATGTGCTAGGGAAAGCTTGAGGATCATTGCTAGTAGATGCTAGCGGGTCGACAACGTTAGCCTCCGCAAGCAAACCAACACGCTCGGAGCAATTCTTAAATGAACAGACACACTTATCGTAAGCCTCCTTCTGCTCGTCGTCCTCGCAGCTGATGCGATTAAGTCGATAGTACATGTGGTTTATGAGATTTTGTGCTCGAAGCAAGGTGTTTTTATCTAAAGGTTTGCATTGTAAATAAGTGTCAACCTTCTCGAGCACATCCTCAATGCCGTCTATGTCGTCCTGTGCATCGAAAGGACTAAGGAGAATATCCTCAGAAGGGAATAAAGGACCGCACTTCGCAATCTGCTTGCGTAGTTCCTGAACTGTAGAAGCGGGGGTTTCGCCCCGAATAGCTACTTCATACTCTAGCTCTGACTTTTGCAGAGACATAAATTTTATTGACCTAGACATGGCGAATAAATACCAAAGCAGTTGGGTAAGTGTTAAGCCGTTCAAAGAAAAACAATTAAAAAAATATATACTCCGTCTGTTACAAGGTAAATTAAATCTTCGAACGTTTTTTGGTTGTTTTTCTTATAGCAAAAATAAATAAACTTCGCAAATTAAAACCAAAGCAAAAGAAAACAATCACAAAAAAAACAAAACAAAAAAAAGCGTTTTTTTTTTTATGCAACTAAAAGGTACGGATTTAAAGCACAACAAATGAATAGCACTAATAAAACAACAAAAATAAATATTTTTTACGAATTCAAAATAAAACAATTTAATGTGGCCAACTGTACCAGTAAGCGTGGTAAATACACAGGCTTCTTACGACTTCGTTTTAATTAAATTAAAATAACAGTACTTAACATATATAATGTGTCCAACTGTACACGATACAATGCAGGCTTACTGATTGACTATGGTACAACAAAAAAAGGAGCACCGTACACTTCAGTTGCTGGCAACCAAAACAAAACTGGAAAAAACGTTTCACAAAAATAAAAAAACACAAAAACCCAACACAAGCACACAAACACAACTACCCACCCGGGAGCAAAATCAGACCTTATAAAAAAAACCACGGTAAGGGCGCCAGTGCTACGTGTAAGCGGGAATGAGTCGTAATTGAAACCTCCGGTAAATTACTTAGCATTTATTTCCGCTTAACGCCGCGAACACACGAGTAAGGTCGCAGGGTCAGGGTATTAAGCCGTCTGATTTTAGCTCCCGGTACTGAAGGGGTATGGCCGCCACCACGCTAGTACTCCCCTGGTTCTTCGGGTAGCCGCTGCAGGAGGATGAGCTGAGGGACGTCAGCTAGGGTCAGCGTCAGCGCGCGGGGTCGACGGACTTGGCCTTAATTCGTTATCCTGGAATTTACGTTCGACGTGTGAGGAAATTTGCAATAACGTCTCCGATGACTATGACGGCACGGCAGCATTAAGCAGAAGCACAGAAAACAGTACTGCGTGATGGTGAAGATGATGGCTTGGTGATGTGCGGGTGTCAAAGTCAGAGCGGAGTTTACATGGTAAATGGTACAAACTAAGTTATGGAACCTGTTTTGAAATCACAAAATAATGCCATAGAATGCACTGCGAAATGGCTGTGATGCATATAATTTAGGCGTGGATCTAAGCGGCAAGCAACAATATAACAAAGAACAACTTAACATAAAAAACCGTTAGTCACACCATTTGAGAATAACTGCCTTTAAAAGCGTAATAAACGTTTAACACTTACCCAATGGGTTAAATCACTAGCACATAACTTAGGTATGTACTAAATTGAATTACACGGGCGAGCAGAGCCCGAAAACTGCACTTATTATTCTCGCCGGCTACGTGCGAAGTCGCTGCGCTTAGGCAAACGAACGTGCGCCAGCGTCGAAACCAAATTATGTCTGGCGAGGGCCGGCCGCGCTAAGACGAGCGCGGCAGCGGGGCGCGCGGCAGGAGGGTGCCGCTCGTGAACAAAGGCGATAGCATTCCAGTACAGTCGTCGCGGGAAATAATGCAACAACTACGATTCATAATTAATATTAATCTATAGTAGCTTGTTGTTATAGTATTTAAGTAGTTGTAAGTGTTAGGTAAGTGTTAATAATTAAGATTTTAGTGTTTGTGTAATAATAATTATATGTAATTTAGTGTAACCTAGGTTACGTAACGCTTTTACGTTACAAATAGTGGGGTCACTTGTTATCTCTAACCATTTGTTATAGAAGAACTTTAGTCTACCCGCCTGTGGCTCCGTATCAGTTCCTGGGTCTAGTAGCGGCGCGAGCTCCGGTGGTGCGCACGCGGTGCTCGGCGGTCGCTCGCGCGGCGCGGCGGCGGCGGCGGCCTCCGCCCACCACGTGCCGAGCCCATCTTCGCTGGTGTCTGTCGAGGCGGCGGCCGCGCCGCCTGCGGCGGCTGGCCCCTCCAGTTTAAAGCTTTGGATGTAGACGGCCCTGCTTGCTGGCTCCTAGGTGTCCACTTAGGTTTAGTGGCAGTAGGTTTCATTTCGGACCCTGTCTTTGTAATTGCTTTAATTGACCTTAAACTCTCCTGTAAATCTTTACCGAAGATAAGCTGGTCCCGTTTTAAGTCTTTTATATTATCCTTGACCTCTTTGTTTAGGCTAGGTACTAAAAAGTTACGCCTAGTTTGAGTCTCAGAAAAATGTAAGTGACATAATAGCCGACCCACATCGCTGAGAGACTTTAAAACGTCATTTTTAAAATCTTCATACTTAGCATCTGTTGTCAATAAGGTTGACAGTGTATTAGCTATGCCTGTTATGACAGTCGACAGGAGTTTTTGTTTCTCAACAAGAATGCTATCGCGCTTGAGGACATGTTCACTACATGCGGCTTTGATCTCCGGGTTCATTAGCGGAGGTTGTGCTAATCTCAAATTATCTGGAGTGTCAAAACCTTGTATAAGGTCATTTTTAGTCTCCTCTTTCATTCCATTTATTAAAATATCTGACCACCTGGTGGCAATGTCCTTGTGAATACAAGGGCCAAATGACTCTTCTTTGATGGGCTCGTCGCCGAGCAAAGATAATATACCCGCGTCTAATTCGATACCTGACGGTGGCTCTTCTATCATTTCGCCGATTCCGCTAACGCTGGCGAGTGCAGGCGCAAGCGGCGGCGCCGACGCAGGGGCGGCCGGGCCGGGAGCGGGCGCGCGCGGGGGGGCAGCGGGCGACTCGGCCGGCTGTGGCGCCAAGCTGGCGGCGCGGACTACCACCGAGCGCGGCCCGGCGGCGTCCACCGCCGAGTTCCCGGGGCCGTCGTCCACTAAGTCGATGATATCGTTGTTACCGAAATGGAATTCTGTAATACCAGGACAATAGTGATTAGCAGTTGCTAATACAACACAACTTGCATAATCATCGTAGCATGTATAGGTACTTCTAGAGATAGAACGCTACAGTTATGTAGGTATATATGTATACATCACTATTACTAAGTACAGGATCATTCGAGTATGTAAGTAAGTAAAGTATCTATTAGTACAAATACTCGTAGTGAAAAAATTGCCATGATACAGTCTCGCGGACTGTACTCTAGACAAATACTTACATATAATATCATTCACGGCATAGTCTCACGGGCTATACTCTATGAATATCCATGCTGCCCACATATACACCGTTCAACCTCGCGGATTGAACTGAAGTATAAACCAGGGCTGGTAATAGTCTCACGGACTATACTCGTCGCACGGCATATAGTACATCACGTATAAACACAGGCCATATATATATTAGTCTTGCAGATCCAAAAGTAGGGCAAGTGTGGTTGGATTTTAATATCGCCGAAATCTGTAACGGTTTTTTCCTTACCTTCATTTTGCGAATCCTCTTGCAGCGGGTCTGGGTCTTTCACCTCACACTCCACATGCTCATGGCCTGTATTTAATGACGAATCACTGGAAACCGGACTATAACTACGGTGATGGCGCCTCCGACGGATCTTTGCTTTTTTCCTCTCGAGGCGTCGTATTTTCCGCTCCAAGTAATCTTCTTCATAATACTTGCGTTTGCCCATGTTTAAAACACTACTAAACACTTATAAAAACTAATATTAACTTTTCTTTAACACAGACAGTGAAAACTACGTGCACGATGGCCGCCACACAAAACGTGTATGAAGTACCCTCGAATTAAGCTAGATATTTTTTATTTTATAGAATGTTGCTCTAAAATTGTGTACGATGGCAGCACACTCGCGTGCTACTACAAGTGAAGTATAATGTAATCACGAAGGGCGAATCACAGAAGTTTAATTATCATATTGCTCTGTATTCGTGTCAGTCCCTGGTGCCAAAGTTTTGACGAAATTGAGTAAAAAAGGTGGGTATAATTAATTCCAAATTAAGACCGCCAGGATTTTTTGAGACACTTTTCTACGGGATGGCAGCTGCCGATGCCGGCGTAATATTTAACATGTACCTACCGGTGTGTAAGTCTCACGGTAATTTACCGCCATCTTTGCATTCATAGCAGTAGTCTGAAGCCACGAATTCGAACAATTCGTAACTTTCAAACTAGAGTGCAGTGTCCGCTTTGCATTTGCTAACAAACTTTGTTTTGGAATAATTTGAATATAGCAGAATAAGTTAGCAGATAGCGGATTATAAGAATTTAGATAAAGGAACCGGAAAAACAAATCCTGAATCTGTCTAGCTAATTCATTTTTGGTACAGTGGATGTCAAAGTGATAGAAACACAGTTTTCGCCTTATAACAGGGAAATAAGGCGAAACAGTGTAAACATATCTATGACTTAATTCGACCATACCTAACAGTTTCTATTTGCAAGATTTTTTTACAGTCATCATCCTTTCGTTGAGAGGGTTTAAATGAACCCAAATACGACAGATTTATCTTATTTTATTGATTTGGAAAAAAACAGACGAAAATAGACGATGTAAGATTAAAAACTACAGACTATTTATATACCGTTATACAGCTTAGGAATTGCCCAACTTCTGTCTCAGTTTAGCTCAGCGGTGGCATAATATTGCGGTGTCTTCAAACTTAGGAGGTACGGTATATATAATGTATGCCAGACGCTGTAAAGTCAACCCAATCGGATAACGGCAAGTGTCTGAAAAATGGTCCGCAAATTTTGAAGGTCTGCATCTTTGGCGCCGAAACATAAATTCAATGTGCTCTGCCTACACCCTCTGGGAACAAGGGCGTGAATGTGTGTGTGTAACTTAAATACTTGCATACGAACGGTGCAAGTTGAATAAAACCTTGTAAACAACTGTCACATCCCTGGTACTTACCACCCTTTCGCCCTAAGCAGCAAAACAATCGCATTTACGTAACAAAAGCAGTTGTTTGCATAAATTGCAGACTGTAAACAGCGAACTTGTTCCCTGAATAAAATACTTTCCGGGTTGAAAATGAGTAATGCTTCAAATGTCGTAACCCCGAAACCTGTTGTGCACCAACTTGCAGTTTTATCGCTGTATTATTCGCTTTTACCGGACAAGCGTGATGTTTATTATCGCGTTTTATAAGCTTTAAAAACCTTAATGATCGAATGATAGTGTGGTGGTCTGCAATAGTACATTACTATAGAAGGGGGAATAGGGGTTGCCGGCCGAGTACATATAGACGGCCGAGCGTAGCGAGGTCGGATAGTTATGAGGCCGGCAACCCCTTGTCACGCCGAGGTATGAATAGTGCTTTTCTCAAACATGCAATGAAATAAATTTAAAAAAACTCCAAGAAATCAAACTTTAATTTTCATGGCTGAACGCCGTGATCCTGTGCCACAAATAGTGGAATGGAAATTTAAATAGACCATCTTGCCGGCCTAGGCCTCCAATTTTGTATGAAATGCCATTCCCGTAGGTCTCTCGTCTCGCTGCGCCCGAAACGTGACACTTCGAAGCCCATTATGAAGAACACAACGTCAATATTTCATTGCATGTTTGAGAAAAATGTATTTCCTGCGTGATTCGATATATTGTGACTCTTTAAACCATTAAATATACTTAGTTAGGGACATTTTGGCGAAGGTGTATGTCACTTGTTATTTTAATTACTAACCTAGGGTAATTCACCTATTGACAAATCGTTACATCCAATTTTTTTCACCGTATTCCCCAGGCAATAAGATTAAACTTTTTATATATTTATATAAGTACATCCCCATCACATTATATTAATTACATCATTTACTTAAATTAATCTTAAAAGGTATTTACTACTGAAATATGCGACAATTACGGAGAACATAGCATTTACTAATTGGGACGTACATAGCGGTAGCAGAGACTTAATTAGTAATTATTTTAAATTGCGTTCTACTTTGTAAGATTATAAATATATATTTTTACATTAATACAGAGCTACCAGGCTACCACCCCACCATCAGACCCACTAGGCTACCGAGCCTAGTGGTTCTGACATGCGGCTGTCAAGCGGCGGTCGTGGGTTCGAATCCCGGCTCGTACCAATGAGTTTTTCGAAACTTATGTACGGAATATTTACCGTTAGCTTTTCGGTGAAGGAAAACATCGTGAGGAAACCGGTCTAATCCCAATAAGGTCTAGTTTTCCCTCTGGGTTGGAAGGTCAGATGGCAGTCGCTTTCGTAAAACTAGTGCCTATGCCAAATCTTGGGATTAGGTGTCAAAGCGGACCCCGGGCTCCTTTAGGGGCACAACCGGGAATAACGCTAGGAGGATGATGACATTAATAGTAGTAATACCAATGTTAAATAGCTTATATTAAAATATTACATTCACAAAACTATTGGAGTAAAATTAGATTTAACTAATTTTACTCAAATAATTTTAATCAACCATGTCAATAAAATTATAATGAATAAATTAATGAAATAAAATAAATTGTACCTACACATAGTCATTACAAACTAAGCGGAACACATCTTGAATTATTTTGACTTTAGCAATTTTCAAACAATAGGATCATTATATAGGGTTCAATTCGTTAGCTAATAGGTAGTTGACAATCAGTTTGCTGTTTACATCCACGTTATTTATATATAATATACGTAATACAAAACATACTTTATATGTATATAAATGACGTGCCGCTAATTCGTTGAAAATAGCGTTTGTACTAATTTTAAACGTTCCACAAAGATTTTGTCTTTGCACCGCAGAACCTAAAACTATGACCTAACACGTTAAACCATAAGGTTCAGAATTTCACCCGGGCGCTCATGAGTATAAACTCATGAGCGCCCGGGTGAAATTGTTTTTAGGCGGTCTCGTCTGGCGAGCCATTTGCCACCGACCACAACAGCCCCGCCATTCTGTAACTTGTTTTCAGCCCACCTCAACGCTCACCAACAAATATATCTTGACGCCGGGATTCGCAGTTACTAGCGTATGTATAGTAGTTCTAGATTCGTTGGGCGTGACCGGTGGGGTGAGGCGCATGAGCGCGTAAAGAATAACAGCCCTGGGGATGGTATCTATTCACAAGGACTGCCAAATACGCCTGAAGAGGACCAGTATAAGGATAACATGTGATTACGCATAGTTTTTATGAATCTCTCGGTCAAGTTATACTAGAGGCGAATTTGTGCGGTGAGTCGAGACCGAAACACATTGTAAATCGCAAAGCAGAAGCATGTATACTTCAGAGACAGTAGGCAGACCGTACGCACTGTGTTGGTTACATGAGAGATAACTGTATGAGGTATGTGCTAGCTCTATCAGCTGTAACTTATAGTAACTTATAGTACGTGCGTCTGGTAGATCTACATGTTACTTTTTGTATAGGAAAGTGACAGTTGAAAAAAACCTCCGGGGCAAAATGCGTTCGGGGCACCCATCTAACAAATCGTTGAATTGTCCTATGACGCTTATTCTAAAAGTTACGTGTTAATTCGTCGCTCGTATTTTCTTCCTTAGTCTTAATTTAGCTTGGCAATGCTATTCACTACCTATCCTATATTATTAAACAAGCAATATTTAATTATTTATTGATTTATTTGTAAATGGGTTCACGAAAACGGCTAACTATTTCGATCAGATTTACGGAACGGGGGTTCACGAGGCCAATGGATCGCCGTTCAATACTTGGTCTCCCAAGTTATATTTAATTGAGACCATAATTTTGTGACGATGATGGTCTTTATTCATTGTTAAACTTAAATTACCGAATTGCTTTAAGAGTGATCTTTAAAAATCAAGCCTACTGCAGTAAAATCAGTATGTCCGTTGATGATATTAACTCAGCGCCCTCGCAGAATTAATTAAGGACCAGCAAAACAGCAGCCCTTACATTATGAATACGTTTAGTGAACTAAAGTTCATTTTGGGAAACGTAGCCGACCCTTCGTTATATCAACGTTGGCTGGGGTATTCACTACAGTTACCGTGAACATGCCTACGAGGAACTAGTATAAGACTGAGCTCCGATCGCCTATACCTAGTCTCAATATCATGCATGATATACTGGGGTATGAGTGGTGAGACAAATCCCACGGAATCCAGGCAGATTATGAATAGTATAGAAGCTTGGAATCATAAATACGAGGTTGGACCTGAGATACGGTGGGGATTGCGCATTTATTTCGGGCTTGCTGTAATTTGATTAATTGATTTGAATTAAGGACCCTTTAAGAAACTTCAGTCAAGTCAAGTATTTATTATAATCGAATATATTCTTGGGAAGGATTTTAATCTATTCCATGTTATCTTTTAACCATGATAAAGTAATAACATCTTGCATTGTAATGGTGGGGGGGTCCCACGGCCCGTGTTATTATAGGCCAGGCCGGATCGTGCCACGCCTGTGGTCGCCCGTGCGGCTGTCGTTACCGCCTACTAGATCGTTCGTCTACTCCATAACGTGCGTGTTCGAGCACGCACCGCCGCTGGTGAAGTGAATGAGTTAGTACGGACGCAGGCGCGCCCATACAGGCCTTTGAACTTACCGACTCCTGATGGATAGGACCCACGGCCTGTCGGTATGGCGTGCCTGGTGCGATCTGACCTGTGAGAAATCAGACCGTGGGACCACGGCTTAAGTAGGTACCTGCCTAAGCTCTTGAAATATTTTTAGACAGATTAATCAGAGAATAAATAAGTTTCAATACCTACATTTACTTACTTAAATCTGAAAATAAATGACTGATATGAATGTTGGCATACCTAACAGACCCTCGATTCAGTATGCGAATAGTTCCTAACACCATGGGTGTAGGTAAAACACACTTTCAGGCCAATGGGTATATATACCGATAACTTGACAATTGTCACCTGACAATGGCAATTGGGTATAGGTACAGTCAAGTTCTCCAATGTTTTTTAATTTCAAAAAGCTAGCAATACCGCAACCTCAACCATAATCCGGCTGCGGCTGGCCACATCTGCTCTCCATCCTTTCTTGCTAAAATCAGAGTTCGTGACCACTCTTTATGTGAATGTGGCCTCGAGGAGGACACTGTAGTCATACTTTTTTCAAGTGTCCCAAAACTTTATCTTCCCTACATGATCTCCTTCCTGACTATATTCATCGTCCTGCTAACCTTAGTTGCATCCTCTCTTTTGTTACGAGTAATACGTCCTTTGTATTACTAGCTAAATTGATTGATAAGTTCGAAATTAAACTATAATTTTATTACGTATTTTTGAAATTACCTAACGCTGTGGGTTCATGGTTATTATAATATTAAAAAAATAAAAACTTACTAAGTGTATTTTGTAGTTTGTCTAACATTATGTCTTTTGTTTTAGATGTTTCAACTGGACGTCTATCATGTGACGGCCGCGACATACTCTCGATTTTTCTCGCACTATATCTCGAGTGCGAGAATAATCGAGAGAGCTCGTGCGCCGTCGCATGATAGTCATGCTGATCAAATCGACATCTTTTGGACAGTTTTTCAAGACTTTCGTGTAGCTTTCAACCTTGATTCTGGTATAATTGTCCTACCGGACAGGAACCATTAGAATCAAAAATCGATCGATCGAAATTCTCCAATATATATACCTACAGACAACTTTTCAAAAATCTTCTAGTCTTTATTGTTACTGACTGAAACGCTCGTGTAGACATCTTTGAAAGGTTGTTTGTGTATTCGAGAACTTGACTGTACTAAAGATTAACCCCCTTATTCATAAAACTTTAAATGCCTGCTAAATAAAATGTGCCGTGTCCCTTTCTTACGAACACAAAGGTCAAAGTGACAGATAAGGACAAACGAATTTTAACGCCATTTAAGTTAAAACAGGCTTGTAGGACGTTTATGAATACGGCCGTAAGCCTCTCACAGACTGGCGATGCCACCGGCTAGTACTGAAGTATACAATAATTGTATAGTTTAGTAGTAACCGCCACCGCAGGCCGCGCCAGTCTGAGAGGCTTTAATTAGTAACCGCCACCGCAGGCCGCGCCAGCGTGAGAGGCTTTAATTAACCAGTTAACCACTATGCACCATGACAAGATGATATAAGTATCTGTCAAGGAAACAAGGGTTTGTGAATTTATAGGATTAAAAATATTACAGAGCGATACATTGACATAGAAGTATGTGTAAAAAGGAAGAGAAATAGAGTTGTCAATGTCGTAACATAGACCACTAATTCAAAGTATTTCAACAAAAATTGCACCGGAGAAAGAAATATTAATCATATCTTAATAAATGTAGGTACATCAAAGTATTACTTCATACTAGGTTAATAAATAAATTATCAGAACTTAAAATATTGCTTAGTTTGTAAGAGCTCAAATATAACATTGACTCCACTGGTAAAATAACTAACTTAGATACAACCCTACGATGCAGTTTACCATCTACGACTGACTATTATCGTTGCCACTAAATATTTTAGTGACCCTACCCAGAGGCCAATGAAGAGGTGGAGTATTCAAATTTACCTGTAAAACTACAGCGCCCTCTTTGAGATTAGGCAGATCTTTGTACCATTTAGTGCGTTCATTTAGGGAAGATAAGTAGTCCTTCGACCAAACCGTCCAAAAGTGCTGTCTAACTTGTTCACAAGTTCTCCAGAATTGCCAACGATTAGTAGGTATCTCAGTAAAATCATGCTGAGGAATAGCTATGATAGGACTTCCTATTAAATAGTGTCCTGGAGACAAGAAAAACTAGAACTGTCTTGTGTAGTGAGCTGCATGAGTGGGCGTGAATTTAAGACACCTTCAATTTCTATTGTTATGGTATTCAATTGCTCATAAGTGAATGGTTTACATAAAGAAATTATTTTCAAATGGAACTTATAAGATTGAATTCCACGCTCCCATATACGTACCACCGTGATTGGGACTAAATTGTGGAATGAAGTGAAAACGTATTACCTTTTGTAATGAATAGTTGTGAATTGTACTTTAAAATTGATTACTATTGTGTAAAGTGTACAGAACCTTGAGCTGATTATTGGCCCCTTTGAAAGTAGATGCGTTGTCACAGTAAATGTCAGAAGGTAGGTACTCCTCGACGAGCGATAAATCTTTTGAGAGCTGCGATGAAGGCATTGGTCGACATGTCAGAGACTACCTAGCCTTGCAGGCGAAGCAAATACGTAAAGCAACATATCCCTTTGTAATGATGCTGTTCCGTTTGAGAACTGCTTAATGTCAAATGGGCCGCAATAATCCAAACCCACCTTTTTTATTGTTAAACTTTCCAAAATGTAAGATACATGGATATAATGTTAAGTAAACCATTAAACACATTGTTATTCAATAATGAAAGCTGCATAGTTAAAGCCAATATTTGCACGCGGATTCTCGAAGTCTGATTAATCAAGTGCGGCATTAAGGTTTAAATTATTCAAGCCCCGAGCTCGAGGCATCGCCTGAAATAATACTCGATTACGGTTAAATAATCTATTCGTTGGTAGATCACTTTGTAGTTTCTTGATTTCTTATGATAGTATCATTGTGATTGCGCTGACAAAGGGAAGAAATGATTACGGATAGATATTTTTTTTAACAGCGGTTAGTTCATATAAACTTTGACATATTTATATGGCGAATCTGTCACTGTCATGCCCAATGTCATTTAAATCGCGGTGTCATAGTCATTCATTTATCGTCAGGTGGCATAAAACAAACATGCTTTATCTTGGAAACCAGTCAATATTAGATAGTACATCTTATGTCAAAATCAAATGTATTTCACAAGATTGCTAGGTTGTCTAAAGTTGTCCACTATCGGATGCATTCGTTGCCAAACAATCGGATCAATCTGACGTTCCAATTGTTAATCGAATTAAGTCTTGACCCTCGATCGTCCGAACAGGGCTGGTATTTACAAAGCTTACCAATTGCACAACCAGCAGTGCAAGATCTCGGGTTCCTACATTTACTAATAAATCTCAGTGTCAAGAGACTTAGTTAACCAATCTATGATGGGATAACCAATCATGAGTCTGAGATACTTCGGGAATCTCAATAGAGATATAGCCTTGCCGGGATGCGATTGCCATATACAGTACAATACAATACAAATACTCTTTATTGCACACCTCACACAAACAAAGCAGTTAAAAAGAGAAACAATACAATAACATGTAGGTAGAGGTACGTACGTATATCGACTGGAAAGAATTGAACCATGATTCGATCCACAATCATCGACTAACTGAGGACATAATATATCCCCACATTCGTGACCGTCTTTCCAACCCAAAATTATCAATATTTTCTGTCAGTTATCACAAATGGAATAGCGACTCTGGTCAATCGATGTATCGGACACGTCGTGACGTTATATTATTACGGTTGAAAGCCACGGAACGTCCCCAGACCCACCATCCATCATAAATTGGCCGAAGTATAGAAGACGAATGAGGCGAATGTAGACTGGCTGTGAATCACAGCTGAGCTCTGCTTCCAAACGTTTAATGACAGACGCCCGGAGAGATTCATTTGATACCAAATGAAACGTTTGCTTTACCGCCATTTAATTAAAATGGCGGGTAATCGTGACGAAGCTTAATTTGTTACTGCGTAATTCGAAGCCCTTTATTCGAAATAATGAATGAGTGATCGAGAACCAAACTGTTTTATTTGTACACATTTCTGCAGTTAAAATAATAATTGCGGAGTTTTATCACGTGCCACAAAATGTTCACAGTTGGTTTGAGTATTTAGTCAAAATGTAAGTATGTAAATTGTATTTTCCTTTCATGAATAAAAATTATTGACTGAATATAGTATTAAAATAAAATGAATGTATAAATGTGTCGTTTATTTAATAACGATCAGAGCTAATATTTGTACCCAACGTGACTTTTGGCACCGGAGTGATTGATCTCACATCACCATCAATCGTTACTATAATAAGATAGTATGTAAGTACCTATCTATCCTATGTCGGAACAACCATGAAACAACTATGCCCACAGAAGAGACCATTCTAACACCGAAGCACCAGAAGCACTGCGCAAACATACGTCGAGAGCTCAGCAACGGCGGTGGTATACTTAATATGTAATCGTGACCGGAAATGAAGGATTTTCAATCTTTCGGCCATTTTTTTTTCTTTTTTCTTGCTCAGCACAACTTTCTCGAGCAGCACGGCTATCACGCGACGGCGCGCGAGCGCTCTCGATTTTTCTCGCGCTATCCATCTCTCTCCTATTATTAGACAACAGAGAGGTATAGTGCGAGAAAAATCGAGAGAGCTGGCGCGCCGTCTTGTGATAGCCGTGCTGCTGCCATGATTATCATGTTGTCATGAGACGTAGGTGTATTGGGAGTGGGCTTACACTTACGGTCTATTGTGGGAACATGGACGTGAATGTATATGCATCGCGCCGTTTCTCGTTTCTTACGCCAGTCGCGAGCACTTGTTGCGGTGCAGTTTGCAATAGAGTTTCCAGAATGTTTCATGTCACCAGCTGTCAGCATTATGGCGAGAGAGAAAGTTCATTAGTCATTATCAAAGGCGTGCTAACCTTTCTTTCCGATGTTTCAGGTGCTATCGTCCTGCGGCCCCATGTCGGTGTCGTTCTTCACTGTGGTGGTCTTCTTCGGCTCCTTCTACCTCATCAACCTGATGCTAGCTGTCGTGGCGCTCAGCTACGAAGAGGAGTCACAGATCACGCAAGAGGTACACTGGAACAGTGTTTTATTAATTACCCTTAGAGAACACGGCGATGATTTGCATCGCTACAGACACGATACAGTGTTGTATCGAACTATGGATACACTAGACTTGATCTATGGTGTCACGCGGCAGTCGCGGGTTCGTAAAACGCGCGTTTGTATCGCTCCTTAAAGTCACCATTAGCTCCTAATTTGCCAGCGTCCAGCCGACTGGGCAATCTCTGTGACCGTCTTTTTGTATTTTTTTCTCGCCTGAATCGTTCAACGTCAGATGATAGGTTCCGAGGCTTGAATTATCGACGGAGGCCTAATTATTGTTGTTGTAATATCGTGCTAATTTAAAGTTGTACGCCACACTAATTAGCATGTGCGATATAAGACATTGCTCCCTTACTTTGCAAATATCTGTGTGAGTAAGTGCAACGGGGAAGAATTATTTATGCTGAAAATAAAATAACGTTACCTATTGGCTGAGGTCATTCCAAATTTTCCTTGTACGTTTTCAAATGTTTGCTCTTTTTAGAGCAAAAATGCTATCTTCAAAAGTGATATAGTGCGATTTCATGTTAAGTTCCCCGCAAAATACGTAATTTAAAGTGACAAAGGGGCAAAACCAACCCCGTTCACTAATGTAAACCGGCAGCATTTCATGGGAGTTGAATTTTAAATTTAAAAAGTTGCATTTACCACTAAGCATCGGTAGATGTATGTAAATAAATACATATTTTGGGACAACAAATCGACCCAATCACAAACTAAGCAAAATACTACGTAAACTAGGCCGGTACATGATATCTCTCATTTGAACCCACCAGGAAAGAAAAAAGGACCTTAACGAACACAGGGACGACTCGACGTTCAGTTTCGACCCGACGTCCCTGGCCGTCAGGACGCTCGCCAAGGACTCTAAGAAGAGGATAGACGCCCGCAAAGGGCTTCTCTTAGCCTCTTATTCACGGAAGAGGACGAGGAGACGCAAGCGGGGCAAGAGCGCCATACATCACGCTGCCGCTGTCGCCGCCGTCGCCGAGAGGTAAGACCGGGCAATTTCCTATAGTCTGTAGAATAAGGGCCTCGTACTCTCAGAAGAGAACGAGGAGACACAAGAGGGGTAAGAGCGCCATACACCACGCTGCTGCTGTCGCCGTCGTCGCTGAAATGTAAGACCGGACACTTCCTTATAAACAGACATCGTAATTTTTGTAACATTTTTGGTGCAGGGTAACATTGTTAACGGAATTGGTAAAAACAATTGAAATCGGGATGATTAATTAGCTAACATTAACCTTAATGAACAATTTTGATTTATACAGTCTATCTATACAAACACCGTTAACACCACACACCACAACCATGCTGCACCGAAAATTATACAAAACGTACGATTTCTGCTTATAAATCTGCAGAGTTAAGGGAGTAAGATCGATAATGATTACATCAAAATATAACCGAACACTGCTAATAGCTGAAAAACAAAGCCCTTTGTTACATGATATCTAAATTTTCCGCTTATTCCTTACTCTCAAGCTCTCAACAGACCGGAAGCGATATTTATATCCCTAGGGACCATCGAACAGTAGCGGCTGCGATCGCCTTCGAAGAGTGGTTGTAAGTACTCGTAATGTAAACACTTAAGGAGTGTGCGAGTCGCGAAAGTGATTTGTAATGGAAAGTCTATTTATGTCGACTTATATTTAGGTTGCGAGCCTATTGCCCATAACACACTTCAACTCTATCCCGTAGTCGCCTATTGCGACATCCACGGGCAGAGGGTCGTTCTATTCTAACCCATATTATAAAACACAGGGCCCTCTTTACAGAAAATATTATGCACTAGAAAATAAATATATTTATTATTGTGTCACGTTTTTCGTACAACGACGCTTGTTGTACGAAAAACGTGCATTAATAAAACTCTTTACCCCTTCGGCAGGGGTAATTACATCCAGATTATTTTTGACACACAAGCGGCAAATGTCACAAAATTAATAATAGTACCTATTTTCGTATCGATATCTCATAACCCTGTTAGATATACATATTATGTAGTCTTGATCCAAAAATCCGACGTCATTATTAACGGCGCCGCCGCTGTCGGAGCCAATCATCCTATACTATTAATGAGCAACATTTGTACTTATATATATATATATATATATATATATATAATAGTATAGGATGATTGGCTCCGAAAGCGGCGGCGCCGGTATATATACATATTTGTAATCACGTTCACGAAAACGGCTCTCACGATTTCGATGAAATTTCGAAAGGGGCCATTTCGGAGCGAAAAACGATCTAGCCCGGTCTCACATCTGGGAAAAATCGTTTTAAAAAAGGACAACAACTATTCTTACAAGCTCAAGCTTTTTTCACAGACGCTATAAACCGTATTACCTAGACTGGCTCGAGGTGACAGGTCAATTAAGTCTGTGATGTAGATAGCTTTATTGCTGTAGGTATCACCCGCAACAGGTAGTCCGCACTTCATCGCTTACCTTCGTACTGATAGAAAAAAGATAATCAATAAGTGGCTTTTTTCGGATATTGTAGAGAATTTAAGTTGGTTGCGGGTTAGATAAAACGTGATTTAAAACAAATAAACTTATTTGAAACTTTTGACCTACTTCGCAAGTTTCGCAACTGAGTAATTATGAATTAGAATATTAGAAACTATATACTTACATTTCAAAACCATCTTGGAAGTTGTGTACCTACATTCTGAGTATAGTTTGATTGGCCGCGGAGATAATAATATTACCACAGTAAGTAGGTACCTATTAGGTAGATACCATTTCAGTAACTTCTCAAACTTCAAAATCCATTTCATCCGGTAGTGACAGGACATTTGGTTTCCGAGTCGACCGAACTAAGCCCTTGCTCGCTCGCCGCTCGACGTCCCATGCATCAACGGGCTCGTAACGTCTCAAACAGCATTCCGATTAACTTTATGGCACTGGGACTCCTACATATGCGAAGCGAATTGTTTCAAAATTTTTGGACAAATTCCAGAGCATGACCACGAAAGTCGATCCATTCGAGCGATAGAGTTACGCAGTTCAATCTTCGGAAAAAGATGAAAAGGCTAACTGTTGAAATTCCGAAAATTATCAAGAGTTAGTTCCCTTCAGATGCCGTGGTCGAATAATTCTAAAATAGGACGATGATCTACTTATTATCTCGAGTAAGTGTAGTTACTAGCAGCACAGTATCGTTCGTTACCTTATTCTCATATAAAATTTCAGTGCAATTATCTAAAGAATAACAATAGCTCTATTTCAGCTCGCTACATGGTTGGACTTGGAAATACTTGCCTACCTACTCAATTGTTAAATAAGAGTGAAAATATCAGCTTCGGCTTCCGCGAAACTTCTCGAAACAATATCCTGTCCCTATCACTTGCAGCTGAAGTGAAACAAACGACAAGATTTCGGGTTCCATTTCGCTTACGGCTATTGTTTTGTGGATAATTTCGGCATGATACCGTTCGTTTCGCCGGTTATCGTGACGCAAATACACGCGAAAACCCCCGAGAAAACTCGTCCGTTGTCGCAAATTCAATTGAAACCAATGTTCGATACGAGAGGAAATGGCCTTATTTTATTACCTGCCTCGACCTCTTATTTCATAGGATTCTACTCCGACAAAGGAGAGGTCGCGTTATAAAATTCTACGATGGCGTTGTTTCCTTTTTTATTTATGGCTGGCTTGTTTTGAGTTTTCAACGATGTGTTACTCTATTCCCATTTCAAAGCCGACATGGCGGCGTTATTTATCCGTTGGATCAGCGCTCAGTCTAAGGAATTTAGCTGTGGATTGAAAAATAAACCAGAAACGTTGTCAGTTCTTTCTCTGTTTGATTTGATTCGAAGCAGTTTCTGATTGGATCTGGATTATTTCCAAGTCACTGGACTGTGAAAAGTTGCTTATTGATATTTCGTTCTTAAGCCTGTAAAATGTTCCTCCGCTGGGCTTGACTTCCACTCGTCCCGGTATGGAGCAATTTCTGACCAGTTATTAAACGTCGAGAAGGCCTAAGTTGGTGGCCATTGTATCACTTATCGCTGTTGATAAGACATCCGTTACTTTCTGACAAGTATGCGAGTACAAGAGTGACGGAAGTCTTACCCACAATGATAATTGATATAATTTACTTTAAAAACAAAGTTTTAACCGACTTCAATTTAGTACTCCGCCAAGCCACGAGAACATTTCCACATTTCTTTTCCAATTTACCACATGAACTGATTTCTGAGAGCAAATGCGTTGATTATCTATATATATAAAACTCTTCGTTACTAATCTATTGACAGACAGCGCACAGCCTAAACCGCTAACGATATAAGCATGAAATGTGGAATATATATACTTTACAGTACGTGGACGTGTTCTAAGAAAGGATTTTTCGAAATTCAACCCTTAAGGGGTGAAACAGGGGTCGAACCGTTGTATGGAAATCGTTCATTTGGAAAGTTATAGACTTGAATCTTTGTATGAAGGTATCTTACTAAAAAGCAAAGCAAATGGTTAAGCGATGTTACAAACATTCATCCCCTAAGGGGTTAGACGTTTAAAACTTTGGCCACAAGCTCCTAATGTATAGTCAAAAACATTGATAAGGTATATTTTCCTAATTCATCCCTTGAAGGGGTTAAGATAGGGGTTGAAAGTTCACATACCTAAGTAATGTGTGATTTTTAATATTAAACTGTGGCTAGAAACATGAAAGCAGAACAGCAGGTTTCTTTTATAATATGTAGATCTATTTACCCCCGAAAGGGGTGAAATAAGGGGGTAAAGGGGCATAATCAAAATAATTTATTTTCTAACACCGTTAAATGGGGACGGTGGATGGAGATGGAAAGTTCTGGTGTTTTAGCATTAGATAAGTTTGCTTTCAAAACTATACAGGCAGCCCGAACTAACGTGAGTAAAACTACTGGACGGATTTTTGCAAAAAATTCCAGTCATGTAGCTTTCTTTAATAGGTACCTACATTATGAAAAAATATACAATTTAAGCAGAAACGTCTGTTGATGATTCTTAAAATATTATATTTGTAAACACGGAGTTTTCAATTGAAATTTTGCAATTTAAACTAATGAACTCATCGCACTGTTACCTTTTACGCTTAATCGGTGAACGGATTTAGATGAAATTTTTCGTACAGATGAGTTGAGACCCTTGGAAGGATATAGGATAGTTTTTATATCAGAAATCATCCCTTAAGATGGTAGAACTTTGTTTGGGTCGGCGATAATTGAGGTTCCGCCCACAATAATTTAATAGAAATCAAGTTCTACGCGGACGAAGTCGCGGGCAACAGCTAGTTAGGGACTAAAACCCAATCGCTGTATGTGACCCGATAATATTTGAGGACTTCCGTCGATTCCACAAGGATCACCTTTGGCACTTCATTAGTTGCTATTTCAACGGAATCTCATAAGAATCTGCGACGTACTTTTGTACTTTTAAGTACATAGGTAATTGAGGAATTCCATAAGTCATCTGTGGTCTTCATCATCAATTCCACTCTACCAAATTTATGATTTCCGGGTGAAAATATACGAGTTATAATAGAAAATACCAAAATCACTACACGCGTGCCTAATGTAATTAAAGAGTTCCCTCAATTCCTCATGGATCGCATCATCCAAGTGAATTTTTGAAAAAAATGTGACCCACCTGGAAGCATACACTTACAAATTAAAAAAAAACAATGACGGAGTTCTGAGGTAACAAACATTGACAAAAAAAATGATAGAAATAATAATTAAAAAAAAAACAACCGAATTGAGAACCTCATTTTTTTAAAGTCGATTAAAAATCGGAACCATCTTAGGCGCGCAGGTCCCGTTATTTTCAACTCGACCTGCCACTTCGTCGCCAGCACCTTACTAATTTAGCCCACCTCTCCAGAGTGCAGGTGCATGTCGCAGACCTGGCCAGTCCAGTCCCATTTCAGGCTGGCGGTTTTAGCTCCAACATCAGCAATATGGTTCATTCTGATTGTGAATGGCAGACATGAAATGGGAGGTATCCCTATGACATGTCTAGAAGACACAAAAGTTTATAAAAATAGCAGCAATGACAAAGCTCAGTAACGAGGAATGCTCAGCGTCGCACGATAGTCGGGTCTGCTCGGCTTGCATGCACTAAACACGCAAATCATGGATGTTGAAGACATTCGCATCCGCATCCGCAACCGGAAGTTCCGCAAGATTTGCCGCGTTCGCTCAGAGGGGTAATTGCGTAACTTTTGTAACGAGCGTTAAGACAACTCAACTATCATTACATTATCCCATACAAAAAAATACGTTTAAAGATCTACCTAACGCTCGTAACAATCTAAGCAATCGATCAGCAGGTAACAAAATCTGACACGTTTGTTTCGTTTTGTTTGCCACGATTGTAATTCGTTAGTTAGTGGTTCGCATTGTGGGTAGATCAGGTTATGTGGGTATGTCAAGATCTGAATAAAGCAGTCTTTGTCTCGACCTCTTGTTTGACTCATGTGTCCCGATACCTATCTGAACATGGCGCAGCCGAACTATTTCTAAGACACTGGATAATTTGGAAGAATTGCGACACAAATACCAATAAGGATTAGTTGAACTGTTGAACGTTGGTTTGCGATAAATCAGTTACGCCCGGCGCGGCGTAGTGAGTTGCTGTGTGTTTTAAAATGGAATCTGTGTTACCTCCGCCGCCGCCATTTACGTTTTTAAATAATGTAGAAAATATAACGGCTGGAAATATGTCAAAAGACTGGGAAAAGTGGAAAAAATCGTTTGAAATTAATTTTGCCGCGTGCGAGTTGGCAAAAAAGGACGCAAAAGTGCGGTCAGACTATGACAAAGGGGGCCCGTTAAAAAGACTTAGATTTTTTTTTGACCAAAAGTGAAAAATATATAGGAATCATAAAAGACTTTTCAATCAAAACGCTAGGAAATATAGGGCTTCAAAGATTCTGTTTTTCAGGCACTAGTTTTCGTCAAAGTGGTGTCATTATGACACCTATTTTAAATGATAGTTTCGTGTAGAACACATTAAAATAAGCTTCTTTTATTTGGAAAACTTTTCTCTAAATTGAAAAATGGCCGAAATATAGGGCTTCAAAGATTCTGTTTTTCAGACATTAATATTTTAAATGATGGTTTCGTCTTTCGTGTAGAACAGGTTGCGGATGTAGGTATTTGGGGGGGGAGTTGTGGGAGGTTTGCTAGGGGAGGGGGGATACTTTTTTTTTTGATGTTGTTAAGGTAGCTGGGACTTGTAAAATTTTCGATGAATGTTGTGACTTCGCGTAGCTCCGACGCTGCGGGAACAGCAGCCCTTCCGCCCTTGCGTGACGAAGCACGGTCACTTCGCTTGGCTCCGCAGCTTCGGCTTACTGGTCGCCATCGGCGACCAGCCTCAGCCGCTCGCCTCGCTCGTTCCCGCGCTTCATCACGGCGGGCAAGGGCTGCTGTCCCTCCGCGCCTCCGTTCTCTTTTATATACACTCTAGGGGTAGAGCAGACAAGACCACGTGGATGGTGGGGTGCTCCGATTCGGGTTGCCCATACAAAACGTGTTTATTTTAGCGTCCTCTATACGATGGCATCATAAAAAAAGTCCCGCGCCCCCTTTGCTATACCCCAACCTGAGTTAGGCGTTTCGGCGAGGACAATTACTCCTGCACCTACAGTTGGTATGCTTAATCCCACGTCGACCAATCCCTGGGTACACACGGTGGATATCGGCGAGTAAGCGGCGGAACCTCGCCGCATCGCTAGGCAGATGCCGCAGGACATTCTGGCGGTACATATATTCGCCCATGTACCATTTAATACGCCTGTCACTGCGGCATGTGCGGCAATGGCGTTTCAATTCTAGCCATTGCCGTTCCACCGTATTACTGTGTACTTTGACACGCGTCATACCTGTCCCAGGAATTGGCTCTCCTAGACTGGCGTTCACCGGTATATCCACCGTTGCGTTGACAAATTCCACGCTGTGATTTACCGTAGAATGTCCACGCATACCCAAACGAAGGTGAACGCCAGTATATGAGCGATGCATATCCGACATAAGGTATGTATCCTCTTTTATGTTGGCCGCCATTATGGGATCCAGTGTCGCCCTACTTTTGTCGGATATGATCTCGACGTGGAATTTTTTTGTAAGACGACTTATACACCCGAAAGCCCATGTTTGGTTTTGAAGTAGGCGCCCTCTATGGTACTTCCGAGTGTATAAGTGGGTCTCGTCCACTTCGACAATGTCGTCATCGCCACCAATCATGACGCGGTCATGAGCCTCTGCCACCTCGCAGACTTCTCGAAAATAGTGGTACATCTGTACCGCAGTTTGGTCTGTCACACACGCGTCTTTTGCCGCTTGTGTGACTTTATCTCGCCTAAAAAAATGTAATAATAGACGCAGCGTCACCTTCACCGAAACATGGGTCCGATCAAAAAACGTATTTTTTGTCGGAGACAAAATAATTTTACATATATTTTTTTGCACCTAAAGCGAAATCCCAACTTGTAGGATGCCTTTCTTTCTTTAGGCATGTATTTTTTGCACGATGGGCATTTAGCTCTTGTTGGCAACAAGAGCCACTCTTGAGCAGCCTGTATGGCTTGCTCCTCTGTTGCTATTGTGAGTGCATAATTCCAAAAATTGAAATTGCGCGCTAAAATTACCTCTAAAGGCATCATTTTATTTTAATTTACCTCGAACAAAACTATAGAAGCAACCACAACACAACAAAAAAACCTAAAACTACCCAAAAAAAACCCCGAAAAGAAGCTAAATACCCGAAAACAACCCCCTAAGAAACACCCCAAAACTAAACAAAGCAAACCCAATTTAAACCAGCAGAAAAGTAATTATAAACCCCGAAACTAAATAAACAAACCCAAACAAAAGAACTAACAGCAAACAACAACAAAACCCAAGAACACTTAAAATCCAAAGAAATCAGTATGAAAATTTATTTGATATACACACGCTTACATCACCTCGGTCCGAGAAGTGGTGGGGAGTTTTCATGTTGAACATAATTGCGCGATCGGGCACCGTGGTGAGCGGACGTGCCCTGCGCTCTGCGTATTTTTTCGAAGTTTTAAAATATCAATCTTTGAAGGCGTCTATTTCGGCCATTTTTCATTTTAGAGAAAAGTTTTTCAAATAAAAGAAGTTTATTTTAATGTGTTCTACACGAAACTATCATTTAAAATAGGTGTCATAATGACACCACTTTGACGCAAACTATTCCAAGTGACTGAAAAACAAAATATTTGAAGCCCCATATTTCCGCCATTTTTCATTTTAGAGAAAAGTTTTTCAATTAAAAGAAGCTTATTTTAATGTGCTCTACACGAAACTATCATTTAAAATAGGTGTCATAATAACACCACTTCACTCGATTTTTTTTTTAAGTCCCCGGCCCCCTTTATCATAGTCCAACCGAAAAGGCTGTTAGTTAAATTTGATTCCTTCTTCGTAACAAGGGAAAACATAACCGTACGGAGAAATATTTTTTTTACTCGGGACCAGATAAACGGGGAGTCAATAGAACAATACTCGTTCGAATTAAAGAAATTAGCAAATAAATGCGAATTTAAGGACTTGTGTAATGATTCGGTGCGAGACAGGCTGATTTGTGGCATTAAAGATAGTGCAATGAGAGAAAGACTTACGTGAACCGAATTTGACGCTCTCAAAATCAATCGAAATTTGTAATATAGCACAAATGTCGAGAATGCAGGCGGAATCCATCAAGAAGGAGTTGGCAGAACAACACGCTTATTATGTAGGTGATAGCAGTGTTCAGGATAGCTGTGAAGATGCCGTTGATGTCCATTTTGTGTCTCGTCGTGGGGCAGCCAGCAGAGGCCGCGGCCGCGGCCGTGGCGGCTGGCGCGGCGCGCGCTCCGTCCGACCGCCGCCCGCCGGTCGACCCTCCGGGTTCGGATCAGCTGTTCCTCGAGTATATGACAGGCGAGATAATGGCTATGGTACAAGTGCCCCCTGTCAAATGTGTGGAGTGACTCATGACAGTCAGAGATGTCCCGCTTATGGGAAAAGGTGCTTGCGGTGTAACCAGTTGAACCATTTTTCGCGTGTGTGTCGAGTGTACGAATTCAGCGCCGAGGACAGCACCGATCAGGTAATTCATTACTTTGATAAAAACGCTTCACACGTTAGGTACAGTTTTTCACAGATGAATTTTTATAAAACCGCGCGTTGCCAGCTGACGCCAACCAGTTTATATATGCACTTGGCGTTTTAAAAGGATTACAAGTTTTTTGCGGACGCTCGAATCGAGCTCGTGATTTCACTTATATCATTTCTCTTTCCTCACATGAACCATATCACTTTATTGACAGCTGCTGGAACCGATTTGATGATGATTTATTAGTGAGAGTGCAGCACTTGAAGTAAGAGTAACTTCGTCCTGGCTTACACTTGGCTTATATTTTAAGCGCCTAGCACATTGTCGTTTTACAGGTAAATTCATTTCAATTGATGCTTGACAGGTAATTTTAATGCAAATAATATAAAAATCTGATAAATTACTTAGTAGGTACTTATTACGAAAAAAACGCAGCCCGGGTACTAGAAAATCAAATGGAATAACTATTGTGACCCGTATTTAGAATTATACTAAAATTAAATATCAGTACGTGCGAACCTTTCTGGGGTGAAGTGTATTCAGGATGACATTTCTTGCGACCAATACGTGAGTTTGGTGCTGGGCAAAGGCCTGCCCTCTCGATTTCCACTCGTCCTGATTCCGAGAAATCTCCGGCCAATCGTTGCGAAATACGTCCAGGTCGTCCCGCCATCTCCGTCTCGGCCTGCCACGTCGCCGCCGGCCGCCGCCCATCGTGCGGCACCCTCTCTGGCTAGTTTAGCTCACCTCTGAGGATGAATGCGGCATACGTGGCCAGCACATTCCCATTTCAGCTTGGCGGTCTTAGCCCCAACGTAAGCAATGCAAGTTTTTGAGCGCATCTTTACGCTGCGCTCAAAATCGTATAATGAATTATCAGTTAATATTTCACCAATAAATGGGAAAGCAAAGCCTAATCCTCTGCAGACGTCTATCCCCTGCCCACTGTCCAGATTGACCAGATTCACTTTAAGGCAAAGCGATGACTGACTCCATAGATTCAAACTAATATCCCCATTTGGGAGCAGATTCGATCAATTTCCCGCAAACTTCCACAAAGCCGGGTTCCGGGTGGAAAATAAATGGGCTCCTAGTCTCTAGCTTTATTTATCTGTTATTAATCAGTTTTTGAAAGCTTTTCGTTTGTTGATAAAATGTTTCAGAATTGGTAAACAGTTGTATTCAAAGCATTTAATAAAAATGGGCGGTCCCATGGAATACAAAATCTCGATGTTTTACAAAAAAAGATATACCTATTTTCCCCGACAACCGCTGAAGTTAAGGCATTGGATTCGAGTACCATTTTATGAATATCACTGTGAGTGAGATGTGTGATTGTCTACCTATAGATAATTTGAAAGAAGCCTATTCCGATCAGTGGCAGTGTACCTGTAGGTAAGCTGTTGGTGATGATAAATATTTATATATCTCATGATACATTTATGCCTCTCAGTTTTAATGAGAAAATGTTCCTTAAATTCAAATCATTACAACTGAAATTACAATTCACTGTGGTAACACAATGACGACACGAATCGACGAATCTAACCGCAGTCGCGTCCTATAAGTCCATAAGAATAATCAATGGTGGGTCATTTATTAGTTTTTCAATAGTTGCAGCCCGAGGCGATGAGAAATCTCATTCCGGCAAACGCTTTTATGTGTAGACGGTTATTGAGTTGATCCAACTTTAGTGCTAATAGATTTTGATGAAATCCAGACATTTATCATCATTTTCGGAGAACTTTAGACTTTGTTAGAGGGGAAGGCATTTTCGTTCCATCAAAGCGACGGAAAAATTACCACCTAAGTTATAAGTAGGTAGTAAAATTTGAAAATATTTTTCATTAAGGACCCTAGGTATCATAATTCCGAAATTAAACATTTCATACATAAGTAAATTTTAAAAACGTCAGTTTTGTCAAGTTTTAACTTACAGGGCGACGAATATTATGAGTCAGTACGTACATGTTATAACTGCTATGTTTAGGGTAACTCAATAAAACTGTTGAGAACTATTTTTTTTTGTATTAATGGTTTGCCTACTTAAATATTCGAATACAAAATATTGATTTTACAAAAAACGGACGTTCGACACTACTTAGACTCACGTGAACGTATTGCAAACGTGATTTTCAAATTATTATTTTAGGAAGTTCGTGCATGTAACAATTTATAGGTAGGCGTTTTTGTTTTTGATTTAAGAATAGTTTAGTTTTAGTACATTACGTACCTAGGGAACCTGAATTCGTGAATGGCCCAGATCGCAATTGTTTGTGGCCCGAAACGAAGGTGAGGGCCATAAATATGCGATCTGGAGCTTTACGAATTACCGCCTGTGGTAAGTACACAATTTTACGTCTTCATCTGGCCACAACGCGAGTTTTACCGTACGCGCAGCGTGCAGGAAAACTCGCATTATGGCCAGGTGTGACGTAAATTATATTACTACCGACGGGCCCACATAACCGTTAATTATACTATGGAGTTCCAAATGTAACCAGCCAATGAAGTAAATGGTTAAAAAAATACCCAACTAACAGCCCCCAGGAAATTATTTACGGCTGCAACTAAGTAAGTGTGTCAATTGGTGTACTGTTTGACCTGGTTTCGGCACCAACACACCGGTGGGTTTGCATGATAATGTGTTCACGGGACTCACTAGAACAAGTAGTGCTGGCATTATCTTGTGTCACACATTTTTGCATCCCTCGTATAGGTAGTAGGTATCCCTAATAATACGTGGAATCAATTAGTTCATCAATTCTTACGTCTTAGATACGTTCAGATAATCATTCTGACATTTAGCACTTTCACTGCCAGGAGCCCTCCTAGCGGGCGCCTACGGCATTAGGCGTTTAGGCGTGAAAGTGTTAAATGTTCTGTGTTCAGTTTGTCAGCTAGTTTTGCCTTAACCATTAATTTGATGACAAGGAAAGATTACGAATGCATTCGTACAGTCAAGATCTTAAAATTTAGGTATACATTATCCTAATCTTATTTAAATGTAATGAAACTCGTGGGATTATGTACAAATACAAAAGGGTTTCCAATATAAATAGCAATCATTGTGTAACTATCGCTGTCTGCTGTCTGTTTTACTCTAGCCCATTCATGGCCAATGACTCACATATGAGGGCCACTTCTGTGGACATTACTAAAGTAAAGCTAATTTTTGGTTGGCCTCTTAAAACATTTACTGCCAAGAATCGCTACGCGCTACGCTCGTAGCCGATCCCGTGGTTTTCCTCGTATGTAGCGGAAAGCGACTACAGCGTAGGCGCCCGCTAGGCGGGTTCCTGGCAGTGAAAGTGTTAATACGCATAAACGGCATCTCCTCTTATATTATTGAACATTTTTTATACGGAGACCCTTATCTATTCACCACAGAAAATATGACTTTTGTTTTACTCAATCTGTATGACCCACAAGTTATGCCTGTACGCTACCGAGCGGAAAACACTGCTACGCGCTAAGGCGTAGCGCACGTAGCGTAGCGTTGCTCGAGTAGGCTAGCAGGGGTCGGCAACCGGAGGCCCGCGGGCCGCATGCATGGGTTTGTATGTAAAGGTCGTTTTATTCAGAAATTTGAAATTGCCTGTTAAAATCGCAAAATATGAAGAATCAATCTTGTTAGCGACTATATTATGGCCCTTGTTAACTAAATAGTTGCCGACCCCTGGACTAGGCAAAGCGTGCAAGTCGCAGATCGTAACGACTACGCCGTAGTGTGTCTACTTGCTCTACTCCATTGACACTTTCACGGCATATGAGACTATCCGCTTTGCTATATGGCGTAGCATGTTAATCTTTCTTACTGAACCCATTCATTGCCACGCTACGCTCGTAGCGCTATGCCGTAGTCCGTAGCAGGTTAACACATTCACGGCCAGGAATCGCTACGCGCTAAGTAGCGGCTACGGCATAGGCGCCCGCTAGGCGCTCCTGGGGGGCTACCGCGAAGTGAAAACGAACTTCGTTCGAGTATCTTCATCTCTGTCGCTCGAACTAGTAAGTGCAACAGAGAGGGAGATACACGAATGAAATTCGTTTTCGTTTCGCCGTAGGGCCTCTGGTAAGTAAAAGTATTAACACATTCAGGGCCTATGACGACACATATGCGTCAGACCGCCGTAGTCGCTTTCCGCTACATACGAGGAAAACCACGGGATCGGCTACGAGCGTAGCGCGTAGCGATTCTTGGACCTGAATGGGTAATGTCCATATGTGGTAAAAAGCGCCCGTAGCGCTCTAATGCATGTGTGATGGCCGCTAAATGGGTTCATGGCACCCATCCCGGTGAACTAAATTAAATGTTCTCTGATAATTTCAACTGACACGCTTGGCTGGCGAGAATTTACACCACGTGTATCTTTTTACCCCGCGAAAACGGTAGTTTTATTTTAGTATTCTTAATTTAAATTTCTTTATCCAGGTCTCGGTCCCGGTCGCGGTCGCGGTCAGTGACCCCGAGCACGACTCCGCCGCCGGCGCCCGCGCCGCCGGCACCTCCCCCGCACACTCTTCACCCCGACAACGCTTTAGGTAACACGCTGGCTCATTAAGCTCATTTGGCTGTTGTGGGGCAACCCGGTTTGTCCCCTGTCCTTTTTAGATACCTCGCAAACTTGAATCTGTCCATTCAATATTACCTGACGTGTTTCCACTTAAAGATAATCAGTAGTGTTACTGCTGGACCCAGTCGGTCCTGCAAGGCAGTGCGTGAGATAAGTACAGGACGTCGCCCTTCAAAACCAAGGCCCTTGTTATCCTGACCCCGTAGCATGGACGGCCTTATCACACGATAAGTGACAAGATAGAGCGTCCGACACTGGCTGACACCGTCCAATAGAACGTGACGGACGCTCATCTTGTCACTTATCGCGTGGTGAGGCCGACCATGATACGCGGTCTGATGAAATGTTTCGCGCCGCTCTCGCAGTCAACCACAGATGCCCTGCCCTTATAGGACCGTCCGTCCGGTTGAAATTTTACTCATAATATCTACTCCATGAGGATTAAGGAGGCCTGTGCCCAGCAGTGGGACGCATATAGGCTGATTTATTTTTATTTTTATTTACTAGATATTTGAGTAGCCGTTTCGATGTCTTAAAATTAAATATAAGCTCTCGTTTTCACCCCGACTCTTTTTTTCTGAAGTGTGTTTTATCGAATGGAAAAATATTGAATGGACTAAGTATTCCAGCACCAAACGAATGTATGTTGCACTTAAACAACCAGTTTCGGATTATACCTACTTTAAAACATATAAAAGAAATATCATTGAAGTCTCCTTTATTTTATCATGTTCTTGTGAGCCTGATGATATTTATATTCCTAATTTAGCATAAGTATCGTCTTGACCCCGAGCGCTGGAAAGGGCTCGAAATGACTCATGCTGATTTGGTGGCTTTGCATTTATTGGGTGTTCTTCACAGGCCAATTGTAGACTCAAATGTATTATTACTACAAAAGAAATAAGGCAAATAATATGCCTATTGACGAAATCCCATTCAGATATCTCAAATAATTACGAAGCTACAACCGTTTTAATATTGCTCGTTAGAGAGAGAAAATGCTCGCAGATCGTGACGTCACGTTATTGTGAAGGCGTATGATGCTTGCCATGTTAAGTATCACATACTAGCGGCCGGCGCGGCTTCGCCTGCAGGCAAAAACTGCGCGATATGTCCATTAAGGAAGTCGATTTTATACACAGGTGAAAGATTTTTTTCATCGGATAAGCCGTCATGGAGATTACGCCTTACACACCAAATTTACTAAGCAACCATCTCACAGACTTTCCCTGTTTATTATTTTAGTATAGATATCGCTGTGGACGACACATCCGTCACTCTCACACTCGCTTACTCGACAGAACGTGACGGACGTCTTACCCACAGCGAGCAGTGATAAAATGGCAATCAATCATCATGCTCGTGCCGGCGGTGCCTATTGGCACTTTAGTTTTGATTGATTTCCAGTGTCGTAACGTATACGTATCGAACGTTCTCGATGGCTGCTTTCCAGTGTCCCGATTCCCTTACTCTAGTTTTAGCACCTTTGTATGCTCACCCTACCTATCTTTGAGTTTCTAGTAGATATAATACTTCTAATGACCTTTGGAAAATTATTTACTGTTTTGCACACCATACTTGTCAATTTTCCCTCTAAACTTTGTGGCAATTTGTAGTATTGTTCTAATAAATAGGCATGAAAGCCTAACCTAACCTACCTACTTATTTAATTAAGCAAGTAACAGTAGGTAACTGTTTAATCTCTATACGAGGAATATCAAAGAAATAGAACCAAATTCAAGAAGAAAATAATAATAATAATAATAGTCAAACACACAAAATGTCGACGTTTACTAAGCCTGTAGAGCACCACTATACAGTACCCTCAGTGATACTCTTCGCAGGGCGAGGAGCGCTGAGCGCCGCGGGCCGGCAGCTCAGCGACCACAGCAACAACCGGGAGTCATCGCTCGACGACTCGGGCGTCGTGGACGACCATGACGATGGAGAGCACACGTCCGACGACCAGGCGCCCCATCCGCATCCGCACCCGCACCCGCATTCGCATCCTCATCCGCACCCGCGGCGGGTTCACGTGCAGTTGCCACTGCCGCCGCCGCCGCAGCCGCCGACTATGTTGGCTCTAATGCCACGGGTAAGGAATGTCGTTTCTTAATATTTCCAATGGCTTTAGTAGGTACATTGTTGTAAAGCCTAGAAAGTAGGCAATAGATGGACGAGTGGGTTCGAGGTCCGAGCCGCTAGGTGAGGTGGAGGAGAGCTGTGATTGATCAAATCGCATTCGCAGAGCGACTCATAGTTGGCCTGTTCGTGCGATGTCCAATGGTGATGGATCTTAAAACAAATTAAGTTCCGTTGTATGTTATGTATGACTTTAAAAATGTTTTTTATTTAAATCTGTTTCGATCATAACGTTTTGTAACTTTACAGGAGCCACAACAAACACAGCCACCCCAAAAATCTAAGCAGAAACCGTCGGAAAAGAAGAAAGGAGGAGACCAAAGCATCCAAGAGAAGTATCCGCTGAACCCGGACTACCTCAACCAGATCGTGGTGCTAGGTAAAGATATGCTTATGCTAACTGCACAGCTTTATAACCCTCGAGAAACGTGCCGTGCCATCAATGGTGCCTATACTGATGTGCCGAAGGAAAGTTTTCGAAATTGCAAAACTTTCCCAATGAAAACACCCCAGTAATTTTTCAAAATGTCCTATAGGGAAATGCCTATGATGGGAACATTCTTAAATTCTTGTGGGTTTCTTGAAATTTCCGAGGATTTGCTCATATTATTGGAAGCTTTCCGCAACTTGCACATCTGTAATTATACCATCAAGTCAAGCTTATAAAGAAACATTTACGAAATATCTGACAGAAGATGTCGATTCTGTAGTTGTATAGTAGTTGATGGCACGACATAATAACACTTATTCCCAAATTGGCACGGCTTCTCTGGAGCACAGGACAAAGTTAAATGATGCTGCAATAACAGAATGAATGCTTTACACTAACAACTAGACAACAAGATACACGACATGCGCTGAAACGATATTGGCAAGAGCTGAACATTCTAAATTACGTAGATTAGCATTCATTATGTACAATATTTCTGGTTCTATGCATGGTATATTCCTTCTATACCTACTTTTGGATCTGCCACATTTGAAATGAAACATCTAGTATGTAGGCTGTTCTATGAACTTTCAACGCTTACGTTTCCAGCAAAATTATATTTTAATACGATTCGAAAACAGAGTACAGACTACTACTTACCTACCATGATATTTTTTCTAAATAATTGTAGTTTTATCTACGGTGACTCCAAAATTTCTGACTTCAGTTTACTTTCTTTATGGTCTATTCTAATCTAAGTCGCATTTTTAATCCGACGGAAATTAACCTTTGAGCATTTTCAGAACATCGCTCACACTTATATTTTCTAGGTCTTGAAAAAAACGGTTTAAGAGAATTTGTAATAACTTTTCGAATGTCCAAAAAATCTTTACGAAAGTTATTGGTTTTATGGTCATTCCTAAATTTTCATATTTAATTGGCAACAATGTCTTTACATGGTTGGTTCGCACCTCTTGCAATTCGCTATCCAGAGTTGTTGCCAAATTCATACAATTTAAGTGGGCACGCTAAGTCATTAACGGCTATTTCGCTCTTTAAAAAATTTCGGGATTTAAATTATTTCCAAAAATTTGTAGAATCAGAGCTGAAATAGCTGTCAACCGGCTGGTATTCACATTTAGATTCACTTCTTGACGAGGTCCAACTTCGTTGAGCATTTTTTACGACACTATTGCAACCTCGCTTCTACCTCATTAATATCGTCAGGGGCGGACTGGCCATACAAGCGCGCGCCCGACCTCCCCCAAGCGGAGACGACGAAAATTAATGAGCTCAGTTTATTGGCAGCCACGCACAAAACTCATATGGGCAATTATGAACCAAATTGCACTTACTTCACAGGTTAGTAAACACAGACGCATTCTTTATACCCCAGTCCACCCCTGTTCCCCACAGGAAGACTGCAGGGTAACTGCGATTGGTTTTGCTATCATCGTCTTACCTGAGTCGCAGGCGAAACTTCTGAAGAAATAGTCAGAAAACGCTGAAAGAGATAGCTACTTCAATTTCGCAAGTGTCTTACAAACTCTCAATGACAAATGCTACTAACAATATTTTAAATAATATTTGTACCTCCATTCTGATAATTTCTTCAGGCAACTCTTCTCTGCGATTCTCTTCCTGTAAACAAAATTATAACGATTGCAATTTGGGTAGACACAGACTTTCACTTCACTGGCAATTGCACCGATTAGACCAACCAAAATTTTACCAATTGGCGTGTTTTGTACCGGTACCGTGCATTTTTCTGCATTATCCTCTTAGTCCCAATCTATCGCTTTCAAATGCATGATGTGTTCAATGAGTTGTAGATACAATTTTGAAAACACAGCTTTGCGTCCGATTTGTACCGCTTCGTTACGCTTTGGCTTATTGATTGTTCCAATTTCTAATTATTTATATGAATGTTATTATTGGTGTGGCGTCTTGTTTTTGACGTTTATTAACTGACTCGATTTTATCGCAGACGAACTGATGGACAGGAACTGTGAGTGCTGTGTAACTTGCTGCATCGACTACGAGGGCTGGTTGCAGTTTCAGAACTGTTTGTACGGAGTTGTGAAGGATCCACTATTCGAGTTGTTCATAACGACGTGTATAGTTCTCAACACACTGTTCTTAGCGTTGGAACACCACGGCATGAGCGAAAATGTTAGAAATGTCTTAGATATAGGAAATAAGGTACGATTTGCGAATTATTATACATGTTCTGTTTTGAAAATAATACATCTATACTTATACTCTGACGTGTAGCTAGGCTCATTTTATTGACTTTCAATAATATTTTTCTATGTATTTACTGCTATTTGAAAGGCAGTCAGGCAGTTCAATGGTTTTTACTTAAACATGAGATATACTTAATATATTTATATTTAAACAGTGGCTACAAAAAATGGCAAGGTTAAGGCCAGTACGTATATGTATACCTGCGCACACAGGTAAATAAAAAATGGGGAAAAAAGATACCCATTATGTTCTTTGCTACCTGTTATACAGCCTAGCTACTAACGCTATCTATATAAACGCATAATTTATGAAAAAAGTATTAAAATTGAAATTGTTTTTTTTCCAGGTGTTCACGTCAATATTTACTTTAGAGTGTATAATGAAGGTGATGGCGATGAGCAAGGACTTTTTTGCCTGCGGGTGGAACATATTCGACTTGATTATAGTATCGGCCAGCCTGCTCGATCTCATATTTGAGCTGGTTGACGGCCTTTCTGTTCTTCGGGGCCTTCGCTTGGTAAGATTTATTGCTATTGTATGTCAATATTTTATGAGTCTGTTTTCGTTCTTTTGTAAATTTTTGAGTAGGGCATTTAATGTTAATTAGAATGCGACTGGGGTCATTATATTTTAAAAACCCCTAATACTTAGTGAATATTTAGAATATCACGATGAATTACCTACCAGATTACCACTAATAAATCTCGAATACAAAAGCGAAAAAGTGTTCGTCTGAACTAAATTACTTAGTCCGTATGATTTTGATGTTTAATCTCGGAATATATTACATATTTATATTATAATACCTGAATCCTAGTCTATAAACTTACGAGTATTACACAGCTCACTCCACACTAATTTATCCTTCATAAAGTATAAACAAATAAGAAAACGACACTATATCTATGTTCTCATGTAGGTAAGTGACATATTGTCTTTTTTGAGAATAAATGTCTTTAAACCGATATATTCCCGTTTAATAAAATCTGGTCTTATATGTTTGTTTCAGTTGCGTGTCTTAAAGTTAGCTCAATCGTGGACTACAATGAAAGTGTTGTTGAGTATTATAATATCGACAATCGGTGCTCTCGGTAATTTGACGTTCGTGTTAGTGATAGTTATATACATATTCGCTGTTATCGGTATGCAACTGTTCTCTAAGTCGTACACACCCGAAAAGTTCGCGCCGGACGATGTGCCCAGGTACCACCCAACATCTGGTCCCACACCAGTTTCTTCAATTTTCTTATTATCTTCTACTGATCTGCACTTTCTCCTAACACTTTGCTAAATTCTCACTTCATTGTCAGCCTTTTCTACTTCAGCTATATCTCTATATTTGAATTATTTCTAACTCTTATCTCACTTTCTAATGTAATTGTAACAAATACGTGTTTAAGGTGGAACTTCAACGACTTTTTCCACTCGTTCATGATGATATTCCGGATTCTGTGCGGCGAGTGGATAGAGCCACTGTGGGACTGCATGCGAGCGGAGCAGGAAAACGGCGCCGAGACCTGCTTCTTCATCTTCCTCCCCGCACTCGTCATGGGCAACTTCATGGTGCTCAATCTCTTCCTTGCCTTGCTGCTCAACAGTTTTAACAGCGAAGAGCTTAAAAATAAGAAGGAGGTAATCAAAAAGGTAAAAAGAGTCTTTTATGCGAATCACCGCACTGGCACAACACCGCAAACGGCACCAATAGGAGCACAAAATGCTTGCCAGCTGCTGGGCGATGACACGCGCGTGAGAGAGGACACTTTTTACACTGCAGCTTCAAATAATGCACAACTCATAACTTTAACCATCGTGCTAACTTTGTTTATAATCGTTTTTCAGGAAGTAGGCGAGGACTCTAAGTTAGCTAAAAGTATCGATAGAATACGTTCCATAGTAAGAAAAAAAGGTTTCCTTATATCAAGAAGCAAAGATACTGAAAAGAAATCTAAGTTAGAAGAGCTAGTTAACGATTATTTGATACAAAATCGCACTACAGAGAAAAAGCCGTCGATAGCAAGCGAACAAAATGCCTACTTTTCCACTGTGCAAGAAACAACAGTTCTGTTTCCCCACGACAATATTTATAGCCATAGTTACCAAGAAGCGTTGAACAGGTAAGTACAACCCAACTAGAACTCACCCTCTACAACACTGACAAAAAGCTTACGTAATACTAACCCACTAATAACATTTTCAGACCAGTAGTCGGATTCGACTATCCTACTCTCTATCAATCCGGGAATAACTTTAGTCACGGTAGCCAAGAAACTTTAAAAGACGTTAAGGACTTTACTATAGAACACAAAATTACTAGTATTAGAGAAGATTCAAAGGAAAACCTGGATGATTTGTCTGTTGCTACGGAACAAGTTAACGCTCAAAGACTATTGAACCAAATGTCTTCGGGATACCACACGCAGCCTTCAGAAACAAAAGGTAAAGAACTAGACAAAGTTACAATTTTATTATAATAATGCATGTACTTCATTCTCTGTTTGTTACTTTTCAGATGATAACGAGCAATACGAAATGGCGCACATGTCCAGTAAGACGACACCAGAAAAACCAAAGAGACAAGAAAGGGAGCCACCGCACGTTTTATGTAAGGACTCTGGCAAAAGACCAGACGACGAAAGCATGAAGCGTCCGTGGCAAACTTTGGTCTCATATGTAGATGAATTAACCGTAGGTGGGAGAAAAAACTCCAAGGGGCAGTACGCTGATGCGATGGGCAATTTTCCGGGATTCGGGAACCAAAAGGAGGAGAAAGTTCCGCAAGATTGCTATCCCACTCAATGCTACGATTTGTAAGGATTTTTTGTTTATTTAATACATTACAAGACCAGACAGTTCTAAATATACTTGAGACGAGCATAACCGATTTTTTTTTCTTTTAGCTGTCCATGTTGGGATACATGTATCAAAACAAGGATGGGTCAGCGCTGGATGTTTTTCCGCTCATACATCCTGCGGTACGTCGACACGCCAGCGTTCGAGTGGTTCGTCTTAGTCCTAATTTTCGCATCGAGTATAACCCTTTGCTTCGAAGACATACATCTTGAGAAGAACAAGCCGCTCAAAAAAATCCTTTACTGGACGAACCTAGGCTTCTGTTTAATTTTCGTGATTGAAATGTTTCTGAAATGGATTGCGCTGGGGTTTTTTCGATACTTCACGAGTTTTTGGACGTTATTGGATTTTACGATTGTTTTTGTACGTATCCTTGTCTCCTATTTTACTAATAAAATACATCATTTGGATTACCCTTTAAAGCAATGTGTCTTAAAATGATCTTCTTCCAGGTGTCGGTGTTTAGTTTGTTAATAGAAGAAAACGAAAACTTGAAAGTGTTGAGATCGCTCAGAACTTTACGAGCACTACGCCCACTGCGAGCAATATCGAGATGGCAGGGCATGCGAATCGTCGTAAATGCACTGATGTACGCCATACCCAGCATCTTCAACGTGTTACTAGTCTGCTTAGTATTCTGGTTGATTTTCTCTATAATGGGTGTGCAATTTTTCGGTGGCAAATTCTACAAGTGCGTCGATGACAATAATGAACTATTACCTATAAATGTACGTATCACATATAACATTATCGGAAGAAAATATTTTACCTACTAAAGAACAAGACTACATTTGATTTTTATTTCTTTTTTAGAGAGTGAATGATAAATGGGAGTGTTACTATAATAACTATACTTGGGTGAACTCCAAAATATCGTTCGATCATGTGGGAATAGCGTATTTGGCGTTATTCCAAGTGGCTACGTTCGAAGGCTGGATGGAGGTGATGGAGGACGCCGTGGACGCCCGAGGAGTAGACCTGCAGCCAGCCAGAGAAGCTAACCTCTACGCTTATATTTATTTTGTAATATTCATAGTGTGTGGGTCATTCTTCACTCTTAACTTGTTCATAGGAGTAATCATAGATAACTTTAATATGCTTAAGAAAAAGGTGAGTTTACTTGATATCACAGCACATTAACTAAAACTTAAATTGATCTTAAGTTTTTTAAATCATCTAAACGGTTTTTCTTCGTTTTTAGTACGAGGGCGGGGTGTTAGAAATGTTTCTGACGGAGAGCCAGAAACATTACTACACAGCGATGAAGAAACTTGGCAGAAAGAAGCCCCAGAAAGTAATAAAAAGGCCAAGAAACCAGTTCCTCGCCATGTTCTACGACTTGTCGAACTCACGACGTTTTGAAATTGCCATATTCGTACTCATATTCTTAAACATGTTGACGATGGGCATAGAACATTATGACCAACCACATTCCGTTTTCTTTATATTAGAAGTTAGCAACGCGTTTTTCACTACAGTATTCGGATTAGGTAAGTTTTCTTATGCCTGTATTGATAAACCGCTTACTGCTTACAAAAAAACGATTTCTGTCATTTGGGTTTGTAAGAAAGAAAGCAAATCAATTTTCAGAAAAACAGGCCTATTAAATTTGTAGTTTGTAGGCGTTATTTTGGTTTTCCTTCTTTTACCGACAAACGTTTCATCAAATGAATGTTTCGCTGAATTTTCTTTTCATCCAAAACATTATTTTTCTGATACAGTAAACTTTTCAGGATTCGTATAAAACAAACCTAACCAAACCTACACAATTACCTTTTAACTTTCTGTGAAAAAAAGTTCGATGAAAACGTTCGTAGCATTCGGTGAAACATTGTCGGTAAATGGCAGGGATCTCCGGTATCTTATGTACCTACCCATAGCAAATTCTGAAGCGAAATGCCAGTGCCGTCATTAAGAGGGAAGTATAGCTAGCCGCTCGCGACTGAGAATAGGTATAGGTAGGTACTTTTTATATGTAATTTCCATCTCGGGAGAAAACGTTTTCCACTAATTAAATCTTAACAAATCACTTTGATTTTGATGACGATCGCTTTATAGTTTACGCTTTATAAAAAAAAAATTTAGGTTCCTATAAATTTTAATTTATTGCATATTTTGAAAAAAGGAGATCCTATAAACCTAGTCTTTCATTGTGTCAATAACGTACTAAAAAATAATTGAGATTGGAAAATATTTAGAACTGGAAAATAGTTTTCTCTTTTTGTATGGACGAGTACGTAGTATTCCAAAGGTATACTTTCCTCTTAAGCCCAAATGGATCATGGTGTACTAATGCAGGTAAACTAACACTGTTTTTTTTTCAGAGGCCATAGTGAAAATAGTAGGTCTACGGTACCACTACTTTACGGTTCCGTGGAATGTATTCGATTTTCTTCTCGTGCTAGCGTCTATCCTGGGCATCTTGATGGAAGACATTATGATAGACCTGCCAATATCCCCCACTTTGCTCCGAGTGGTCAGAGTGTTTCGTATAGGGAGAATCTTAAGACTGATTAAAGTAAGTACCTACCTAGTTCAAAATTATATCTAATTGAAGCAATCATAGTCATTCTAGAGCAGATGGAATGTTTGCTGGATATCGGGGTGAAAGCCGATTTTCATTTATTACAATTTCGCAAAATAATCATGAAATACTTGATTTTGAAGAAATTAAACCTCTTCATTCCATAATTTAATATTATATTTTTTGTGATTTGACCATTAGATTCTACATAGAACAGAATAAACCACTTATAAAATGTCTGTTTCTGTACTTTTGGTTCTACTTAATTAGATCGGTAGTTAATTTCTAGATAAGATTGATGTTCAGAAATCAAGTAATTCAGATCAGTACGAGTTCGACTTTAATTTTTAGTAGGTACTTAAGTATTCCGTGCCACTACAAAACGGAACATTTATGGTATCAACCTCAGTTTGTCCAACCGTTAGCTATTTTTGCATCATTATTCCGGCTGGTGACATTTCGACCATGAAGAATAGATCACACTTTTGGCACATTCGTACGGGCATACAGAGATTTAGGTTCGCGTCTTCCCATGGACTTTGCAAAAGTTAAGGGCTGGGCTATAAAGCCTATTTGGTTGGACTCTTAATCATTATAAACCGAATTTCATCTCATAATCCTAATTTCGTACGACAAAACATTTCATATGTGCACGTAACCCCTTAACTATTCTTCAAAAAAAAAATCTTTTGATTTTGTTTTTTGACCTGCCAATACAAATAGTTACACCTTTTCATGTGCACGTTCCAGGCCGCTAAGGGCATTAGGAAACTGCTGTTCGCACTGGTTGTATCCCTCCCGGCGCTGTTCAACATCGGCGCGCTGCTGGCGCTCATCACCTTCATCTACGCCATCATTGGGATGTCCGTGTTCGGCCACGTCAAGCAGCAGGGCGCGCTCGATGACCTGGTCAACTTTCAGACTTTTGGGAGGAGCATGCAGTTGCTTTTTCGGTACGTATTCGCATTAGTTATATTCGGACATTTTAATAATCATATCTGTACTAAAATCGCGTCTTTAAACCTCGGCCGCGCCGTACAGAGCAAATAAAATTGCTAAAACAAACCACTGGCTGGATTAAAAATTTGTGCAGTATTCCAAATATTCACAGAAAGTTTAAAGTTGAATGTTGTGGCAAAATATCAGATTGAAATGCCATACAAGAGTATTGAGATTTGTTCATCTGTGTTGTGTCACGATGATATGGTGCATTGCATCTCAAATTAATAAAATGAAGCTCCGAATCCATAAATAACTGATAGTTATTTGTCTACTATAATATGTATGATTTATCTAAGATCAAGGCTATATTATATAAATCTTGTTATTTCCAGTCTCATGACGTCAGCTGGCTGGAATGATGTCTTGGAATCACTAATGATCACACCTCCCGAATGTGAATACGGCGATCACGGTCACAACAACGGGAACTGCGGAAGCCCCCTCCTCGCTATCACTTACTTCACATCCTTCATCATCATCAGCTACATGATAGTCATCAACATGTACATTGCTATTATTTTGGAGAACTTCAACCAAGCCCATCAAGAGGAAGAGATAGGAATAGTAGAAGATGATCTGGAGATGTTCTACATCAGATGGTCAAAGTGAGTTGTAACTCCGCCAGTTAAAATGTTTACTCATTATGGTTCTATCGGTTCCTAGTAAAAGCGCTTTTCTATGATCTTACTGTAATAAAAACTTATCCTGTTATTTATTTTCAGATATGATCCACACGCAACCCAATTCATAAGTTTCGCTCAGCTATCAGACTTCATCGCGTCTCTCGACCCACCGCTAGGAATATCAAAACCAAATACAGTAGCTCTAGTCAGTTTTAATCTCCCCATTGCCAGAGGAAACAAGATCCACTGTCTTGACATTCTTCATTCTCTAGTGAAGCACGTGCTCGGTCATGTCGAGGAGACAGATACCTTCAGGCAGTTGCAAGAACAGATGGACATTAAGTTCAAGAAACAGTTCCCAACGAGAAAGGAACTCGAAATCGTTTCCTCTACCAGGATATGGAAAAGGGAAGACAAAGCCGCTCGAAAGATACAGCGGACATTTAGAGAATATATCAAGTAAGAGGGCACTTATGAGTCTTATGACTAACTATTTTAAAGCATGATTTCGCGAGTTACTAACGGTTCTGTAATTTCAGGCGAAAGAATCGTAGTCCTTCTAATGAGGAGGAAAGTACAAAGTGGTCGCCTGGCGGAGGCTGGGGAGGCCGGCTCAGCGCGTTGCTGCACGTGCGGAGAGGGTCGCACGCTTCCACCAGCCGGAAATCCTCTCGTGCCTCCGACGCTTCCGACCTGAGCGAGCTAGGAGGAGCATGGCTTAACCTGCCCCTCCTTCTCCTCCCGGGCGCCACGCCTGGTGACCAGGTAAACGACACGTTTAGAAAGCAATCTGCTTCAACGCACTACAGTTTCTTTCTATAATTAAACTCACATTTTGACGTTTCTGACAAGGCTCTACCACAAGGCGGATATGATCTCAATTCACCGGCACGCACTGACACAGACACATCGTTAACTTGCGTCCGTCGTAGGGAACGAATCAACGCTGTTTAGCGAAATTTTTGATGCGCGCTCCCAGTGAAAGACCCTATAGGACTTATTTCAAAGTAAAATGCCGTCCAAATAATCTCCATTGAACCTTGTGGTTAGGCTTGTAGGATAGAATGGGGTGTTCCAGTCATGATAGTGAGTGTTGTGGCCAGGTGCCGAGCGGGTCGGAATCGGCGCCGCCACGGCGTCGCTCGGCGTACGGTTTGCCCCTGTTCCTGCGCCACCAGGACGCGGTGGATGAGGACGGCGGGCCGAAACGCGCAGGTTCATATGTAATGTTATGCTTTCCGTGTCTCCCTCTAATAGACTCGATGCTTTCAAAGACCCACTTGGAAGTGGTCGACGCTTTTCGTAGTATGCTAGAATATGAGCTGCAGGCAAGTGAGTTTAAATTAAATGATATAGGTACCCTTCATGTTCTCTACTGATCACTCCTGTCTTCAATGTAAAAAGCATTCAATATTAACTAAAAAATAGTTAAAAGTTAGTAACTCCAAATTATAGTTTTTCGAATATAATAGGATTTTTATGCCAAGGTTCCCAGTGTTTTCCAAAAAAAATATTTAACTGCGACATCAACGAGTTGGCATCTTACCTGTTCTAAGCCTGATCTGTTCTATTAATCGCAAACTACCTTGCTGATTAGTTATATACAGCCTACCAAAAATCTGGTTATACAACTGTACTAATTTGCTATTTCAATTATTTATTTCAGACGCTAAAAAGTTTCCACTGTAGAAACTAGATAACTTTCCACCCCACACTGTTTCTGTGTCGTCCAACCGAGCGATGTATTTTTCTAAGGCAAACATCACACCACATCCGCAATATTGTGATCTCTTTAAGCTTCACCTAGGGTTGAAGTGTGTTATGGGCGATGGGCTAGCAACCTATCACTGCAATATCACATTTTGTCGATCTTTTTTATACCCACATTTATGCTAAAAGTGGCGCTGGAACATAAGTTTCATGTGCTCTGCCTACCCCTTTTGGGAATAAAGGCGTGAATGTATGTATGTATGTTCACCTAGTAAGACATATATTTAAATATCTTGCGGGCTTCTCGTAACAAGTTCGAATTTAATACTTCTAAAATGTGTCGTCGAAAAGGCACGGTACGACGTTTGCCTAAGATTGACATCCAGCTTCTAGGCTACTAGCAAAGTTAGGTACGCTTTTCCGCTACGCTACGTTAATTAGTAACATGATTGTATGTGTTTTGACGATCTTTGAACGATGATCCTTCGACGATGGTTAAATGATTGTTGTCCGATGATCCTTAAATTTAAAAAGCCCTTTGACGATCCCTAAATGTCGGTCCATCAATGATCGTTAAGTAATGTTCATTCGACGATCCTTGTAGGACGGTCTTTCGATGTAAGTAACTTGAATGATTGACCTTGGCGATTCTTAAGTCAGGGTCCATAAATAATCATAGTGATGTCGGGTCGACGATCCTTGTATGACGGTCTTGCGGTATAAGTTACTTGAATGATTGTCCTTAGCGATTCTTAAGGCAGGGTCCATTAATGTGCATAAAGTGATGTTCGGTCGACGATCCTTGTATGACGGTATTTCGATATAAGTTTTTAACTTGAATTATTGTCCTTGGCGATTCTTAAATCAGGGTCCATAAATGATCATAAAGTGATGTTCGGTCGACGATCCTTGTATGACGGTCTTTCGATGTAAGTAACTTGAATGATTGTCCTTGGCGATTCTTAAGTCAGGGTCCATAAATGATCATAAAGTGATGTTCGGTCGACGATCCTTGTATGACGGTCTTTCGATTTAAGTAACTTGAATGATTGTCCTTGGCGATTCTTAAGTCAGGGTCCATAAATGATCATAAAGTGATGTTCGGTCGACGATCCTTGGAATGACGGTCTTTCGATGCAAGTAACTTGAATGATTGTCCTTAGCGATTCTTAAGTCAGGGTCCATAAATGTTCATAAAGTGATGTTCGGTCGACGATCCTTGTGTGACGGTCTTTCGATGTACTAACATGAATTATTGTCCTTGGCGATTCTTAAGTCAGGGTCCATAAATGTGCATAAAGTGATGTTCTGTCGACGATTCTTGTATGACGGTCCTCCGATTTAAGTAACTTGAATGATTGTCCTTGGCGATTCTTAGGTCAGGGTCCATAAATGTTCATTAAGTGATGTTCGGTCGACGATCCTTGTATGACGGTCTTTCGATGTACTAACTTAAATGATTGTTCTTGGCGATTCTTAAGTCAGGGTCCATAAATGATCATAAAGTGATGTTCGGCCGACGATCCTTGTATGTCGGTCCTCCGATGTACCTTTATACAAACTTGAATGACATTCCTTCGACGATCCTTAATATTTCAATGATCGTTACGTGAAAGTCCTTTAACTATCCTTGTATGATAGTCCTTTAGCGATTATTAAATGATAATCTTTCAATTATCGTTAAATTATAAAAGATCGGTAAATGTTAAATAGTTCTTTCAAAGGTCTCTTAACCATCCTGTTATGATGGCCCTTCGACGATCGCCCAACAGCCGTCCTCCGACGATCTTTGAATGACAGCCTTTCGTCAAAGCGTTCCGTTATGTTTTTGTGTTGTTTAAGTTTTGTATATTGTTATGTCTGTAAGGTATTTGTAAATTTGGGCTGTTGCCTGACTCAAAAAAAAAAAATAAGGCCATTCCTCCGGCAGGTTCCCTTCGTCTAACGTCGCTGCGGTCGTCGAGGCGGCGCGCCACGTCGCCGGCGCGCGCGCGCACGCCGCCGCCGCACGCCAGCACGCCGTCGCCGCACGCCAGTAGCGCCGTCAGCATCCTCGTCACCGAGGCCTCCCCGGACGCCGCGCCGCCGCCCGCCGCGCCGCCCACCGTCGTCCGCGTCCTCGTGCACCGCGAGAGCGACGAGCGGCCCAGCTGATCCGAGACGGGCGAGCCCGAGGCTCCGGACGAATAGATACGCATAGTGTTGAACGCTGCGAGTGTCAAATGTGTCGAACATGCGTAAAGTGATAACGGCTAGAGTGAGATGCGTTGTCATTGTGATTTTTAAATTTAAATTAGCTTTACCACGTCTATTAATGTAAAACGAAGCGGCGTAGTACCGGAACTTCCAATAGCGACGTTTTATCGTGTTTCATCAATTTTAACTAATAGTAACATAACGTTCAGTATTGTTTGCGGCGCCGCCCCGCTTGCTCGTTTGTGTACAGCTGTTTTTATGATATTTAGTTGTATTTGAGGTATCTCGATGATGGTTGTAATTGACGACTTTGTTGTAAATAGTATTAGAATACGTGAACGACTGATACCGACCTGAGTCGACGACGAGCGCTTCGTCTTTCGTTTAGTTTTAACCACTATTCAATATACGGCGATAAAATAGGGTATTTGGGCCGGTTACGCGACCAGCTCCAGTTAGCGATCACCTGAACAACAAAACTTCTTCAAGTAAGATAATCACATTTCCGTAGACTTCTCGTGATAAGTTTGCAATATTTAAGTAAGTAGTTCTATAACAAAAATCTGTTCATCAAATATAAATGGTCGCAAACCGGCACACTTAATTAGGTGGTTGCGAACCGGCGCCACGGCCCTATCAAAAGTGAATGATGTGTGCGAAGCACAACGGGATCCCTCGTGAATGCTAATTATAGTGGAAAATAGTGACGTCAATTTTCGCCTTAGTAAAATAGAAGTTAAATTGTTTTATACAATTTATAGCATAGATATAGTAGATGTAGGCAGTTTCAGTTTCACAGTGCCTCTCGCTATGTATTATATAGTTGTTAAGACCGTTGTTTGCTGAATATTATGTGACTCGTAAAATCGGCACGCGATTTAATGTTATGCAATTGAATTGTGAACAAAACGAGCAGTGCCTTTGCCAATCCAGACAAGAGACAGACGCTTTAGAATTTCCAGTGCAAATGAATTTGAACCTATAAGAGATCGAAGGTTGGCAATTCATTACACGTGGCTGTAGTTTATAAACTACACCCATCTTCTTTTGCTTAGCACAAAAAATCCTTTTCGCACAACGACGGTTCGTGAAATCATTCAAAATTGAACTCGTTTCAATCTAGATAAGGTAACGGGCCATAAGTTCGTGCTAGTACGTCATTTCGTTAGTTTTATTTCTGACGCTTATAATAAGCAACTCAAATATTTTTTATCAAAATTATACATTTGTAAAAAATCTCTGTTGAAATCTCTTTCCAAAAAATCAAATTCTACATTTTTAACGACTAAACTAATAGCAACACAACGCTCGAAACTGTCAGTCGGCCGAAAACAGCTGTGTGGTATGCGCGTACTGCTTGTTAACGTAAGGTGTTCGCTCCGACTTCTTAAGGAAATTGAAAGGGAAAGGCAAGTCCATTTGAATAAAACTTTTAACAATGCTTTTTTAAAGTTCCTTAACAATGGATTGAATATGGAAAAAATTTATATTTATGTATAGGAGCCCATGAAATTGCAATAAGGTGACTCACGAACTAGCGGTCATTATATTTATCGTGTGGCCCCTATTTCGTGTTACTAACGAATCAAAGGACTTTCTAGATACATCCTTGTATCTTTGTATTAAAATAATACTTAAGAAATTGTGAATGCCAATCTAAATAACAGATAATGTATTTAATGACGTTTTCTATGAGCTAAATTCGGTATATGTTTTGTTCACTAGAATTCTCATAAAACGAGTTTGAACGTGACCTAAATGTACAATTTTAAGGTGAATTCGCATATTTATTTGCAGCACAATTTTGTTTCTTGCTCGAGTCCTGTAATTTATTTTTATGTTTATTTAATACATATAGCATAGGTAATGGTTATTGACCATAATTTAAAAGTGATCTGCGTCATTAATTGCGCGAATATCCAAGAAATAGTAACACAAAGAAAGGGACTACTACTTTTAATACTTTTTCCCCAAGTTCGTGACAGAGAAATCTATAGTGGTAGGTAAACACACAGATCAATTCTAGTAGGAGATAAGGTATGGGGAATGTGTAACCTCATTTGTTATTTGATATTCTTCTTGAAGAAGTAACGTATATGATGATATTCATCATCATCATAGCATCTGAAAGACGTCCACTGCTGGACATAGGCCTCCCCCAAAGAGTGTCAAAGAACTTTTATAAGTATATTGATAAATTGCAATAGTGGTGCCTGGGTAAATCCCAGGACTACGGGACTTGCTATCCCGGGACCCTTGTTATTTTTACGGGATTATCTTTCTCCTAGTAGGAGATAAGGTATGGGGAATGTGGAACCTCATTTGTTATTATATTATTCTGGAAGAAGTAACATGTATACATTGATAAAATGCAATAGTGTTACCTGGGTAAATCCCAGGACTACGAGACCTGAATCTCGGGACCCTTGTTATTTTTGCGTTTTTTTTTTAAATTAAATGAAAGGTTACTTTATACCCCATTAAACAGTAAGATTGCTCTTTTAAAAGTGTGGAAGTCCCATAAACATTGCCATATTTTTCCTTAAATTAAATCATCGTTTATTTCATAAACTTTAAACTTGGTTACAATTTAAACTTAAAACAACTAGTTATTTTAGTAAATGATTTTAATTAAATACACGTGTTTAACTGCTGCTGGGCTTATGTAGCCCACAGCAGTGATTAATTTAAGGAGAGTCCGTCCTCTCAGCAATCATCGCTAGGATAGTCTTAGGTTAAACAATAGTAGAAAATCAAAACATATATTTTTTCTCTGTTATCAACACAGAAGAAACAATAAGTAGGTGGTAGATTTATTGTGTCACTCTTTGGGGGAAACCTATGTCCAGCAACGGTTTTCTGTGATAAGTTTATACCCTATTAAACAGAACAGCGTTTACAGATGCGTGCCACATCCAAAAGGTTGCCTAGATATTTATCTTAAACGGTTTTGGTTAATATAGATAGGTAACCTATATGTGTGTTTTCAAAAAAGGTGAGCTTGTACTATAGGATAAGGTATTTAATCTTACATTTCATAAAAAAAAACCGGAAAAAGAACAAAAGTTTTGGATTTTGTGAATATTCATGTTAATTACCTCATCTATAATCGTGTTCAATATAAAAGAACAAATGAGGGCGTACATTCTTTAAAACGTATCTCGTACTATAAGGTACTCAAAAAATGTATGCCGAAACAGGGGTCACAAACTCACAAACTTAGGAGCAGAGCCAAATTTTATCACGAAATGGGGTTCAAATACGAGGTCTGCAAATAAATTAATAAAAAAGTTATATTGTAACAAAAACTATATTATAATTGCATTAAATAATAGGCAAGATATCAATATTCATCACACAAAATGTTTCAAAGTGATATCATGTGTAGTAATGTGTCAAAAAAATTACCAATTCATAAGTGGCTTAACATGCCGAAACAGTGGACGTTTACCTTACACTTCATCAAAATATTACAATTTTGGAACTTACCTTTCCTTGATCAGTAGTCCTATTCAATATTAAAACCATTGATCTCTTATATGCATAAAAATACTGTAAAAGCTCCCACTTTACCCACTCGTAAAGTTACACAATGTGTCCTGTTTTAAATTTATGAATCATTACCGTCATTCTTAAAAAGGCAGTAATCTACAAGTAAATTATATGTAGAACACTGCCTTTTAAAAATATATCTGGCATTATTACGAAACCACCGTGCGCGAGACAGACTCGAACTTGGCCGGTATTTTTTTATAATTATAAGATATGCCATACCAATTAGCAATTACCTTCTAATTTGTAGGTGCTCCAAATGGTATTATTTCAAAACGTTTATTAGCTATCACATTTCTTTAGGTAGTACCGTAACCATAAGGACTTAAAGTTCAAAATACGAAAGCACAAAGTAGTTTAGGTACTCGTAATGGATTATCTTTCGTGATTTTCCTTGAACTTATCAGTATTATTTTACCTTTAAATGCAAAAATACCTCATATGTTTAATGTCGGGGCCCGTCCAGTTATGTTCTGTTCGTAAATTATAATGTTACCCGACAAACAAATACATTATCACCAGTGATCGACTTGTTGTCGTGACTTTTGTAGCATTTTTGGTACAGCGTAGTGTAATCAACGGAATTGGTATAGACAATATCAATCAAAATTGTTAATTAAGGTTAATATTAACATAACTAACGCTAATTAAGCATTAGGATTGAAATTCTTTATACCAATTACATGCAAAAATGCTACAAAAGTTACGATCACTGATTATCACTAACCTAGAGGTTCAATCTTATGCTACTCAGCAATAGTTTAGAAATTCTGTTATTGTAAGTAAACGATTCTCAAATGATAGCTTTAAGCAGGCTAGCCGAAGTGTACTTCAAATGATAATATCATATTATGTTGCATAATACCAGTATAAAATAGGAATATATATATTATAAATAGACACTATAATACATAAATTACCTACATACATAAATTAAACTTCTGTGTGACCTATGAACCCCTGTCAAAAACTGTTCTGAGAACTTTATTCAATCTGCCCTTTCTTGCCAGAGAAGCAATTTTCTTATGTCAAAATTAGCTTAGTAATGTTATATAGCTAAACTATCTATACTTTCTTGTAAATCATCAACTCGAGACGGAATTACTGTTGTAATAAATATAATTTGTCTGGATTTACTTTGTTTACCGTATAAGAGCTGACTAGCTGTTTACTCAAAAGAAAGGCGTTTTTAGAGGTAAAAAAGTCTGTTACTCAGGACAGTGTAGACAGGAATGGATTATGAGTATATAAACACTGTGCACATTTATTTCGCTAGACGCGAAAGTGAAATCTGTAGTCTGAATGTAAGAAAATATTCCACGAATTTGTAAAAATGTATATCCTTGGCTTTGAAATACGCAACTAATTACCTATGTATTGCTAGCTATGTTTCATTGCATGAATGTTTAATTTATAGTATGTAGTTTAAACAATTATCCATATTTATAGCAAAGAGAGAATTCAGATTCTAAAATCTTCAAGTCAGTATTTTAAAAGTTTCATATCTACACCCTTGCATAGTTTTTAGCCGAACGCTACTTTGAGTATGGACCAACTTTGTCTATTATTTTACAAATTTTACCTTTACCCATCTTGACCAAACCCTTTTGAATTAAATGTAATTCATTTGTATGTAGAATTTTTCGAGGCCTGTTTCAAATTTATTATTCTAGATTTTACCTGACACCATATAAATTGTACTAATGTTTGTACACAACACTTTATGACGATTTTACACCCTGCTTTCCCACTTTCCAATCATCAGTAGTCAAAGTTAGTTCAGGAGACACTCAACTATTGAAGGAATGAATTTCTAAGTAATGTATATTGTTCATTATTATGTAAATACATAGATAAAAAAGACAATGCAATAATTTTTCATAATAATTTTATGTAAGTAGTTATATCTTTAAAAGGTTGTTAGTTATTAATTAAATCTCTATATATTATATTATAGTCATGTACGGTGTACATGTAAAACGACTGTAGCTAGCGAAATTGCAATGGGCATGTGTTGATCATGGTTCATACATACAATTTTATGTAACATATTCAAATTGTATCATATGTAAATAAAAATCTTTAAGTGAGATCTGTGAAATATGATTTTCTTCCGAGGTACAAAATATTAATTAACCATGTTGACGACTATAATTAAACAAAAATATAGAAATGCTGAATTTTTATTTCCATTTATTTGCAATTACTACCCAGACATACTTAAAAAATGTATATACATAAATTATATAGTGATCGCTGAAACTGAAATTACGGCATAACCGGGTGACGAAAACAGTAATTTTGCGGCCTAAATGAAATATCTAAGGAGGTGGTTGATGATACGACCGAAACATTAAAATAAAATCAACAATCAATTGTACTAACATCGCCTACTTGGTGGAGACACGGGTGCGGCGGTTCCATGAGAAGTTGCTTCCATAATTCTTGACCTTGTATCCCTTATCCGTCTTGGGCACATCCAGGTACCAGCACCATCCATTCTTCTCACAATGTTCGATAGCTTCTTTAGGCGTTTTGAACTGTACTTTCATGTTGGAGAGTGGGTCTCCAGTGGAGGTCCATCCCATAAGGGGGTTCTCCCAGCGCTGGCGGGTGTCAAACTCCATCTGCCAGTGGTGAATGTTGTTAGTGCCACTCTGCATGGCGTTCTTGGCGGGCTGGTAGATGCGGACGCGGCGGGTCCTGATGTGTTCCTCTGGGACTCCATTGACTGGTGTCAGGTCCACCTGTAATTTGTGAAGAGAGTAACAATGTAAGTTAATAGTTCAAGTAGGTTCTGGCATGAACAATTTGTGAAAATCTAGATTTCCAACATCAAGAAGTATACAGTAATTCGTTTTTAAGAACTGACAATTTACAGCAAGGAGATGCTATTGCATAGATTTGAGACATTAAACAAAAAGAGCCAGACCATATTTTTTAGTTAATTGCAGAGTTATGCATGACTTCTCAGAATACAAATATTTGTATCTTTTGAACGTATTTATAAAAGCATACTTCATCTTTTTAAATGTAGGTAGTCGGAGTATTAGTAGGGTTAGGATGAGTAAGTATCAATACAACAGTTTTTCAAAATTATTAGTATGAGGGGTTAAGGGTGGGTTGCACCCAACCATCTATAATCGAAAGTGGTGTTCGTTAAAAACTGAGCCTGCTTTATCTCTTGCCATATGTCCACTCCATTTCCACTTTAGTTTTTTAATAGTTTTAGTGACACTGCACTGCTACATGGCTAATACTAAAAAATAATACACTTTCGTTTTCCTCTACAAGACTGGCAAACTCTTTGTGATTAGGGAATTATACTACATTCACTTACAATAGACCACTGTATTGCAAGTAAAAACACTAATAATTTATACTAATATATTTAAGAGGAATTGTGTGAGGTTATAAGTTTGAAAGGTCGTAAGTTCATTTGAAGGAAGTAATCTCTGGAACTACTCACCATATTTCAAAAACCTTACAGTAAAGCCTTTTAATATATATATATATATTTGGGGACATGTTTACACCAATCGACCTAGTCCCAAACTAAGCAAAACTTGTACTATGGGTACTAGATGACGATATACATACTTATATAAATAAATAAATACTTAAATACTGGTGGTGGTGGTCAGGGCTATTTCTCGTATAACACTAATCTGATGTAGACAAATTGCCCCTGAGTAGAGTAATAACTGTTTTACAATAATACTGTGTGCAATACATTAACAGTTGGTGTCAGAGCATGACATCTATGTTTGTCCCAAATATTTCTTTATTTAATTTACAGACACAGTGTAGAATATAAGTACAAAATATTAGTAAAGGATAAAGGTACCTTCTCTGGGACCATTATGGAGGACTCCAAGGCCGACTTCTCCCGTGCTTCCTGCGGCAACGCCAGGACAGCATCGTTGTCGATCTTCGGGGCTTCATTGACACTAGTGGGATCATGGCTCCAGCGTGCGGCACACGTTGAGAAGGCCGGAAGGGATCTAGGATCAGTTTCGGTTCATGAGAAATGGAAACGTAAAAGCATACACCCATAAATTTCAGATTTGATACCCACCTTGACAATGATCCCTTGGCCAGGCTTGCCGTATGTCTAATTACTTGGAACATCGCAAATTATTTTTACGTAACAATCCAAATATTTTTTCTGCGTTTTCACCGACAACACTTTATTTAGTTGACAACTGTCACTGTCAGTGACATGACAGTCACTGAAAAAAAAAAGCGATAGACAAGTGTATTTGACAAATTGTTTTTTATTTTACATTCATTTATTGTTTAAGCTCTGAAAAAAATAGCAGACACTTTTCTATCGACAGGCTAAATTAACGTTTTCTACGCTAACTTAAGCAGCGTCTATGCTCCACATTGACAGAAAGTGTCAATATTGACACTTGATATGTTTTTAAAAGGAATTTCATTGGATCAAATTCGTTTGGAATTGGAAAGTATCGTATCAAATTTTTGCATAATGCTGTAAATTGACGACTTTCCTTAGTGCTTTTAATTGACAAATTCGATCTTTTATTTATGTGAGATCTGCTGTTCATGTATAATTATTTAAATATCAATTTTCGTACGTGAAATAATGATTTATAAGAATTCCTCCAAGAGCAACCAATTTAACACTTCTGTTGTAATGTAAAGGTATGATTAAAATAATATTAGCTACAAACTATTTAGTAAAAAAAGTTGGATGTTTAATCTACAATGCCATTAAGAATATGTTTAAGTATTGCGTAAACTGTAGCAATTATGCCGGTCGGAAACGACCTTGTAGATTTTCAAATGTTATTCGTGCAAGACTGATTGATGCATAACGATTACCAAATGCCTCGTAATAATAAGATTACGGCAATGTTTACTCTATGCATTTTGTTGTAAACTGAAATTCTCAGTGGTTTTTTAAAGATCCATCAGACATTGAATATACTTAAACAGTGGGTATCTATTGTTACATAGTTCCAATAAGATATTGATCAATTGATCATTCATGCATCAGTGTATTGAATTATTTATTTTTATACATGAACAATATGTTGTTTTGTTTATTTTTGTATATATAGCAAATAATCTCTTATTTTCAGATTGCCCTCAATATAAATTTTAATCTATATATTAGAATTAGATATAATATTACCCTTTACAATAGAAGAATGAATGATTTTTAAAGAAGGGTTGTAATCATGAGTAAGAACATAGATGTGGATTGCACACGTCGGTGCAAATCTAGAAGCCATGGACAAGCGCTCACAGGAGCTATTACAAAGAGATCAGTCAGTGACGAAGCACTGGCCAGCTTTACCAAGGCGACATGTGCTAACTTTATACAGGCTTTTGATTTGGAGGTATGTTTACATTCATCATGATTTTATTTATGTATTGAATAGATTATGCCCACAGATCAAGCAAATAATTGGACTCAGAGAACAAGAAGACTTGACAACGAAAATAACGAATGGTTTTTTATTTTTATTTGAAGCTTCCGCTCGCAACTTCTTCTGGGTGTACCTGGGATAAAAACTAACCTATATTTTAATCCAGGCTATAAACTATCTTCGCACATAATTTAATCCAAATCGCTTGAGCTGTTTAAGCTTTATTGAGTAACAAACATCTTGTCAATACGTGAACTAGTTGACAGCGCCATCTCTAGGATTTCCCCCGTACTAAGCGTAATCCTGGATGGCTTTCTCACATTATCATGTACCCCGGTCGATTGAGGTCCAATTAGTGCCTAGTGGCCCCGATAGGGGGCGTTGTAATTAATAGTAAGACTTCAATCTAGAATATAATAGATCTGTTAGCAAGTAAGTACGTTCACTTTCCCAATATACATCATATGAAGCACACGGTCGTCTCTCTTCACACCCCAAGCTACCTCGATCTTCTGCCACGTGTTAACACATCTAAACATCCAAATTTTCGCATTTATAACATTAGTAGGATTACATTATTACAGAAATGTTGCTAGCTTTCATCTTTTTAAATCTGGTCCTATGCCAAACTTTTGCACTTTGTGTTGTAGGGTCGTACAGCACTGCACATGGCATGCTCCCGCGGCCGCGCGAGTCTCATGGAGTGGCTGGTCCGCCACTCCTCAGAAGCTTTCAGAAATGCCAGAGACCGGGAGTCTGGGTACACACCACTGCATCGGAGCATCTTCTATGGGCAGATACACAATGCTGTTGCTTTAATGAAAATTGGTAATTATATATGTATTTTACTTCTAGTTTATTTGGTAGAGTTAGTTTAGAGATGAAAAATTAAGAGCCCATGCCCATTTCTGCATGAGGTTGTGCTTCTTCAAAATAATACCTGCTGTAGCTACACCACACTGCAGACAGGTCTCTGTACCATTCAGTTCTTATGGAAATTGAATGTTGGCATAACACTATGCCACCATATTTTTTTGGTTGATTGTATGTATGGCTAAATAGTGTTAAGCAGAGCTCTAAGTGCCATTTGAAATACACTGATCTGATGTTTGAGAAATGACCAAAATTCAGCGGCTTATTCTAGTTACACCTTTTTATTGCTATTATTTTTATTATTGCTTATTCCCACGTTAGTGAACCCCCAGGGGAAAAGCCTCCATCTTTGTCCACTTGTCTGTTGCAGTTTCCATCCAGATTTATTCTGCCGTTTTTAGGGTTCCATAGTCAACAAGGAACTTTTATTGGATAGCTTGTTTAAAAATATTATGGGTTTCCAAAAACCGTTTTCCCCCCTGCCGCCTAAATGGCTACTACTAAGAATGTAAAAAAAATCGTGGCAGTAGTACATATCGAGGGTTGCGTGGTCAAACCCGATAAGTCGGCATAATGGAGTTTTGAAAAAAGAACTACATGTAAATGCAATAAAACTGAAATTTCTGACAGCTGTTAACTCGACTTATCGGGTTTGACCACGCACCCCTCGATATAGTGGATTTAAAAGGAAAACTGGCACTGCTAAGTAGGCATAAATAGTTACCGAGTATTAGCCACAGACCATTTACTGGTCTGTGGTACTAGCGCACCATTTAGTTGTCGCGCGCGTGTCGATGCAACAAAGACAAACAGGCACACAGGCAACTACGGAACCACACTGCGCGTGGCCCCACACGCACTTGGCCCGTATTTTATGTCGTCAAACGCTATTACGGACAAAGAAACATGTTCTTTGTCCGTAATAGCCACTTGAACTTGAAGGATCCTTAATATGCTCCAATTTCCAGGTGTCAACACCGACATAGTCGACAAGGACGACTACAGAGCGCTAGAGCACGCCACGCTGGACCGGCAGTACATGTACAAGCACGCCGGCGTGGAGCCGAGCGACGTGTACGTGTGGGGGAGCAACTGCAACTACACGCTGGGCACGGGCACGCAGCAGCCACGCAGCGTGCCGGAATTGCTCGGGTGCTTCAGCCGCGCCAACGCGAGCGTGCGACAGGTCGGTGCATTTTTAGACATAGACATAGTGGTTGAAGACGGCGGGCGTCAAAAAAACTCCCATGTTAAGAGGGAAGAATAGATTTGCAGCAGCTAGCAGGTCGCGACTGATAATAGGTACTTTTTGGATGAAATTTCAATTTCGGGAGAAAACGGTTTCCACTAACTAAATCTTAACAAATCACTTTGATTTTGATGTTGATCGCTTCAGCATAATATATTCTAGGGTTATAGGTTTCGCTTTTTTTTTAAATAATTTTTTGAGGTGCCAATTTTAATTTTAATTTCTTACAAATTTTGAAAAAAGGAAAGCCTATAAACCTACTCAATAACATACTAAAAAATCATTGACATTGGAAAATATTTAGTAATGGAAAAACCTCTTCTCTTTTTGTATGAACGGGTACGTATTCTTCCTTCTTAAACTGCCTGTATATGTTCGTATTATATACGATAAGTCAGGAGTGCAGATGTGAGGAAGGCGAGTGCTTTCCTATCCGCGTTCAACCGCTGACGTCGCGCGAGTCGAGAGTGCGTGGAGGTAGTCGGTACATTTTATCATAATGATAGAACTTCCAGAGAGAGAGGCAGTCCTCCCAAACCTCCAGAACTTTAGACCCCTTATAGTTTTAGAGAATTAGTTGTTTGACAGTTTAAGGCCTCGTTTTACGTGTAGCAAAGTGCATACGCCACGCCTTGCTGCACGCGCAATCCGGCCATAGGCGAGGTCTAAGATCATCCACTATCTTATCAATATCATACTCGTGAGTGCGCAGGCTCTTAGGCCAGGCTCTAGTCTAGACCTTAGAATGGCATGTCATTCAAATCTATGCACTTCTTAAATGTTGTTCAAGCCGGTTCACTTTACAGTTGGAGAATAAATTAAACAATAAATTAGTATGCGTCTAGCTTTATATTCATATCTTCATTAAAGTCTTACAACATGTGTCTAATGACCATAAACAACTCGATCAAGTACTCATTGCATAACACTGGCCACATATTCGCACAACAATGCCATCCGTCACAATGGCATGTCAAACGTCGTAAAGAATTCAACAAATCAACACGCTTTTGTATCAAAATGCATTCTGTAACGTGCCCCAGAACCTGTCTAGGGTTTACCAATTTCTTGATCTTCTTCGTGGGGCTTATTAGCTTCGGGATCTGCTTGTGGTGTGCCATCAACACAGAGCTGTTCCAAGATCTGAACTACACCGTCACTAGGAGCGAGCTAGTTGGACATGTAGCTCATTTCGTCAATTTAAGGCTGTGGTTCACTCCCCTGACGACGATCCTCATAACTTCGGCCGTCATAGCAATGCTCACGTCCTGCTGCGGTATCCTAGGAGCCGGCTGCAAAACGAAATGCGCCTTGAAATCTTACATATTCCTAGTGTCTCTCATAACGTCTGTAGCCTTCTGGTTCGTCTTCATATCGTGCATCTACAACATATACTCGAATAACGAGAAGACACGCCTCTTCTTACAAAGCACTATACGCACTCAGTACGGAAAGGAGAACGATTTGTTTACATCGCTTTGGAACTATGTAATGGTGAACTATGAGTGCTGCGGAGTCGTCAGTTTCGCGGACTTTAAGGATTCTTTCTGGATAAAAACGAACGCTGACAAGTTATTTCCTGTGCAATGTTGCGTGTTGCTGCTTAACCGTACGCTTCTCACGCCGGCCTCTAAAGATTGCCAATTGAAACTCGACCCAGGATCGTTTAACGAGATCGGATGTTTCGAAGCTTTGAGGCTTTCGTTTGTGGACAGCAAATGGCTTATAATATTCTTCTGTGTACTGTGTCTGTTTGCGTATGCTTTGTTAATGTCGTTTGCTTACTGCGTGTTGAGGGGGGAGCCTTTGATAACAGTAACTGATGGCTACGTGTACGGTGCTCGGAAGACCCGTTTTGTGAATCCGGAGCAATCTGAGAGCTCTCTGCAGAACATGATGTTAGTGAACGACGCGTTGCAGCCTTCGACGAAGGTCGTGAGGGTGGTATCAGCAGTCAATCCATTCCAGTCGTACAAATTTTACCCGGAACAAGTATGAACGATGCCGTGTTTGTTTAATAAATGGCTGGTATTATAAACTGTGTTTTTTGGTACAGTCGAGTTCTCCAATATCTATACGGACAACCTTTCAAAAATATCTACACATGTGTCTTATGCTTATGTCAGTAACGATAAAGTATCTGTATAGATATTTTTGAAAAGTTGTCTGTGTAGATATTGGAGAACACGACTGTACATTGTTTATACTAAGTTTAATGTAGTCCCATTCAACCTTTAGGGCTTTAGACTGGTTGTATCAGAGGCTCTAGTATAAGTTTTACCGAAACAAAACGTTACGATCGCGTTTGCGTTTTACCCTCAATTTGTATGGGATTTGACAGCTAAACGCAAACGCGGTCGTAACGTTTTGTTTCGGTAAAACTTATACTAGAGCCTCAGGTTACCCTTAACCAGGCATTGGACTATATGGGACCACATGATTTTGTACTTTAGCTCTATATGATAAGGTTCACAACCAATAAAAAAATGAGGTACAGTAGCCGTCCAACTTCTTGAGCATTTTGACGACCACTTTAGCCTACTTGGTATTAACCCTGCCTACGAAGCTAGAGGCCCTGGGTTCGAATCCCGGTAGGGCGTTTATTTGTGTGATGAGCACGAATATTTGTTCCTGAGTCATGGATGTTTCCTAAGTATTAATTATTACAAGCTTTTATTTAGTTTCACCTGTCCTGTTGTCTGTCTGTAATCAAATCTTGCAAGTTAAATTTGATCCACTTCCCGGTTTCCGATTGAGTTGAAATTTTGCACGAATATGCAAATCGCGTGACAATGCAATATTATGATGACGTGGAGCTGATCTGACGATGGAGCTGGAAGGTGGCCACAGGAACTCCGTAATAAAACCACATAACCCCATCGAGTTTGGTCTCGTTAGAATCGTCTCAATGAGTAGTTGATGACGGCATACAGAAAAGTACAGGCGGCAATAAAAGCTTGTACCAAAAATGAAATTTTTGACAGAAATGTTATTTATCTATATAAGCAGGTAGGTATTCGTGAATTTAATTGTTCCAGGGGCACCACACTAGAATCTCACCGCCCTCTCCCGCGGACACCTGAAATTCGCTTCTGCGAAGCCAAGGTCATTTTCTCAAGTTGTTTGCCGTCTACTGTACCCTCTGCATGGTTAAGGGTTTAAAAGCGGCGAAGGTAATGTAACTACTTAGTCAAAAAGTAATTGGTCCAGAGGGTATCTGATCTTCATTCCTATACACATGACCTTCCACAATAGTCGTCCCTTGTATAATTGGGCAAGTTTTGAGACTTGGCGTTTGAAGTTTTAGGGTGTGTATTGAGCTGTTGGCCAACCCGGCTAGATGTCATCGGGTGTTACTAGCATAGAAAAGGCAAAGTGTCAGGGAAAGGGTTACCAGATACGGAAGAGTGTTACCAATAGCTGAAAATACTACCAAAATAGTAGATTTTTCTTACGGAGCGACATGGAGCAACAAATAACAATGTTATTGGACAAAATGGAAGAAATGGAGAGGGAGTTCCAGAAACAAAGTAATATTCTGTTAGAAAACTTTAACAAAAGTCTGAACATACATATAGAAGAGAAAATAAAACCATTAGTAGAAGAAAATCAAAAGTTAAAAGGAGAAGTTCAGACACTACAAACAAAAGTTCAAATCCTAGAAAAGTCGACGAGGAAGAATAACATTATAGTGCACGGAGTAAGCGAAAATGAAAGAAACCCCGAAGATTTGAGAAATAATATAATAGAGATATTAAATACAGTCAGTGCTAAGTCAGGGGCACGAGAATGGGACCAGTGGGAAGTCAGTAATGCATACAGAATTGGGAAGATGAACAGTATGAAACCAAGACCAGTACTTTTATCAGTAACATTAACATGGCGGAAAATTGAATTAATAAAAAACAAAAAACATCTACCGGAAGACATATGAATAACTGAAGACTTTCCAAGGGAGGTATTGAACATAAGGAGAGAATTAATGGATCGCAAAAAAGAGATGAAGAAAGAGGGAAAAGTGGCCTTCATCCGCTACGACAAGCTAGTAGTGAAAGATAGAAGAACAATAGGAGAGGAAAATAAAAGGAAGAGATCTCCATCAAAATCCCCAACTGAAACACAAAACAGGACAACAACCGCTCCGAATAAAATTACTAAAACGAACGCATTCGAAGTACTCCACCTCGCCCAGACAAGCACAACATCATCTACCGCTAACATATTATAGGATAAAGGACAGGGGCCTCTTCTTCATAAAACGCACAAGGAAAGCAAAGAATACACATATGAGTCACCAAATAACACAAGAATACAAATATACAACCATGAAACAACGAATAAAACCACCTTCAATCCGGCTGGTCACCGTGAAGGCAATGTAGACCACCACCTTCCCAGATTAATGTCAACACAACCTAAATCGGACAAATTAAATATAGCCACATTTAACGTAAGAACACTAATGAACAATGAAAGGATAACCGAACTAGAATATGCCACCGAGGAAGTAAAATGGGACATTATTGGAATCAGCGAGATCAGACGAGAGGGAGAAGCAATAGTGGAGAAGAGCAACAACTACATATTTTACTATTCAGGAAAAAAACAAAGCAAAAATGGAGTCGGGTTTTGGATAAAGTCCAACTTGAAAGAACACATACAAGAGTTTACTGGAATCTCGGGCAGAATAGCAATCTTAACTATTAAACTACCTGGATATACAAAGAAATGGTCGATAATCCAAATATATGCCCCACACGAAGAGAGAGAAGACGAGGAAAAGGATCAATTCTATGAGCAGCTATCCGAAACCATGCAGGAAAGACAAGGGAATGTCACCGTCATGGGTGATTTCAACAGCCAATTAGGCGAGCAACAACTACATGAAAACAAAACTATCGGAAAATTCAGTTATGGGAAAAGAAACAATAACGGGGAAAGACTACTTAATTTTTCAATAGAACACAATCTCTCGATTATGAACACTTTCTTCAAAAAGAGACGAAATACTAGGTGGACTGGGAGATCCCCAGACGGAAAGACACTAAAAGAATTGGACTTCATCCTCACGAATCAACCAAAAACAATCGAAAATGTCGAAGTATTAAAATCCCTCAACTTCAACTCAGACCATCGCATGCTTCGAACAACATTAACCTCCAAAGATGCTAAGAAGTCAAGAAAACACATAAACCCAGGCGAGTGCAGATTACCAGTGGAATTACTTGAAGATACCTTAAAAGAATTGGAATATTGAATATCTGTCGGTTGTATATTTTTTAGTTTGCTTTCCAGACTATCTGTCTGGAAAGCAAACTAAAATATATACAACCGACAGATATTCAAGAAAGTTATGACTGCATCGAATTAGAGCTAAAAAATCTAACAAACAAATTGAAGCCTGCATCCAAAAAAGGACCGTATAGGAGAAGAAGCTAGGGAACTACTTAAAGCCAGAAAAGAGATGATTATAAATGGAAACGTAAACAAATCTGATATATCCGAAATAAGCAAAAACATTAACAACAGCATAAAAAAGTACAGGAAAAAACAAAGAACAGATACAATAATGGCCCACATCGAAAAAGCTGGAGGAATAAAAAAAGCAGAAAAAGAACTTGGAGAATATAAGACGTGGATACCAAATATGAAAGATAACAAGACCGGAAAAATGAAGACAAACAGAAAAGATATGATGACCGTTGCCACCGAATTCTACAGGGATTTGTATAATGACAATTGTGAAGAGAGCACAGACATTCACCTTGAGGGAACTAACGATGATATAGTGGCGCCGATCATAGAGAGCGAAATAAGAAACGCAATAAGAACCCAGAAGAACCATAAAGCTCCTGGCGACGATAAAATTAGCAACGAACTCCTGAAAATAACTGAGACGGCCATAATCGAAATCTTAAGACAACTCTTCAACGATATTCTAGATACAGGGACAATCCCAAAACAATGGACGGAATCTGTCACAATACTACTCCACAAAAAAGGTGATAAGAATAGAATTGAAAACTACAGACCAATAAGTCTCATGTCTAACTTATACAAGGTATTTTCAAAGATCCTTCTCAATAGAATGACAAAAACGCTCGAACCAGCACAACCTAGCGCTATTTCGAAGAGGTTGTGACATTCATGATAGAAATACTAGGAATACATTTAAATTATTAGCAGTTTCAACTAGATTAAGTAGAGTTTCAAATTCGTTTGTCGGTCTCTGTAGACGCTACTACAATAAACTACCTGACCAAATTTTGACTATGTCAGAAAATAAATTTAAGGCAATTGTAAAGCAAACGCTGGAAAAAAGAGCCTATTATAAACTCAGCGAATACTTAGACGATAAAGACATATGGGAAAAGGCCATCGTTATACCGAAGCAGACTGTAAATTTATAATATTGTTTAACCCCTGACCTTCAAAAAGTGTTCTCTAAGAATTTATTTTGAATAAATGATTTTGACTTTGACTTTGAACTAAAAGAGCAAGCAGGATTTAGAAGTAATTTCTCCACGATTGTTCACATACACATTATAAAACAAGTGATAGAAAAATGCAATGAATACAACCAAACATATTACCTCAGCTTCATAGATTACAACAAAGCGTTTGACTCAATCAAACACAGTGCCGTATGGAGTGCTCTCAAAAGTCAAGGGATCGAATACAAATACATAAGAGTGATTAAGGAAATATATAAAAATAGCACTGCAAGAATTAGGATGGAAAGGGAGTGCCAAAAATTCCAGATTAAAAAAGGAGTAAGACAGGGAGACCCCCTCTCTCCAAAGTTATTCTCGGCAATGCTTGAACTAATATTCCAAGAACTAAATTGGGACAACTACTGAATAAACATAAATGGCAAACTACAAAACAATCTCATGTTTGCCGATGACCTAATAATAATCTCAAATAATTCAATAGAACTAGAGACGATGGTTCAGGAATTGGCTACAGAGAGTACAAAAGTGGGACTGTCACTGAATGCTGGAAAAACAAAAATCATGACTAACAGTGAAAAAACCAGAATTGAAGTAATAATAAAGAGATCGAATATATAGAAGAATACACATATCTCGGACAGATTATCTCCCCAACACTGCAAATGAATAAAGAAATAGACCAAAGAGTAACAAGTGCATGGAAGCGATATTGGTCCCTCCAAGAGGTAATGAAAAACAAGCATTTCCCACAAACAATAAAAAGCAAAGTATACAACATGTCCATACTTCCCTGTGCACGTGTGTGTGTATATGGAAGCCAAACATGGGCCCTCACACAAAGAAATACTCAGAAACTGAAAGTATGCCAACAAAGCATGGAGCGCAGCATGCTTAACATAAAAAGGAAGGACAAGGTGTCCTTAACAAAAAATAGGAAGAAAATCAAAGTGGACACAAAGAAATACTCAGAAACTGAAAGTATGCCAACAAAGCATGGAGCGTAGCATGCTTAACATAAAAAGGAAGGACAAGGTGTCCTTAACAAAAAATAGGAAGAAAATCAAAGTGGCGGATATAACACGGTGCATCAAAAAGTTGAAATGGAGGTGGACAGGACACATGATGAGGGAAAAAATGGAAAAGTGGACGAAGGATATCACAGAATGGTATCCAAGACAGGGGAAAAGAAAACGAGGAAGACCAATAATGAGATGGGAAGACGATATTAAAAAGAAAGCAGGAACAATATGGAGAAGGGAGGCTCAAGACAGAACAAAATGGAAAGCTTGGGAAGAGGCCTATGTCCGAGAGGCAAGCTGAAGTTAGGAAGATAAAACAAATATGTATAGAAAAAAATGAAATATTTTAATTAAGGAAATAAATTAGTTTAAGTTATATAATGCATGCATGTAGTAAATGAAGTGTAACAAAATAACTCGGCAAATAAAGGCTATCTTATCTTATCTTATTCACCAGAGCTGTGCGAGGAGAAAAATCCACCAACAGGAAGAGATGCGTGAACAATGCTGGTGATGTTATTGGTGGATTTTTCCTCGCACGCCGCTCCGCTGCCTCACGCAGCTCTATAATTGATACTCAACTTTCAGCCTAGGGCCGTAGTAGTGGTCTCCATTGCATTTTCATCCCTATCATCCCTCGCAAAAACGCCTTATGGGGCTCCTAAACGGGCAACATTTTTACGGCAATGTGTGGCCTGCAAGTATGTGCATACAAAGCGTACAGCTAAAAGCGTAAAGCGTAGCTTTGTACCAGCGTACAAATTCAGTCTAAGACAGCAATAGTTGCCGGCCAGAAATTGCAGGATAAAGTGGCCCGTTTAGAAGCCCCATTATATCCGTCCTTGGCAATTTCCACGGCACTCACGCGACTCATTACTTAAGAGGGAAGTGTACCTTTGGAATACTACGTACTCTCAATGTTTTTTAGTACGTTAATGATACAATAAAAGACTAGGTTTATAGGATTTCCTTTTTTCAAAATTTGCAATAAACATGCACCTATATATTCTTTTAAAGCTACACCTTTAAACCTAGATATTATTATGCTGAAGCGATCGAGATCAAAATCAAAGTGATTTGTCAAGATTTAGTTAGTGGAAAACGTTTTCTCCCGAAATGGGAATCACTACATAGTGTAAAACAAAGTCGCTTCCCGCTGTCTGTCCCTATGTATGCTTAGATCTTTAAAACTTCGCAACGGATTTTGATGCGGTTTTTTTAATAGATAGTGATTCAAGAGGAAGGTTTATATGTATAATATAGTATCCGTGCGAAGCCGGGGCGGGTCGCTAGTTTCATATAAAAAGCACCTATTGTCAGTCGCGAGCTGCTAGCTCCCTCTTAATGCATTACGCACTCTTTTGCTACACTTATACACTCGATATTCGCAGGTGTGCCTAGGCAAGTTCCACAGCGTCTGGCTGTGCGGCGCCGGCGCCGGCGGCGAGGCCTGGGCGTGCGGGCAGGCGGGCCGCGCGGGCGGCGCTCGCGGCACGCTCGTGCGCCCGGCGCCGTTGAAGCTGCACGAGCCAGTACTGCAGGTGGCCGTCCTGCTGGACTCCACGGTGTTCCTCATGCAGAGCGGAACGGTGAGGACATTCTACAAGTTATTGTTACCAAATATATCGTGTCAATTCTCCGACTGACACATAGGGTAAATCGCCAGTAACTGACCACCAAATACTAAAATTAACTCTATTCACCTATAATATAATTAATTATTAGTGTAAGATGTTAACTAACTGGCCTCGTTATACTAGATTGAATTCTGTTTATAGATGAACAGAGTTCATTTTTAGGGTTCCATAGTCAACAAGGAACCCTTATAGTTTCGCCATGTCCGTCCGTCTGTCTGTCTGTCTGTCCGTCTTCGGCTTAGCTCAGTAACCCTTACGAGCACAACTAGAAAACTGCAATTCGGCGTGGGTATATAAACCAATCACGCTGACAAAACAGTAGAATAAAATCCTGAAAAAAGAATTTGCTACATGTCCTACATGTAAATTGGTGTTTTTTTTTTCTCGTTAAACCTATACTGCCCTCCTAACGTAAAGTGCAATAACTTTCAATCGAAATGTAATTCAAATGTGTGCATAAATGTAATATAATAAAGTAAATATTTCATTCATATTTCGAATGAAGTTATTGCACTTATCACAAGCACGGCAGTATAGTGTGAGGTATCGTTGGATAGCTTGTTCAAAAATATTATGGGTTTTCTATAACTATTTTACAACTCAGTTATGCGTTTGCGAGATAATGGGATTTAAAGCCCAAATTTTTGTTCGAGTCATGTGTGTGTGTGTGTGTGTGTGTGTGTGTGTCCCCTGCTGGCTAAATGGCTACTACTGGGGACGTGAAAAAATTCTTGGCAGTAGTACATATAATGAATTTAAAAGGAAAACTATTACAGTTAAGTAGTTAACGAGTAGTAGACATAACTAGTTAACTGGTAAGAAATGCAAATTTCGGGTACAAATACATTGTCATTGGAATTTGAACCTTTTACCGTGGACGGTAGAGTTGCTTTTTCACGGCACGGTGCTTCTTGCCAGCGGCGAGCGCGCAAAAGACCTGCCCTGCGACGTTATTTCAATTGAGAAGTTGTGGTCCCTAACAACTGAGTGGTCGCTAACCGGCACATGAAATTAGGTGGTCCCTAACCAGCGAAATGATCCTATACATTGGTGTGTTATAAAAATAATCATATTTACGATTATTTACGAGGGTAAGCTATAATAAAAGCCCCTTTTAAGTCCACATTCTGTGACAGACGGGCAACTACGGAACCCTACCCTGCGCGTGGCCCGACACGCACTTGGCCGCTTTTAGTATGAATGGGACAGTTATTAAAGGGTGGCCAGTTACTGGCGATATACCCTATGTGACGAAATTAAAACTTGCTTCTATCCTGCTTTATACCAAAAAGAATATGACAGGAAAGCTTTCCTACTGAAACTATGGAAAATTAAATTACTAGATAATAACAGTGTCGTAATATTTCCTGTTTATAAAATACCCTCATCGACATTAACTTGTACAGTCAGCACCATAAGTAACTGCGCAAACGAAGACGTCAAAAGTCTTTATTAAAAGGGAATAAGAGCTTTTGACGTCCCCGATTGCGCAGCTACTTTTGATGCTGACTGTACATTGTCATAAAAAGAACTTTGACCCTGACGCTAGCATAAAATTTTACTCGATGTAATTATCAAACATATAGTGATGTACGTAGGAATCTTTTTTTACAATCACCTTTTTACATGCGCTCAGTAAAAGTCGTAATTCTCCTGTAACATTAAGATCGGTAACACACCGCGATATAAACGCGTTCACCGATACAGGTGATCGATGACTAATGTAGTGTCGCGCGTTTATAGGCGCCGGTGTAACCGCTCTAATAACGAAAAATCACATCAGGCACATAGTATAATCCTTTTATCTTCATCATCGTTCTTATTTACATCACGACCTAAATAGTTTGCTCTCATTCCAGGTGCTACAATACACGTTAAACAGCACAGACACTTCACCAATCACAAACAGCTCGTCGCTAAAGCTGCCCTCAACGAAGCCCATCCTGAAACTATCCTCGCCGCTAGGGCTGTGCTCGGGACGCGCCCACGGCGTCGTATGGAACGCCCACGCGGTCTACACCTGGGGGGTCAACTGGGGACAGCTGGGACATTCGCACGAGGACAAGGTCGTCGCTGCACCGAAACGGGTGAGGAATCTATCTACTACCAGAGACTAGGAAATAGGGGTGTAGACATTAATAAAGGAAAAAGGATTGAAAATGTAGTCAAATGGAGAAAAAAGCAACGCAAGAGGATAAATAATCACAAAGTTATAAGTGCCCAAAGTTTTAAGAGGGGGGTATGTTCTGTCCCTTTGCCGCAAAACGCACCTTCATATGAAACGATTGTCATTTACTATGACACTCGCAGATTGTGACATCACTAACTGCGAACGTTTTTTCTCTCTAACAAGCAATATTAAAACGGTTGTAGCTTCGTAATTCTTTGAGATATTTGAATGTGATTTTCGTAACTAAGTATTTTTTTCTGCCTTCTTTGTTTTAGGGTTAATACATTTTGAGTCTAAATCCGTATTGCCAATGTCTATACAACGTCGCGTTCCTTTAAAATAATAAATTTGCTGTAGCTAGTTCTTCTATAAAACTGTACCATTTATTTCGTACGTCACTTGGTCTGCCTAATACACTAGCGCCTATTAGGAGCTTCTTCATTGAGTTTGTATGCAGAGGTCTATTTGTCATACGATATGAATGGTACAGGAACCTCTCTATAGTATTGTATAGATAGTGGCAGTCTTTATAGTTTACGAGTCTCTTCTATTACTAGGCCATCGCAGTCGATAAGCGATGTGCTTCGAGAGTCCGCCTGTCCCGGTAATAGACCGCGCGTTAGATATACACGTGGCGCAACATGAATTTCCCCACAACAGCCATCCGTATTGAAGCACAGATTATACATACCCATGGTACGCGCTCTGATGTGCATGTCACTTGTTTATAGTAACAAGGTGGCTGTGTTACAAATTTTACATAAATCTTCTTGTTATCGACGAGTATCTGTTGAGGTTTTTTGTATCTTATCTATAAAATCTAATGTATTTATTTAGCTGTTGGTTCTCGAAATATAAATCACCATCATCATCGTCATATAAGCCGAAAGACGTCCACTGCTGGACATAGGCCTCCCCCAAAGAGTGCCACAAGCGAAATATAAATAGATAAATATTATTCTAGGTAGCAATATCGATGACCAACAAAGAAGAAGCGGGCATACTGCTGGTGGGCGCGGGCGACGCAGCCACGGCCATGGCCACCGGCCGCGGCGACGTCTATCTGCTGCACAAACATATCTGCAAGAAGATCGCTATCAAGTTAGTCACATGCTGCTCACAATGGGCCATCATACAGGACACAGGAAGAAATACATACTTCCATCGTATTCCAGCGCATAACTGCGTCCCTGTCCCGCGCTATGATGGCCCGTAGTGCATAGGAGCCTTCGCAAGTAACGAACTTATACTTTTTTACCTCCTTATTCGGAACTTAAAGCCTCTGTGAACTGAAATGTGTTTGTCCTTTGCCCACTAACAGAAATGTTACAAGTGACCAAAGGACATTTGAGCCTCTGAGAAAGGACTCAAATTCTTTGGGCGAATTAAGCGTTCTAACTAGCATCACATCGAACTATAAATTATACTGGGTCAAATCAAGGCTGGCCGGATTCCAACGAAGTGGCCTGACACTTGTAAAATGCATAAAAAACACGTATCAGAAATCAAATAAGTTTTTCCGTGAGTAAGTAACATACTAAATTAAGAATTGTTGGCCTATACAAGTTTGCACATAGAAAAATATCCACCTAAAAAAAAAATGTGTACCATAACCCCTTTAGAATTAACTGAAACTCATGATATTATAAATATCCAGACAGATAAACCTACGGCAAGTGTGCGTGGACGCGAAAGTAACCGATACAGGGGTATACTCGCGCGTGACCGTGCTGCTGTTGACCAATGTCGGCCAACTCATGCTGTGGCAGGACACCACCAATCAACTCACCAGGTAAATATAACATGCACAGTACAAGAGGTAAGAAAAGTTGACATTCAAAATAGGATGAACGATGTTCTAAACATTATCTGCAAAAGTGGGCTTTTGCTGTTGATTTGCGCTTGAAAATGTGCATTTTATTCTGAGCAAGATATCGCATATGATTGCTGCCTGTTCCTTTCAATCGGGAATTGATATTATTTGTTATTATTTTGGATCAGTTCAAAGGATACCTTGGTTCTACGGAACAAATAGGGATTATTCAGACTTGCTTGTCAATAAAATAAATTACCCTAATAGAAGCTCCTACAAGAAGCCATGTAATTGAGAATGCAGCTAGCATTGGTCGAATATATACGTTCTCTCAATAACATGTGTCCAACCTGATCCGTTCTGCAAAACAAACTTTCTAATTTCCCTTATTTAACTCACTCATTTTATTGATTTCGCAGATGCGTCTTCGGGCTGAGCCACCAGACAATCATAACCAACGTGGCGTTAACCCACGACTCGCTCTACTTCACCACCAAATACGGCGAGGCGTTCATTGGCTACATCTCGCGCAAGACCACGCCCACCGCGCCGCAGCCAATCCGGAAGGAGAAGGAGCGAGACAACAATAAGAGCGCGCTGGTCAAGTTTCTTGAGAAGGATGATTGTACGCCAGTTCGGATTGTGAAGATACCGAACGTGCACAGAGCGGTGTCGATCGTGGTGGATAATGAGGGGTTGAACTTCGCCTGTCTACAGGTAACTTTTGACTAAATTCTGGCCAACCATTTGTGTTACACTATAAAATTGGTGTAAATATTGAATATTCGATATTTTATTTTTATTAATGAGAGCTTTAAGGTTCAACATCACCGGTTCCTGTCGAAGTGTTGCTAACAGATGTCGCGCTAAATTATTTCGATGGTTGCTCATCGTTTTTCGCAAAACCGTGACCAGTACCAACGTGTGTTTCAAACTGCGGAAGCCGAAGAGCTTGCTACGTATGAATTGCAATCAATCAGGGGGCCGATTTTTGACTTTCGAGCGCTCGAAAATTAAATAAAAGTAAATGCTATTGTAGTGTCAAAATTACGGGCACTTACTTTCTACTGATAGAATTGAATACGAGTGGTCAATACCGCTCTTTTTCAAATTTTCTATCGTCATTTCAAAATAGCATTTCATAGTTTTTGTCAGTTTTCGAGTGAAAGAGTCGAGCGCTCGAGTCAAAAATCGGTCCCCTGCACTACATTGTTTATTTTTAAAATGTAGTCCGAAAATATGCATAAAAGTGCTTTTTCGTGAATTTACGTAGCTAAATGTCACTTCGGAGTCTATCATTGTCAAACATTTTGCATAAATCAAACTAGAGGGCGCAAAACTAAATCTATAGTAGCGCTTCTCTTAGGAAATAGTGAAACTAAATATACTTGTGTCAGGCACTAGAATGCTGAATGAATGCACCTGACATTTTCACTCGTCGTCTAATATCATACGGTAGCGCAGTTTGAATCTCTTTTGCTTAAATCTGTCTGTAACGCTATGATTGAACCGGGTTCAAATCCCGCCGAATGTATTTCATTTTCGTTTTTTTTTCTTGGATTTCTAAACCAATATGACCGTCTCAAGTAACTTAGATTTACTTGTAATAAGCAAAAAAACATTTTACATGTTTAAAATTTCTTGATAAGCATGTTTGTATCTAGTTTTTCCAACAAAAAAACCCCTATATTTTTGGCGGACCTATTCTTCCATGTTACATACTACATCCATACTAGTCCATACTAATATTATAAATGGGAAAGTGTATGTGTGTGTTTGTTTGTCCGACGGAAACCAAACGGAGCAACGAATTGACGTGATCTTTTAAGTGGAGATAGTTGAAGGGATGGAGAGTGATATAAGCTACTTTTTGTCTCTTTCTAACCCCCCACGTCCCTAAAATGGGGGGTAAAATTTGTATGGAGCTACGATATAAACGAGTTCCACGCGGACGGAGTCGCGGGCAGAAGCTTGTATATACTATTTTGGAAAGGTATATCATCTAAGTACAAAGATGTTACGCCTTTCATTTAATTAGAAAATCAAGAGTACCTATCCGTAGGTTTACAGTTGACAAATCAAAGTACTACCTACCTGTATCTATTCTATACCCTATTCCACATGAGATTAGACAAATCGTGCGTAAATCTTCATCATTTGAATGAAAACCATTTTGATAAACAAAAACATAAACATTGTTTTATTTGAAACACATTAAATGATCGAAATAACACTAATACATTTTTAAAGGAAGATAGAAGAAGTATTTTTCCGTAAAAAATCTAATGTTATACGGAATAAGGTACCTATACTTAGTATATTAGTACTTTGATTTGTTATATAACCATATTGACTTGCGGGACTACATAATTACAAAAAGGCTACGCATTATTCACAAAATGTTTTGTATTCGCCCGTGACTCGCGTCGAAAATAATTTGACCTCAAAATTGATAATAATTTTGCGCCACCGGACGAATTTGGTAAGCGTTATGAATAACAGGCGAGTTTGTATATCAAAACTGTTAGTGGCCAGTCTCTTGAGTCCCGACTTAGACCGCGTGAGAAAGAGAGAAATATATAATTTGACAATATGGTACTGTTTTCGATGAGCGTCAAAATTCAAAATTCGAATTCAACTTTTTCACGCGTTTATATATGCGTGCTTGATGCTTTCACTCATTCATTACTAATGTTCGAAGGTTGAGATTTGCTTACAAAATTATTGAATGTCTTGTTTAGGTAAATATGAGATGAAACTTATCTGTCGAACCCACGACCGCCTTTTGACAGTCGCATGCCTGAACTACTATGCTACCGGAACGATTATTGAAAAGTGTTATTTTTTTGTTTGTTTGTATGTAGGGTATAACCTCCGAAACCACTTATCCGACTATAAAAGACTAGCGACCCGCCCCGGCTTTGCACGGCACGGGTGCAATGCTGACCGCTGCCGCTATGTCCCTGTATTTTAAATCTGTAATATCTTCGAAAATATTCATTTAAATTACATGTTGTAAAGAGCATATTGATCTATATTAAATGCACAATGTATTTAAGTATGATTTAAGGTACTTAATTGGAGGAGGATTAATGCTGTATTGCTTAAAATTCCTTCGTAAATAAGCCATTATTTCTCGTAAAAAGTGATGGATAAAAAATGGTTATTGTGGGTTATCACTAAGAGATAGACATATACCATCGCTGCCTTTTTTGTAGACCTTTTTAAGGTGTACAATACTGTAGTATATTGTTTTGATCTATCTCGTAGGTTTGTGTCTATTCTCGTAGGTCATATAATTCTACCCTCACAACATTATAAAGAAGACAATTTGTGACTTAGTTCATTTACATGCCCGGTAATCTAATCTCCGGTAGTTGAACAGTCGATTCCTAAATAGGCTGCAGTAGTTATTTTACTGTCAATAGATGTGTAGTCCACTAAAGCGAATAGTTAAAATTAACAGGTTCACCCTAAATGCATAATTGTCCGTTACATTTAATGCTACATTAAGTAATATTCACTCAATCGAAACTTATAAACCCAAGTTGCAAATTCATTTGATCAAATCCTATATGCAGGTATACGGTCGGTGGCACAGATTACGTTTCCATATTGTATCTTACTCCTATCTAATAAGACGCAAAATGTATGTATAATTATCGTTGCGTGGACTAGATTATTGTTCATGGAAATCTTAATAAATCACGAACAAAGAGCTAAGCATTGAACTTCATACATTGTTGTTTGAAATTCGGTCTATTAAAAAACAAATGACATGTCTCTGACGTCATTACCAAAATGAGCAGCGTAGCAAGATAAAATGAATGCTGTCTCTTTCAGCAGAAAATTAAAATGTTTACACGATGGTGTCACCGTCTGGTGAGTATAATTACTACTATTCACTCTGCTGTAACTAATCTTCATTTGATATCAAAGACATCTATTGAAGGTTTTAGGCAACGAGCTGTCATGTGCCGCAGCCATTTTCTTTACACGGACAGTGTAAAACTCACTCACACATACAAGGCGCGGAGTAAAATTTGATAATTTTTAAATGGCTATATATTGAATATTACTGGTTTTTACGTGTACTTATTCAAACTGCGGGAGAAGAGGGTCATATATTATCTAAATATTACAATTTCAAGTTCCTGACATCAATAGATTAGACGTCTAGTCCGAATGAAAATTGTATGGAATTCGTTGGAATCGTTTCACCTTAAGTGCCTCACTGCTGGGCAAAGGTCTCCCTCATTTTCTTCCACATATCCCTGTCCTGTGTTAAATGTTTAAACGTTTTTTGTTTCTAAGATTAAACCTACGTGTGGACTCACGTCATTGCCCGAGCTCTCGCCCACCAGTTTGCCGAAACACATGGAATCCCTTATGGAAACCGCCGCAGAAGGCGACATCCTACATGACGTTATCTTCAAGGTAAAAATACCGTTATAAAAAAACAATCATGTAGTAAAGTCGTAATTTACTAGAATGTAGTGAATGCGTTTTTCTAAAAACCACAGAATTATTCTTCCATCACAGGTTGGCACTAAACTCTACCCAGCCCACATTTTCATAATCGCTTCAAGTAGTGAGCACCTCTACAAATTGTACCAGGATAACATAAGGAACGCAGAGGATAAGCCTGTCATCGACATAGAGATGCACCCAGAAATATTTGAAAGGATATTGAGATACATGTACACTGGCACATGTGATGTGGCAGAGTTGGGCTCTTGCAGTTTGAAGATAAGGAGGGAAGATCTGAATAGCTTGAAGAAGGAAAAGGATGCGGAAGTGGAATTAGAAGATGCGAATATAATTGGTGAGTTAGTTGGCAGAATAATAAGAATATATGACAGAATAGTGATGATGAATAAGATTTTTTTATGATGGCATTCGAGCCAGTTTTTCGAGAGGAACAAATGTTTGTATGGGAGCAACTACAATTAAAGAACATAAATACCCAAAACTTTGAGACAAGGATCGACCTCGCTGGCGGCAGTGCAAAACACTTCATACTGATAGACACACAATGTATGACGTCACATTTGTACATTTATTTGTACTAATCGTTGTATGGAAAATCAGGTTAATTGTTGTTTCGGTCGTGAAATACTGCGTTTAAGTACATAGTCGTACAATTTTGTTTCTATAAAAGCGTAAGGATTCTATTGGTAGCTTTAAATTTACTCTTGGACAATAAAAAAAATGCATATTTTTTCTAAACTTTCAAGGTTCATATCTTTTTATGATTTTAACTATAGTTTATAATTTATACTTTATTAAGATAATTTGATGGTTTACTATCCATATTTGATGCATGCCTAATGTGATAAGTTAGCAATATTATGTCAAAAATTCTCTATATCCTAACGTGTTTTTCCCTGGTAGCATTTGCCATCATAGGTGCCATCTACCACCTAATCTTACTACCTGTCGAATAGACTAATAATAATCAACAATTTCAAGCGCCTGACTAACTGTGGTTAGTCACCTTTGTAGCCAAAGCGACTTTGTTGCAGACAACGCGTCAGAAATCTCAGCGTTTGAAGTATACAAACACCAGGATAAGAGAAGCAGGAAGGCACGAGCAGGGCGCAACGTCGAGACACCGCCGCGGCAGAACCTGCACTGCGACCCGGTGAAGCTCGTGCAAGCCGCCGCCAAGCGGCTTCGCGTCATGGGGCTGCATAAGCTGCTGGAGAAATTCTTGTAAGTCACATGATCTTCTACACAAAATGGAGCGGGTTTTAAGTATGGTATAATATCAACAAGGCCAGCCTATTAGGTGCAGACGAGCCTAAAAAAGTATTTGCAACCAAGACCGAAACGTAAGTTTAGGGAGAGCATAATATTTAAGATTACAATGCTAGACTAGTCTTCACATGGAGAAGAATATTTTTCTCAAACATGCAATGAAATATTGACGTTGTGCTCTTCATAATGGGCTTCGAAATCCGTAATGGCCTTTCATACAAAATTGGAGGCCTAGGCCTTCAAGATGTTTTTTTTTAATTTCCATTCCACAATTTGTGGCACAGGATCACGCGCAGCCGTAACTCCTTTCTGGGAAAACACATCATGTGCCCGGAGGAAATTAAATTTCTTGAGATCAACAGTATCCTGCAATTCTTCGAGTTCGCAGGACTTGACCAAGGATTGTAGTAAGTGGCGATCACAATAGATCAGCGATGGTCACGGTGATATACTTAAGGGCTCCCACAGTCCAGAAGCCACTACCAGAATAATAATAATACCTCGGCGTGAAAATGGGTTCCCAGCCTCTCATAACTATCCGACTTCGCTACGCTCGGCCGTCTATATGTACTCGGCCGGCAACCCCTTACTTCCCGGCCTCTGTAGTAATGTACTATTGTCAACTCATCGACTTGCAATACATACCGATTTGAACGGACGTAAATGGGGAGTTAAAAAAAAAAGGCAGGTTAGCTAAAGCGATGTTTTACGGCCATTCCCTATAATCAATCCACGGATAGTTTTCCTTACCAGCAGTTACATTTTGACACATTTTCTACGGGTAATCTGTCAAAATGTAACTGCTGGTAAGGAAAACTATCCGTGGCTTGATTATTGGGAATGGCCGTAAGTCACGTCTAACCTGTCGGTTTTGTTACTAAACGTATGGGATTGACATTGACTGTCGGTTTTGTTACTATCCGTAACTATCCGTTTAAGGAACATAAATTAATGAATATGCCCAAATTACGATTGCCGAAGGTTTGAAACATCCGGCCCTTATATAGGTGTGAATTTCTTTAAAACCATTATTGGTTTGAGACAAATTGAATTCAAACACTTATTCTGTTCTTTATTCACTTTTCAGCTACAGAGACGGCACCATTTACTTAAAAGAGAGCGCAACGTACTCCAAAACCCCCCCCTTATACTGGGAGCGCAGCAGTCTTGAAGAGCTAGTCGACACGAGCGTGGTCGCTAAGGACGGCGCGCTCATACCGGCACACAAGTGCGTGCTCGCCGCGCGGCTTGAGTACTTCCAGGGGATGTTCATGCATTCTTGGACCGAGGTTAGTATTTCTTCTAACATTATTGCCTTTAAAAGATTCACGGTCATGCATGTAGCTGAAACTGCGTTGTACTGCGAATGAAGCAGCCAACAGGAGTCGACATAAGTTTGGTCGCGGATACTTCTACTTCTGGGGGATTAGGTCCATCATTTTATCAATGGACTGATGTTAGTTACTCTTGTATCATGTATGCCCCCATAGACTTCCATTCAGGGGCATGCAATTAGCAGAAATGCCCGCGTGTCTATTTGTCTAATCTAAAAGTACTCCGTATATCTTTGGACTTTTCTTCTATTAGCCATAAAGTAAAACGTGTTACGTTGCTTTTGTTACAGAACAAACTATCATCAAAAGTCACTCTACCCATCAACCATGGCATTCTTTTGCCAGTTATAAACTTTCTATACACAGATTCATGTCCAGATGTAGAGAACTCAGACAGCATAGACTTCATATGCAGCATGCTCATAGTCGCCGACCAACTCTTTATAAGTCGCCTCAGGGAGATGTGTGAGGTCGCCCTTTCGACTCTCATCACCCTGCGGAATTGCGCAGAGCTCTGCCAATTTGCCCACACTTACAACGCAACTCAGCTAAAACAGTGCTGCATGGAATTCATATCACTGAATATCTCAAGCATACTTGAAAGCAAATCGCTTGAAGTGTTAGAAGAAGAGCTGCTAGAAGACATCTCCAAATACTATTGCAAGTTTAACCCTATCATGTCTTCTAGAGTCATTACGCCCTTCTTCAACGCACCAGATGATGAAGTCATTCATGAATGTGCTAAAAACTGCCCTGTCGATTTAACTGTTATTGACGAAGATCTGAAAAAGGACGACAGTATCGTAGAAACGAGCAAAAAGAAGAGATCTAAGAAGATCGAATATACTGAGAGTGAGAAAAGTAGGATGCGGTATGAATCCGTCAGTTCTGTGACGTCAAAAGACCTGTCGAACGACGTATCGGGTGACGTCACGCTGTCTTTGAGTACCATATCTATAGAAACTGAGAAAAGTTCCAAAGGGAAGAAAGATGAGTGGATCGAACTTCCATCAGCGCAGCAGAAGCAACAGAAAGTCGTCCAAGCGAGGCTTAAAGCTTTTAGTGCTAAAGAGATCCTGAACGTAACTCCAGTAGAATCTTTCACTGAGCTAACTAGAAAAAGTTCCTCAAGTGCCATTAACACCCCAGAGACACCTTCCTCATCGCGCATGTCAGTGTCGCCGAAAGAATCCCCCTTAGCGGAGATGGCTTGGGGCTCGCCAGGCAACGTCGTCATTAACCACATAGGTCCCAAGCTCTCCCAAAAGCAGAGAAAAAAGTTAGCCATGGAAGGCACCTATTCTCCTCAAAACCTGTCTCATTACTTGGATGGTAAAGGAGTAGGCAGCCCTCCAAACAAGCCAAGGAATCCATGGAAGATTGTGGAAGTGCCGGTGGCTAGCAGCAGTCCTAAGCAGAAGGAGAAGGCTATGGGATTCAACCAGATCCTGGCTGATCAGAAGAAGCAGAAGGATGACTCGTCGAGGATCATGACCAAACCGCTACTTTTGACGCAGGTACTTACAAATTTTTGGTTTTTAGGGTTTCATACTTGCATGGGACTCCACCAAGCTCTGCTGTCCGGCCGTCCGTCTGTCAAAGGGTGGGTACTCTCGTAAACGGTAATAGATGGTAATAGATAACTTTTACAGATTGTGTATTAAATATACTTCTTGTATTTCACGAAGGCGAGTGGATTTGACAAAATTAGTTTTTAACGTCCTAATAAAAGGAACGCGCTATCGCCTGCGTGAAGTGCAACAACAACATTCATAAAAAAATATAATTTTCTTGCCCTTATCCCATTTACTTATGGTGTTAAGTCTTAATTTTGATGCTAATACAAAGAAACGTATAAAATATCGTACGGTTGTACAGAATGCCTCGTGTACGATTCACACTCTGCGTAATGATCTTAAGTTTTGGACGCTCCTTATAGTAACACTATTTATAGTGCTGATTATAGCTTGGCTGTTTGTGTAGTCCGGTCAGTTCATGTTTGCAAGGACGACAAGCATAACTTCATTCCGCTGTTCTGTGGAATTGATATGAGAGATTTCACAGTCTTCACTTGATTGTATTATTTTATTACTTAGTTTTTGACACTCCGAGACCTTATACATAACTATTTTAATTTTGAGATTTGAACATTTAAACTGCGATGTGGTTCGAATGTGCTCAATTATGAATGATGTACTACTACTATTCAGATTGCAAACATAGACACTTTGACTTGTAAAAGTGCCTTCGTGGCCTATTTGCTGAATAAATATTTTGATTTTGAGTGTTTCTATTCTTCATATGATTCGTAGGAAACGTGATTTTGGTTCACTTAAGTTTGAAGACATGATATTTAAGTATTGTCAATTGGCTACTTGAGATCGTTTTAATTTGAATGTATGTTAGTAATTTAAGCTAGTGCAATTCAAGTTAATTTTTCTTTCATTATCCAAATCATGTCAAACCAGAAATAAAAGGCTTTTTTTATTTATTTTATTTAATTAGAGTATTAGGTAACACATTCACAGGCTAGAATCGCTACGCGTTACGCTGGTAGCCGATCCCCGGGTTTTCCCACTAAGTAGCGGAAACTCCTACGCGGAGAGCGCCCGTTAGACGGGTTCCTGGCAGTGAATGTGTGAACTTGATAATATCATTAAATCATTACTTCATACATCCCTGAGGTGAATATTAAACAGGGAAACTGTGAAGCTTTCATATACTTGACATTGCCACCTAGCTTTAGAATGCACCAATGTAACTATGATCAGATTAGTGGAATGAAAGATGGCGTGTCGTAGACTTAGAGGCCAATGCCTCGTTCACCACTTGGAGAATATGGTTACGTTTAAGTCTCTTAACCACATTGACATTATTGAGCAATCCAGACGCCAATGGATTGGAGTGATGGGTAAGGCGAGCTATGTGTTGTTCCTAATAGCGGGCGACTTCGGATGCTACTGTTGGCATTTTTACATGCTCCAATGTAACATATAAAAACTTGTTTCTTTCTCAGCTGGAGGACAAAGCCATTGAGGAGCTCGAGAGGTTCTACAACGTGCATGAACTGGATGATGAGCTCATCACGGTGCGGCGCATCGAGCTGCAGGTGTCCTCGCCGCAATGGATACACACTGCCAAATGATACACTGCTGTTTTATACCTTTTTATGTGTGACTGTACAATACTTTTAATTTAATGAACATGGATTGACTATAATTTAAATGTTTTGTTTGAATGGTCACCAAAATTGAGGAATGTTCCTATGCCCAATAAGAGTTCCCGACGCCAGCTACCTGAATGGTGAATGAATGTGAAGAGAAGAAAGCTAGAGATACACTATGGCTGTGTTTTTAAACCCTTTTATAATGGTATCCCCTTAGTACAGAATATTATTCGGAGACCACCATCCTCCGCTGCACTAAACAATTTTTTAATTTTCAAACTTCTTTAACAGTGACCGACAGTGCATGTCATAGACCATAGAAAACAACAGATTACTTGATACTATTATAGCATCTACGAGTATAGGCCTACACTCGAAGTGGGGTCCAAATTAAATAAATAAATAGTAAATAACATAAATTAAATATGCTTGTTATGGTTTTAGCGATGATATCCAAGCTTCCTTTTATGATTTCATTTAGTATATTATCTTCACCTGGAGCTTTTGGAAAAGGAGATAATACCCGAACAGTGGTCAACATCAACAATTGTACTACTTCACAAAAAAGGTGATAAAGATGATATAAATAACTACAGACCGATATGCCTAACATCTAACCTGTATAAAGTATTTTCGAAGATTATCCTCAATAGAATTTGTAACACACTGGAAGAGAATCAACCAAAAGAGCAGGCTGGGTTTAGAAGCGACTACTCCACCATTGACCATATTCATACCATTAGACAAACTATAGAGAAAAGCAATGAATATGGCAAGTTATACTATTTGGCATACATAGACTATAATAAAGCATTCGATTCACTGAAACATAAGCACATTTGGGAAGCCCTGAGATGTCAAGGGGTTTCGCCAAAATATATAAGGATAATTAAAGAAATCTATAAGAACTCCACAGCTAAGGTAAAAACAGAAAAGGTAGGAGAAGAATTCAAGATAAAGAAAGGCGTCAAACAAGGAGACCCACTTTCACCCAAGTTGTTCTCTTCTGTGTTGGAGCATATATTCAGGAGGATGGACTGGGACGCTTACGGTTTAAACATAAATGGTGAAAAACTAAACCACCTAAGATTTGCGGACGACTTAATCCTGTTGAGTGAAACTCCAGAAAGCCTAGAAGTTATGGTTCAGCAGTTAGCAGAGGCAAGTGAACAAGTGGGGCTCACAATGAACACTGGAAAAACCAAATTAATGACTAATGGACCTCAAAAACCAATACAAGTTAACAACAACACAATAGAATATGTAGATCAATACACTTACCTAGGGCAAATAATTTCACCAGAGGATCAAATTCAAAAGGAAATAGAAACCAGAATAAGTAACTCGTGGAAAAGATATTGGTCGTTAAAAGAAGTAATGAAGAACCCAAAATTTTCAATGAAGGATAAAAAGAAAGTTTTTAATACGTGTATATTGCCATGCCTTACGTACGGGTGTCAAACATGGGCCTTAACAGAAAAACAAAGGAAAGCTATGAAAGTGTGCCAAAATAGAATGGAGAGAAGTATGCTAAACATCAAATTGAAGGATAAAGTGAAACTAACACATATCAGAAAAATTACAGGTGTAACTGATATCACATACACAGTAAAGAAACTGAAATGGAAATGGATTGGGCACACAATTCGTAGCCGAAAAGCGAAATGGTCCAAGGACATCACTGTTTGGTACCCCCGTGACGGAAAAAGGAGAAGGGGAAGGCAAAGAAAAAGATGGGAGGATGAAATTAGAGAAATGGCTGGCCCATTATGGAGAAGAAAAGCTCTAGATAGAAAATTGTGGCAAACTCTAGGGGAGGCCTTTGCCAAAGGGCAGACTGTCACAAACGAAAGCATCCCGGATGTCAGAATCACAAATTAGAATAAGAGAAATGTAATAATTCAGTAATAAAGGCTCTATTTAATTTTAATTTTAATAACATAAATAAACATAACATTAACTACTAACAATAAGGAACTTACTAACCAATACGGAAAATCTCTTATGTAATAATGGGAAATTTGGAAATAAAAGGCTTTTTTTAATTATAGCATCTCTGTCCGCAAATACTATAACATGTTGACGTCATATTAACTTTAAAAATACTAGAGAGGCCTTCTTTATGAGGCTTGCGGGGTTGCAACCCACAAGTTGTAAACTACTGCATTAGGGGACAAGAATCTAGTGACATTTGTTCTGTTACCAACAATGTTCGGTTAACACTGTCACTGTTGTGAACCCTGCGCAATAGTTGCTTTCTGCTAAATATGAGGAATACCACATAGACCAGCCACGAGTGTAGCATGTAGCGATTCTTGGATGTGTTAAGTGGCTTAACCTCTCATATGCTGACATCAAAAAAAAACAATCAAAATCATGACCTTGAAGTTTAAGTTGTAAATACGAACCGTTCTGAACGGATCCGAAAGAAGGCATACAAAAAGTTAATGTTGTATCCCTAATGGCTCATTATATATTCCCGAGTCATGAGTATGTCGTTTCGTGGGGGCACTAAGCAAATTGTTATAGAAAATTACGACTCAAATTTGGTCCTATGCTATAACAACTTCATTGGATGGGCGACACAAGCAAACAGAATATAAATACTCCTACATACTGATTGAAGGGGACAGGTTGCAAGTTATTTTATCAGTACACATTGTTAATTTTTCTCAATTCTTGCTTATGTATCTCTAAAGTAACTAACAAAAAAAATACTTTCATAGTGTTCTAGCATTTCGTTGCTAAAGGAAACATGAAACATGGTTGCAGTTTAAAAAAAAACAATGAAGACAAGGAATTTTATCACACGAAATCTTTTGATACGGTAGTCTTGCGTAATAAGACACAAGATTTCTGTTAAAATCTATATTCACATAATAACAAACTGACACTCACAAAACTCGTGTCCATTAGAAATCACAAAAATAAATGATTAACCACTATTTCTTAGGAGGGAAGGACTTCAACAGCTGGTTCATCTGTCTATGCGTCAACTTATTCTCTCCTGGTACCAAAATACCTTTTTTACCGTGTTCCCTTTGGCTGGACATTCTCTGGTTATAATCTTTATAACACCCCTGGAACTCTGTGATCTCCTTCAAGCATTGTTGCTGGTCAAATTCTTTTTTCTTAAAACAGGCGAACATAACCGCTAGCTCTTGCATACATGCAGCTTCTTTCAACTTGTCGCTTTTCCCAGAGACTGTTTTCTTCAGTTCCAATGGTAGAAGCATTTGGAAAGGAACTGGCTCCCTTTGATACCTTCTAGCACTTTTGCCGGTAGGCGCGGTAAATAGTGCAGTGCTAATTCGCATCTTGAAGTTATTTGAATGTGTATGGTAAAGTAAGTGGAGATAAATTACGTAAATAAATAATATTCATTCAGCGAAAGCGCTAAAATTTCAGGTTATGTCGCAATTGTCAATTTGACACAGACCACAGTGAAGTGGAAGTGGAAGTGACATTTAACGTTAATGCTTCGTTCGGAAAAGATTATGTACGATTCCTTCGTTCCTTTTATTCCCCTTTGAAGTAATAACGAATACGTGTAGTATAATTAAAATGCAAACACATTCGATGTCAGCATGGAAATCACGGGGTTTGATGAAATTGTTTATAGCCCTGCACGCCTATCACAACACGGCGCGCGAGCTCTCGATTTTTCTCCGAACTATTCGTCTCTCTCTTATTAGAACAAGAGGTATAGTGCGAGAAAAATCGAGAGCTCGCGCGCCGTCTTGTGACAGCCGTGCTGTTTTCATCTCATAAAAGTCTGCACCACTTAGAGCCGCCACATACAGTCCGGCGCCGAATTCAGCCTGTATGTGGCGTGCGTGAGCCTTTTGGCGCTTTCTGACAAAGTGTACGGCCGACCATGATACGGGGCCAGGAGGAACAGGGCAGAGATATCGGATAAAATGTAGTCTACTCTTTCCGTTTCCCTATTTTTAGGGTTCCGTAGTCAACAAGGAACCCTTATAGTTTCGCCATGTCCGTCCGTCTATCAGTCTGTCTGTCTGTCTGTCCGTCTTCGTCTTAGCTCAGTAACCCTTACAACTAGAATACTGCACTACTGAGTATAACGCTAAAACCAATCACGCCGACAAAACAGTAGAATAAAATCCTGAAAAATATTTTTTTAGGGTAAGTTCCTCCCCTTTATGTAAATTGGTGATGTATTTTTTTTTTCGTTAAACCTATAGTGTGGGGTATCGTTGGATAGCTTGTTCATAAATATTATGGGTTTTCAAAAACTATTTTTCAACTCAGTTTTGCGTTTGCGAGATAATGGGATTTAAAGCCCTAATTTTTGTTCGAGTCATGTCATGTGTGTCACCCCCCCCCCCCCCCCCCCTGCCGGCTAATATACTACATTGCTATTGGAATTTGAACCTTTTACCGTGGACCGTAGAGTTGCTTTTTCACGGCACGGTGCTTCTTGCCCGCGCAAAAGACCTGCCCTGCGACATGCCGTGTAAGTACTACAAAACTTTTATGAGCTTCACATCGGTCTCAGTGTCATATTCTACTTATTGCTTTAGAAGGATAGGTTTCTTTCCAACTTAAACACGACTTTTATTTACATTTTCATCATTGCTCATAAGTATTGTAATAAAGTTGGTACCAAACCTATATGGCCGATATTGTTTAGGATGCCTATACCTAGCCTAGGTAGGTAGTTGGTAAGAACTACGAGTATACCTAATAACCTATCTACTATACCGCAACAATTCAGCTGATAAGTGCCTGATCCACCAAAATAAATAATTATCGAGCAAATAAAATATGTACTTTAAATACAGGTTGTAAATATTGATAAAATATGTTCATAATAATGATACGATAATTATCCTTTATCTACGTCACGTGTCTTATAATTCAAACTTCAAAGTAAAATTGAATGAGTATATAATCTGGGGGAACGGCTGTGCCCCCGCCAAGTCGAGCAAAACAGCGGCACGGCCGTAGGTACCATCCTTTTCTCGAAGAAGTTCAGCCCATTTTCGACCCCCCCTTCGTTGTAGAAAAAAATAGAAGCCTGAACTATAAAAAAATCATTCAATTTGAAGCAGTTTAAGAATTATAACCAGTCAGTTTCTAAATTTTGTCGCTCACTCACTGACTGACCGATCATCAAAACTAAGGCACTTCTAGCAGACATAGAAGTTTCAAATTTAGAATACAATTACAGCCGTATTCAGTAACGTCCTAGAAGCCTGTTTTAACTAAAATGGAAATGGCGTTAAAATTCGTTTGTCCTTATCTGTCACTTTGACATTTGAGTTCGTAAGAAAGGAACAAAGCACATTTTATTTAGCAGAGGCATTTTAAGTTTTATGAATAAGGGGGGGGGGGGGGTGTTTAGTGTATAAATCAAGGGAAAACTAATATTAAGACCGCCTGTTGTTATCATTAATTATTTATTAAACAATTTTTTAGTAAGGTGTTTCTCTCTTGTCGTGGTGCAATAAAGAGTATTTATTATTATCTCTTTATTCAATTTTAATCTTAGGCTAGGTTTTTACAATAATTATATAAAAAGTAAAATATAAAACTATACATACAAAACGTAAAATCGTTATAAAAACCCAACCTAATAGGGTGCCGCCGGCAGCGAGGCGGGGCCTAAGCTGCCGTGGGTGGTCAGGGCGTCAGAGACAGGAACCTCCTGACTATCCGCGCAGTATCTAGGAGTACCGCCTTGTGTATCTGACCCTTGATCCAGCCATCTAGCGAGAGTCTCTCTCTCTCTCTCTTCTTCTATTATTATTATTATTAATAATATTTTGCATTTTCGGTCGTTTTCTAGATACACCAACTGCATAAATAATCCATTTAAATATATATTAGGATTACAAAGTTACATTTGCAGTGAATGCCAACGGATATTATAGAAAAACTATTAATAAGAGTGGACACCAGTAAACCAAAAAAAATATACGGAGTGGACCAACTTGCAAACGAACACGGTCATGAAGTAATTCGACTCCCACCATATCACTGTCAGTATAATCCGATAGAGTTGATATGGGCTCAAGTCAAAGGAGAAGTTGCAACAAAAAATACCACGTTTAAAATGGCAGATGTTGAGAAACTATTAAATGAAGCGATCGACCACGTGACAAACCGACGACTGGATTAACTGTGTTCGCCACGCTGAAAATCTCCAGAACGAAGACCTGGCTAAAGCACTTTTCATTGACACCAATTAACCGTCTTGTTATGGGGCTTCTAAACGGGCCATGTTGTGCTGCAATATGTGGCTGCAACACAGTGGCCCGACAACATTGCAAGCAATACCAGCCAGACTATGCAATATTGCAGTAATGGCCCGGCCATATAGGCAAACATCTTTTGTATTGCCACGTATGGCCGATATTGCCCTGATGGGTTGCCGGACGATCGCTAGGCGATCGATTTTAACTGCAATATTGCACAGCCAGTTCTATTGTTGTTTCAGTCGCTCTCTAATGTTATGGCACAGTGTATCCTTTTCAACGCAACATGAAGTTTGCTGTGAATGACGCCGTGATTAATTGCTATATTCAGTGCTTTGCGATCAGCTACGATTTCGAGGTTATGTTTTGATAAACATAAAACAAAAATGACTTCTACGTCTTCTATTTTTGACTTCATTAATGAAGTACATTTACACCCTGAGTTGTGGGTGTAAATGTAAGTACATTTACAGCCGTTTATTTTTTAATAAAATATAAGCAGCTGCGACAAGAGTGATTTTGTCAGCCATTGTTGCCGGTTTGTGTAGCCCGTTTAAGAGTCTGCATCATGAGCCATACTATTGCAGACGTATTGCAATACATTTCCCAGTCATAGATTGCTCGGCTATATATGCAATAAAATATTTTTGTGATGGCCGGGAAATTAGTTGCCAATAGTGCAGCCACATATTGCAGCAAAACATGGCCCGTTTAGAAGCCCCATTATAAATCTACAAGACGACAGTGACACTCAAGAGTCTCGAGACGAAGATGAATAGCTAGTATTTTCCTTGTTTATTTATTTATTTTTGTTGTATATAGGTACTTACCTACTATAATTATTTTTTTGTACATTTTTAATTGACAATAATTTATGTTAATTATTCAATATACCTACTTATTTAATATTTCAATAGTAATTATACAATACTGGAATAAAAGAATAGCACACTATTTAATTTCTTTGTTTCATAACTTTATCGACATTCCTTTTTCTGCCTACCGCTCCGCTACCTGCACTATTGTTGCACGGCCCGCTCCATAAGGGCGTGCAGGTGCGAAAGAGGTAGCATGATTCCGATGATTTATGACAGTGCTCGCCACTTAAGGCTGTACATTCGAAATTTTCGTGAAAATGAGTTGTTTTGTAACCGTTTTATACATTATAACGTAACATTTTTTCTGTAGGAAAAATATATCATAATCTGCAAGATATGCGACGGGTCATAGTTTTCGTAGAAATCCATTTTAACAATAAAAATTAGAGAAAAAGAAGTCACCCCTATTTATTCACTTGTAACCATTTTACTGCTCCATTTTTTATCAGAATAATATGAAATTTTATAACTTTCTTCATACAATAATAAACAAGGGCATCATTTTCTTACTTTCTTAATTTTCTTTAAAATTTATCTCGTTTTCTGAAATATTCCGCCAAAGTTCCTACGCCTCCCCGTTTTCGTCCATACGGTCAGTGCGGGACGAGACACGTTGCATGATGGATCTGTGTCAATTTGCGCTGCGCCGAAATTTTTAAATATTTGTGGAAATTGTGGACTATATTTGTTGTATAGAGTGGACAATCCATTTTGTGATTCGTATAGTAGGTAACTAATAAACATTTGCGTATAGTTTAGTTTTTAGTGACAGATAATTTTGTTGCATAGTGGACAATCTATTTCGTGGTTTGTAAAGTAGTAGGTACTATAGACAAGACAGCTGACTGACCATCCGTGCACTTTATGTGCAGTGTAATAAGTTTCTTGTATAAATACAGGATGGTCAGTTAACTGTGTTGGCGTTTGTACCTAATTAACATTTACGTAGGTATAGTTTAGATTTTGTTTTAGTTCAAGATGGGAAATAATATAATAATAAATTCTTTATTTCAGGCCAGTTTGCCCATAGATTGTTAGTAACATACAAACTTACGATACTAGAGTTAGTACGTCTTAGCTTAGGTCTCACAAATTTTTCAGTAATTATTTTGGGTCTTTGGGGTTAGTTAATACACAAGTAAATACCTATTCTATCAAAGTATCAAATATCTAAACAGTATCAAAATTGGGAAATCGCTAAAACCAGACATTTTATTAGTAAATATATTTACAATATCTATTGCTTAGGAGCATGAACAATTATAGAAACAATGTTGTTTTATCTGCTCGTATTAATGACTGTCAAGTGTTAATAGAATAAGTTCTAATAAAAATAGTGGGCTTGGCAAATATTGTAAGTACCTACCTATGGGTTGCATGCTAACTCCAAGTTCGATACAGAGTTATTATTTGATATGAAACAAAGTATGGTTAACGTACAACTAATCTATAAGTATATATTTACCCGAGGCCGATTTCTGTACAGTCAGCATAATATAGTTAGTAGCAGCCAAGTTAGCCAAATATATCGGAACGTACATTCATCGAAATAGTCTTTGTTACTATAAGTAGGAGTAAGGAATGTGTTACGATATATTTGGCTACTTTGGATGCTACTAACTATTTGATGCTGACTGTACACGCCATCATCATCAAATCAAGGAAGTAGAACGTAATAAATATACCGAAAATTAGTTTAAAACTTAACAACCTTACACTTACACAAAAGGTAACGGACAGACAGACACACTTTCGCATTTATAATATTAGTATGGAGTATGGATATGGAAGTATGGATAGTATGGATGATATGTCTTTCCCGCTCACGGGACAATGATGTCCCGGACCTTTGGGAGGCGTGCGTGGAGAGTAATAAATATACCGAAAATTAGTTTAAAACTTAACAATCTTACACTTACACAAAAGGTAACGGACAGACAGACACACTTTCGCATTTATAATATTAGTATGGAGTATGGATATGGAAGTATGGATAGTATGGATTATATGTCTTTCCCGCTCACGGGACAATCATGTCCCGGACCTTTGAGAGGCGTGCGTGGAGCTCTGAGCCAACACGTAGAGGCCCTATTGACAATTTAATGAAATGCAAGGAGTACCTACACCAAGCGGATGTTGTCTCTGCCCGTGTCATGGGACGCACACAGAAACAGCACCCGCTGGGGTGTAAGAGTCTATTGCTAGTTGATGGAATCTAAATAAAACGGGTTATTGGGTGAAAATGATGGACTAGTAGCTGGGCTATTGGATGAAACATCGGACGCCTGCCCAATAAAACTGTTTCACATTTTATCTCTGGCAGACGGTGACTCGCTAACTGCTAGATGGGCCCCTATTAATAGCGACATTAAAAAAATGGCCTAAGGGCAACAGTAGGTATGGATAATTATTATTACCTTTATATTTATTTCGCACTATCCGTCTCTCTCTTATTAGAATATTTAGTAACAGAGGTATAGTGCGAGAAAAATCGAAAGTATGTCCCGGCCGTCTAGTGCTAGGCGTGCTGAGGGCCTACCGCGAAACGAAACCGAACTTCGTTTACGTATCTCCCTCTCTGTCGCGCTTGCTAGTTCGAGTGACAATGAGAGTTATTCGAACGAATTTCGTTTTCACTAGCACGGCTAGCACGAGACGGCCGCGACATACTCTCGATTTTTCTCACACTATACCTATTTTTCCTAATGTTCTAATAGGAGAGAGACCGATAGTGCGAGAAAAATCGAGTGTATGTCGCGGCCGTCTCGTGCTAGCCGTGCTGACGGAACTACACTAATCGTAAGTAAATAGTATTATAATAGTAGGGACATAATTATTGAACTTAATCAATTATGTAATTTATGTATGACAAATATCACGTTTCAATTAAGCATGACGAATGTCACCCACCCACGTCCACCCTTGCATTGGTAACGATGCGCGATGACGCCGATGACGCGTCTGTAACTTAATCTATGTAACGCTTAATAAACGACGGCGGGTTGTGCGACTTGCGCGGGGAGAGGGTCGAGGTTCCGCCCATACGCTCAAGGACTTTAGCGGGTATACAAGCCTTAATTCTGCAAAAGGTACGCAAAAATCCATAAATGCAGTAAAATTGCGTGTGGGGATTTCGAACAATATGCGAAGCCGAAGCCGCGGGGCAGCTAGTAACTGCATAAATGAAAAAGGACCCCCAACCCAACGCAACAAATATTGCTATAAAACCATCTCGACAGACAAGACCATCGATTTGAAAAACTGCAGCCAAATCGGGTTCATCCATTTAAAAGCTACGGTGCCACATGGTGCCACATGGGCCACAGACAGACAGAAAGATACCTACATCTTTTACTTGTAACACCTTTTTAGCCGGGGGTCAAGGGTCAAGAAAACTCCCGAAGAGTTCGAAACATGTCGCCCGTAGTGACCATTTATACGTGAACCGTGTAATTATTAGCTACTAAGTACCATTTTTTTTTAGGGAGGAAAACCCTTTATGGTTACCTCCGCGCCACGGGTATAACACGGAGGTTATGTATGTCGGACTCGCACCGACTAAAAAGTTAAAAATAAAAACCCCCCCATGGTCCTCAACGCATTTCGCACGGCTCTGGGCTGTTATTCGCTACGCGTTAATGCGTCTCACCCCGCCGGTCAGCCGTCACGAAACTAGAGCTCTACCTACGCTTATAGTTACTACGCATCCGGATATATTTGTGCGTGAGCGTTGAGGTGAGCTTAAACAAAACCAGTTACAGAATAGGGGGGCTGCGATCTCCTGCGGAACGCACCAGTGCCGCCCGAGCGTCACGACTCTGTGGGTCCTACCTTTTTTGTTCACGATTTCAGCCTCCAACTGACGCGTGTACCCACCCCGAGGACCCCTTTTAGTCGCCTTGTACGACAGGCATGGGATACCGTAGCCGTATTCATGCCCGGGCTATAGGACGCAGCTACTACCTAAGTACAATCGAGTGCAAAAATATGTATCGATTACATCCTCTCATAAATAAGTACCAAAACCTTAATTAAATTAAAATTAAATATATTTTTATTTCGGATTATTGCAATATCCATATAATGTTAGTAAGTCTTAATCTAAGTTAGTTAGTATGTACATAGACTAGTGCTTATATCTACTTAACTCTAAATTGAGCAACCGCTTTTATTTGGCTGACCCAGTATAGTAAAATAGGGCAGTCGTACTTGCCAGCAATGACACCCAGGATGCCGTTGGAGCTTCCTCTGAGCCTGTTCAGCAGCGAGGCGATCTTCTTCCCCATAAGTGCCTGAAAACTGTCCGTGCAGGCCTCCGCAAACATGAGCGAGGCACTACACCACCTTGGCAGTCCCAACAGCATCCTGAACGCATTATTGTACTGTACACGCAGGGCGTTATAGGCTTTTTGGTGTACCTTACCCACAGGCTGCTCGAGTAAAAAGATTGGCAGTACGCCTTAAACAGTGTGATTTTAACATCAGTGGAACATCGAGCAAACCTGCGGGCAATCATAGTAGCCGTGACAGCCAACGCCCTGCGCTCCCGTTCTATATCCAGGTCATCAGTAAAATCAGGTGTTATTATATGCCCTAGATATTTAAAGTCTTTGACCACCGACAGGGTGGTCCCATGCAGTACAACGGGAGCCACAAAAGTAGGCTGCTTATCTTTCTCCGCCTTGAAAACCATGACAACACTTTTCTTCGGGTTGTACTGCAGTCCGTGCGCCACAGCAAACCCCTCACATGCTGTCACCAGTTTTCTAAGTGCACTGATAGATGGACTCAGCAGCACCATGTCATCGGCGTAGCTGATGTTATTCATAGAGTAACCATCAATGTAACATCCCACAGGCATGCTGCTGAGTCCAGAGGAGATGTGTATAGCCTATGTCACTCCCACGATCAAGAGGAATCCAACGACATATCATATGTCGAAATCCGTCAAACGGTTTAGGCTGCAGGGCGTGCCAAAGAATAAGGTCACATACATACATACATACGCTCGAAAAACATAATCCTCCTCTCCTTCGGCAGTCGGGTAAAACGGTACTTCCCCAACTGGGCTGCTCCAAATAAAAAAAACAAGTATAAGCGAGATGATATTCCGCTCTGTCCTCTATCTAGTCCTATACTGTTAGGCACAGGCAAGTGTAAAAATAGGTATGGGTGCATACAACTTACTCATAAATATCTCCCATAACATAATTCTTATGTCAGCGGATTAACGTCGACAGAGGCGTCGCATGATACCCGTGCTGGTGGAGAGTAAGGTCGCCAGAGCTCCCGAGGATGAGCTGTGCACAGAAGTCACCCGCTCTGCATTCCTCAAAACAATAAAGCGTGTTTCGTCAGCACGGCTATCACGCGACGGCGCGCGAGCTCTTTCGATTTTTCTCGCACTATCCGTCTCTCTCTTATTAAAACGCTTAGCACAAGAGGTATAGTGCCAGAAAAATCGAGAGTATGTCGCGGCTGTCTCATGGTAGACGTGCTGGACTGGAGTCGCATACCGTACATGGGCTAAGAATAGTTGCATATTTCCACTTTTACTTTAAAACGTGCTTCAAGTTATAATCTTTAGGCTTCCGTACCCAAAGGATAAAAACGGGACCCTATTACTAAGAATCCGCTGTCTGTCCGTATGTCCGTCTTTCTGTCACCAGACTGTATCTCAAGAACCGCGATAGCTAATAAACTGTTGAAATTTTCACAAATTATGTATTTCTGTTGCCGCTATCAACAAATACTAAAAACAAAATAAATACATATTTAATGGGGGCTCCCTTACAACAAGCTTTTTTTTTTTGCTTTTTTATAGATGATGGTACGGAACCCTTCGTGCGCGAGTCCGACTCGCACTTGGCCGGTTTTATTCGTGATTAGTTTTGGTTTGATATTGATGATTACAGCCTCAATAACTTTGCAGCCGAATTCACGACACCTATAAAAATACCTCGTCTGGCTGGATAACTTGGCGTTAAAGGCCTCCACACACCGAACGCGGGTCGTGCGCGGCGCGGGGCGGGTGATGGTATCTCTATCTCTTTCGCACAGTAGCGCGGCGCCTTAAAAGTTACCTATGGTTAAGTGACAAGTTTAGGGAATTTACATCCCCGTAGGTTTTATGACGGATTGTAGGTACGTATCCAACCCTCGCAATTAAGAAACTCGCTACCTATCAGTTAACTAGTTTATGGCTGCTTATAATCAGCAATTGTTTTATCAGGAGCTTTAGTCGTATCATTTTAAAACAAACCGGTGATAAAAAATAATATAAAAGCCTTTCTTAATTCGACTAAATCATAGTCAGTTTGCTGATACAGGCTTAAAAGTAAGTATCCTAACTACATATTAAATTACTATTTAATCATTTGATTTTCTAAAAGAAATAAACTTATAAGTTATAGGTACTACAAATCGTAGGGGTAAATTTATTCAATTCAGTCTAATTCATTATTTAGGTGAGGAAACCGGCTAATCCCAATCAGGGTCCCTGTAGGCCCCAGTCGCTTTCGTAAAACTCGTGCATATATGATTGAATTGTGAAAATTAAATATGTATTATGACTGAATTGTGAGAGATTGTATGTACCTAATGGTCAGTTTGGTTGTATTGTGCAGATCCATCATGAAGTACCTGATTGTATTCTCCATCATCGCGGCCGTGGCCTCCGCCGGCTACATAAAGCCCGCAGTGGTCGACAGCGCGGTGGCGGAGATCGAGGAGATCATCGCCGCCATCAACAGCCCCAGCACTGACCCCGCCACCGCCGCCGCGCTCGAGCAGATGCTGCTGGAGACCCTCGGCATCTCCGCCGCCCAGGACACCGCCCCCATCTCCGTCGGGCCCGCCATCGTGGAGGAGGTCTCTCCCATCTCCGTCGGCCCCGCCATCCTCGACTTCCCCGTCCCCGACGGCGGCGCCGCCACCGCCGTGAGCCCCGCCGTGGTCGCCGAGACCCCCGCCCTCGTGCCCGCCCCCGTCGTCGCCGTCCCCCCCGCTGCCGCCGACTCTGCCGCTCCCCTGGTCCAGATCATCCTGAACATCAACCAGGCCAGCTCTGACGTCGCCGCCATCGCGCCCGCCCCTGTCGAGGCTCCCGTGGTCGCCGGCAACCCCGTGCTCGCCGGCAACCCCGTGCTCGTGGTGGACGAGGCCATGAACGCCGAGTCCGTGGTGGCCACCCCCGTGCAGGTGGTGGAGGTCGCCCCCGTCCCCGTGCAGGTGGTCGACGAGCCCGTGCAGGTCGCCATCCTCCCCGAGGTGCCCGCCGCCGTCAACCTCCCCGACATCCTCAACTAAATTCAACCTACACTAAGTCAAGAGTTGCGTCTATAAAGTGCTCAGCTTGAGCATGAGGAGCAAATTTTGAACTTTAGGTATTAGGTACTTTAAATTGTATTCTATAAACTGTTTGAACATGAGGTACAATACAATAAATTTAATATAAAATATTTTTTCTGTTAACTTCTTCAATCCTGCTATTTAAATGTTCGCTGCGCCTCTCCTGGTCCGCTCATGCTATACTAACCGGTCAAAAAAACCGAATAAAACGCCTGCAAATCTAAGGGGGGAGTTATTTAACTTGCCCATTACCGGCCCTTAGCTCATTGTTAGTTATGAAATTAAATTAAATTAAATTAAATGATTATTTTTTTTGCAAAACATACACAGGTGTTATAAATGTACATGCCAGTAGAATTAATTTACATGAGGGCATGTTCCTCCATAGTTTGGCATGCAAAATATAAATTCTAATTTAAAATTTAAAACGTCATAATACTAATCTATTTACACCAATAATCTTTTTGTACAATTTATCAAAATATTCTGTCAAGTTATAAAATGGTCGAGTAATCAAGTAGGATTTTAATTTTCTAGAGAATTCACTAATATTATTGCATTGCTTTATAATACATAATAAAATAATAATAAAACATCTTTATTTCGAAGAACAGACTTCATAGTTGTTAGTAACAAAAGAAAACGATACAAATACATTAAACTTAAAGCTAAAGGTTAGTGCTTATGGAGACATTTGATTCTAATACTACTACCTATAACTATTTAATACGGGCTCGTTGCCACCGCCTTTATATCGTCATTTAATATATTATAATTATAAACTTTTATACCATTATATTCAATACTTCTTTTAAAATGTACATAATTATTAGATTTTGATAGCTGAATGTCAAAATTGTCTGCATAATCTACGTGGTCTATTGTTACTGTTACATACAAAACTGGACTTATTTTTGTACATAAATGCATAGTAAATATATGTAAAGCGATATCACAGTCAGTATTGTATGTTTTACAAGTAGTGGAGAGCAGTGTTCTAGAGGCTTTGTTTTTTCGATATGCCTAAGAGCTTTTTTTGTAGTATAAGAACACGGTTCACATGAACACTATTGCCCCAAACTTCAAGGCCGTAGCTTACTAAGCTTTCAAAAAATGCAAAATAAACTGTCTTAAGTACCGAAGAATTCAACATTTCGCACTGGCCAGTTCAGTAGGTATATACCTAATTTAGTCGAGCAGCAAGTATTTTGGTGACTGAACGTGAAACCCAAAATGTTGTCTGGTAGTATATACGCTCTCTTAAAAATGTCATCCCAAATAGCTTTGCAATTAAAGAAAACCGCTTATACTCGTAGGTATAATCCGCTTGCAGCTGCGAGAGCAAATTAGAGGTCTGCAAAGTAGGTGCCTCCCAAACACTCTTCGAGACATTGGATATCGTCCTCTTCTTCTTTTCCTTCCCTTTTCCCACCTATGTGATCGTGGGGTCAAATCTCCTTGTCAGTTTGCTCCTTGGGTTCCTGACGAATTAACGAAAGCGTTCTTAACGATTAATGGATTTTGAAGTTAACTTAAGAGTTAATCCGTTACTCAATATGTTAATTAACATCACGCAGGAATTCGAACCCAAGACCTTCAGTTTCATAGGCAGCATTACTACCCGCTACCACTAGGCTAACCGGCGGTCATCACCATTTAGAGGGAGACTTAAATATCCAGGGTGTAAGGGACATCGGACCCATTGCCCTCCGCATCGCTGAACTTAAGTGGCAGAACCGATGACCATTGGGGCGGAAAGGCTCGAGTGGCGACCACGTACCACGACGCAGCGTTGGGTCCACAAGGTGGACTAATGACCTGTTAAAGGTCGCGGGAGTCCACTGGACGCGAGTGGCGCAGGACCGATCACTTTGGCACTCTTTGGGGAAGGCTTTTGTCCAGCTTTTGTAGCAGTTGACGTCTTTCGGCACTGTCACGATAGTTTCAGACCACTATGATAAAATTGAAATCAAATGTGTTTTTTTTCTAGAACCTCCAAGAAAAAAAGTTCTAGGTTAGATGATGAGTCCGCCACGCAATTTATAGCGTCGAACTCAATATGACGCGGGGTCAATGACCGGATGTCACTTATATACAAATAGAATTTTACCGAAAAAAATTAAAAATCGGCCATGTGCGTGTCGGGCCACGAGCAGTGTAAGGTTTCTTAGTAACCTACATCAACACGCGCGCGCCAACTAAATATTTGCGTTCGGCCGAATTGTACGAAAGTTGGCCTTATTTTTAAGTTGGTCGACTATTACTCGGTAACTAGTTATGCCTACTACTGCCGTGATAGTTTTCCTTTTAAAGTCATTTTATATGTACTACTGCCACGTTTTTTTATCACATTCCCAGTACCAGCCATTTAGCCGGCAGCTGGGCTTCGCAAACGAATCACTAATTTGGAAAATCGTTTTAAGAAACCCATAATATTTTTGAACAAGCTATCCAACAAATCCCCACACTATGGGTTTAAAGACAAAAAAAAATTACATCCCCATTTTAGGTGAAGGAAGAGGTACCCCAAAAAAAATTTTTTTCCAACATTTTGTTCTTCTGTTTTGTTGGCGTGATTGATTTATATACCCATGCCGAATTACGGTTTTCTAGTAGTAATGGTTACTGATTGTGAGCTAAGCCGAAGACGGACGGACAGACGGACGGACGGACGGCCAGACGGACATGGCGTAACTATAAGGGTCCTTGTTGACTACGGAACCCTAGAAAGCTTGGTCAATTTCTGTTATTGTTTAAAAAATATTTCGTTTCAATTACATTTTTCAATAGCAAAAACTACATTTAAATCATTGACTGATATGAAGTAAATCTTAAAGTTATATAAAAGAAGGAGGTTAAACTGTAATCCTCCTCCTGTAGGCCGTGGCCTGCGGTGTAGTAATTTTGACAGCTATAGATAAATTAACGAGAGCATGGAATTGCATAAGTAGTAAGTAGTATTGTATGTTTACAGGCATTCTATATTTGAATTTTCTATTTTCTCCTACAACCACTACAAATGCAATTCCATGTTCTCAATAATTCACCTATATTATCAAATTCACTATTGACCGCCACCGAAGGACGCACCAGTATGTTTCAGGCCTTAATTGTGATTACTGCCTGTTGTCAGTTTTACCTATTTGTTTATGTCGACTATGAGACTGGCTGGTAAATCAGATCTCTTGATGGATGTTTGAAGAGAATGTGTGACAATGTGACAATAAAATTCTGTCGAAAAAAAAATTGTCAGCTGACTATGTAAAATATTGTATATTGTACTAGCTTCTGACCGCGACTCCGATACAAAATTTACATGCCCCTTTTCACCCCCATTTTTTTTATCATATTTATTTTAAATGTTTGTTACATCAGAACTCTGTCATCCAAACCCGAACCGATTCGTACGATTTCTTTTTATTGAAAGTATATATTTCCAGTTTGGTCCCATTGTTTTCAAAAAGCCAGTTGGGTGATGGGATCCATGAGGAACTGAGGGAACTCCTCAATTTTATTAGACACGCGTGTAGTGATTTCGGTATTTTCTATAATAACCATATATATATATATATATATAAAAGAAAAGATAAGCACAACGCGCACGAGTAATTCGTCCAATGCGGTGGTCCTAAACTGACAATTTCGTTCAGGGCTGTTATTCGCTAAGCGTTAAAGCGGCTCACCCCGCCGGTCGCCCGTCACGAAACTAGACCTCTACCTACGCTTGGTTACTACGCATCGCGGTGTCAAGATATATTTGTGGGTGAGCGTTGAGGTGAGCTTAAAACAAGTTACAGAATAGGGGGGCAGCTGTCAGTGTGGCAGAGCCGACCCGACTGTCTCAAAATGCCTATTTGCGCAGTAAAAGGCTGCAAAAATTATGATACGAAAGTGAAAAAAAAAATGGGATATCGTATCATCGGTAAGTATCGTCCGTTTCTTTTTTATCGCTTACTAATACTTTCAAAAGAATTATTTTGTTACCTAGTGCCATTACGTTTTGTTACTTCGCAGCCGCTAGTCAATCAGAATTAACCTTGTGAGGGCGTCATTTTTATACTGGTGTATGAACCATTGACTATGGCAGCCATTACACGCTCAATCTTGATCGTGATCGCGGATCGGGATAAGTAGATTGATATTAAGGGAGCGACCACACCGGTGCTTAACGCTGCGTATACGCGTTGACGTGTCGTATGCGTCACGTATTCTTCATACATTTTGCTGCGTTGTACGGTGCGTGCGTTAGCGTATTTTGAGCAGCGGTGTGGTCGCGCCTCTTGATTTGGCTAGTTGTCACATTAAACAGTCAATCCAGTCCACTGTTGGCAATGATCACATGAATACATGTTCTCAGCTCTGGGGATTCCGATTGTCAATAAATAAAAAATAAGAAGATTGTGTGTTCACAATCGCAAATGGATCTGAACAGGGGGGCGGGGGGACATGACTCGAACAAAAATTAGGACGTTAAAGTAAAAAAAAATACATCCCCGTATTAGGTGTAGGGAAGGTACCCTAAAAAATCTAACTTAAGGATTTAAGGCAGTTTCCCTCCAGGGCCCATATTTTTTTTCCACACTGTATATATAAAAACAGCTACATAAGCTACACCGCTGCTGTACTAAGAACTGTACTGTAGTGTACCTAATTCTCATTGTTGAAGGTCAAACAAGAATACGGCTCGAGCACGACTCGTTGCACCAAAGGACTCGAACGCGTAGAAAAAGGACTCGAGTCCTTTGCGAGACTCGCTTAGTTCGCGAGACTTGCTTGGTTGGGAGTTCTGCAATAAAGGGCTATGTACTAAGTCGTATCGCCATTTGAGTTCAGAGTCTAATCGTATCTAATTTTGATGACCGGTTAGTATAGGATGAGCGGACCACCAGAGGCGCAGCGAACACTTAAATAGCAGGATTGAAGAAGTTAACAGAAAAAATATTTTATATTAAATTTATTGTATTGTACCTCATGTTCAAACAGTTTATAGAATACAATTTAAAGTACCTAATACCTAAAGTTCAAAATTTGCTCCTCATGCTCAAGCTGAGCACTTTATAGACGCAACTCTTGACTTAGTGTAGGTTGAATTTAGTTGAGGATGTCGGGAAGGTTGACGGCGGCGGGCACCTCGGGGAGGACGGCGACCTGCACGGGCTCGTCGACCACCTGCACGGGGACGGGGGCGACCTCCACCACCTGCACGGGGGTGGCCACCACGGACTCGGCGTTCATGGCCTCGTCCACCACGAGCACGGGGTTGCCGGCGACCACGGGAGCCTCGACGGGGGCGGGCGCGATGGCGGCGACGTCAGAGCTGGCCTGGTTGATGTTCAGGATGATCTGGACCAGGGGAGCGGCAGAGTCGGCGGCAGCGGGGGGTACGGCGACGACGGGGGCGGGCACGAGGGCGGGGGTCTCGGCGACCACGGCGGGGCTCACGGCGGTGGCGGCGCCGCCGTCGGGGACGGGGAAGTCGAGGATGGCGGGGCCGACGGAGATGGGAGAGACCTCCTCCACGATGGCGGGCCCGACGGAGATGGGGGCGGTGTCCTGGGCGGCGGAGATGCCGAGGGTCTCCAGCAGCATCTGCTCGAGCGCGGCGGCGGTGGCGGGGTCAGTGCTGGGGCTGTTGATGGCGGCGATGATCTCCTCGATCTCCGCCACCGCGCTGTCGACCACTGCGGGCTTTATGTAGCCGGCGGAGGCCACGGCCGCGATGATGGAGAATACAATCAGGTACTTCATGATGGATCTGCACAATACAACCAAACTGATCATTAGGTACAATCTTTCAAGTTATTCATTTATTCATATAATTCCTAAGGCCGATTAGAATTTTGGGTTCATAGACTGAACGAGCGAGCGATGCGAACGAAGATTTCCTCTTCAGCTTCGGCAAAAATGCGTTTGTGTGACCGTCTATTCTCCTCTACAGGTCGCAATTCTCAACCGATTTCCGTGAAATTTTGTGAGCAGCTTTGTAATTATACAACGTGTAACATAATTCCCCATGAAAAAGAACATATTTACTTAACCGAAAAAAAGTGCCAAACTGTCACGTCAATCAAACTGAATGTTCATAGATTATTTTAACAGAAGACTAACGGTTTATCATATTTAATAAATATTAAACCATTTTACTCTAAAATTGTTAGCAATATCAATTAAAGGAAATTGAATCAAGAGACAGAAGAAAAATCCTGCAGGGCTATCACAAAATGGCGCGCGAGCTCTCTCGATTTTTCTCGCACTATCCGTCTGTCTCGTATTAGAAAAATTTGAAAGAGAGGTATAGTGATAACTCTAGTTTGATAATTCAATTTAAAAATCACATAATCCCGAAAAGGTGCGGTACGGGTGAGACCCCATACATTTTTTGCAATTAAAAAATTAATGACAGTTTTTGTCCAGCCGGTAACTAACTATCATGTCGGCGCATCATCAGGCACTATAGCGGGATTCTGATTACTCACTTGTGTCCCCATATAAGGCCCCTATCCCGTCTTACCCGTCACCCCGCCTTGCCCCACTCTCCCCTACTCTAACTCAGTTATAGTTGTTATTTCCGTCTCAGAGGAAATAAGGTAAAAATGTACGTAACATTCTGGGCAGTCTACTCTTTAGTTTTACGTTTTCAGGGTTGCGCTTCAATGATGATTGTTGTATGTTTTATACATTTTATTTGTGGGTCACGTTTTCTGCAGGTCGATCATGTAACGCATTGTACGCGCGTCAGTTAGATCTAAATGTCAATTTTTATACGGAAAAATGACGGTTGGATTTACCTAACGAGCGTTCAAAACGTTACGTGATTGACGGTTTTCAAATAACCTTTAATATAAATAAATGACCTTTTAACCCCCTTTCGGGTTTATGGGTATTTTTGTAACATCCTGTATAGACTTTTTTATTGATTAATTTATAGTAAAAAATGTTTTTTTTTATAAAGGACCCACTAATATAATAGGTACTAACAAGTAGAATAAATTGAATAAAAGCAGAGGCAAATACGGACACGTAAAAACTATCTCAGGAAAACAAATATGAAATTAAAATATTCAATATGTATTAGGGCACTTACTTTTAAGCCTGTATCAGCAAACCGACTATGATTTTGTCGAATTCTGAAAGGTTTTTATATGAATGTTTTATCACCGGTTTGTTTCAAACTGATATGATTAAAGCTTATGATAATTTAATAACTACGGACATGTATTCATTTTATTAGACTAATAAAGATTTCATAAATTATAGAAACGGACATATACCTAAACTGTCATTTTATGGAATTCGCTAACTATGTAAACAAACAATGTATAATGTGCAATGTGTAATAATGTGTAACGGTTTGTTTACGTAGTTAGCAAATTCCATAAAATGAGAGTTTACACAGCAGGTACTTTGAGGAGTTTGCAGAGGTCGATGTTATCATATAGAACGTTAGGATAGTTATCGTCGTCCCATAGAAAACCGTCAAACTTGCCATAGTTAATTAATGTTAAGGGTCCCCAGGACGCTCAACTCTCCATACAAACGGAGTTTGGTACTCATTTTAAAACGACATGCTAGAATAACATGAAACTTTGCATACGCAATGGGATGCGCCGTATCTAGGTCGGATACTACTTTCTGTTGCTAGAAATTATAATATAACTAGCTTCCGCCCGCGACTTCGTCTGCGTGGACCCGGGATAAAAACTATCCCATATTTTATTTCAGGTTTTAACTGTCTTCGTGCACAATTTCATTCAAATCGGTTGAGCCGTTTAAGCGTGATTGAGTAGGTAACAAACATCCAAACTTTCGCATTTATAATATTAGTAGGATAGAAAAAAATTAAGCGAAAATGGAGACAGTGTGAAAAACGTTCTACCTACTTGCTCATTTTTTTTCTTCGGATCCCATTAATTGTATAAAAAGTTTCATGTACCTAATTCCAGTTTATGCCGCTTTAAAATGAGAACCAAACTACGTTTTTATGGAGAGTCGTCTTGAGTCGACCGAACTGAAAATTCGATCGGTTTCCTGATGAAATCATCAGGAAACCGATCGAATCTCAAAAGGGGCTAGTTTTCCCTCTAGGTTGGAAGGTCAGATGGCTGATTCTCAAAACACACACACACATACTTTTTTCCGCGGTTGAGTGGCGATACAATGGACAAAATCCGTTTCAAACCAACGGAAGGCACCAAGATACTACTAAATACGTAGAATTTATGGCCATTTGTAATTTGTATAGGCAGCACGATGACTGACAGCACGATCGCAGATGACTGAAACTATTTCGTAGTGCTACTATAGCTATATTAGAATAATAATTTTCGAATGCCAAAGCAACATCTGCGTGTTCGATTACTGCTACAGTCGATACTACAGTTACTAGACAGTTTCATAGGTGCTATATTATTATCTATATGTGCCTAAGAACAACAGTCCTTCAGTTTCACTATAACTTTAAGCTCGCGCGTTTACTTAATTTGCCGATAGATGTCGCTGTACGCGGAACGCTCACATTGTACATGGCGCTGTTAAGATTTTTCCTGATTTAATGGGGTCGGAGCAGGTGCGGTGCGCCCATACATTAAGGTCGAAAATTTGTCGTGCTCGAATTGTCTTAGTTGTCTTTGGTCGTTCGTTGTCTAATAATAAAATTGTTCGCTAAGTATTGCTTGTATTGTGTCTGTCTATAATACATGGTCGATTTGATTTGGGAATTTGAACTCTCTTGCTCATACATTCGGTTCACGGAACGGGCTACGGAACCCTACACTGAGCGTGGCCCGACACGCTCTTGGCCGGTTTTTCTTTTTCTTTTAAAAAAATTAAGTGGCAGGTGTCTTTTTTGTTTTTATTTATGGATTTTTGTTTTTAATGAGTTTACTGTTCTTGGTTATTGTTATTGTTTTTGTATTTTGCAATTTGTCCTTGTGTGTGATCGTGGCGTCATTGTTCCGTCCTCACCTCACCAAATGGCCACAACGGAAGACCAGCGCTGGCATTGCCAGCATTACGCTGAGTTGTGACCATTTCGTGGCAAATGTGTATGTGCATACCTACGTGTCCACAGCTTTTTGCCATTAATAAAGGTTTTCTTTCTTTCTTTCTTTCTTTCTTTCTTTCAAAAAAGAATAGTGGACAGTCTAACACAATTCGAACTAGTAAGCTCAACAAGGCTTAAGTTATGATGCTAAACTAATATATATATTTATTTAAAATCGGTAGGTATAAATTGGGTAGGTTATACATATAAAACAACCACGACTCAGAAACAATATCTGTGCTCATCAAATATTTGCCCCGTAAAAGGCCTCCCCCTACCCCTTACACTCTAGTGAGTGTCACAATGGCCGGTCTTGCGCCACCCGCATGCAGGCAGGACGCCTGTGTACGTACACGTACAATAGGGATGATGGCATTGATGACTAAGATTTTTTATGATGTCATTCGAACCAGTTTTTGGAGAGGAACAAATGTTTGTATGGGAGCAACTACAATGAAAGAACATAAATACCCAAAAATTTGAGACAAAGATTGACCTCGCTGGCGGCAGCGCAAAACGCTTCATACTGATTGACACACAGGTATGACGTCACAACTGACACTTGTACTAATCGTTGTATGGAAAATCAGGTAAATTGTTGTTTCGGTCGCGAAATACTGCGTTTAAGTGCATAGTTGTCATACAATTTTGTTTCTATAAAAGCGTAAGGATTCTATTGATAGCTTTTACTCTTGGACAATAAAAAAATACATATTTTTTCTAAACTTTCATGGTTCATATCTTTTTCAAGCTTTTATTTAGTTTCACCTGTCCGGTTGTCTGTCTGTCTGCCTGCAAGTCATCAAATCTTGCAAGTTAAATTTGACCCACTTCCCGGTGACCGATTGAGCTGAAATTTTGGGTATAAGTATAGTTTGGATGACAATTTAATATTATGGTACGATCGAGCTGATCTGATGATGGAGACAAAAGGTGGCCATGGGAATTCAGTACTTAATCGACGTAGCCCCGTTGAGTTTGGGCCCGTTAGAATCGTCTCAATGAATAGTTGATGATGGTATACAGAATACGTGGAATAGGCGAAAAGTACAGTCGGCAATAAAAGCTGGTACCAACAATGGAATTTTTGACAGAAACTTTTTATTATAATTTTAATTATATTTTATAATTTATACTTTATCACGATAGTTTGAAAAACGGTGTTAATAACAATTTTACTGAACGAGCGAGCGAAGCGAACGTTGTTGTCCGTTTCATCGTGGGCAAAAATCTTTCTTCGAGATAACCCGAACTTCTTACACTGATTTTTTTGCCTATTAGTAACTCTGTACATTTTCCACTTACCGACATAACGGATATTTAAGGCTGTGCATTGGAAATTATCGCGTGCTTTGAAACGCCGTTCTGGCTAGATTAAGAAACAATAAGGTCTGATTTTCATATGGGGCATTTCACGTCAAGCGGGCAGCCAAAAAAGGGTAAGGATCCGGATTTTGTTTATAACTGGGTTAATTAAACATATATGAGATCTAAAAAAATTGGCATTTTTACTTTTTTTATTTCTTGCTTGGTTACGATTATGTACGACTTTAAAAAAAATACAAAATCTGAGGAATGGATTTTTCAAATGTCATGTATGCAAATCCTCAAATGCATTTAAAAATAATTTAATGATATTTTATGTAGAATAATAATGGTATTTCTTGAAAATGAAAAGAAAAGTTAATTTTTTTTTTTTTTCATATAGTAAACTGGAAGTTTATATTAAAAATATTTTTTTTTCTAAGCGCATTTTTTTATTTTTTTTATTTTAGCATAAAAATGTAGTTTATAGCCTGGAAATGTTATGTAAAAAAAAATATAGTTGTATCTTGAAATTCGTAGAAGATACTGATCAAAAAACTATGGTGCTGTCACGGCACGTTTTCCTGAGTTGTTTCGTAGTGCGGTGTTATCAACCGTAACATATGGTTTATAAGTATGCAAAACGGCTATTATCATTACAATATTATTAAAATTATGTATAAAACTTCTATATTTTTTTGTTTTTTCATTGGGCATTTGGAATAAGTAAAACAAGGAGTAGCATGAAATAAAATCTTTTATTTATTTGGTTATTTTAACTACTTTAGAGTCTGTGGTAAAACTGGTCCGTTTTACAGTTATACCCTCAGGTGTCGGTAGAAAAGCGTGGTATTTTTTAGTTCCAGAAATGGTGATAGCACTTTCAAATCGTGGTTGCAAGAACAGTCTGTCTTGCTGTATATCTTCCTTGGCACAATAATATACTGCTGTTTCCTTTAACGATGTTCTCGCCCATTCATATAAACGCAAAGGTGTAGTTATTGCTCTGTTTGTTGGCATTTGAAGGCTTGCACGGGTTGCTAGTCTTTTCAGGTTCCCGCCAAGACCATCGCAAGGCCCCTTTCCATGTGAAGTTGCATGAAAATGAATCTCTGCTTCAATGCCAAAGTCATCTTTATAACAATGTATATTAACAAAGTTAAACCTGTTTTTAAAATGTTGTGAGGCTCCGTCGGTGCTATATATAATTTTTGTCATTGCAATATTTTTTTCTGAGAGATGTGTGTGTAATATTTTCTGGAACGCGTAAAATGAAGCTGTATCGTGCTTTAGATCATCGGATATCATTACAATGCTTCCATGTTGTAATTTATTCTGGTCTTTGTAGTAAAATACCGATGTTAGCAGCGTTGACTGTTCATTGTTCCAATGAAAGGACTGTGCGGAATCTTGTATAACGAAACTGTAATTTTCGGCAAAATCACATTGGACCAAAATTTCACCTTCAGATATTGTTTCTTTTAGCTGTTTAAAAAAGAGTGCTTGTTGTTCAGCGATATATGCATGTGGTTTTAGGATATCTAAAGCATTACAAAAACTATCCACAAAGTCATCTGGGGGAAGCACTTGGGTGACTATCGAAAAGCGGTCTGTTCCCATCCATTGTTCATACTGAACGTTTGTGATGTTATTGTCATCAAAAACATTTTTTAAGTGATCCCGAATCGCATCCAATCCAGGACAATCGTTACAACGTTCAGTTGGGGATGATTTAGATGTCGTGAAGTGACATTTAGACGTAGGGTTAGGGCACATCATTCTTCGCAGGCACTCTTTATAACAAGCAAGGTGCATGTTGGTTTCTGCAGTAAGTGAATCTATATTTCCTCCATTGAGCATAAGTTTAACATTCTGGTGATATGTACATACACACACAACGTGTGTTCCGGAATCGCCAGCAAGTACACACTGTTTTGGCCTGAGTGTGTAAAACTTAGTTAAGCCTACCTTAATGTCAGGATACTCATTTTTAAACTGTTGATACAACTCATTAAAGTTGCACATCAAAAGTTGTTTCTGCAAGTGTGTTCTGCCGTCGTGCGTTTTGACAGATACAAAATCTTTTTTTCCAGGCATAAATCTGCTAATATCTTCACGAAGATAAAATGCTCTGACTAACTCTTCTGTTTCGACCGGTAGCTTACGGCCACTACGGGGATTGGGTGATGCCAAAACGCCAAATTGATCCACAAGTTCCTTAGCCTTTTTAGCTTGTCGTCGCGATGTCCCAAATTCTTCTGCGAGTTTGCTTTCACTCCAAAACTTTGGAGCAATAGTAAGTATTAGCATTTTCGTAGACGCAGATGTAGACGGCTCATTATATTTCTGTTTTAGCTGACACAGAATTTCCTGATCTGCTATAGCTATGTCTGTTTGTGTAGAAACAGTTTTATGATATTCGTCTTCCGGAACAAATGAATCACTTTCCCGGTGCTGTGAACAATCAGTTGATATCTGGCTACCTTGAGACGACTGCGACTGCACAATATCGGGATTGTTTTCCGGCGGTATTTCCTTCGAAAGTCGTATTCTGCAGGACGTGCACACGTAAACAAATGGTGACAATCCCCACTTCTCAGCTAAACTTGTAGAAATTTTTCTCACATTTTTAGTTCTCGGATGAGATGGTAATTTAAAAGGATTATAACATCGATCACCGTAATAATTCATAGTATTCAAATATTGAATAGTATTGCGACTAATAATACGACTGATTGCAGAAAACAGAACACAACGCGTAGCGGCCTAAGTGACAACTAATAAGCAACAGAAATATCGAATGACGCTTGCATAGCGTCACTATCTATCTCTTTCTAGCATATAACGTCGATATGAGGTGATAACTTACTGGTACCAATTATTTAATAAGAGATGGCACCACAAGTCTCTACTGAGTACTGATTTGTTTATTTAATTATGTACATGATGATAAAATATTGCTTCTCATTTTATTTTCGTATATCAAAAGTAAACAAGGAGTGATTTTCATTAAAACACTTATAATATATTGCAGTGTTTACCTATGTTTGCGATTTAGACTGCCATATTAAGCAACATTTCCGTACGGAGAGTCGCGTAACCTAGCGCAGTACCTTCATACATTGATCATGTATCTTCAACGAATTTCACGATACAACTATAATTTTTTTTACATAACATTTCCAGGCTATAAAATACATTTTTATGCTAAAATAAAATAAAAAAAAAAATGCGAACAGAAAAAAAAAAAATTTTTAATATAAACTTCCAGTTTACTATATGAAAAACAAATGACATTTAACTTTTTTTTTCATTTTCAAGAAATACCATTATTATTCTACATAAAACATCATTAAGTTATTTTTAAATGCATTTGAGGATTTGCATCCATGACATTTGAAAAATCCATTCCTCAGATTTTGTATTTTTTTTAAAGTCGTACATAATCGTAACCAAGCAAGAAATAAAAAAAGTAAAAATGCCATTTTTTTTAGATCTCATATATGTTTAATTAACCCAGTTATAAACAAAATCCGGATCCTTACCCTTTTTTGGCTGCCCGCTTGACGTGAAATGCCCCATATATGATTCTTGACTATATTTGTTTTTCTTGATTGTTTATCTGATTTTATCGATATTTTAAAAAAACAAAAAAAACTTTACTAAACTAACTTAACTTTGTACAACTTTATTTTTGTATTTGACTGTTTGTTGCTGAAATAAAAAAAAAATAAAAAAATGATTGCTTAAAATTTCCTCGATAGACAAAAAAAACAAGGTTGGGTCTGTATTTTCCTTTTTTTACTCAGCCTACTCAAACCATACATTATTTTAGGACACAATCAAGTTAATACTATAGTATTATATCTCATCTAAAATCTCACTTTATGAAATTTAAATAATACATCTCTGTTAGGTATTTATCGATTTTTGTAAAAGCAATTCTCGAAGAGTGTTACATCTTTTCCTCGTGCGCGGAAGGCATCAGCGCGGCGTGTCTCTGTCTAGGGGGCGTGTTCGACTCAAATCAAGGCATCGCCTTAAAAACCTGGCTTCATTATTTTCGGTAGGTATCGACTCGTCTTCAAAAAGCGACACAAACAAGGTTCGTACCTAAACTGCGATGTGGAAGTCAAGGGGTTAACCACCGGACTACTTATACAACTTCCCTGAATTGAAGTTATGAAATGCTGCAAAAAAAACAAGGGTCCGCGGTATTTTTTAAATTTTGTAAGCAGTCCATGCCTAACAAAAGTTTAAGAACCACTGACTATAGATACTCGTGGATATACTTTAGATTATTTGAGTTGGCCAAAATGCGTTAAAGTAGTACCTACATAACCTACATTCATCAAAAAGTTACTCTATCATTAAAGTCCAGTTACAATAACCGTTTTATTTAAGTTCTACTTATTTTATCCCAACATTCGTAAGATTCGTACAACTATTGCCTACGCCAAATCTTGGTATTAGGTGGCCAAGCACCCCGGATTCGCGTGCGGTGTAGGATGATGATTTGATGATGATTAGTCATTCGTAACAACAATTCGTACTCGTAGTAGGTATTCAGAGGTATAAGTTTTACCGAAACAAAACTTTACGATCGCGTTTGCGTTTTACCCTCAATTTGTATGGGATTTGACAGCTAAACGCGAACGCGGTCGTAACGTTTTGTTTCTGTAAAACATACTTAGAGCCTCTGAAATAAATAATACTGGTTAAACTATTTTGAATGTGGCTTCATGAACCCACATCCCACCCTCACATCTCGGGCGTCAACTTGTCATCGGTTATAAAATAAGCTAAGTGAAACTGTGACGATGACTCGTCTTTATATTGCCTCATAAAAATGATTGGCTTTGGCATGCAGGCCGTGTCAATTTAATTCAATTGAGAGGCGAAATGCACGTGGCAGGTTCACTATTCAAACATTGCTCGTACCATGCATGATGATGATGACTAGCTAGGGGAATAAAGATTATATAAATATACTTAAGTATTATACTTTTTCAAAGAGTACCGTAAAATGGGGCGAGTAGGGTGAAAACTGACATTCAAACCTCGATAACATTTATTTTGGGTAGTTCCATTGCATAACTTTGACGATAAACAGGAAAACCCACCTCACCCCGTAGTCCCTCGTAATTGGGGTGAGATGGATTTTCATGCAAAGGTGATTTTGGAAGATTGTTGGATCGATTTTTTTTTATTATGAATATTACTGTAGCTTTATTTTAAATTGGAATACATTATTTTTGTAGCAGTAGCCTTAAAAAACCATCTCACCCCCCTTTCATACCTTCTCTCCCCATTCATAACCCAACTCTCCCCGCGAACCCTACTCAAGCCATTTTACGGTATTTTTGATAAAGATAAATAATCATTGGAAGATTTATGTTGGTTACAGTAAGGTTTCAAATTGGTGTTATATATATTAGTGTTTTCATAACGGCCGCGATTCCATTGAATTTGATTTTTTATCCGGTCCCTACTTTCAATGGATATCCTTTAGATCGATCCCTAGGATAACGCTTTTACTTCACCAAATATGAACCCTAAAATGCTGCAAGTTTCCGAGGAAAAATGGTTTTTATTTTATTTTATCTAAACTACCGAACCGATTTTTTTGTAACTTATACACATTATTGTTAGAAGTTTAGAGGTATTACTAAACAAAAAATGAAGTCGCAAATGTCTTTTAAATACTAAATCTTTCACTTTAAACTTTTTTTATAGCCGAGATAGCGACACCTACCGATTTTAGTTATTTTATAAAGCAACTCTATAACATATACATATATTTTCAAAAACATTTACTTGGATAACATATGTATTAAGCTCAGAACATCGTCAATACACATAAGAATTATCGTTTTTACAGACATAGTACGATTTGTGGACCACAAATATTTCGTCGTATACCCACCCTTTAATTAAAATCGTTAGAGCAGTTTTCGGGAACTAGAATAGCGATTACAAATATATATACAAATAATGCTCGTTTTATATATAGTTATATGATAAGTAGATGTATTTACCGTACATACAGGTTAGGTCCTCTCTCTAACATATTCGATGTTTGACAGCTAGAAATTTCAAATCATGGCGTTCCGCCCGCATTCAGTGGGCGTAGCATGGTTGCCATTTTTAACCGACTTCAAAAAAAGGAGGAGGCTCTCAATTCGGTTGTATTTTTTTTTTTTTTCAATGTTTGTTACCTCAGAACTCCGTCATTGATGATGATGAGCCGATTCATAAATATTTTTTTTTGTTGGTAAGTATATACTTCCAGGTGGGTCCCATTTTTTTGAAAATTAAATTGGATGATGGGATCCACGAGGAATTGAGGGAACTCCTCAATTATATTAGGCACGTGTGTAGTGATTTTGGTATTTTCTATTATAACTCGTGTATTTACATCCGGAAATCATAAATTGGTGGAGTGGAATTGATGATGAAGACCACAGATAACTTATGGAATTCCTCAATTATGTACTTAAAAGTACAAAAGTATATCACAGATTCTGATAAGATTCCGTTGAAACAGCAACTAATGAAGTGCCTAGGGTGATCCTTGTGGAATTGACGGAAGTCCTCAAATATTATCGGGTCACATACAGCGATTGGGTTTTTTTCTACAATAATCAACGCATTTGCTCTCGGAAATCAGTTCATGAGGTAAATTGGAAAAGAAAGGTTCTCGTGGCTTGGCGGAGTACTAAATTGAAGTCGGTTAAAACTTTGTTTTTAAAGTAAATTATATCACTTATCGTTGTGGTAAAGACGCCCATCACGCTCTGACAAGTATGCGAGTGCGAGAGTGACGGATGCCTTATCCACAACGATAAGTGATAAAATGGCAACCGTGTTACGCCCGCTGCTCTTTCGTTCCTAGCGCGATCGGGTGATTCGGGTGGTATCGGCCTATCGCGGAGGTACACGAGCACCAGCAGGTACTAGCAAGAGAGACAGGCCTAATAGAGGTATTTTCATAATATAATACTAAATAAGTATACATGGGTCAACTTTTGAAGAGGCCGTTTTTTCGACATTTGTATGGTTTTTATTTTTTTGGAATATCAGATTCGTACCGACAATGTTAGGTAGGGTTTTTAAAAAGAAAAAATATGGTGCATGAGGCACCTCTCTGCTTCTAATGGTTAGCTAGATATTAATGCTTTAAAAACACCGTGCCATACCAATGTCGTCAGCGCCATACAAATGTCGATATCGGCATACATTGTCGGCGAGTGCCATAAAAATATAAAAACGGCATAAAAATCAAGTTTGTGGTATGGCCCCCTTAAATATTTATTTTATGCTGTTTTTTAGTATTTATTGTTATAGCAGTAACAGAAATACATCATCTGTGACAATGTCAACAGTCTAACTATCCCGGTTCATGAGATACAGCCTGGTGACAGACGGACAGACAGACAAACAGACAGACGGACGGACAGCGGAGTCTTAGTAATAGGGTCCCATAGTTTTTACCCTTTGGGTAGGGAACCCTAAAAAGTAGTAAGTAAACAACAAATGTGTCACGGAACCAGTGCCTAAATCGAGGCCAGTTTTATCCTTTCCAGTGTCCATTAATTTCATGCTTTACTTAGATTTTGTTTTGAATCGACATTTGTATGCCACGTTCGACATTTGTACGGCCAAAAAAGCCGTACAAATGTCGCCATACAAATGTCAACACGAGTGTTTTTTGGCTGTCCTTCGTACACTATTAATTGAATTCACTAATTAGATAAACACGAAACTCTTACCCCATATTGCTAACCTTTGTTATGAAAGACACATTTTTATTTCAATCGTATAATAATAAATAAACGCCCAAGCTTAGGCCCCGCCTCGCTGCCGGCGGTACCCTAGGTTAGGTTTTTATAATGACTTTATGTTTTGTATGTATAGTTTTATATTTTACTTTTTATACAGTTATTGTAAAAACCTAGCCTAAGATGAAAGATGAATAAAGAGAATAAACGCCCATACGAATGTCGTCGTAGCCGTACCAAAATACGTACTCCACTCCCGTTGGTGGTTGAAGCCCAACTAACCTGTCTATCGTATCGTAAAGTAAATGTAACGGTGGGACAATAGAAAACCAGATTTTAAGGGTTTTGAGCTTGAGTCCTAATAAATGGGTCGCGCGTGGGGCAACTACTAAAACACTCCACTGGTTTTAATTATTCACGCATTAATTTTGCAAGATACTTAATGGATACGCTAATAAATCTTCTTTATAACAGTACAAGTTGTTTATTTATACGTCGCCGTAATCTATAGTTATGAATTTTTGTTTGAGCCAAACCGCACAAGGGGGACACGCGGAAAAGCGGTAGATTTCGCTGTTTTACGATATCAAAATATATTTTTTTCAGAATCAATTAATATTTAAGGTATTGTTATATATGTTTTAAGTACTTTATAATACACGGAATACAAATATATATGTATCAATACTCCATGTTAAACTAACTTGAAATTATAGCCGTGAGACAGCAAAAACAGCTCGTTTGAAAATTGACCCAGCATATAAGTGATAGGATAAGCAAAACACTGTTTTCAATTAGATATACTTTATTTGTGATATATGCAGAATATTACCTATAGGAATATTTATTAATATCTTTTACAGCACTTACAACTTACAATCTGGCTGTTATTTTCTTAAGACACGGGCCGACAACTCAAGTCTGAGGGAAAGTGAACAAGAAACGTAAGTTCTTTATACCTAATACTGAATTCTTCTTCAAGTATTATTTAAACACGGGGAGTGATCTGGGGGATGACGTTAGCGGGCAACTCGACCGATGACAGAGAGCCACTTGAGCCGAAGATGAAGTTCATCATCACGTTGATGATCTGGCTGCTGCTGCCGTCAGCGGAGTCATGGGTGACCTCCTCAACATGTACGGGGGCGACGGGCTCGACGACGGCGGGTGTAGGCTCAGCGACGACAACGGGTGAAGGCACAACGACCACTTCTGCGGGGGTGGGCTCGGGCAGCACGACTGGTGCCGGCACGACCTCAGCGGGTGTAGGCTCGGGCAGCACGACGGGAGCTGGTGCGGGTGCGGGGTTGACGGGATTGACAGGCATCACGTCAATAGGGTTGACTTCAGGCACCTCAGGAACGACGACAACGGGCAGGTCCACCACGGTCACAGGCTCAGTGTTTATCGCCTCATCAACAACGATGACCGGCATGGGCAGTTCAGCCTCATCCACCACAATGACGGGGTGTACTTCTTGGGCAGGCTCGTTCGCGGTTCCAGGGGCGACAGTTTGGGCGGCATCGTTGATCATGTTGACGATGATCTCCACCAGGGGGATATTCTGGAGGGTGCTCACGCTGCCGGACACGGCACCGTTGGCACCGATCTCCATGGTGTGGGTGGTGGTGGGGGCGGCGTGCGCCAGGGCCGCCAGGGCGACAACAGTCAGCAGGAATTTCATGATTATCTGATTATATCTGAAATGTTAAAACATGTTAGTTAACTGGGATGAACATGTATAGCTAAGGACTTCCCAGTAGGTGCTATGCGTTTTATTCTCTGTGCGTTGCTTTGTGTTTTATGCATTTTGACAAAGATTTTGATACCTATCTTCTGTCCTTATTTGTTCCCCATCTCCCAAGGAGAATGTTCATTAACGGATATTCCCAATAATCAATCCACGGATAGTTTTCCATACCAGCAGTTACATTTTGTCATATTTTCTACGGATAATCTGTCAAAATGTAACTGCTGGCTGGTAAGGAAAACTATCCGGTCGTTTATAATCCTTCATATGCCTACCCTGCACTGCACAAGCCGAAGTAAGCTCCACTACTTATCCTAAGGATTCTTGAAGACAATATACCTCTTTTGTTTTCCCGATCGTCAAATGCAGAGAGTATATCAAGTTGTCAGCTTAAAAAAATCAAGGGTTAGTGAAAATTACATAATTTAATTAAGAAATCTGATTACAATAGCTCACCTGTCGTGTGCTCCAACAAAGAAGCATATGTTAATGCCATCGACAAAATAGGTTTATATATTTATTTTCTTTTTATTACCTTGCAGGGAATAAAAGGTCGTAAGTATCGTAAGACTTAAGGTACATGTGTCATTTTTCTTCATAGACCCTTTATCTGGGTTTTAACATTATAAGTACATGGGGATTAATATACATTATCTATGAGTTTAATCCGTTCACTTAAGGAGACGGTACACCTACGAAATTGGCGGTCGGCCAAGCAACGTCACAGAAAATCTAGTACCTAACCTACGCACTATGGAGTGACCTTTATTTGAGCGACCGCAGTGCTTCCGACGTACCCAGCCACACGGGCCGAAATCACGCCGCGGCCTCCTGCAAGTCCGCTGATTTCGTACTTGTAGCGCTGTAGTAACTTAACGTCTTGAGAGTGTTAAGTTACTGATAGAGAGAGAGAGGAGTCTTCGGAGTGGAGTTCTCATAGTAAGATACTAAGTGAGTATAGTATCGGGTGCGAACTGGAAGAAGAAGAACAGTAGAAATAAGTTGTTAATAGTGAAGTGGTTTAGTGCGAAGTAACAGTAAAGTGTAGCTGTGTCAGTACTGTCAGTAGGTAGGCGCGGACTCAGTCACTCAGGTGAGTTAATTGAGTCGGTGTGTTAGTACGTGTGGACTCAGTGGAAATGACCCTCATCCATCACAAAAGAAATCTACTGTCGTGTTATTAACTCTATCGTATCGTACCTGGCATACATAGTACAGTCGGCAATAAAAGCTTGTACCAAAAATTAAAATTTTGTCAGAAACTTTTTTATTTAAGTATTCGGTATTCTGAACTTTTAAATGAAAGTATCGGGGGTTTTCTAAGTGTCTATTATGTATTGCTAGAAATTACGAGTGGCGCCAAGCGAACATTTCATAAAAACCGCTTAGCTTATCGTATCGTACACAATCATTACCTTCTAATTCAACGTATTCTAATTACGTCGTTTTTTTATCTATGTAGGTAGTCATAAATTAGATAAATTACACATCATTTTGCACTATCTTTACAATTACAATAAATTCTGAAAGCCTATTAAATGTTTCCTTAATACAATATAGATAGGTACCTGGCGGAGCGCCCATGCAAGCCGATTCCCACCGGCATACCTACAATTTCTTTTTAGGCAAGCCTATAGTTGTTATATATACTCAAAACTCTTTCATGACTTTTTTTGTTTCGGGTTGCCTATCGGACATTTTCTCTCGCCGCCACCTGTAGGTACGCAAGGTCAATGGAAAAGGGCATTGTGTAGATATACTCGCATAATATGACGATATCATGGATGTCTCACAGTACCCCGTGCAGTGTCCGGTCCGAGCGCCGCCACCGCCAGAAGGCGTTCGGTCACCGAGTTTCCCATACAATCGCCACGGCCGGCCGTGCCGAGTCCGTGCACCCAGAGAGCTGTATTCCCGCCTAGGCCTACAAGGCCCCGGCCTAGGGGTTCAGGCGGCCTCTGGGGTCCCCAGTCCCGGTAGCAGGACCCGTACTCCTGCCTGAGGCGCCCCCAAATGCTTAGTGCCCTCTAAGTCCAGGCCTGCGTGCACCCGTCAAAATTACACGGATAACCAAATCTAATCTTACGCAATTATACGAACAAAATTTGTAGATATATTTTTCGATTTCGATGAAATTTGCAATATAGAGGTGTTCGGGGCGAAAAATCTGCCTAAAATCGTTTTCTCTATTTTCATCCGAGCAGAAGTCGGTCACCCACGTACTAGGAATTGTAGTGACGAAGTCTTTATTTAGTCAAGTACAGTCAGCATCAAAAGTAACTGCGCAAACGAAGACGTCAAAGGTCTTTATTAAAAGGGAATAAGAGCTTTTGACGACTTCGATTGCGCAGTTACTTTCGATGCTGACTGTAGGTACCTAATTAACACTTGCTCACGGTTTTTTTTTCAGTTATTTCCTAAATAACATTATTCCTTTAATATCTTTGTTTTACACGTGCTGGCAAAGTAGTTATCTTGAATGCATGTGTAATTGGTTACTTTATGACACAATAACATAAATACTAATATCTGAGATCTTCCGATCCCATCCAAAGTTCTCCCATGGTACCCATGTAGAAAATCTTTTAATTATTTGGCAAAAATAGGTTTTTGTCTAAAACGGCGTTGAATGCGTTATTAGGTATTAAGTACCTAAGTTACCAAAATCAATGACCAACAGCAAGTTGGTAAAACAAATTTACTTCGTATTCTTCTTTTCTTTTTTTAACCCCCGACGCAAAGAGAGGGGTTTTATAAGTTTAACGTGTCTGTGTATCTGTGTATCTATGTATCCGAAGGCACTACTTCAATCCGATTAAACCACAACACAGCAAACAAAATAGGTACTTAATGACCGCACTGACCGGTCTAACAAACAACAAACAAAAGTAATTGCAAACGCAGATTACTAATATGTAGCTATTGCAAATTAAAATTGCAACTAATAGCATTAGCAATGAAGTGAAGTCGGCCGTCGGCTGTCTCTTATTTGTACAGTTGCCGTCAGTATTGTCATTTCTTGACGCATTCGCGCGAAGGCGTCATCAATCGAAACGAGTGTTATTGACTTATCGTATTAAACCGTTCATGGCCTGACGGCGCTCGCGGCCCCGCTACCGATAGGAAGGTGCTTAAGGGGGTGCATTGGAAATTATCGCGTGCTTTGAGACGCCGTTCTGACTAGATTAAGAAACAATAAGGTCTGATTTTCAGATATATGATACTTGACTATATGATTGTTTATGTTGAGAACTGGATCGACATGCGTTCGGGAGGAGACGCGCGGGCGGCGGACACAGCGCGACGTCGCCGTCGCGGAGGACGCGGCGACACGCGAGCGACACTCGGCTTCACGAACCCCACCGGCAACGGACGACTCTCGCATTTAGATTTACTTTTGTTTGGCCGGGTATCCCATTTTGTAATTAAGGCGGAATGAACCAGCCTATTTGAATTTACAGTCCATTTCAATTAAGTCCCAGTAGGACCCTAACAGTTTATCTGATTTGATCGATACATGATTGCCTAAAATTTCCTCGATAGAAAAAAAAAAGGCATAAGCGTAATATCTCTGTCAAGGGGCGTGCTCGACTCGAATCAAGGCATCCCCTTAAGTAAGATAGAACAGCGCAGGCTCACCCGCTATTCTGTAACTTGTTTTAAGCTCACCTCATCAGTCATCGCTCACCTACAAATATATCTTGACGCCGCGATTCATAGTAACCACAGTGTAGGTAGAGGTCGAGTTTCCTTTGGCGTGACGGGTGGGGTGTGATGCATAAGCGCGTTCTGAATAATAGTCCTGCGGTGAGTTTTTGGAACGGGAGCCGCTTTGGGTAGTTTATTAACTGAGCCCTTCAATATGTTAGATTAGATGGCACGTTAAAACGTTGATCCTGGTTGTTACCTATGCGCTTATTAATCAGCGGAGTTGCAGGCCGTCGGGCGGGTGTAGAACTATTCAGGCCCTTTTATGTGCAGGCGACAAGTTTGGCGACATTTCAGGCATGCTGTCAAGCGACTATGGCGTCCGGTTAATCACGGCTATGTACGGCTACCGGTATAATTCAGGAGAAGTTAAATGGTTTTCGTACTGACACCAGTATTAATATCTGCCACAACAAAACGCACATACTTACGTATTTGACACTACTCTATTTTGAGGGGTGATTAGGAAGTGTCAGATATTTTTGTCCGCTTTGTCACGGTTAAGTATAGGGGAGAGTTGCACCAACTTACGATTACAGACCGATGAAACGTTAAATATGCCGCCGGCAGCCGTCATCCCATAGGAACGTGTCAAACTTTCCATACATAGCTTTTAACGGAGACTGCTTACCGATTACTGACGGTTTGGTGCAACCCACTCTATGCAAAAGGATGACAAATGTTTGTGTACAATTGTACACATAACATAACGTCACATGCCATCTGTGCGTAGCCGTTATCAAAACATTTATTACTAGCTTCCGCCCGCGACTTCGTCTGCGTGGGCCCGAGATAAAAACTATCCTATCTTTTAATCCAGGCTATAAACTATCTTCGTGCAAAATTTCATCCAAATTGGTTAAGCCGTTTAGGCGTGATTGAGTAACAAACATCCAAACATCTAAACATCCAAACATCCAAACTTTCGCATTTATAATATTAGTACCTAGGATCAACCAATTAGCTCTTGCGAGTTCGCGCCTTTGATCTACCAAACTGAAATCCATACGTTTCCAAATCTATTTAGCTGCTTTTAAGATTCCATACCTAAAAGAGAGAGCCCAATATCACGCAAACAGATGACTGAGTTGAAAGATGGTCTTTAAAAATCCATAATTGACGTTTTGATTCAGATCCTTACTAAGTCCGGTGTAAGTCAGGGTTCACTTCTCGGCCCCTTTCTTTGCACGATAATGGTGAACGATCTTTGCAGGTGTCCCCCAACTGGTAGATCCTTATTTTATGCCGATGACATCAACGTAGTAGTGGACATCAAATTCCAGTAGATTGCCGGAGAATGCAGTGTAACTGGGATGCGATCCAGCGATGGCATGTTGAAATCGCCTGTATCTTAACGCTTCCAAGTGTTACATTATGAGTTTCACTCGATCCAAGCATGGTGTACTCGCTAGTTATTTTATTGATAACTAGCTGATGCCCGCGGCTTCGCCCGCGTGGTTATAGGAAAATGTAAAAAAAAAATTATGTATTGAAATTTTCCCGTGGGAATTAGATGTTTTAAAAGTAGCCTATGTCACTCTCCAGCCTCTAAACTATCTCCATACAAAAAATCACATTAATACGACGCTCTGTTGCGACGTGAAAGAAGGACAAACAAACACACACACACACTTTCGCATTTATAATATTAGTAAGGATATATCTCTCGTTTCATAGCCATATACGCTCTCTAGTTGATGAAGGTTTTAAGCGTCTGGGTTTTGTTTTCCGTAACTGTAAAAACTTTACACATGTTGGTGGCATTGAGTTACTTTATTCGGCACTTGCAAGATCCAAACTAGAGGCAAGTTCGTGCGTTTGGAATCCGCACGAGTTCTAATGCGTGAAAAAGTACAGAAGTGCTTCCTGCGCTATCTTTTTAAAAAGTTGTACGGTTATTACCCTCTGATTTACCCTACTGCATATCTGTAGGGCACCCTCGGATACAACTAGCTGGCAACGCGCAGATTGTTTGACCAGCTGACCACAACTCTTCGCATATTGCGTGGTCGTCTCGATTGTCCCAGCTTGCTCAGTGAGGCCTGTCGCCTCTTAGTAACTGATGGACGTGTGCGTTTTCGAGCAGATCGGCTACGGCTCTTCGCTGACCCTTTCTCTCATACGGTCGCGCATCCCCTGACTCCTCACCCCGTATCATGGTCGGCCTTATCACACGATAAGTGACAAGATGCGCTCAATAAACTGACGCGATGCAACTCTCCCGCGATCTGTTTGCGGTTGGCTGGACGATTGTCGAAAGAAAGTGCTTGAAGTTGTGTGAGATGCTTATTTCGTATTATTGTTTTTTTTTAATTTTTAATGTGACAATGTACCCATGATTTTTAAAAAATGTAATGACAGGATATTTCCTGTACATTTTTGTTTTTATTTCCGGTTATGCCCTAAAGGCGCCCGAGGTCCGCTTTGACACTAGTTGTACGAAAGAGACTGCCACTTACTGGGATTACACCGGTTTCACATCATAGGTTTAAAGAGAAAAAAAATACATCCCGTCTTTACAAGTAGGGGAGGTACCTACGCTAAAAAAAATATTAAAAAGATTTAATTTTACTCTTGTGCGGCATTCAAACATATATACATCTAAAAACCCAAACATTTGTAATATTAGTAGGATCATGATCATGTTATATATGTGTTTGGATGAAATTTTGCACGGAGGTAATAGTTTATAGCCTGGATTAAAATATAGGATAGTTTTTATCCCGGGTCCACGCAGACGAAGTCGCGGGCGGAAGTCAGTTAAGTTATATTATACCCATGCCGAATTAGAGCGTTCTATGTAGTAGTAAGAGTCACTGAGCTAAGCCGCAGACGGACACATGGACAACAAATGCACAGTTTTAGAAATTAGTCCTTTACTTGTACAAACTCCGTGCCTTTCATACTATATAATATAGGCTTTCATACCTCATAGAGTGAATCATACCAAAGCTTGAGCTTGGTACCTATTTTGTGGCTATTAGGTATTGAGCTAGGTAGGACTGATATTTTGATGCCGTTACTTTTTCCTGTATTACCTATAAATCCTGATTTTTAAACCCCCGACGCAAAGAGAGAGGTGTTATAAGTTTAACGTGTCTGTGTGTGTGTGTATCTGTGTATCAGTCTGTGGTATCGTAGCTCCCAAACGGATGGACCGATTTGAGTGCGGTTTCTTTTGTGTCATAGATAAATTTATCCCGAGTGTTCTTAGCTATGTTTCATGAAAATCTGTTTAGCCGTTTTTGAGATATTGGACTTTGAAATGAAAATGTCGGGGGTTTTTCCACTTTTCAAGTTGTAGTTATTATTTACTAGGGTTGGACTTGGCTGGCTATATACTTAAACCCATAAGGTGGATTTTAAAAAAGTTGCCTGATTGATGCAGAACCAAACCTACGCGGACGGAGCAACGGCCACCGTTAGTTATTTATAATTTATCACTAATTTGCACTTTCCAACGACCCGACAACTCACATCCGGTTATTTATATTCAATGTCCATAGTGATGATAATTTCGCTGTGACGCACAGACGTAGGTACATAAGTCATACTCACTATCTAGCGAGTCTCGGGGCCAAAGGTTATCAATACATCTTACTGATCCTACGTAACCGATTATCAGCGCTAAATACATATTTATTCTAAGAGAATCATAATATTCATAATGTTCCATTCATCAAGTGGTTAGGGTATGAGTGAAACGAATGCATAAGTATAATTAGGTACTTAACATGCTTTTGCTCACGTGGGAAACAATCAACTCAACTGACACGTTATTAACTCATCGGAATCGGATAAGTGGCCGATTTCACGAAACGGCCAAATGGCCAGTCGTTATTGGTCGATCGTCTATTGCCAGTCTTATATTATAACTTGGAGCTTCGTGAAATGGGGCAGAACCTGGTTTCAGGAACTTGGCCAAGATCATGTAATTTGGAACTATTCTAGGTCGCGTTACAGTTCAAGATCGCGCAAGACTTTTGGCAGTCGGAGCCAGAGAGGCTGGTTACTGGCTAAATGCCCATTCCTCTCGAAATACCTGTACTTTCCTGACTCCGACCTCCCTGCGTCTCGCGACTGGCCTGCTCGGGGTCATTATGCTATGCAGTTTATGCACCCTACACGTATGCCCTTGTCGCGCGTACGTAAACCGACTAGGTCACTATGTACTAAGTATGTTGCCAAAAGAGTGCAGGCGGCTTTTCAAGACATAATCCGCCGGTCTCTTACCACCATCCATGTGCCTGCTCTTCTTGAGCCGAGCCGATTGGCATTGTCAGAGATGATGGCTTAATGGCAAATGAACTAGGTGTGTCTTTGGTTCCATGGAGTTTGGGGCGGATACACTGTCGACCTTCAACGGACTACTGCTAAAGCGGGTGCAGTGGCCGAAAACGCCGAAAAATGTAAACGTAATAAATAAATAAGATAAGATAAGATATAATTTATTGTCAAAACTGTGTACATAACATGTCATAAAATATAATAAGTCTCAACCCATGTAACGACTTAATAATTTCTGGCAATTTATTATAAATTCTAATTCCAGTGGCATACGTGCTCTTCTTGAGTATGAAACTGGCAGACTTAACTGTACATAAGTCATATTGATTGATATTGCGATCTTACATTTTTCTTAGAATCACATTTTTTTATAAATAACTCCTTGTATTCTCTGACAAATATAAACAAACTAATATATATACAAGGTGTAACAAAAATGGGGTATGAACCGATCAAGGGCTTAACAGGTATCGTGTCTGATCTGATAAGAAAAAACAGAAAATATTTTTTTTTGACGCGTTTTTTTTTACATTTCTATGGAGCTTGTCGCCCCAGTTGGCCAACGCTCCATACTAATATTTAAAAAATCGCGTAAAATTTTTTTTTTCTGCTTTTTCTTATCAGAACACGATATCTGTTGAGCCCTTGATCGGTTCACACCCCATTTTTTGTACAACCTGTATATACATGTCAGGGTTAACATTCTGTGGCGTTTAAACACAGTTCTAAGCATTAAAAATTAATCTCAAACACCTTTTCTAGAGAATAAATGTGGACTGAACGTTCACTGAGTTACCCCAGCAAATTACACCATACGTTAGTTGAGGATAAACATTTCCATAATATGCCCGTTTGGCAACTTCTACTGGAGTTATATTGATCAATATAGATATAGCGTAGCAACTGCTAGCAAGTTTTTTATTTATTTTTTCGATGTGTAACTTCCAGTTTAGTTTGCTATCGATAGTTACCCCTAATAAAATTGTAGAATTTACTTGCTCAATTCGCTTGTTATCAATATTTATGTTTAAATCTTGTGTAGCCTATTTTATTAATAATAATTATCGTCTTATCTAAATTAACTCTTAAATGTAAAAATGCTAACCAATTCATTACGAGTACTATTCTTAATGTACTTACTGCATAATTCATTGCATAGACCTAGACCCACCTAACTTGTCTGCAGTTATAATACCTAATTAACTTTAAAAACAAAGTTTTAACCGACTTCAATTTAGTACTCCGCCAAACCACGAGAATTTTTTTTTTCCAATTTACCTCATGAACTGATTTCCGAAAGCAAATGCGTTGATTATTATAGAAAAAAACCCAATCGCTGTATGTGACCCGATAATATTTGAGGACTTCCGTCAATTCCACAAGGATCAACCTTGGCACTTCATTAGTTGCTATTTCAACGGAATCTTATCAGAATCTGTGATATGCTTTTGTACTTTTAAGTACATAATTGAGGAATTCCATAAGTCATCTGTGGTCTTCATCATCAATTCCACTCCACCAATTTATGATTTCCGGATGTAAATACACGAGTTATAATAGAAAATACCAAAATCACTAAACGCGTGCCTAATATAATTGAGGAGTTCCCTCAATTCCTCATGAATCCCATCATCCAATTGAATTTTCAAAAAATGGGACTTACCTGGAATCATATACTTACAAACAAAAAAAATACAAATTGTCAAATAAGCAGCTTCGCACATCTCCGGTGGATAAGCCGGTATTTCTACGGGGAGTGCACTTGCCAGTCGCAGATACTTACGGCCGTATAAATGTTTTACAAGCCTATTTTAACTAAAATGGCATTAAAATTCGTTTGTCACTTTGACATTTGTGTTCGTAAGAAAGGGACAAAGCACATTTTATTTAGCGGAGGCATTTTAAGTTTTATGAATAAGGGGGTTCGTTTTTTTTGTTTCGTGGGATGAAATTGCCGGCGGTATTAAGTGATGGGACAAACGAGGATGTGTCAATTGCAGTTTATGAGTTGTGTCACAAAGGCTGCCCAGCTAGCACGCTAGCACATTGACAGCTTCTACGGTCATGCTTTCCAAGATTTCTTTTTTTAACGTCATGACTAGTCATGAGCTAATATTATGGTAAACCGCATGCTACCTAAAATGTAACCGTTCATTCGTCTTGCACATAACGAACATTTAAACGTCAAGTGCTAATATGCTCTTGATTTAGACTTATAAAATTGACGGTCGGTTTATACCAAAGAGTAAAGTAAGTATATATACCTATAGGTAAAGAGTGCCCTCTTGAAGCGTTTAATGGAAACCTTTTTGACAGTGCCATCTTTTAATTGCATCCGAAACTAACTATGCATGTGTGCGTGTAGAACCAGTACCTACACATACATGCAAAGCATATTTTACTACTAGTTGGGCAAACTTTTCTATCGTTGTCGATTTTTTTCCTCAGAATTGGATAAATCTGATAGGTTGTAAAAGCTTGTGATTCTGTACGATGTCCTACATTGAGTCACAAATCGTATGGGATATTCTTAACTCAATGGGATTCTTAGAATCAAAAGCTCTTCAAACCTACCGAATTTCATCAAATTCTGCCGAATTTTTTTATCGACAACGATAGAGAAATCGGCCCACCCGCGACATACAATTTCGATTTTTCTCGCACTATCCGTCTTTTCTTATTAGAACACTTAGAAAAAGAGGTATAGTGCGAGAAAAATCGAGAGTATGTCGCGGCCGTCTTATGATAGCCGTGCAGGTAAGCTTTAGAGCAAGTCGATTTTAATTATTCCAACCACAAATCCTTTTGTGGTCGAAAGAAATTACATCGACATGTTTAGCTCCGAAGTAGAAAATGCATTCTAAAGTGACAGTGTAAGTGAAATATTAACACGAACAAATAAAATATTGGTTAAAATGTCAAGTCAAGCAGATGATTCTTCATTTATTTCACGAAAAAATTACAACATATGCGTAAATGACCAACTTACAAGAATTCCTACCATGGTGATTGGTTGATTCTATCCTGTTGTTCCTACAAACAACATATTTCATTCGCAAAATATACATACATACATAATACGCCTTTATTCCCAAAACGTATGTTCCAGTGCCACTTTTAGCATAATAGTTGGTATAAAAGATTGACAAAATGTGATATCGCAGTGATAGGTGGTTAGCCCATCGCCCACAACACACTTCAACCCTGCTCCCTTTGTCGATTTTTACGCAACCAAGGGAAAGAGGCGTTGAAATTCTAACCCGACACCACACGGGGGCAAAATATAGTAGGTAGGTACATAAAAAAGCAACTCAATAATAATAATCTCAAATATCACTAGTGATTTTACAAATTTACATACCTACTCTGTGACTGATACGAATTTTATTTAACATTATCTTATAATATTGTTTAAGGTATAACTCTTTGTACCGTAAAGCCAGTGCTGGCCGCCAGTAAAACGAAATTGTATGTAAAGCACTGGCTGGCGGGAATATAGAGCGCCGGCCTATTTTTCAGTGCTGGCTCACTGGCTTCGTCTAGACCTGGCTTAACCTGCAAATACTGGCAATGAAACAAATACCAGACATGTTTTTGTATTACAAAGGTACGTTATTTACTCAAGTCACAGTTATATATTCATCAAATTAGACATATTACATGCACCGATGAATGTCGATATACTGCCACCGGTTCGGAAAAAACCTCAAATCGGAGTTTTTAAACAACAATTAACGTTTATGTCAAAATTTACTTGTTTCACACTTAAATAACATGTAACATTCACTACATAGTATAAAACAAAGTCGCTTCCCGCTGTCTGTCCCTATGTATGCTTAGATCTTTAAAACTGCGTAACGGATTTTGATGCGGTTTTTTTATTAGATAGTGATTCAAGAGGAAGGTTTATATGTATAATATAGTACCTGTGCGAAGCCAGGGCGGGTCGCTAGTTATTATTATAACATTCTTGGAGATGTATACAGGTGTCCCAAAAATCAACGTCAACCCGCAAGACTGTTATGACTAGAGGTATACGAGTATCACCTTGGTTGGTACCATTCGTTGGAATACATTTACAGTCGTGGAGGCGTTTGGTATTCAAAAGCCACAAACTACACAATCCGTAGGATGTTCAGCCTCTTTACGGATAAGCCTTATAACTATTTACTTTTATAGTGTTTACGTTTATTGTAATATAATTGTGCTGCGGTTTTGGTTTCGTCTTCACCATTATAATTTAATTTTCCACACAATATACGATTGACTGACCTGCACCAACTATGAATATTGGTTGTAACATTTGTGAAATACGCTATGAGTTTTTCCCTGTGTTCAGTGCATTTGAAAGGGTACTCGACCAACACATCTGTGATTGCTGTAATGTCTTTATTAACGTTAATTTTAGGAACATTCTTTCTTAAATTTTGTAAGTATGTCGTGGAAACAATTAACAAAATCTGGATTTGATAAATGTATTTTTTTTATTAATATCTTTTCCATCAATTAATTGTTCTCGGCAAGTACTACATGACTTAACAATGTTTTTTAGACATTTTGTCAAAACCCAGCCACATACGTAATTACGTTGACCCGCATCGGTCTCCTGTAATTGACTCAAGGAGAAAATTTCAGCGTTACAGTTTATTTCTCTTTCGATGGGAGAAACAGTAGCATGTTTTTCCTTCAAAAAGAAATCAAGAGTCTGAAGACATTTATTAGTCATCTTCACAATTTGCTCGTGAAGAATGGGGCGAGTTGTAATTATTTAACAACAGGGCTTTAAAGGCGGCTTCAAAAGCCACCGTATTTGGTGCATTATTTCTCGCCCCATAACTTCGAATAATCACAAAAAATATCTCTATAGGGTCTTGGTTAAAATGTCGTGTTAACATCATATGAAAAGCATATTTTCCTGACAAGATTTTCCAAATTGTTTCCACGCCTTCTATCGTTTTAATAAAATTAACAACAGATGGAATGTTTGTCTCGATTATCCGAATTTTATTTCCATTTGTCTTTTGGTGTTTGATGAATTTTATTGTTTTTAAGACTCTTGCATTTTTTCCATATCCGTGGTGGGGAGAATTCCGCTTAATAGGGCCTTTGTATATTTTTCCGTTGGGAATACTCAATGTATTTTAATTAAGACTGTCAAAGAGATTGTCTAAAATTAGGGTTATATCAATCAGCTGCCGACATTCTGTAGGGAGATCGCCTCTCGCTGTTAAGTGTTCCGCGGCCACAGCAACACTGTGACTAAAAAGTTGCGTCGCAAATTTGACCCTCATTTTTTTAATTCTCTGTGGATTCACGTGCTCTTCCGTTAATTTATCCACCAGTCGCAGCTCTCCGTATGATTTATCGGTGGCATACAACATTTGGTAATATTGCCATTTAACGACTCTCTCTTCTTCATTCATCACGTACTTCATGTCTTTTGTCATCAAATTATTTCGAATTCCCTTTATCAGGTGGAGAGTGTCATAAAGAGGAACAATGCTCTTGCCATTGACGTCAAAATGTTCGTCCCGCCACTCCTTCCCGAGCTGCAAGTAGTCTGCCTTCGTTCTGTTGACAAGTTCTGTTATAGCTTCAACGTTTACGGTGCTTTGATCACACACAGTGTTAACTATTATCAGGCCGGACTTTTGTGCGTGTTTGATAACATTAACGATGATATTTTTTAATTCAATTTTCTTCAATCCTGATGTAAAATAATAAGTAATAGGTTGCTTGAAATTTTGCTTTATTCCCTTGACCATAAACACTAATGCATGGTCCGCAAACATCATCTCCTGATTGCAAGCAAAGCCTTCAATGGTATCCTTTTGTGCATTATAGAACAACTGCGGTGTCAAAGACATTTCGTCAAACATAAGACTACATAAGCGGTCCGATACGTTTTGATTAGCGACCGTTTGCCGTTTTTTTTTTAAAATTATGGGGTTAATTCCCGGTCGAAGCTTAATTTGGCTTAATAATCGCTTCATTGCCTTCATAGATGGCAGCGTAAAATATTTATTCAACATTGCATAGCATTTCGGACTTTTTTATATATAGAGAGTGAAAGCACTTTCTGTTCAATTGTAACACGTCTTCCTTTTGATTTCTTTGATGCCTGCTTTTGCATTTGAAGAAAAAGCCGAGCCGGCTTAGTCATGTTTCTGATGACATCTTGAAATGCGGTATTGCTAGCTAAGTCTTCGGCATTTGCTAGTCTCGCTGTAAATGACTTTTCTTTTTTGCGTAGCCTTGAGATTTCCGTACGTAGGCGCTTGATTTTTGTACGTAGTGGGTGTACTATGCTGGTGCAAGCCGATTTTGTTGTTAAACCATCTGCAAAAATAAATATTATGGTAATCTTAAGGAACACCCCACACCCTCTTTTTATTTTAAAATATTGTTATTGATAAATTAAAACAGTAATAATAGAAATAACTTAGTAATATAGGAAGTAGTATAGCGACTTTAAAAGGAGTAGGAAGGATTTAAATTTAGCTGCATAGGAGCCTTTCTGTCTTAAATGTACAAGTAACTAATTATGTCTGTCACTTTTTGACGGCTACAGTTTATAATTGGTTTTAATGAAATTTGGCATATCGAGGAGTGAAAGTCGGACATGCAAAACAATTTCTTTTATTCCACCGCGTTGGATGGAGGGATGGGTGACGATTACGAGACGACACAGACCGAATTCCACGCGCGGGCATTCTGGATAATAAATATATATGAATTACGTTTTGTGTTTGTCCATTTTGGTCGGCTTATCACGGTGTAGTTGTGCTCCATGATGACACTTTCACGAATTTTAGCAGCCGTGTCTTGAATTACTCCTGGAAAATTATAAAGTTTGTTTTAATAGACTCCATCCATAGGTTACATAAAAAGGACAACGCTGATTTTGACCTAAAGCACATTACATGCGATGTCGATGATATAGCTCTATCTCCATCACATGGGGAAGTGCTTTCACCGCTTGGTGGAGTAGGTAGGTACCTTCCCGTATAAGAGGAGATCACTGTGGTCATAAACGAGAACCGCAGAGATTAACTTAGTTTTAAGTGTGTCCTTTTCATATAAATATAATTACCATGTCTATTAGCTAAAAGTGGCGCTGGAACGTACGTTTCATGTGCTCTACCTACCCCTTTTGGGAATAAAGGCGTGAATGTATGTATGTATGTATGTATGTATGTACCATGTCTATTACACGTATGAATGTATACAGGGTGTTTGCTCCATCGTTTGCCAAATTAAAACAGCAGGTAGGTTGGGTTATTAGTTTTGTGTCCACTGGTATTTTTATTGAATTCTTTTAAAATAATTTAGAAATTTTCTATATGCTAACGCGTTTCAACTTGAATAAAAAAAAATAGGAAATGGTAGTGCCTTTTTTTTAAAATTGCAAATCAAAGTTACCCAAGACAAAATTCTTGCATCTTTTTTTTTTTGAGGGTTAATAAAAAAATAAGTAGACGTTACTTGCAAATAATTTTGACTTTGATAGAGCCGTACAACATTACACATTACAATAAAATAAAAAATTAGGCTCTACCTCTTCTTTTTTTTAATTCAAGTTGAAACGCGTAAGCATATAGAAAATTTCTAAATTATTTTAAGAGAATACAAAAAAAGAACCAATGGACGCAAAATTTTTTTGGAGGCGGGAGAAGGTAGCTAACGACCTACCTGCCGTTTTAATTTGGCAAACGATGGAGCAAACACCCTGTATATTTGTCACCAAGTCTCAGTATATAATCTTACCCATATTTGGTGTTGGTACTGCAGTTTGCGGCGGCACTGGGCGCGGGACTTGCTCTAAGTTAGTAGTAGTGTACGAGGTAGAGGCTTGTCCATTTATGTTAGACTGAGGGGTACGCAAAGTTCCCAATGGGTCTGTAAGTTACACAAATATAAAGTATTAAATATCTATATAATTATCCTCATAATATCCTTGACAGCACAGGCTGAGCTTGAGGTTTGCCGGTTGTATTTATAATTCATCAAAATAATGAATGTTTCCTACGTAATTCAGTGTTTTTTTCATATCTAAAGTATATCATCGCCACGGTCACTTGTCTGGACGCGCCACTGTATGTCGTGTAGAACAAGCTAGCTGGACAAAAACAACATCACCTAATTCAGAAACCATTAATGAGGGTAATTAGTATATTAGTTGGTGATTACACGGGTAGGTTATGATTTGTCGTAAATCATTTATTTTTTTGTAATGGGGGTAAGTATATAAAACAATTGCATTATTTGTATGAATTTAGTTGCATTTTAGCTCCGATTGCGATAACGTCTCACAAGTATATTTCATTAATTTTGGTTAAGTGCTGTGATGGATTCTGTTACTAAGAGTAAGTACTATTTTAAATACTATTATATTTTGATCCTTTTAACCTGTAACCTAGAAAAATATATCGTTATGTTACAAATTTAAGAAAAAAAAACTTCAATTTCGAATTCATTGGAGTATAAGTAAAAATCCCCTCTTCTCCCCGACCTGAATATTTTTTAGGAAGTAGCTATAACCTCATTGATAACGAGGGTCTTTATTTTTCTGGCCCGATTTTGCCTGATTTTTATTTATACATTTTTTTCTAGGTCACACTTTCAACGTGCCGAAAATCGCTTGTTTTGAAGAATGGCTCAAAAACTCCAAGAATGAACGAAATGGTGCTCTCTTCGCGTACATTTTGAAAATACAGGACATAAGCGGAATAATGGAAGATTCAATGAAGGAAATCAAGACCGTGATTTCCCGATTTTCATCGAAACTTTCGGAAAAATGGGAAGGTTCTCATAGAACTCGGGAACGCTTTTTGGCAAGCAATAAGGAATGGCTCCAAGGTGATTTGACATTTACTGTGTCGTACGATCATGCTGAGGCATGTTGTAGTTCCAAGGAATCTCAACCGAACACTGTAATGATGACTGAATCATTACTACCTAGGTACTATTAAGAATTGTATAGAGTTATTTGTTAAATAGGTATAATTATATGTATTTTCAGTAATGAATTGGGTCATTAAGATTATTTTTGTACGTCATTAGGCTTAAGTATTGTAGTGTGGTGTAAATATATTTTTTCCCATACAAATATTTTTTTATTTTTTGGTGTATCCAATTTTTGGAGATTTTACTATGAATAACATTATATTTCATCTAGACAGACCTATTAGAAGCTTAATATTAGAGAAAATAATTTTATCCAGCTAGCATGTTCCGAGCGAAACACAGTGCGCGCCAATAAAATAAAGAAGGTTTTCTACGTATTTCAGCTGAAACTTACCAGGTAAATAAAGCGAAGGCACTGCTAATCTATTCAACCAGTTCTTATGATGGGTTTTGTCAGCATCTGTGAAATGCTTATCACAAATAATCTTCTTCCTATAATAGTCATAATCGGATGATGTCTCTAACTTTCCACCAACAAGAGCGACCCAAGATTTGAATTGCTAAAAAAACTTATGGGGATTTGGGAAACGATGGGTTGGTATATCTGAAACAGTAAACGTCCGTGGTTTAAGACAAGTTAACATCTAGTTTGACTGTTATTGTTAACGAATCATGTAATACGCAAAATATAAACGGGTCATACTCAAATTTAGGTTCGCGTCTTTCCTGTGGACATTATAAAAGTTAAGGGCTTCGAAGCCTAATTTTGGTTTGGACTCTTAATCCGCATAAACAGCGTCTCCTCTTCTATATTACTATTCGATAAAAACCTTATTTATATGCACATGAGCTCTTAATTATTGACCACAGGAGAGACGAATTTCGTTTATATACTGGGTTCACCCGAACACACTGTATAAGCAAAATTCGTCTCTCCTGTGGTCAATAATTAAGAGCTCACGTGCATATAAATAAGGTTTTTCTCGAATAGTCAGACATCAGAGGAGACGCTGTTTATGCGGATTAAGAGTCCAAACCAAAATTAGGCTTCGTAGCCCTTAACTTTTATAGTGTCCACAGGAAAGACGCGAACCTAAATTTGAGTATGACCCAAACTTGCCATTGGTTTTACAGCCAAAAGCACATAATTTGGGCATTTTCAATTCAATTTGGCGGCTGCCGTCAAAACCAAAGACTATCAAAACCATAGCGGTCGGTTAGGCAAAAGTGGCCAAGTGAAAAATAAAATTAATATAACAAATAACTGAATTAATGAAAATTATATTATTAAATAATGTTATGTTATTTCAATGCAAAATACTATTAACGAATAATATCTAAAACAATTTATGACTCATAATTTTACATGGATTTTGTAGCGACATCCTGTGATATTATTTAAGTAACCGAAAATATACTTTGCGCAATAGTAGGTTTATGGATGCACCAGAAGATGGTAGATCTATCGATATCAAACGTCAACCGGTATGTCACTGTCCCCCCCCTGTTTATACCGTCAAATGCCGGGCGTAAATTTGTGTAGGTCACTCGAGCGAGACCCCCGGTAAATTTTATTACAAGCTATTATATTTTAACTTGCAATGTAAGTACAGTCGAGTTCTCCAATTGACGCTGGCTCAATTGTCCCACTGGACAGCGGCTGCTGTCCAGTGGGACAATTGAGCCAGCGTCAATGACATATGCAAGTGTACTTGCATATGTCATGATTGTTGATTGTGTACTAATACTAGCTTACAATACCATCTAGGACTTCAGGAAGTACCCTAAAGGTTGATCAACGTGTGAGTGAGTGAGTGAGGGAGTCAATGATGAAATCGGCGTTTTTTAGATATCAATAAAATCTTAAGTATAACAGCTATGTAACTGAAACTTTATATGTTTAATAAGTCCACTATTGACATCATCATGGTGGTATGTTTAGCTTGTTAAAAAATAGATATGTACTTATAATCTAAACTAGCTTTTGCCCGCGGCTTCGCCCGCGTAGTAAGTGTGATTTTGCAATAGTTGTTGAATTGTTACGCCGGCAACGGCCTACTTACTACTTACTTCCGTTATGAATGACCCTTCGTCAAAACCCGTTATGGTAAATTATATTTTATTTACTATTTGCCCGTGTGGTGTCGGGTTAGAATTTCATCACCCCCTTTCTTCCCGTGGGTCTCGTAAAATTCGTCTAAGGGAGTAGGGTTGAAGTGTGTTGTAGGCGATGGGCTAACAACCTATCACTGCACGTCTAGCACACGACGGCCGCGACATACTCTCGATTTTTATCGCACTATACCTCTTCTTTTAAGTGTTCTATTAAGAGAGAGACGGACAGTGCGAGAAAAATCGAGAGAGCTCGCGCGCCGTCGCGTGCTAGCCGTGCTGCAATATCAATTTTGTCGATCTTTTATACCCACATTTATGCTAAAAGTGGCGCTGGAACATAAGTTTCACGTGCTCTGCCTACCCCTTTTGGGAATAAAGGCGTGAATGTATGTATGTATGTAGGTACCTATTTTTTTAATTAAATTTACTCTCATGCATGATAAATGAGAATCTGTCCTCTGGAATAAAAGCAAGTTTATGTTCATGATAATATTAAAATACCAAAATATCTCCACACAAGTCAAATTTGTGGCCCGGACATTGCTATAGCCTTATTTCCTAAGTTTTTTTTTTAATGCCATTCGAACAAATATTTAGAGAGGAACAGAAGTTTATATTGGAGCAACTACAATTAAAGAACATAAATACCCATAAATGTGATTCAGATTGACCTCGCTGGCGGCAGCCGAAATACTACATTCGATTGTGACGTCACAGTTGCTATTTGTGCTAATCAATGTATGGAAAATCAAGTAAATTGCTGTTTGGATCCATAGCTGTTGTACAATTTTGTTTCTATAATATCGTAAGGATTCTATTCGTAGCTTTTAATTTACTCTGGGACAATAAAAAAAATGCATTTTCTTTCTAAAGTTTGGATGTCCATATCTTTTGTTGATTTTTATTATTTTTTGACATTTATATATTATTACAATAATTTGATGGTTTACTATCCATTTAGCAACATTTCGTTATCCATTTTAACATGAGGATACTACCTACCCTATTATAAGTTAATTTGTTAAAAACCACTTTCGTATTTACCTACCTATAAATCTATACACGTCTTTAAAATGTTTGTCATTAGAATTTTCTAAAACGCTGATTGTTTTTTTTGTCTCTAGCGCAAAAAAAGTGTTTCTCATCCTAACCTTGCATCCTTTTTTAACCCCCTTAGGGATGGAATTTTGTAAAACGCTGAAAGTATTTACTGTTTTTGTATTCTAATAAGCAATCTTTCTACAAAGTTTTAAGTTTCTAGCTCAAAAGGAAAAGTTTCCATCATACAAACTTTGCACCCCTATTTAACCCCTATTAAGGGTGGATTTTTTTAAAACGCTGACAGGTCTTGTTTTGTATTCTAATAAGTAATCTTTCTACAAAGTTTTAAGTTTCTAGCTCAAAAGGAAAAGTTTCCCTAATACAAACTTTGCACCCCTATTTAACCCCCTTAGGAATGGAATTCAAAAATCCCGTCTTATGCCTTGCTTACGTCATAAAATGAAGTTCTGGTGTAAATTTCAAGTTTCTGGTCCCAGTAGTTTCGGATACAAACGATACACCCCTATTTTACCCCCTTAGGGGTAGAATTTTCAAAAACGCAGAAAGAACTTTTTTTGTATTTTATTAAGTAATCTTTCTACAGTTTCAAGTTTCTAGCTCAAAGAATAATGCTTCCCCCATACAAACATTGCAGCCCTATTTAACCCCCTTAGGGTTAGAATTTTCTAAAATGTCCAAAGTACTTTTTTGTATCTTAATAAGTAATCTTCCTAAAAAGTTTTAAGTCTCAAGTTCAAAAAATAATGTTTCTCTCATACAAACTTTGCACCCCTATTTAACCCGCTCAGGGATAGAATTTCCAAAAATCCTGTCTTATCCCTTGCCTACGTCATAACTCATAAAAGAAAGTTGTGGTGTAAACTTCAAGGTTCTAGTCCCAGTAGTTTCGGATACAAACTTTGCACACCTATTTAACCCCCTTCAGGATGGAATTTTCTAAAACACTGACAGTTCTATTTTGTATTCTAATAAGTTATTTCTCTACAAAGTTTCAAGTTTCGAGCTCAAAAAATAAAGTTCCCTCAAACAAACTTTGCACCCCTATTTAACCCCCTTAGGGGTAGAATTTTCACAAACGCAGAAAGAACTTATTTTGTATTTTATTAAGTAATCTTTCTACAATGTTTCAAGTTTCTAGCTCAATGAATAATGTTTCCCCATACAAACAATGCACCCCTATTTAACCCTCTTAGGGGTACAATTTCCAAAAATCCCGTCTTATCCCTTGCCTACGTCATAAAAGGAAGTACTGGAGTAAATTTCAAGTTTCTAGCCCCAGTAGTTTCTGAAACAAACTTTGCACCCCTAAAGGGGTGGAATTTTCTAAAATGCTGAAAGTACTTTTTTCTATCTTAGTAAGTAATCTTCCTACAAAGTTTCAAGTCTCTAGTTCAAAAAACAATGTTTTCGACATACAAACTTTCGACCCCATTTCACCCCATAGGGGTGAATTTTGAAAAACCCTTCCTTAGTGCTCCCCTAGATCTTATAAGGAACCTACGTGCCAAATTTAGAAGCTCTAGAACCAGCGGTTTGGGCTGTGCGTTGATATGTCAGTCAGTCAGTCAGTCAGTTTCTTCTTTTATAAATTAAGATATATATTATATATTAGCATTTTAGAAAACTCCACCCCTAAGGGGGTTAAATAGGGGTGCAAAGTTTGTTTCAGAAACTACTGGGACTAGAAACTTGAAATTTACACCAGAACTTCCTTTTATGACGTAGGCAAGGGATAAGACGGGATTTTTGGAAATTGTACCCCTAAGAGGGTTAAATAGGGGTGCATTGTTTGTATGGGGAAAACATTATTCATTGAGCTAGAAACTTGAAACTGTAGAAAAATTACTTAATAAAATACAAAAAGTTCTTTCTGCGTTTTTGAAAATTCTACCCCTAAGGGGGTAAAATAGGGGTGTATCGTTTGTATCCGAAACTACTGGGACCAGAAACTTGAAATTTACACCAGAACTTCATTTTATGACGTAAGCAAGGCATAAGACGGGATTTTTGAATTCCATCCCTAAGGGGGTTAAATAGGGGTGCAAAGTTTGTATGATGGAAACTTTTCCTTTTGAGCTAGAAACTTAAAACTTTGTAGAAAGATTGCTTATTAGAATACAAAAACAGTAAATACTTTCAGCGTTTTACAAAATTCCATCTCTAAGGGGGTTAAAAAAGGATGCAAGGTTAGGATGAGAAACACTTTTTTTGCGCTAGAGACAAAAAAACACTCAGCGTTTTAGAAAATTCTAATGACAAACATTTTAAAGACGTGTATAGACTTATAGGTAGGTAAATACGAAAGTGGTTTTTAACAAATTAACTTATAATAGGGTAGGTAGTATCCTCATGTTAAAATGGATAACGAAATGTTGCTAAATGGATAGTAAACCATCAAATTATTGTAATAATATATAAATGACAAAAAATAATAAAAATCAACAAAAGATATGGACATCCAAACTTTAGAAAGAAAATGCATTTTTTTTATTGTCCCAGAGTAAATTAAAAGCTACGAATAGAATCCTTACGATATTATAGAAACAAAATTGTACAACAGCTATGGATCCAAACAGCAATTTACTTGATTTTCCATACATTGATTAGCACAAATAGCAACTGTGACGTCACAATCGAATGTAGTATTTCGGCTGCCGCCAGCGAGGTCAATCTGAATCACATTTATGGGTATTTATGTTCTTTAATTGTAGTTGCTCCAATATAAACTTCTGTTCCTCTCTAAATATTTGTTTGAATGGCATTAAAAAAAAAACTTAGGAAATAAGGCTATAGCAATGTCCGGGCCACAAAATTGACTTGTGTGGAGATATTTTGGTATTTTAATATTATCATGAACATAAACTTGCTTTTATTCCAGATTCTCATTTATCATGAGAGTGAATTTAATTAAAAAAATAGGTACCTACATACATACATACATCCACGCCTTTATTCCCAAAAGGGGTAGGCAGAGCACGTGAAACTTATGTTCCAGCGCCAGTTTTAGCATAAATGTGGGTATAAAAGATCGACAAAATTGATATTGCAGTGATAGGTTGTTAGCCCATCGCCCACAACACACTTCAACCCTACTCCCTTAGACGAATTTTACGAGACCAACGGGAAGAAAGGGGGTGATGAAATTCTAACACGACACCACACGGGCAAATAGTAAATAAAATATAATTTACCATAACGGGTTTTGACGAAGGGTCATTCATAACGGAAGTAAGTAGTAAGTAGGCCGTTGCCGGCGTAACAATTCAACAACTATTGCAAAATCACACTTACTACGCGGGCGAAGCCGCGGGCAAAAGCTAGTATAATATAAGTATAAATTAATAGAAGTAGTCACACTTAAAAGCAAGTGGAAAATTCTCGGTAATTTCAGTGCATTTTAAGGGGAATCCCCTGATCCAGAACCATTAATTGAGAACAGGGCAATTCTTTTTACAAGCTTTTATTTCACTTGCAATGTAGGTATGTAACTACTCATGTTTGTTCGGGTGGAATCTTGCAACAGAAACGTACGTTACGTAGACGTGTAACATCACATTTGCCATATCTAATTGGGCCCTCCAGACTCCAACGGCTCCAATTAAACACGACAAGATTCTTCAGAGAAAGTATATCCTGCGCAGTGCTCTGACATCAACCTATAAAAATATTGGATATTAGCTTTGCCCGCGACTTCGTCCGCGCTAAACTCGTTTATCTTGTAACTCCATACAAGTTTAGCGGTTTAAGCACGAAGAGGTAATTTAACAGATAGACACACACAATTTTCGCATTAATAATATTAGTATGAAATATCAATTTATCATACGCAGGTACATACCTAGTTGACGTATAACATCAATAGGACATTACTTGTTAACCGACTTCAAAAAAAAGGAGGAGGTTCTCAATTCGGTGGTATTTTTATTTAATTTTTATTACCCATTATTTTCGTGAAGTGGAACTGATGATGAAGACCACAGATGTCTCCTGCAACCCCCCAATGATGTACTTAAAACTGTAAAAGTACCTACGTCACAGATTCTGATATGACTCCGTTGAAATAGCAACGAATGAAGTGCCAAAGGTCTCAGAATCACCTTCGTTGATGAATCGACGGAACTCCTTAAATATTATCGGCCCACGTACAGCGGTTTGGTTTTTCTGTAATAATCAATGTTCTTGTGGTAAAGTGGAAGGAAATTTGGATTTGGAAGGGAATTTGCCATGTGACTTGGCGGAGTACTGAATTAAAGGCGGTTAAAACTTTGTTTCTACTTAAACTAAATTATTCAAATGACTATTGGATTTCCTTGGAATTTTAAGTAGACATAATAAATATGTCATTAGGTTTACTGATTAAACACAGTGACGAGTGTTTTTCAGTGACTAAGTAGCTTATAAGTAAATTACGCGTATAATACCTAAGTATAATAAATAAGTTTTTTTTTCTTGAAGATTAATGACTTCACTATCATGCATCAAAATATACAGGGGGTTCTAAATAAGTTGGATCTTATCGAGGTTGCCCTAATACTGACATAAAAAAGCTTTTCTGTTTGAATATTATGAAATTGTTCATTTGCATGCCTTTTCTGGTATTTATTATGTCATCTTATGTAACTATGTTCTCGCAATAAATCATTGATTGATTAATTGCAATAAATAATTGATTGATTGATTAAGCGTTTTTTTTTTGCTTCGTATATGTGTAATGATGTAAATTGTAAATGCACTTAACTGGTCATATTTTAAACATATTTTCATTTTTTATAACTTGTAAAAATGTATGAAACTATAGGTCTATTATAGTATTACCTATACTCACATAGCCCTAGCTAAGTTACTTAGTTATGTTTTATGAAGACTATTTTTTAAATAAAAAAATAGGAATAATATTCAAAATAAAATATTTATTAAATACAGTTTTTACGAGTACCTGCTTTAAGTTACATATAAAATTCGTCGTTTAAATTCTTCTAGTTTACTCTTATTTGTCTTGTCTATAGTAATTTGTGTTAGTCTTGTTACTGATGAGATATAATCATGCAATATTATCATGCGATAGCAACAAGTTACTGAACTGATTGCTACCTATATCAAATTACAGGCATGCGAGTTCTTCAACAGTTCAATGAGTATTGTATGCCTGTATCCACTGTATTATACGTATGGTTTACGAGTTCAGGTAACAGTATAAAATTAAGTATATAACAACGTATCTATACCTACATAAAAAGCAGCACAAGTGCGAGTTGGTGGGCGACACAGACCAGTAAACCTATAGACGTCGCTTAGTCGGGCGCCCCCTGCTGCCACACATACGGCGGTGAATTCACCCTATATTTGAGACACACCCCCTTTACTAAGTTCAGTCTGCGGACGGCGTTTGCGCAAGTAACATCGTTACAAAACGCATTTTTATTGCGTAAAATTGTGTGGAAAAATCACTAAAACTTCAAGTGTGCAAAAAGACGGTCTATCATTTCACAGGTAAGCCGATTTTAAGAAAATGACATGATAAATAAGCGGGTTATTATATAAAGTTCTGTCTAGACCGTGCTCGGGGCTCGTTCATGTCTTTTAACAGAGTCTTTTTCTATCCCGCTGCACAGAATAGTCGCTCCTTCCTTGTCTAGAATGCTAGAATGCTAGAATTAGGCAAAGTAGGTAGTGATGTCCATAGTATGTATTCGTTTACTATCGATAAGATAATTAACGGAAGACGCAATACATCGTAAGTAATTTGAAAATAGCAAAATATTACATACTCGTATCATATGCAAAATATTTGTGCACAGTTCACAGTTATTTATATACTTAATGTGGTAAATGATCTCCTCAAGCTGGTGTTGTATTATAAAGTAAGTATTCAAAGCATGTTAGCTAAAATGTCTAACCATAAAGGAAATGTGGATTGACGCTAGCTACAAAACGACCACCTGATTGGTTGGTTTCCTTCCCCAAGCAGTGCCATATGTTCTCGGCACTTTCAATCAGAATATTTTAAATTGCCGACGTCTAATAATAGGCGACTAATATTTCCAAATGCCGTGCCTACGCTTCACTTACGAACTGTGTTGAGTGTTGTTGACGTGCATTTTTGATTATTCAACCACATTTTTAGGGTTCCGTACCAAAAAAGGTAAAACAGGAACCCTTATGGTGCGACTCCGTCCGTCTGTCTGTCTGTCTGTCACAAAGTGAAATATATCACGAACTACTTAAGCTATCAATTTGAAATTTGGATTGGTTTTAAATGAGTTATCCACGTGCATGGAAAATGAGAAATTTAAATAAACATTTTAATTTTCTATGAAAAATTACGAATATGAGGTCGGGGCAAAAAAAGGCATATCATATGAAAGGGCTTTAGTTGTACTTTTTGAAACAGTTTTTCTTTTTTTTCTACATTGGTAAAATTTAGATTTATGAAGGAAAATGTAAAAAAAAATACCATTCCCCCCCCCATATCTCCAAAGTTATCCAAGCGAAAGAATTGAAATAATTACTTGTGATTAAGATAAACATAAATATTACTGGAAAAGTATAACTTTTTCTATATCTAGCGTATTTTTTGTTTTATTTTCAAAAATCATTTCCTAGTTAAGTTTGCAGTTTAATCAACTTTATAAGTATTTTTTTCTTTTGAAATTCCTATAACACTATAATAGAAGTACTCTCTTTCCAATAAAATAATAATAATCGAGATTGGTTCACGTGATAAACAATAATCGCTAAAACACCAACATACATACTAAGCTGATTGCCCTTGCACGTTAGTACCAAATGGGGCCGATAGATGGCCCCCATTCCTACATCGCGCTGTTAAGATTTTTCTAGAATGAATGGGGTTGGGACGGGTATCTTTCAATAGCAGGTCAAAAAGAATTCGTGATACAATTGTCTTGGTAGTTCCATGGTCTTGGTGTAAAAGTTATTCGTTGTTTGAAATTGAATTCTGTTGTGTTGGGTTAAAATAAGTAATTTAACAGGCGAAATTTACTTCGGTCTATTTGTCGTCGTATTCGTTGGGCTTTGGCTTCGTAATGGAAAAAACTGAAGCGGATCGGCTAGGAAAAAACAAAATAAAATATACTCATTGATACATTGAGGTATTAGAATTCGTTGTTTTCTCTTCTGTTTCATACGAGGGTAATTTATATTTAACGGGTTTATAAAAGCTTAGAGAAAATTTTATATGGATGTTTATAGTTTTTCTTACGTAATTGAAAATAATTACATCGAAGATGACTGCGTGGATAAATTTCCTGCAATTCTTGCTCATCATGCTAGCTACAGAATAAAGGTGTCAAATATAGGGTCATTTTCTTAACCTTGAGTTAATTGATAGTTTGTACGGAACCCTCGGTGCGCGAGTCAGACTCGCACTTGACCGGTTTTTTTTTATTTGATCTAACAGCCATGATATTATTAAACTTATCGTTAATTTATTAATGTGCTGAAAACTCTCGGGCGTCTAGCTTGAAATCAATGTTTTGAAAGTAAAATCTACCCTGTCTAAAATCTAAAATTGGGTTTGCGCAAATGTCCATTGAAAATATAAATTCTTCTAGGTCTTAAGTAAAGATAGTGGTGTTTCGGAAAGTCCACACTCTATTATTCTATTGGTAACGAATGCAGCACTGTCTATACCAACAACAGAAGTAAGTTTATCTTCTGAATTTCTATCTAGTGAGTTTCTGAGTAAATATGTTTAGTTTTTAATTGAAATGATTAATTCTTATAGGTCTCGCGTACAGATAATAGGGATCTGGAAAATCCAAACTCTGTTCCGGGAGTAACGAATATGGCACCGTTTATGTCAACAAGAGGTTAGTTTAAAGTCTAAATAAGAACATTTTGATCATTCCGCGTCGCCTCGCCTTCTCTGTCTCTGTTAGTCAAGGATAGGAAAATTGGAAATTTAAAACCAGAAATAAAACTATTATTTTATAAGATTAACATCTCTTTTTGTTTCACGCCCTACTTTGTACAACGTATTCTTTAATAAATGCAAAATTAGAATATATTTATATATTATTTCAGAATCGAGAGTGTAATCCATTCTATTTGCTTCTATTTCAACATAAATATATCAGATAAAGATTATTTATAAGTAATAAATTAATGTCCTAAACGTACTAAAAAATAAAAACAAACATGTTTGCTTTAAATTTTGTCTCGCAATGTATTATTGTATTTTAACGCGTGGTAACACGACTGCTGAATATATTTTTGATTATTATATAGTATAATCATTCTAATTATGATTACTAGTACTACTTTATAAAATCAGATAAAGTATCGCATGTGTCCCATCACTACAGGCAGCCGCGTGTTACGCGCGGCCTTGAATGCACCAATCACAGCGCACTAGTCGTCCCCCGCGCTCCGCAAGTTTGGCAGCTTTGTTTATAAGTAAAAATTAGGCTAAGCGGGGTCTTTAGGATATATGGACTGTGGTGGGCGAGTACCGAGGGTTCCGTACATAATTGTGTGATAAATGTACACTTCAGATTTATAAAATAATATGAATATTTTAAACCTTGTTGTTGTCGTTTTTGTTTGAACCTTGATCTTTAAAATTAAAAGAAATAATTTACAAAAATAATATTTACGTAGCAGTTTCTTCTATATCATAAAAAATTGTGTTTTTGTTATATAAACTTGCACGACTTGCACCTCCATAAAAGAATTTTGCAGTACTGCGACCTCTATTATTGAGGACCTCTATAAATAAGACCACATTTTTACGGACCAAGTTAATTGCTACAACCTGGCTAGATGAAATACCTCTTTAATTGACACTAAATTGCTGGCCCCTTGAGATGTCAATTACTTATCCAGGTTTTACTGTACAAAATTACTTTAGAGTTTAATATCACGCAAACGGATTCCTGTATCAAAAAATGGTTTAAGAAAACCTGCATTATTTTTGAACTAGCTTTCCAAGGAAACCCCACACTGTGGGTTTTACTTAAAAAAAAACAATTGCATCCCTACATAGGGGTGGTACTTACGCAATTTTTTATTGTCTTTTATTTTACCATTTTGTCCACGTGATGGATATGTATCTTCATCATCATCATTTCAGCCGAAAGACGTCCATTGCTGGACATAGGCCTCCCCCACGGCCAGCGTGAGTAGGCCCCCCACAAGGTGGACTGATGACCTGGTAAAGGTCGCGGGAGTCCGCTAGATACGGGTCGCGCAGGACCGGTCATTTTGGCACTCTTTGTGGGATATGTATACCCAGGCCAAATTACTGCTTTCTAGTACTAAGGGTTACTGAGCTAAGCCGCAGACGGACGGACAGACGGACATGGCGAAACTATAAGGGTTTCTTGTTGACTACGGAACCCCATAAAGCCAGAAACAGCCGTTCCCTACATTAATTAACTTTAGTTCAGCTGTAGGTATTAGATATGACAGAAACGCTACGATAACATTTAACCCTTAGACCGCCAAGAATTTCCTAAGGCTTAATAAAATAAGATATGGAGGACCACAGGGTTCAGTGTTGGGACCCTTGCTGTTCATCATTTTCATAAATGACTTACCATACTACCTCTCATGTGGTACGCCATATCTTTATGCCAATGACATCATCATTCTAATGGCAGACAGTAGTCACGAATTTAATAAAAAGGAAAATAAGTGTTAGAAAGATCTCACAAGCTGGTTTTTAAATAATGGACTAAAAATGTATTATTGTGACAAGAGTTTCTACATGACTCTTCGTCGTGGTACAAAGAGCATCGATTTTAACTGTCAGTTAGTTCCCAATGAGCAGATCAAACTGTTTGAGATTTTTAGGTGTAGATTTAGACCTATACCTGAGATGGAATCATCAAATTAATAAAGTTAATAAGCAACTGGATAGTGCATGTTACCCTCAGAACTGTTTCTAAAACAAGTGATAAGAAAACCCTATAATCATCTATATCTCTTATTTTGAGAGTATAATTCTCTGCTGTGTTGAAGTCTGGGATAATTCATGTAATATTTAATCTGTTTTACTTATGCAAAAAAAGCTACCCGTATTATTGAGTGGTGTAAACATGTGCCAGTTACTCGCAGGAAAATGTTTGTAGAAAATCGGATCCTTACTGTTGTCTTCATTTATCTTTATCGTATAGTATATCTATAAAAATATTAAACTTTTCCCAAAAACTAGACAGTACACTACTTTTTAATAATAATAATGCAATTAAAGTATATAATGATCAAAATAATTATAATTATTTAAGATTATAATGACATCAAAATATTTGACAGAGAGCTAAAACAATTTTTCATAACCAGACCATTCTATTCCAATGAATATTTTGCAAATGCACTAGATTAAGACAAAAATGTATCTGTAAAAATAATAATAATGACTACCAATAATGTGTTAATTTAATATGTATTTGCACGTATTAGGTACTATATACTTATAAAATAAAATGATTTTGATTTTTAACATATAGTTTATAGTTGGATGTTCAATAGGCGCTATGCCGTTCCTACGCTAACAAACCTGATGGTGGAGAGTTGCATGGAGACAGAAGGTGCAAAAAAGTAGTCGGCAATAAAAGCTTGTCCCAAAAATGGGTTTTGACAGAAATTTATTGCTTTTATGCATGAGGCCCATTGTCCAATGAGGACCGGTTTGTACAGATAAGATGCGTGATGGCGTTCAATCCAATGGTTAAAGAGTTTTACGAGGGGTTGAATATAATAGCCTCATTTCTAATGCAATCATAGCCCTCTCCAGGCTGACTTTGAGCCTTTTTATTAGGCCCATAGTACCTAAGCGACCATGTTTCGGTGCCATACGCCATCCCTGGCAACACACACTGGTCAAAGACTCTCGTCAGCCGAGTCGAATTCGACGATTTACCCGTCTCTCAAAGTTGGACTTACCTAACTGGACAGACTGTCCTATACAATCGTCTACAACTTCGAGTTCCCATTCCCGTTCAGATAAAGAAAAAAACCTGTCCCCTCTTCAAGACAACCTTTGGGGTGGGTGATGCAAATATTAGGTACTTACCTATTTATTTAAGATTTGGGAATTTTTACTTATATATATACTAGCTTCTGCCCGCGTGGAAATCGTTTATATGGTAGCTCCATACAAACTTTCACCCCCACTTCATCCTCGTAGGGGATGATTTCCGGGATAAAAACTATCCTATGTCCTTCCCCAGGACTCAAACTATCTCTATACCAAATTTCATCCAAATCGGTTCAGCGGTTTAAGCGTGAAGAGGTAACAGACAGACAGACAGACACACTTTCGCAATTTATAATATTAGTATGGATTAAATAGGTTAGGTTAGCGTTATGTCCTAGAAAATCAAAAATTCAAAGAATTATGAAATTTGGAAAAAAATATAGTTTCGGAGAAATGACTCTTCGGAATTATGTAGTGTACTGTACCCATATGCCATATTATATTCCCTATTGAAATGCTTAAATTTCTAATCAAGGTTCTTTGAAATTCGAGAGGTTGCTTTGCACGAGGTCTTCCTTCGGCACTCCGGATAAATACATTAATATCAGTATACTTATGTTAGTGTGTCATAAATATGTATACACGACTTTAGTGCCTGAACGTTAAGGCCGTGTATAGATATTTTTGTAACTTTGGCCATATCGATCTCTTTGTAGTAGAGTGCACCTGCGAGTACGTTACCAAGACTATTCAGTCTATAAATAATATTTACATATGCATAATGAATGAATATTAATAACGCAATAATGAGTCTGTAAGGTTGAATTAATAAAGGTATAATACTTATTTTTCAGTACTACAGTAGTACTACATCGGATTATCCACTGCCGAAATATTATGTACCTAATTATTACAAAGAACGCAAGCAAAGCGAAATGATAAGTATCATCATCCTCCTAGCGTTATTCCCGGTTGTGCCCTAAAGGAGCCCGGGCACCGCTTTGACAACTAATCCCAAGATTTGGAATAGGCACTAGTTTTGCGAAAGCGATTGCCATTTGACCTTCCAACCCAGAGGGAAAAGTAGACCTTATTGCCGGTTTCCTCACGATGTTTTCCTTCACCGACAAGTTAACGGTCAATAATCCGTACATAACTTCCGAAAAACTCATTAGCACGAGCCGGGATTCGAACCCACGACCGCCGCTTGGCAGCCGCATGCCTGAACCATGAGGCTACCGGTAGCCGACATGTTAGGTATAAATAAAATACGTTTACCTGAGCACTGAGAATCGAACATGTACAAAGGCACCTGGACCGCCATTTTCCTATTAGTGCACTCGTAACCTATTACTTAGGGACATAGAGTCGATATTCAATTGAACTTTCTAGGTGGCTGTAACGACTTTTTACAATATGGTAATTTTGGTGTTTTGCGTGTTTGGTGTTCACACATTCAACTAAATGTATCTAGAGGACTTTCCTTCTCATCCACGAGAGGTAGGTATATTGGCTGATGATGAATGACATAGGTATCTGTATACTGTTTATTACATGAACATGGTTGCTTACATCTTCCATGTTTATTTAAACGGCAACTTAGCGAACAGCAAAAAAACATTCAACACCTTTGGTACTCTAACCCGCAAACAATATATACGGGGTTTTTCCACACGTACCGAAGATAAAAATAAAGAGACGCTCATTTTCATTTGTCTATTTCAATAAAAAATGACTTAACAATCAAATAAATATTATAATCAGATGGAATTTTGGCTCAGTTTAACTGCGCTAATTAATAATACCTAGGTCCCATTCTAGGGAATGCATTAACCTGCTTTTTCACCGGCGAGGCGAGGCATACAAAACAACCGACGGTAAAACCTATTTTTGCCGCTCTGTGTCACCTCGTTTCGCTCGGGGAAAACCTGCATTCACACAGACCATAAACTGATATTATTGCCATTCCTAGAACGGACCCCAGCATACTGATTTAAACAAAACCATAAAACATATTTGAACATAAATACAATAATTTAAAAACAGCATCATACCAACACAACTATATAATTCATTCATATTGATTCTTTGACATAATTTTCATGCAAATAAAAGATTCGGTTTTCAAAGTACTCAGAAGCCAAATGGACTTTTTCCACCGGAAATTATCATAAGTACCTAAATGTTTGAAATCATCAATTCATCGAATTATCCACATTGCATAACAGAGCACCATAGTTCATCTACTTTTAGCAAATGACAAATTTCAGTAAAAGGTAAGTGTACCTATGTCGTAAAAAACCCATTTCACCGATTCCCTCACCAAACACAAGAAAACACTGTTATAACTAATAATACACTTAAGACTTCCTCTCATACGTGCGTCTTCTTTGGTCATCAATGTTAACTAGGTAATATGTACCTGGGAACAGTACATCTATGGACCCACTTGGTGAATATGGAGCGGTGTGGTAATTCTTTGTTCTCACTTCCATGAGTTCAGAAAAGTTACTGGGCTCCACACTTACCCTCTTATCTAAGTAGGAAACTGTGTCATGGAGGGAGGTGATAAGTTTCTCCAGCTTTGATCCAGCGCTCATGTCATTGCAGATGTTAATTGAAAACATAGTAGATGCAAGACCTGAACCATAAGAGAATAGTGCAAATTTCTTCCTAATTAACTCTTCAGGTGATTTACTAATGAGGTAGGACACCAGGCCTCCATACAATGAGGGAGTGTACATGTTACCAACATTGCGAGCAATGTGCAGTGAAGGTTTTGTTTTCTCTTCAAACAACTGCTGGCTGTATGTCATGAAAGCCTTTTCCACATCACGGTCGAAATATGTCTCTTCCAATGTCTTGTTATTAAACTCTGATAAGCCTGGGAACTGTTCCTCTCGTTCCTCCACTGGTGTATTTAAAAAGTCATTGAAGCAAACCCTAGCTAAGGATTTCTGCACTAATTTACAGTATGGTGAATGGAACAGCATGCCATCTAAACTTAACAATCCTTTAAAATTAGGGTCAGTCTTCCTCATCTTCTTACAAAATAAATTGTAGCAATTATCTAGAGCACTGAGGTAGCATTTTACTGATAGCCTGCCATCAACAAAGGGGAACTCTGAGGCAAGGTCGGGCTTGTAAAAGTCATATGTATGAGTCATGTACGAAGCTCTTATACCACGGTCAAAGACTAATGGTGCATTTGGGCCCACTAGCATTGCCACTGCTCCAGCACCACCAGTAGGCCTCGCAGGTCCTTTGCCATACACTGCAATGTCACCGGCCACCACTATAGCCTTTCTGCCATCCCATGATGATGATTCCACCCAGTTTATAGCGTTGAAGAGAGCCGCGGTGCCTCCATAACATGCGTTTGTTGTGTCAATGCCTTCTACATCTGTGGCTCCAACTTTAGCGAACAGAGTCATGATGAATGTTTTCACACTTTTACTTTTATCAATAATGGTCTCTGTACCCACCTCCAGGCGTCCAATATCATGAAGATTCAGATTGTTCTGCTCTATTAGCCGGTGCACAGCTGTGATACACAGAGATTGTATGTCTTCCCGATCAGAGCAGAATCCCATTTTGCTCTGCCCGAGTCCGATCGTGTATTTGCCGGTGGATACGCCGTCGAATTTTTCCAATTCCACTTGATCGACGTATTGTGACGGGAAGTATAATTCCATAGCGAGTATGCCGACATTTTCCACTTTCGCGCCCATTATGGCAGTGATTCCTTGAAGCGACTTTCGTTGAGCGAATTCTCAGTTAAAATGAGGTGTGACGCGGTTAACGGTTGCCGGTTCGGGGGAGACTGCGCGCTCTCGCGGCGGCGGAGCTGACTGGGCTCGACGTCAGCACCTCACGCGAGCGGCCGGTGCCGGCTGGGGCGCGCCATTGACCTACTACGCCGGCAGAACGGCCTGACAACGAGCCGCTACCAACCGGTTAACTTTCTTCCACGTTATGCGAATAAACAATAACAGTATTTACGTCGCGAATCACGATTGCGAGCGTGACGATGAATGAATTGCATAAATTGTGTGACGTAAAATATTCTACTTCTTTAATTTAGGGGATTTAGTTACCGAATTCTTATTTCTTATTCACTGGATAGTACGTGTAAATCTTTGAGTTTTATTTGACACTGACATTTAGGTTAGGTTATGATTGATCTAAATAAGGCGACGTTCACTGTCATAGCTTCTTAACTTCTCTGCTCCATTGCAATTACAACTATAATACCGTCGAATAGGAATCAAATTGAGAAGGCGCATTAACAAGAGTTTGATGCTACAATTTGTAGATTGGTTCCTCTTGACTAAAAAATTAGGTCAACGACCACAGTTTTGTAGAGGTCAACGACCCTCGATAATGGTAATAGTATAACTAATATAATAGATAAGATAACTAACCAAGGTCCAGATAAGCAAGAATAATTGACACGTTAATTAATGGCGATCTTTAGTAATAAGTCTTAACTAAGTTAGGTTAGAATAGACTGTGTTAGTTTTCCTCGGCGTCGTGAAAGCCCGTGACGTGAAAAACTATTTTCTCTTATGACACCTATGGTACAGGCAGCATCAGAAGTAGCTAAGTAAAATAACACACTCAAAATTACCTACACAGATCTTTATTTCCTTGACATTAGAGTCCGTCTATAGATCATTTTGAGCACTACGATCGCTTAGCAATTTCCGCTGCTGACTTTACAACCCAAGATTGTAAATCTCATCAAAATAGTTGGGAGTCATTACCGAGAACGGATTTACAATCAAATAAGGAATACTCCTTATAGTATAAGAATAAAGACATGGTTTTTGTATTTGTTTTTTGTGGCGTAGCTAGAAAAGGTCTCGCCTAACTGGACGGAAAACAAACATTGACTAGGCCAATAAAGTGATGTGTAAAGTGATATTGACGAATTCCTGCGACTTTCACACCGTCACCGCTTGTATAACGGTGACAGCGATACGGCAAGGACAGTAGATACTATGGCTTTTCCTTAATAATAATTAGTAGCTAATATACCTATTATCCCGAACAGCCGCCGCTGTAATCGAATAGGCATCCTAATTTAAAGGTCAATTTCATTTAAAATTAGCGCTTTACAACTTTGTGAAATTCAGCGGATCGATGTTAACGACCATGTTTCGTAATTCGTTTGTACAGTCAGCAGCAGAAGTAGCTGATGCCAAATAACATGCTCAACATTATCTAGAAAGTCCTTATCCTCTTGACATTAGATTCGTATGTAGGTCATTTTGAGCACTTGCCTCGCTTAGCTACTTTTGCTGCATACAGTACGACAAACAAGTACCCATAGGGGCTACCGCGAAATGAAAACGAACTTCGTTCGTGTTTCTCCGCCTTTGTCGGTCGAATAAGCAAGTGCGACAGAGAGGGAGATACACGAACGAAGTTCGTTTTCGTTTCGCGGTAGCGCCTCAAGTTGCATTACGGCGTGACGTCAATTACTTAGAACTCGTACCCACCTCCTGAAAACCTACTCTGATAATTGACAATTGACGCGCGCCGTCTTGTGCTAACCGGGCAGAGAGGCTACCGCGAAACGAAAAACGATTTTTTTTCATTTATCTAATCTCCTCTATCGCTCGAAGTAGCAAGTGCGAAAGGGAGGGAGATACACGAACGAAGTTAGAATAGAATAGAATAGAATAACATTTATTCAGGCAACAACACATCACAAGTAATAGACGACCGCTTTAGGCTAATAGTTGGTAGTGACCCTGTCTACGAAGCAAGAGGTCCTGGGTTCGAATCCCGGTAAGGGCATGTATTTGTGTGATGAGCACGAATATTTGTTCCTGAGTCATGGATGTTTTCTATGTATTTAAGTAAGTATTTATTTATATATATAAGTATGTTTATCGTCGTCTAGTACCCATAGTACAAGCTTTGCTTAGTTTGGGACTAGGTCGATTTGTGTAAGATTGTCCGCAAATATTTATTTATTTAATAAGGAAAAAAACACATTAACAAATACATCCCGCGACCTTTACCAGGTCATCTGTCCGCCTTGTGGGGGGCCTACCCACGCTGCGCCTTCCGGTACGTGGTCGCCAGTCGAGAACCTTTCCGCCCCAACGGCCATCGGTTCTACGTGCAATGCCCCGCCCACTGCCACTTAAGTTTAGCGATTCGGAGGGCCATATCGGTTACCTTGGTTCTGCTGCGGATAGCCTCATTTCTGATGCGATCGCGCAGAGAAACTCCCAACATAGCCCTCTCCATTGCCCTTTGGGTGACTTTGAGCCTTCTTATGAGGCCCATAGTAAGCGACCACGTTTCCGTGCCATACCTCATCACTGGCAACACACACTGGTCAAAGACTCTCGTCTTGAGACACTGCGGAATATTGCGTCCGCTGTTGTCCGCTGGATGCGGGTGGCGCAGGACCGGTCATTGTGGCACTCTTTGGGGGAGGCCTATGTCCAGCAGTGGACGTCTTTCGGCTGATATGATGATGATGATGAACGAATACATCGAAGAAGTAGATCGGGATGTATTGAAAATGCCTGCAATGACCTCCACTCGGCTAGCGTGATCAACGGCGCTGGTTTTCTGTGGAGGGAGCCAGCGGGATGTGCGGGACAGCGTACCTGCTGTGCGACATTGTGTCAGATGATACAAATACGTTATTAATATGAAATATAATCAAATTATTTTCATAGGTAGGTCCGAATCGTCACGTAACAAGCTAATAGCTTGTTACGTGACGATTCGGACTGTAAAAACCTGACCATAAACATATACTAGCTGCCCAGCCCAGCTACAGTGATGGGTTTTATCGTCACGATTTACGGCGAAAATATACTGAAAACCTATCGTGCTGGGCTATTTACGTGTCAGTTATAAATAAATCTTAGTAAAGCGTGGAAAATAAAAGAGCGTGGCGTGCATCAGCGTCCATATAAAACAAATGAAATTTTTATGGACGCTCCACGCCCCGCTCTGAGCGTGGCGGGCACTCAGGCTTTACACTGGTTATTATTACAACAACTTATCACGTTGTTTTAAAACAATAATAAGACGGGCATTGGACTTCAATCCCGAGAACTCCCCTTGAAAGTTATCTTTCATTGCGCTTTGAGATACTTAATCATATTATGACCTGAATACACTTTGTACCGATACAGTAACTATAACCGTATTTATTCAGTAGAGAACCAAGACGGTCTGTTCGGAACCTAGAGCCCACGACTTCTCTTCTGTAATGCATGGGTTAAAAAAAGAGACAGATTTATGTAATAGATGTGATAGTGTACTGTCCAATATTTCGCGTCCATTATATCTTTTTCTCCGTCTGTAACGCATAAACGCATGCAGCGTTAAAAAAGAGACACTAGTAGACGCGGATTGCTGCGCAGCATATTAAAGAGACTGATATCTGGAAAGGTTAGCACATGCTACCAGAGACAGTACACTTTTTATGTATACTACGACGGTGGGAAACAAGCATACGGTCTGCCTGATGGTAAGCAGATACCAGCCTATGGACGCTTGTGATTCCAGAAGAATGACAAGCGCGTTGTGAACCCTTTATTAATTTGAAGATTCGTTGTGTCATGTTGTGTTGATAGTTAGAAGGACGCGGGTCCCTCTTAAAACAACAGGAGCTCTCTTGTGGATGCCCTTTATTTTAATCTATAGTTTTTGGTTTTGGTACTGGGACTAAGTTATATAGTTCCTATATTTGAACAAGCGAGCGAAACGAACGAAGTTTGTCGCTTCAGCTTGGGCCAATATTCTGTCATATGTCACTAACAGTATAAAGAGCTGTAAGTATCACCTGTACGCGGACGACTTGCAACTACTTTTCTAGCTCGCCGTCAGACACATCTGCTGCCATAAACATGATAAATGCTGACCTTGACCGTATTTCCTCTTGGTCGGACAAGAACTGTTTAGTTCTTAATCCAAGCTAGTCGAAATATGTGGTTTTTGGCTCAAAACATCAAATCCGTAATACCCTTAATAACCTTGAAGCTCTAACTTCCGGGAATGTCGCCGTCATGGGCGAACCAATAGAACGGGTGGTAGAAGCAACCAACCTCGGCCTTCTAATGGACGGGAATCTGCGCTTTGAGAACCACATACTTAATGTTGTGAGTAACTGCTTCTATCGCCTTAAAGTTCTATATAATATACGAGATTACCTTAGTGTCGATTTGCGTGTTGACCTATGTGAATCACTTGTATTATCTAGGTTAAACTATTGTGATGTCGTGTATGATGGGTGCATTACTGGTCGTTCCAAAAGGCTCATACAACGAGTGCAGAACGCATGTGCTCGTTTTTGTTTCAGAGTCCCTCCCCGATCCCACATCACTCCATACTTGAACGCCGCTAACTTGCTCAACATGCCTGCACGCCGGCGCCTGCACCTGGCCACTCTGCTGTTCGGGGTGGTAAAACAGGAAACCCCCACCTACCTTTTTCATAAACTGGTATGGTCCAAAAGTGCGCGCAGGTTTAAGGCAATGGCCATAATACCTATGCACAGAACCGCTGCGTTCAGAGGTAGTTTCAAGTTTGCGGCGTCTTAGTGCTGGAATGATATCCCTCCTCCTATCCAAAGTGCGCTTAGCAGATACACCTTTAAGCGTATGCTTAAAGGCTATTTGTTGACGCGCCAGAAATCAAAATCCTAATCCCCAGCACTGTGAGTTGTGACACCAATAAATATGCCAATTTCTCATTTCTTATCTAGTTTTTGTTTTTAATGTGTACTGTAAATATAAATATTTTATTGAAGCATCTAGGTAGGGTGTACATGTATTATCTCACTTTTTATTTATGTTTATTTCTCTTTCGCCTGTCCCAATACTGTAGGTAGTTTATTTATTACATTTGTATGACGTTTCCGTGAGTCACTGACGGTGCTGGCTGAAAATCAGCGCTGCAGGTGTCTGACACCTCAGCATAATGCCAGTGTCCGGTTCACTGCCGCAGAGACACACTTGTTTCATGTTTTATGTTTTCTGTTTTTTTAATATTTTATTGTTTAACACGTGTGTCCTGTGTGTTTGTGAATAAATGTTTCTTTCTTTCTTTCTTTCTTTCTTTCTTTCTTTCTTTCTTTCTTTCTTTCTTTCTTTCTATATGTCCGGATGTCCGTATTTCTCTACAAGGTCGCATTTCTCAACCGATTCTCGTGATATTATGTGAGCAGGTCGAATATTTTATTCGTTGATACAATTTAAATAAAAAGATTAGATTAGATTAGGTCTATAGCTCATAGAGCCACTAAGTACATAATATATATAATTTATATAGGGTATATCAATAGGCACGCTCGAACTTTTCCAGCGTATAGATGCCCCCTTGGAAAAGCAATAAGTAGCTGTCAAATTTGGCAGGAATATATAATTAATCGTGATATTGCATCATGAAACGCTATATACTTCAACAGCAACGCGTAGAAATTGTTAACTCCACGGGACACAATAAATTTATTGGATGGGAAGTTCGAGGTTTCCGTCATATGGCGCGGTGGCGACATCAACGGGCCCCCGAGATCGAGTGCTCGAATAATTTCTGTGGGGCTACATCAAATCTCTTGTCTATGCAGACAAACCACAGACAATTGCTGCTCTAAAGGCCAATACGAAATTGAGTCCCATTTATGGAAAATGACGCCCAAAATTAGTCCACCAGGATACACCACCTACATAGGAGTCGCGGCGGCCATTTCGCTGACATTATATGTATATCTTAGATAATGTCGTCAAATGTACTTTGAAATAATATAAAAATCGTTGCAATATCCGCTACACAGGTTATTTTATTAAGTTAGAGCGCTCTTAATAAAAGACCCTTTATAGGATAAGTTGGTATAGATGTCTCGACTACCTACCTACAAGTACGTCCGTTTTGAGTTTAGCACTGGCAGCTTAGCAACGTACGCGGAAATATCTTACCCCCGGTTCCCACTTGTCGGCTGTCGGCCCGATTTTTTATCGGATGTCCTCATACAAATTGGTGTCCGACAAGTGTGAATAGCTTCATATAAAATGTTCTGCCACTGGAACGACCGATTAAAATCCGGACAGACATCCGACACAGTGGGAACCAGCTCTTAGGGCTGACTTGCAACGGGTCGCACATTCGTTGCTAAAATCGGCTACGTCAGGCGTTCTATATACCTAGCAATTTGTCACAATAATTGCCTTAGAAGGTAATGAAATGTACGTTTGCTGTCTCCTTCTTTCTTATAGCTGCATCTTTAGGTTTCTGTGACAAATTGCTAGGTGTATAATGCCCGTCAGCGTCATGACGCTCTCTGGTACCTAACTGCAGTTATAGGTACCAGAGAGCAGAGAGCACATCCTCTCAACTGTAGATAACAGGCACTGCCCGAACAAGGCTAGGAGAGAGATGATGATGACTTTGAACTGTCTATTGTTTATTGTTTATTGAACTACTAGCTTCCGCCCGCGACTTCGTCCGCGTGGACCCGGGATAAAAACTATCCTATATTTTAATCCAGGCTATAAACTATCTTTGTGCAAAATTTCATCCAAATCGGTTCAGCCGTTTAAGCGTGATTGAGTAACAAACATCCAAACATCCAAACATCCAAACATCTAAACTTTCGCATTTATAATATTAGTAGGATCAAATCACCTTCAAGCGCCTGAAATAAATGATTAGCAGTAGTCGACTATTTGGACATTTGTTTTTATTCCGTACCGTACTAGCTTCTGCCCGTGACTTCGTACCCGTATAAATTATGGTTTACATTTTATTCTTATATTTAACCATACTACTTACTGACAAATTTGAAAATAAAGATTTCATTTCCATAGACTGTGCGTGTAAGTTCAAATTCCCTTCGAATATAAATAAACACATTCATAAACTTGGTCGTCAATATAGATGTCCGAAGTATCCTTTTAGAGAGCGCTCCCTATGCGAGCCCCAGGTCCGAAGGCCCTAGGGCGAGCCCGACGGACACTATCCTCAGGGTCTTGCAAGCGAGAGCTGAGGCCAAAGTCCCGAAGGCGAGCAGTGAGGCAAGCGAGGCCGAAGGCCGAGCTTTTCATTGGAATTAAAGGTCCTTCAGAGAGCAGTCTCAATGCAAGCCCGAGGGCCTAAGGCCCGAGGCCGAGCCCCCACGGATGCTCGTTATCTCCGAGTAAGTTGCAAGTGAAACCTGAGGGCCGAAGTCCTGAAGGTAAACGGGGAGGCAAGCGGAGCCGAAGACTGAGCTTTTCGTAAGAATGAAGGGCTCTAAGCATGCTTTTAGAGAGCGATCGCTATGCGAGCTCGGGGGTTGAAGGCCCGTGGGTGAGCCCCCACACTTACTATCCCAAGGTGTCTTGCAAGAGAAACCAGAGACCAAAGTCCCGAAGGTGAGCGGCCAGGCAAGCGAGGCCGAAGGCCGAGCTTTTCGTAACAATGAAAGGTTCAAAGCAAGCCTTGGCTTCTTGAAAAATGCTACTATTCCATTCAGAACTTTTTAAATGAATGACATAATAATGATTTGCCTGATTTTGACACACAGCTGCTATGTAATAATAATAATCTGACATTTAAAATAACATTGTGACATTTATGTTAAATATTTTTAAAAAATTGTATACTTAAAACAAACAAACTATTAATTATATTGCATGCCTATTGTAGGTCGAACATTAGAACTCTAGTTGTTATTAAGATCTTGTATACTGTTCTTGCAATAAAAATATCTTTATCTTTATCTTATCTTTATCTTAAGAAAGCGCTCGGGGGCTGAAGGCCACTCACTATTACCAGCACGGCTAGCATGCGACGGCGCGCGAGCTCTCTCGATTTTTCTCGCACTATCCGTCTCTTTCTTATTAGAACACTTAGAACAAGAGATATAGTGCGATAAAAATCGAGAGTATGTCGCGGCCGTCGTATGCTAGACGTGCTGGTGGCAGCGAGGCCAAAGGCCGAGCTCTACGTTGGAATGAAAGGCTAAAAACATCCCTTTAGAGAGCGTTCTCGGTGCGAGCCCCTACGGACACTCATTGTATTCGGGTGTTTTGCAAGCAAAACCTGAGGCCCTATTTTCAAAATTTTTTTGGCAGCAGATCTCATGCTTCAATTTCTTATTCAAGATAAAGGTAAATAAAACGCGGTACTTATTAAACAATAATGACAGTCTTATCTAAGTCATTAGTCACATCCAGATGAATGGGTTTCTTCGTTTCGTCTTCTGGGTCGCTGGTATCCTCCGACTTTAGTGGCACGAATTTGTAAAACTTGACGCCTGAAAATAGGTGAGTTGATATGATTAGTGAATAGATATTCTTTATATATTTAACCCGTATGACTTAGCACCTTGCTTAGCACTGACAGACAGAACCAAAAAAAATATAATCCTTCAGCACTGTCAAGGCATCCGACAGGTTAACAAGATATTTTTTTAAGTTTTGACCATAAACTGCCACGTGCCAAAAGGATTTTTACATTACGCCTGTGCGTAGGCGGCCTTAGTGTGAATATGTTTTATCATATACTAGGTGCCCGCGCGGCTTCGCCCGCTTACTGTAAGGACACAGGCAATCCCGCGGAATAAAATATAGCCTACTAGCTTCCGCCCGTGAATTCGTCTGCCTGGATCCGAGCTTAAAACTATCCTATATTTTAATCTAGACTATAAAATATCTTCGTGCAATATTTCATATTGAGCCGTTTAAGCGTGATTGAGTAACAAACAATATCTAAACATCCAAACATCCAAACATTTGCATTTATAGTATTAGTAGGTTAACCATCCCGAAAGTCCATCCTACACGTAAACGGAAGAACTTTTTAAATTGGATAAGTGGCCCCGGAGATTATCCATTATATTACATACAAACTTAAAAACCTACAATCTCATAGATTTCTCCTTTTTATAATATTATAGTATAGATATAAGTACGATTTTGCACTTTACCTGTAGGATTTATTCGCGTCGTAAAATTTTGTTTGGCACCCAAAGTCCGATCTTCCTCTTCGTTATAAAGGTCCTGTAATAAAATTAAAAATATATTACTAATTCAGAGTCAAACACTGTGACAAAATGATCAAATGCACTAAGAACTTCAGGGAGGAAGCAAAATTAACTACTTAGGTACTGTTTTGTATTATTATTGGGGTCTGCAATCAATAATATTTATATTGTACTGGGGGAGGCCTATGTCCAGCAGTGGACCTCTTTCAGCTGATATGATGTTGATGATATTGTATTGTATTGACTTATATAGGTTGTACTTAGATAAATAAATACTTAAATACTTACATAGAAAACATCCATGACTCAGGAACAAAATATTCGTGCTCATCACACAAATAAATGACCTTACCGGGATTTGAACCCCGGATCTCTTGCATCGTAGGCAGGGTCACTACCAACTAGGCTAAAGCGGTCGTCAAAAAGGAACACAATAGTGAGAACTAGAGTTTCGAACCCCTGCAATCATCTTAAGCACCTACCATACCATACCACTATGAATTGGTGGCTATTTTAGGCGGTTGTACACACCTATAGTAAATGTTTACTAAGCGAAAACGTCTGCTATCTAAATTGAAAATTCCAATCAAAGTGATTTTTTTTTTAAATAAGCGCCACGAGCGGGGTAGGGTTAATATGGGGTAGTTCATTTTTAGTTACGATCCTCAATATAATTTGAGACGTTGGTGTCGTTTCAGAAGTTGTAACAACTTCGTGGTAGCGTCGCTATGAGCCTCCCTATTATTGGAGGTCGCATATGTGTCTACTGGCCATAAGCAATCGTTATTACGACATGCCTGTCACGATTTAAAAATACTTAGAAACCTTTACGTTCCTATGTATTGTCACTTGCTGAAAAAAAACAGACCACGAAACATCTAGCGTATCATTGAACTCTGCTCTAGTGTTGGTTTATACACGTTATAGTCAATTCACATTACCTATATAAGGTGTATTTAGAAAAGTGAAGGGATTGAAAGATTCGTCACTACGAGCCTAGCCTACGGTCGCTCAGTTGGTTCAGAGTGATGCGCGGTATGCAGAGGTCGTGGGCTGAAATCCCGCTCGTGGTGAATCGTTTAAAAATCATTTAAAAATGATTGGAATTTGGTTGTATTGTACCTACCACCTTAGATTGATCCATCTATTTGTAGAAGAGAAGGAAGCACGATCCCATTAGGTCGAAGTAAGACAAAAAGGGGGGGTATAGCAAGATCAAGGGTTAAGGGTAAGAGTTGATAACGTGAGTAACTCGTTCACGTGCAGTACGTGCACAACTGCACACACACAACTGTATATAAGGTAAAAGTACCCTTCACCGGATCTGCCGTATCGCCGGATTTCCTCTATTTTAAGCTATAAGTCGAGTAGTTACCGCTTATATTACGTTGTGATATTTTTCCCCGCTAGCTAAATACCTATGCCTTCCCCTCCGCTGCAGAAACGGCCGTTTCGGACCTCAGTCGAGCCGCGATAATTGATCGAGCCGTCGATCGCCGTTTTCTATGGGACTCCTTACGAAAATCGGTAAGAAATTGAGTGAACTTTTTAAGGCCATAGACCGTTTAAGAGGCAAATTTATGAATGGATATTGGGTTTTGCGGAGTCATTATTTAGTTGGTTTTAGTTGTTTGTGCAAACAAGTTCATTTAGTGCAGTCATATTTGAAGAATTTAACTAAAACGTGGATTCGGTGATGGGTCGACCCTCGTTTTGACTTGAAGGTTTCTCCGAACAACGTCCGGAATCAGGGAAACTGTATGCTTTATTTTTATAGGATGAACATAAACTATTTATATAAACTATTTCGCTTTTCAAATAACTAAAAGTATAGCAAATTTTATGAGCATTTACCGAACATTGATAATCTAGATAGTTAAACTGTGTTTGAAATGAATCATTTTCAAGACTTTTTGTCGTTAAAATAAGCTATTTGGCAAGGCGATTTAAAAAAACATTACACTTATTTTACATCAATAGTATCAAGAACCATATGTATTTATGGTTTCGCAATAAGTTCTAATTCCTTGTAAAAATGTAAGGTTCGTAATTATAACATAATTAATACGATATAAACACCATAATTTTCCACAATATTTCACACATAATTTGCTTGTCCAATTCACCGGACGGGCGTCCGGTGAAACGTACCCATAGTACCTGCTACCGAATCCACGTTTGCCACAGTAATGCTATTATTTAGTATTTTACTGAAATATTAACCTTATTTCGTTACGAACTAGGTCGATATTAATGTGTATTATTTTTCGAACGTTCTTGTAAAGGCCAGCGGTTCCAAACATTTGACGCCCAGCTACGGAGCTTGGAACAAACTTGTACGATACAAATTATGGACAGTTTTTTTATTTTATTTTGAAACAATGTCATTAGTACCAATAACAATGTGATTAATTATTGTTACTTTGATGCTTATTATATTCCGTTATAACTGTATTTTTTATACATTTTCCATATTTATGAATTACATTCAAATCCTAAATATTTAACCCCCGACGCAAAAAGGGGTTGTTATAAGTTTGACGTCTCTGCCTGTGTGATTGTGTATCTGTGTGTTTGCCTGTGGTATCGTATCTCCTGAATTAATGGATCGTTTTTAATGCGGTTTTTTTTGTCCGAAAGCTGACGTGATCGAGATGGTTCTAAGGCCGATATTAGACTATCATAGAAACATGATCATAGACATAGGACTCATATTAATTTGATAAACCCTTGACAGTGTAATAACTACCTATGATTCATATAGTCTATGATAATAGAGCAAGCATACAATGGGCATGATGACAGTAATTGAAAATCACTAAAATATGGTATTTTCTTGGTGAAATTTTAATCATAGAATCCGAAAAATGCTCATATTTTTTTTATTAAGTAAGAGATTATTATTTATTTTGATAAAATTAAACCGAAAAATACGTACGCCCGCCATGATATGTTAAACACCAATCAGAGCGCATGACGTCACGTTTGTATCAACAAATACCCATAACGGCCATTACCACAGATTACAGAGAAAACTTACGTACAGAACGAATAGTAAGACAGGGATAGAACTATGTTATCTGTCAGATCTTCATACGTCATTGTCCCGCTTTCTCGCTCGCACGGCCGCGCAAGCCTTGTAAACTTTTGAATTTATGTTCATTCAATGAGCAATTGAGCGATCTAGGTAGCAAACGTCAAAGGTCTGTGTTCTGTTCATACAAACGTGACGTCATTCAGGACGCCATAACACTGACAAGCGTTTTAGCGCCAATTTGAAATTTAAAAACTAAAATGCATTTTTTTCCTTCTTAACTGTTATATTCTCTTGAAAAATCTTATTATATAATAAATGTTTCTAAACATTATAGAACAGTTTTCAAATTGTGTCATCATGCCTATTATGATCATATGCGGTCTAACCGTCACAAACCTAGCGCAATTAGTTTGAAAAATAATCTCAATTAACAGTTTACCAACTAAAGTTTGAGCACCACGCAGCGCCCAAATCCCATACATTTCTTCCCTAGTCCGGTGAAACGGCGCGCCGATTCGGTATTATGTGCAAATCAGCTTTCTTAGTCCGGTAAATGGTACAAACCACGGAAACCGACCCAAAAAACTTTAAAAATATTTTTAGCATATCTATAAGTATGTTATTAATTTCTAGATACATTTAAATGATGACAAATGTATCTAACTTGCAATTGAACTTTTGTCCATAGCCCTATGAAACTCGTGGACCTTATTAAAAAAATAAACGTACATCCAGGTCTTAAGCATCCGGTGAAACGTACTTTTACCTTAATTATACATGTATGTAATATGTTGCACTTTAGTTGTATGTTACTTTAGAGCACTTTATTGTACACAATAACAGTTTAAAGAATATACAAATACATGTCTATGGACGTCGAACATAAGGCTTAACTACCTACGCATAATTAAAATACCTCACGTGATTGGAGTAGGTAGATCCGAATGAAAGCTTATTAGATGTACAAGACTAGGAATAGATTACCAGAACAGTGTAGCTCTGCGCCGGAATCTTCATCTGATCCGTGCTAAAGTTGACGGCGTAAGGAACTCCGTCCACCCTCGCACTGACGAACGCCACCGCGTACGAGTTATCCGACAGCTCCCGAGTCCAAATCTGTCTGTGACGATCCTGCAAAAAATATTTTTAACTTAGACATTGGTAGGTTCCAACAACTAGTACCTACCAGTGCTGCAGTGGCCTGTGTCACGAAAGTACATGTTACAATTTTCAAGTCATGTCAAGTCAAGTCAATGTCCATGTCAAGCCTTAAAAGGCGACACAACAGGCGCTAGGCCGGCTTGACCAATAACTGCTGGTCAGGTGGCCTGTAATGCCTGTTTATTTAGACTATAAAATTAAAACTCCACTTGGCTCTAAACTAGTGTCAACTTATTAGAAACGAAGAGGACAAAATGCTAATAAGTGGAAACGCTAAAGATGACGATGATATTGGTGTTCTCACAACGTTACTTTTACCGAAAAGCTTTACATATCAAACAAGGATAAGTAGTTTTAGCTGGGTCAGTGACCCGAACTCATTGTTTTCTCAAATCGTCATAATCATAATGCTATGACGATTACCGCATCATTCAGGACTCTGAGCCCCTGCTTCCCCATCGGGTCCTGGTTGACGGCGATGATGTCCCTGTTGAGCAGGATCTCTTTGAACTCCGGACGCATGGTCGCCAGATCCGCACTCATTAGTAACGGAGCCGCCAGCACCGCCCACACTGCCATCTGCACGCGCGCCTGGTCGAGAGAGAGACCGAAGTTGCCCACTAGCAGCTGGAACAGGAAAACAACACTGAGTATCGAGTCGGTAAATACTTATGATTCTGACTTATTCAGATATCAGCATACTTAGTACCTACATTTTACCGATGACGAAAATAAGTGACTTCACTCAGCAAGAAAAATCGAAAGCAAAAATATCTAACCTTTACTTATTAACATCAATCCGCACTGAGTTAGGGCTGCTTTAACTGACCATAGTCGGAGTTCGTAAGAAACAACGTACTTAGTAAAAAAAAGCGTGCGTGACTGCGCGTAGTGCGTATATGTTAATAAAAAAAAGTTTTACAATTATGCTCAGGAACAGTTTTATAAGAGACTAGTCTATAGTTATATTACGGGGTGAAAAGAGTTTTAAACCCTGCCGTAACAGATGCTACAAACTTACACAATTTATGATGAGTTATGGGTTTGAAAGATTGGTTAATTAATCACTTAATGGGTCAAAACTATACGACAGCCCCGTCATTACCGTGTTATATCAGTGATAAATCTCGCAAAGTATCCCAGACCCACAACACAACCCACCATTATAGTGACCTCTGGTTGAACACCTAAATTCTACATGACCGTGCCGCGCCTGCTTGCCAAAATTATATCAATTTTTTAAACCAGTTGGCTCGGTATAGATAGATTGGAGGTTTAATTGAACAGGTGTGCTTGCCATGTCTGGATCGTTCCAGTGCCCCGGGCCGGCGAACGACGCCAGGCGCTCCTGGTTGTCTCCGAACCACTTCATGATGCCGAGCAGCGAGTCCCACGAGTCTTCGATGTCGTCCCAGTTGCGCCACAGGTTGCAGTTCTCCGCGATCGCAGTGTAATTTGGCTTGAAGAACATAGGAGAAATAAGTTTAATAGTACATTGTGATACAAGCGAGGTATGTTGATAATTACATCAGAGGCGGAATTATCACGCGAGCCGCAGGTGAGCGTGATAAGAGAGCCGAGGATGTAATTATCAAAGCTCACGCGTTTCATACGACATTTTTCAACACATTTTGCGAGGAAAAAATCCTTTTCATAAGATGAAAATTTTATAGGCCTGCCAAGTTTCTTTACTTATTTATGGCAACAGGTTTTTACTCACATGTTGTATACATCGCCAAGAATTTCCAGTGGCGTCCATTCTTTTTATCACTTTTCTAGTCACCCCGAGTCAACATTTTTGTTAATAACCAAACACTTATTAACAATGTTTACAAATATCTGTGAAATAACCTCAAATGGCGCGCAACAGTTTTTTTTCGTGAAGTTTGCGCAGTGCTCGCGCATGAGATGAAATCTCTAAACAGCCAATACAAAATTAAATAAATATTTTCGTTTTCAAAAGTTTTCTTTATTAATTCATGTTAAGATGTTATCAAAAGTGAATAGTTTTACTAAATTAAACGTTACTATATCATATCCAAAAAGAAATAGTCAATTAATTAACAAAAAGGATTTAACTTGTTTAGTCGAGTAAGAATCCATTTGCCGAGAATTAAAAAAAAGCTGTACAATCTATACAACCCGGTTAATTTGAGAATGCACCGTGTGCACGCATACATCTTGCTGCAAGGTGCCAACCTGACTTAATCGGGATATAACCATAAACACATGTGTCGTAATGTTATAAAACACGCGTGTTTAATATCCAGGATTATAAGCCTAAAAGCGACACAATAAGAGGTACGTTACGAGCAATTGTGTTGAAAATATTATATATGTTGTTGTGTTATTTTATTAGTTAACAACTTTTCGAAATAAGCCAACTTAAAAAATAATTCATGATTCCTAATCCGCAACACAGGTTTCGTCAAGTGCGTACAGAAACAAATCAGCATAAGACTTCGTCACATACGTATCAATGAATAAATCCGCAACAGGCTTCGTGAAAATAAATTCCGAATGCAACACATTCCATGTCAACAATTTCGTAATACTACTCACGAACCCAATTTCGTGGTTGTTCCGCTAAGTAGCAGAAAGCGCCTACGAACAGATCGCCCGCTATGCACTTCCTGGCAGTGAGTGTTCTAACAAAACGATCACCCCGGATCATTGGTGGCTTAAAATTCCCATGATCTGGAGAAATATAGTTTATGCGAAAATAATTACTATCTACTATTCAAACTTTCAAAAGCAACCAGGGGCATTCATTAGTGTACAGTAACAGGTTGTGATGACATCAGTTGTGATGATGAGATACCTACTTCGATATAGTCCGGTTCCAGATAAGCTGGCCAGCTGCAGGAGTAGAGTACTGGGCGGCCTGTTGCGTTCAGCTTTCTTCCGAAATCAGGATACCCTGGTAACAAAGGCAGGCGAAAGCTGTTTTTAAAAACCGGCCAAGTGCGTGTCGGGCCACGCGCAGTGTAGGGTTCCGTAGTTGCCTGTCTGTCTTACATCGACGTGCGGTGCGGTTGCGTCGGCCGAATTTGTACGGAAATTGGCCTTTTCAATTACACATTAAGTTGGTCGACTATTATTCGGTAACTACTTATGCCTACTTGTTCGTGAGTTTTCCTTTTAAATTCATTTTATATACTAGGTAGTAATAGATGTGTGGAAAAATAGACCGATGCCGCTCTCGTTGGTCCATTAAATCCTCAAGACTGACGGCTGGCGATAATAATCGTTTTCCAATCAGGCCACTGTTACCTGTCTCCATCTGTTCTGGTGTGGAGTAGCAGCCGTCCAGCTTGATGTAGTCGACGCCCCAGCTGACCAGCGTGTCCACGTCAGCCTGCTCGTGGCCCATTACACCGGGGTAGCCCGCGCACGTCTTCGTGCCGTAGTCCTGGTAGATCCCGAACTTCAGGCCTTTGCTATGGACCTGAAGATAGACACATGACAGGCTGAATATACGTACAATCGTTTCACATTGTGGCTGTGACACCTTATTCTTAAACCGGTAACTCGTCTGAACAAAAGCTTAGTGCCTATGCTTGTATCTATTACCTGGGCATTTTCAATAAAACGTGTACCCAATTAGCGTGGGTTGTTAAATAAAAATTAACTCAGTGTCAGTTTTGTGACGACAATTAAGCATACAAACACACGTAGGTACACGCGTACACGTACACGTTTTATTGAAAATGCCCACCTACTTACAAAAATAAGAGATACAGATCGTACGATCAAAAAGAAGCTGCCCATTCCTACCTAAGTCATGGGTAAATTTAACCTTTTAACTTTTGTTCGTTTTGACCTTGGTAGTGTGTTCTGTAGCATTTAAGAATTTAAAAGATATAATTAGAGCACGTCAGGTTATAGCGTCATAGCACTTGGGAATCGCTCTCTTCAATCTTCGGTCAGTAGCCACTATTATGTAGATATCGGAGATAGCCTGTAGCACTACATACATATTTGCCCAGCATCTTCATGCCATTAGGAAACCGCTCGCGGTCCGCGACCAGCTTCCCGGTAGAGCTCCGATTCTTCTCCATCCAGCAGTCGTCGATGCCGATGTACTGGTACCCGGCCTCCAGGTAGCCCTCGTTCACCATGATGTCCGCTGTACGCCTTATCAGCTTTTCACTGAAAAAAACCGTTATTGCGTTACATTAACCGTTACTTATTTAGACCTCACAAGTTAAACTAAGTCGAGACTTCAAATTACGATAATCTGTCAAATTAACCAGCGAGTCCACTGACTATGTTTTGCAATACGGTAACGGCTGAAATTTGTCGTTTATCCCTGTCAGAATTGGATAACTCTGTTTTGTCAAGTGCGACCATGTTGTGAGTCGGTAATCTGAGTGAATAAAGGGCTTTTTACATGGGGCAACAACTCGCATGCGAGTTTTATTACATTGCAGGGTTTGATTGAATTCGTCGTATTCCGCTAGCTCGCAGCCCGCAATGTAAATGGCCCTTTAGTAGACAAATCGCGTGACAGTAACGTGATTTATCGTTTGTCGTGCCCTTATCGCATGTCCTTACTGCGCCCGCAGATCTACGAGCCTAGTTGAAGATTTATGTATGATGATCAGTGTACTCGGGTGAATCAACCTTGTCTCTCTGTCATATTGTCTCCTAGCTAACGGGACACAGTTGATTTATCAGGGTATATATGTACCGCGAGGGGCGCATAGTCAGTAAGGCACCAAAAAATTTGAGTAAGACACCAATTTTTCAACACTTAAGTAGTAGCAGTGAACTTACCTTACACACTCATCAGGGTACGTGGTGCAGTCGGTGAGGCACCGGTACCGCTGCCAGGTGAGCCAGCCCATGGGTGGAGTTCGCGCTAGCCCGTTGTTTAGGGCTAAGCTGGAGGTCACTCCGCAGGAGATAAGCAGAAGGAGTAGCAGCATCTACGATAGTCGTTGAACATTAGGTGAATGTATGGCTTTTTAGGGTTCTGTAGTCAACAAGGAACCCTTATAGTTTCGCCATCTCCGTCTGACCGTCCGTCCGTCCGTTCATCTTCGGCTTAGCTCAGTAACCATTACTACTAGAAAACTGTAATTCGGCATGGGTATATAAATCAATCACGCCGACAAACAGTAGAAGTGGAAAGCCAATTTATGAAAGTTTGTTACATAAGTTTCTTAAAATATTACGCCGTTAGCCTGCGAATGTCAAAAGACGTTTTGGATGGTCGTCGAACCCCTTTAAGCTACTTAAAATAAGTCAAACTGAATATTAAATACAAAGAAAAAAAACCGCCCAAGTGCGAGTCGGACTCGCGCACCAAGGGTTCCGTACAAACCTGTAGTAATAACTTAAAAATTATTAAAAATATTTTTTTATTATGTCTTGTAACTAAAAATGTACGGTTTTCGCAATTTTTCCTTTATCTGTGCTATAAGACGTTGCTTCGTACCAAATTTCAAGATTCTGAGTTCCCTGGAAGTACCCTGTAGTTTGATTCCCTTGCGATTTTCGATGCGGCATAAACGGCTGTATCTTTTGATTGCGTTGGCTTAGAAGTTTGATTTTCACAGCTCCAAGGGACAGTAGACCTGAGTATCCTACTAATATATCCTACTAATATTATAAATGCGAAAGTTTAGATGTTTGGATGTTTGTTACTCAATCACGCTTAAACGGCTGAACCGATTTGAATGAAATTTTGCACGAAGATAGTTTATAGCCTAGATTAAAATATAGGATAGTTTTTATCCCGGGTCCACGGGGACGAAGTCGCGGGCGGAAGCTAGTTTGGTATACATTTTAGCTTGATACCTCCACGCGTTCCTGAGAAAAAGGGTCTTGACAGACGGACGGACGGACGGACAACAAAGTGATCCTATAAGGGTTCCGTTTTTTCCTTTTGAGAAACGGAACCCTAAAAAATATCATAATGCGTTGTTCTACAAGACAAGATGTCCGAATAAGCTATAATGATTAAGCTATTTTGGACTCTGGTTTGGGCCATGCATTTCTGTCAGAGTCCTCAACGTGTCCTTAATGTTTTTTTTTCAAGTATTTTTTAAGAGCTAGAAAGGGTAGAGACAAAATTTCAACAGGTAAGTTATTATAAAAATGGGTACATTGACCCGAAAAAGACTTATGTACACTTTACGAACACGAAACTTTTGGTTACTATTTTATTTTTATTTCGTGTATTAAAATTATGGCTATCAGAATTTGTTACATCATGATCATGATGAATCTATGTTCTTAATGACAGAAACAATATTTTCATAAATGTATTGGGACGCTACTGTTAAAATGCAAATTTCTTTAAAGAGTTCTCTCACGGATTCTCTTGCTCTCAGGAACGAATGACTCTTTTTTGTAATACAAAGATTGTCTGTATGTCAGCTACTTCATCCCAAACCAGAATACCGTACGACATAATACTATGAAAATAACTATGATAAAAGGCGAGCTGTTTCAAAATTGGTCAGTTGTCTAATTTTTCTAATAGCATATACGGCTGAACTTAGTTTACGTGCCAACACGGCTATATGGGCACTCCATTGTAGATTTTTGTCTAATGTTATACCCACGAATATTGTTTTATCGACTATTTCTAAACACTCATGTAATTCTATTTACTTATATCATGACGCTCGATTTTACATTATCTGCCGTGTTCTGCACAAGCCTTATTTTCTACGTGTTCTCTACACAGTAGGTAGAGCGGGAAAGCGGTTATCTTTTTATGTGGTATATTTAATTCCCTGGAACCTTCACAATCACCCGATGAATTTTGATGAATGAGGTGTCTATTGGTTGGTTCACACCAGACCGATTCATATACATACAGATCCCCGATAAAAGTTACTGTTTTAAAGCTATGCTCAGGGTTTATGGTTTCTATTTTGAAGCGTGTTGTGGGCGACGGGCTAGCAACCTATCACTGCTATATCACATTTTGTCCAACTTTTATACCCACATTTATGCTAAAAGTGGCACTGGAACATAAGTTTCATGTTCTCTGCCTACCTCTTTTGGGAATAAAGGCGTGAATCGATGTAAGTATGTACTTATGGCTAACCGTACCAATGATATCGTTTGATAAATTGTGTTTTTTTTATATGAATTCATCTCTAGGTACGTATACTTCGTGTCCTAAATATTGGCCATAAACAATAGGGGTGTAGACACTAAATAAAAAGGATTTAAAATGTAGTCAAATAGAAAAAAAAGCAACGCAAGAGGTTAAAGAATCACAAAGTTATAAGTGTCCAAAGTTTTAAGAGGGGGTATGTTCTGTCCCTTTTCCGCAAAAAGCACCTTCATATGAAACGATTGTCCAATATTATAAACGGTATTAGCTTCCGAATGGGATTTTCGTCACTAGGAACATTTTTTCGCCTTCTTTCTTTTAAATTAAGTAATACCAAATAATACTTAATAAATTTTGATTCTACACCCGTATTAAACATTTACCTCTCAAGAGTCTCAAGACCAAATCCCCGCAACCCCATTCTTCTATTCTAAGACAGAATTTACATTCCACCTTAATTCAACGTAAGCTCGCCTAAAGCTCATTACGAGAAAAGCCCTTCTATGGCTTCGTATCATAGTGCGCTCATTCGTTACAAAACCGGTCCAAAGTTTGGACGTCTCGGCTAGTTTTTGGTCCAATTCGGTGCGTGGGCGGGACGTCGGACGTGAGTAGTTTAGGTTACTCATTATGTTTGGTGGCTCAATCTATTACCGGGACGGATACCTACCGACTTTAAATATTTATTTAAGTATAGCCCGCTTTTGACGAGTGAGTGAAGAACACTCGGTGTAGGATAAATGAATTCTTATTGGTATTGTTTTGACTAAACGGGACTTAATCACGTATAATTAACTTACTAATTAACCTCTTCGAGGCTTCCCGACGTTTCAGATGTGTCACAACATCCTTGGTCACGGGACGACTATATATTAGGTCCTTATTGATTGTTTATTTATTTATTGCATAAGTAGGTACAATTAACACTAACAGCCTTACGTGCTAATCGATGTTACATTTTTGAATAGCTAACATGTATTATTTAATATCAGGTGCAGTGAAATTATTATTATAAGTAATAATTTCACTGCACCCCTCGGATAAAGTCAAAACATTCTGATAAAAGTAAAATATAGGCAATTTATTAAGATTAAGTCGGTCAAACATAGCAATGTCAAATAACTCAAACATTTCAAGTAATTAATGTAATGATTATAAATTATACCATTATACATTTTTACTACTATTGCGCGCTATTGTGACATATTTGTATCGCTTAGGTATTGGATATTTCATCCCTCGTGGTAGTAGGTAAAATCTAAACCTATCATAAAAAGAGCGAGTCCAAAAGTGTCTGGACATTTCAATAACCTTATCACTTTTTTTTGAAATCCCAACAAACATGGCAATTGTTAGGATACCGCAAATAATTTGATTAGTAACTACATTCTCTGTTATATTTGATTAAGTTGTGTGTAATAGGTACTATCTTGTACTTGGGTATATTAAATCCAAACAAAAACATAAATGTGAAATGAGAGCCAAGTCCAATATTATGATATAATATGCCTTGGTTGTTGACTTCAACGACAAAAGAAGTGAGATCTAAATGGGTGCCAAGTTCAAAGGTCAGTCCTGAAATCTATTTATACCAACATAAAATATTTTATAACAACTTACGATATAATTTCTCCTTATAACTTAGGACAATATATTTAAGCCTAAGCTCTTACTTGGTTAGTTCTCATATACGAATTATATTACAGCCTTCCAGTTCTAAAGCTGCATGCAAATACATGGTCGATTTGATTTGGGAATTTAAACTCTCTTGTTCATACATTCGGTTCACGGAACGGGCTACGGAACCCTACACTGAGCGTGGCCCGATACGCTCTTGGCCTGTTTTTTAATTAGTAGTTACATAACACGTTACAGCATATGTACAGTGAAACCTGGATAACTGGCACGACGACGAAAGGTCTAATCCCAAATATAGAGGTTTGTTTTGTTCCACTAACAGAGATAAGTCAGTGCTAATCTGTCGAGACCTGCTGCAGGTCGATCACGTAACGCATTGAATTTACGTTAGGTACCTTGATCTAAATCTCGAATTTTATATGGAAAAATGACAGTTGAATTGTACTAACGCGCGTTCGGAACGTTACATGATTACCCCTCTAAGCATGAGTTCCTGTTATGGAGGTTTCTCACTTATCCAAGTCCCACTTACTGTTAAGTTTTACTAAGTATATTTTAATGAGCTTTATCCTTATACCAGCAACACAAAAAACACGATAAAGGGTACGGTAAAGGGAGATTCACACCTACGCCGAGAGAATAATAATCATGTGGAAGTAAATTAGGAAACCTCTAGCTTAAATTGGAACTATTTAAATGGTAGTGGCCAAGCCGCTAGACGAGACGGTCCGTTCTAAAGCAAGATTAAGTAAGTGGTACACTCGGAAACCGAATTCCTAAAAGTAGAACGTGCGAAATTCGCGGGCCGAATGTCCGATGTCCGATAACGAACCTACTCTGCGTTTGCAAACTTTATTAATACTTCCAAACTCGTAAACAATAAACACTGGGGAGGCGTCCATAGAACCAGTTTAGATTGCCTATTTTAATGTATAAACAGCTACTTCAGAAATACCTAGTCTATATTAGGTAAGTCTCCGGACCAAGATGGACGGTCCATTTTAATTTACGCGAAAATATCAGGAAAACAGAATATTCAGGAAGAAAGTGCTTGAAACTTAAACGAAATAAGTATTCATTAATTATTAATATACTAATATACTTATTTAAACTTACCTTACGGTAAACAGTGTATTATGCGCACAACCCGGTAAAGTAAAATGTAAATTGAGACTGAATTCCATAACCCAAATATTTAGTCATTAAATAGGTTATTGTACCACCACTGTTTCAGAGACTATTGAAGACACATACTCATTATTTTCTTTTAAGAATAATTGTGCTAGCGTCAGAAAGAGATAGGATTTGTTTCTAGGCTACGCTCGAATGACACGATAATGGAATGCTGAGCAGACTATGATGTAAAAACGTATATTCAATAATGTTATCAATAGGTATAGCATATTTCCTTATAAGTTATAACGAGGAGTCCTACTACCTATCTAACTATTTAAAAGTAAGTACCTACTTAACATTTTCGTAAAAACACTACTTACAAATGTATCCTTGATAACAGCGCAGTATGGTTTATAATATCAAGAGACTAATGCATGAAGTAGACATGCTAAATATGCTAGTGTTACAAATACATTTATTATAAAAATATTTACATTTCAGCAGTGTAGGTATATATAATCAAGTATTCTATTAAATTGACCTTAAAGGTTGCCTACCTCTAATTATTTTTTCTTTAAACTAGGAAAAATAAGTACCTATTTCTAATAAAATTAATAAGGCAACCCGCGATGGGAATCAGGTTCTGCGGGCGCGATGAGAAAGATTATGAGATATGTTTACCATACATGCTTACATACATACAAATATGCATACATTGCATATTCATGATTATCTTTTTTTTATGTCTCGGTTAAAAATACCTAATCTACTTAATAAAAGTTTTGCGAACTACAAGTAAATATATCTCAAAAACTACTCACGATATTAACCTATGAAACTCCTTTAAACATGAACGAGGCAAAAATACGTTTAGCACGTTTTAAAACCAATTTACAAAGTCAGAAACGCAGAACACGACTTTCACAGCGTCCTCTGAGCACCGTCTGTTGTTTTGTGGTCTGTTTTTATTTAACTAGATAGTCGATAAGAGCGCTATCAATGAGGTCTGTTTTCAGTATCGGGACAAAAAGTATAATATGATATGATGGTAGCAAATGGTAATTGATGGATAGATTAAGAGCCGTCGGCGTTTATTGCCTCACATCATGATGACGACTTATATGATTTTCCTCTTAATACAAGTTTTTTTTTAATGGTTCAAAGATCGAGAATCAAGAAGTCGCTGATAATACGTTAAATTTAATTCGTTTACCGACTCGTGCCTATAGCCAAAGAGTTAGTAGGTACTACGAGTATGGATATATAGAGACTATAGATCAGTAGGTTGACAGCGCTGGCCGCATGTGCCAGATGTTCGCAGGTTCGACTCCTGCTCAGAGTTTTTATAGTTTTTATAATTACATATATATATTATTTAATTGTCGTTAGCGGACGTTATCAATTATCATTGTACAGCCGGCTTAACACACTCTGAGACCGTCTTTTTGTATTTTTTTCCTGACCAGAATCGTTTGGGCTATTCAGGGCCGCCAAGACTTGAACTATGGACCTTAGCAATTTTTAGCGAAATAAAGGGTTAATAGAGAAGAGACAGAGACATACGAAATGGTATCTTCAATAATTTGCGGTAGTAGCTCATCAATCTCATCATAATAGATAATGCTATTACGAATATCTACCCTAAATTTAAGGCATAAGTTTACAGAATGAAGTCATGTTAAGTGTACCGACACTTCGTGAATGACGAAAAATTACTTCACTGCAAAGTTTATATTGTTAAATAAGAGTGTTTGTTATTTCACAAAGATATCTTAAAAGTGCAAGGGAAATATTGAATTAACTCTTTATTCAATATCTATAGGTATGCACTCTATCATAAATCACTGATTACATTTACTTATATCAAAACAAACGGACAATTTTATGAAAGAAAAGAAGAGCCAGTGATTGTCGTAAGCACATGAGATATAAGTATGATGTTTCTTATAAACATCCGGGTATAATAACATGGCATTCTCCCACCGTAATAGCCCCATGCTATGGTCCCGGCAACCAGTAATCATAACACAGCCAGACCGACGCGACGTGTAATCGGACCCTTACACCCCTATAACCGGCACTACCATAGAATGTTGTTACACAAAAATTCGAGATAGCAGGGATAATGAAACTCGGCAAGAATTCATGCATGCATGTATTAAGGGCCTCTGTGAGCCTACATTGTTGAGTAACTGCTTGAAAATAATGACTAAACATAACTTTTAAACTTACCTTGTGCCTAATCGGTAAATCCTGGGTCGTTGAACTAGCGATGTAACGATTAACGATTGTTAAGTGGCGCCACCTATTGTTGCATTATGTCAAACCGGAGTAAACTCGAGTATTACTTTTAAATGTATATCAAAAACAAGCGGATAAAGTTGATTTATATATTTGTACGTATTAATACATTTCAGAAATAAACGCTATGAGAAGAACAATCAACTCTTTATTGAAAAATGAACTGCGTTGAAATGCGCGGAATGCAAATTCCGTGAAACGAAACGTCAGAAGCCAAACGTAAACAAAGGGCCGAGTGTAGTGAAAGGGTGACGTTAATTTAAAAATTTAAGCAAAACAAACGAAACAACAATGTGAGTCACAAATTGCGCAATTTTACACCATCTGAACCAATATCAATAAGTGCACATTTCTCAGTATCGACAGAAACTGTGAGATCTATATATAGAAGTGATATTGCGAGCGGAAGCCGCAGAGGAAGTGGTCGGTTTGCAAGGTGCAGGCCTGATGACTACTAATTGCGAAAAAGTGGTCTCATATCAACTTTTGAGGAACCATGGGTTCAACGTATAGAGATGTATTTAAATTGTACGATTTAATACAAAGTGGAGATTCGAGGTAAAGTAACAAATTCAGTATCTGTGTTCAAGGGTAATTGTGCAGTTGGGGGTCTTTATAAAAAAAAAGCCTATATTTATACTTTGCAGATCAGTGGAGAGTTTTTTGAATGAAAATCGGATAGATATAAATGTGATAATACCTTGCAAAGGTATTGGAGTATTACATTTGGCTGTTGGTGTTGAGCCTTTGGAAAAATCCAAGGAGTGCACAGAAATAATACTAAAACATGGTGGAGATCCCAATTTATGGTAAGTGCCCCTTTTTCATCAGTGTTTTAGGAACTCCAACATTTATTAGGTAGGTATATAATTATTATCATTCCAGTGGTCACCAATAAGTGAAATTTGAGGGCCCAGCAGAAGGTCTGAAGTTCCCTTACATTTGAAGTCCTTATTCTATAATAATGTCTCAAATATTTGTCATCTAAGGCTTCTTCTGATATAGGTAGTTGAAAGAAAAATTATAAAGATTTTACCTTGGAACTCTTGTAATGCATTTATTTTAAAAACACCAATAATTTAGAACACAAACACTGGCTGACACTGACACTACCGAGTATTTTGAAGCACACCTCCACAAACAATTATGAAATATCTTTGTCCTTGGGTTATTGGCATCAGGTATGACTCATAGGTATACACTTGATTTCTTCCAATGGCCGAAAAGTACAACAAATCTTTATTTACTAGCTGATGCCCGCGGCTCGCCTGCGTAGTTATAGGAAAATGTAATATATTAAAATTTCCCGTGGTAATTAGATGTTTTCCCGCTGAAAAAAGTAGCCTATGTCACTCTCCAGCTTCTAAACTATCTCCATACAAAAAATCACATCAATATGACGCTCCGTTGCGATGTGAAAGAAGGACAAACACACTTTCGCATTTATAATATTAGTAAGGATAACCCATATACATAATTTTGATTGTACTACACAAAATTCACATTCACAAATCATTTTAAATCTATTTTTTCCTTCCTATTCATGAAAGATGAAGATACTGCAGAATAATTTCGGGTTGATAATGAATTAATGATATACCAATAAAAATAATGCATTTATTTTAAATCTCTGTCCTATTATTTAACAAACATAATATTATTTTCCAGTACTGATGATGGAGTAACCCCAGTCCATATCGCGGCAATATGGGGCAGAGTGGAGAACTTGAAGCTCCTCCTGGGCTGCGGTGGGGACCCGTCCCAGCTGGACCTGGATGGACACTCATCCTTCGACTATGCTGCGCGCGAGGAACAGTGGGAGGTGTATGACTACCTCCACAATGTGGTGGACCAGCAAGATGATAACTTTGGGTCGCAATGCGCGTATACTTTAGATTTAGGTAAGGTATATTATTTTATCCTCGTAAGTCCTGTGTTTTCAATAGCAGTATTCATATCTGCTGGATGTACTATACCAAGTACAAACCAAGAATAGTGCTGCAGACCGAGATAAAAAAATATCCGGTACATGGGGAATGAAGAATTTGTACTTGGGTAAGTACATTAGGCAGTTATCCGTGCTATGCAGTTTCATTATCAGGTCTGAACTACTATGCCTAGTTTGTACTTGTACAAGTACGCGGGGACTTACGAGGTTAAGTAAGGTATGTAAGTATATTCATTTCTGCAGAAACCACTGTATTAAATGTTGATATTTTCCACCTATGATGAAATGGAGTTATTTATGTTATGTTATGATCAATTTCGACGACCTTTGTAGCCTAGTTGGTAGTGATCCTGCCTACAAAGCCGGAGGTCCCGGGTTCGAATCCCGGTAAGGGCATTTATTTGTGTGATGAGCATGAATATTTGTTCCTGAGTCATGGATGTTTTCTATGTATTTAAGTATTTATTTATCTATATACGTATGTATGTCGTCGTCTAGTACCCATAGTACAAGCTTTGCTTAGTTTATTTTATTAGGTTGATTTTGTCTAAGTTTGTCCCCAAATATTTATTTATTTATTTATTTATTTAATATGTCATGTTTGTGTACTGTTGTGTGTGCATACTTGAAAAGCACAAGATTGGAAGCTACCTAGCCCAGGAGCAAATTAAATTTTTGCTTGATGTCAAAAGACTAGTGCTTGTTCAGTTTTTAATTCTCTCCAATCAATTATACGTCAGTGTTAGTAGAATGTGAATACACCCATGTTACAGATTTCATTATCACAATAATGTTAAATATTCCTATTTATTTCTTTTTTTATAAACAAGGCACAATAAGGCAACCATTGCATATTGCAAAGCAATATCATTTTGCAGAACTGTAAATTATATCACAAACACCTGACATATAATAGGCACAGGCACATTTTTGAGGCTCAGCTTTAGAATGACTGGCATCGAGTTCATGGCTAATTTTTTAGCCATTTTTCAACTCAGTGATTTGTTTGCGAGCTTTAAAACCCTAATTTTTGCCCCCCCCTGCCAGCTAAATGGCTACTACTGGGGATGTGAAAAAAATCGTGGCAGTAGTACATATAATGAATCTATAAAACTAAAATTAAAAATGTTAAAAACCCCTACACAAAAAATAAACTAATAATTTTAAACCTATTATAATCATTATCGTCACATATATTATGTAAGTTCAAATATTTTTATTTTCCAAGCGTCGTCGCGTTGGGGGGCCGTCGCGTCGGGGACCGTTTGTGTCGGGGGTTTTGAAAGTTTTTAATTTTACTTTTATTTTCTCCTTTTTAAAGTTATGCTTATGATCTTCAAACGACTGATCAGGTCATGGTTACCTTACCATATACTTTCAATATCATTGAAGTAACACGGTACCAAATTTCGAATCGATCGGACATATGGAAGTTAATCAGATCCCCTCATCAGCTATTAAAGAGCTGATGATCTTCAAACGGCTGATCAGGTCATGGTTACCTTACCATATACTTTCAATGTGATTGAAGTAACACGGTTCCAAATTTCGAATCGATCGGACATAAAGAAGTTAGTCAGATCCCCTCATCAACTAGATCAAAGTCCAATATCTCAAATACGGCTGAACAGATTTTCACGAAACATAGATATTCAAGAACACTCAGGATAAAATTATCTATGACACAAAAAAAACTAAACGAAAATCGGTTCATCCATTTGGGAGCTACGATACCACAGACAGATACACAGACACGTTAAACTTATAACACCCCTCTCTTTGCGTCCCGACGCCCCCGGGTTAAAAAGGAAAACTATCACGGGTAGGGTAGGCATAACTAGTTACCGAAAAATTGTCGACAAACTAAAATGTGTACTTAGAAAGGCCAACTTTCGTACAAATTCGGCCAACGCAACCGCACCATTTAGTTGGCGCGCGCGTGTCGATGTAACTTAGATAGACAGGCAACTACGAGGGAACCCTACACTGCGCGTGGCCCGACACACACTTGGCCGATTTTTTTATATAGATTTTACTCATTAAAATATGATTCCTCACCAAATTTCAAGTTGTGAAAACCCATAGTTTTTGAGACTAAAAAAATATTTCCATGGACGGCGTCATTAATCTAATGAGCAATATTCACTTTATCACAAAACCGAATTAGAGCCCCCCACTATCCACATGGTCTTGTCTGCCCTACCCCTAGAGATAATGTAAAAATGGGATGCGCCGGAGGGATGGCGACCGTGCTTCGTCACGCGAGGGCAGAAGGGCTGTTCTCCCGCGGCGCCGGAGCTAGGGCAGAGTCGCGACTGCTGAGGTCGAAGGCTCGCGGAGCTCGCTCGCTGTCATAACGTCAAAATTCAACCATGAATATCTTGGTAACCAAGCATCTCCCCCTCCCCCTTTTCCAGCCTTTAAGGGGGTGTTCCAAATACTAAAGAACTTCCATTAACTAAAGAACATCATCATGACGTTATCAATATCAACACGTAATAATTTTTACTTTAAAAACAAAGTTTTAACCGACTTCAACTTAGTACTCCGCCAAGCCATGAGAACATTTCCACATTTATTTTCCAATTTACCACATGAACTGATTTCCGAGAGCAAATGCGTTGATTATTAGGGGAAAAAACCCAATCGCTGTATGTGAGCCGATAACATTTGAGGACTTCCGTCGATTCCACAAGGATCACCTTTGGCACTTCATTAGTTGCTATTTCAACGGAATCTTATCAGAATCTGTGACGTACATTTGTACTTTTAAGTACATAATTGAGGAATTCCATAAGTCATCTGTGGTCTTCATCATCAATTCCACTCCACCAAATTTATGATTACCGGGTGTAAATACACGAGTTAAAATAGAAAATACTAAAATCACTACACGCGTGCCTAATATAATTGAAGAGTTCCCTCAATTCCTCATGGATCCCATCATCTTACTAACTACCTACTTACAAACAAAAAAAAGAATTTACGAATCGGCTCATCAATGACGGAGTTCTGAGGTAACAAACATTAAACATAATAATAATAATAATAAAAAAATACAACCGAATTGAGAACCTCCTCCTTTTTTTTTGAAGTCGGTTAAAAAGGAACCTGCCAGGAATGTGTCAAAATCTCATCAAAATACACGTAATGACGTAACCTATAAAAAAAATAGCCATGAACTCCATGCCAGACATTATAAAGCCCTTCCATGTAAAATTCTCTTACATAAATCATAATACATGCATGACTAAATTATAAGCTCTCACTTAATTGCAGATAAAGTCCTAATGACAACAGACCAAGTGGTCGCAGAATATGAACCCGTCATCAACAACCCCCTCCATCTGTCCACCTGCAGGAGATCCGAGATGGTCCGCGACTGGTGCGACAAAACCAGTCTAGTCATGAACAACCTCTACCCCACCATACTGGGCGAGAGCTTACTAGAGGACGAATCAGTACCATGGAAGAGCACGGATTTCACCAAAAATTTAACCCTTGATCTCACTAGCAACAAAAACTCTAGTTATAGGACATGCTTGACGAGCAGGCCGGCGGAAGTAGAAATAAGCGGCGTGCAAAAACTAGAAGAAACTGTTGATGAAAAATCATGCTCTTGCCCAGATGCTAGACAATTTAAAAAGCAACGTATGAGCGTGTATGAAAACTTTTCCCTACCTGGCTCCCCAAACAGTATTACTCATGTTAATTATAAAACAAAAACAAGTTTGCAGAAATGTAAGCAGCATACATTAAGCTCTGATTTCCAAACGAAACTAACTTTAGATGATTCTCACTCGTTATTGACGGAAGATAATTCGCAAATGGACAAAGCTTTAATTGTAGTTCAGAACAAAACTAATGAGTGGTTGTGCAATACACACAATGACACAGATAGTAAGGCTATGAATACCAGGAGATCATCCGCCAGCAGTGGTGTGAGCAGTAATTTCTCAGGAGGCAGTATTGTAATTGCCAGTGTGCAAGAAGAGTATAAATATGAGGACGAGGAGGAAGATGTGGTTTTGATTGAGAAGAGGCTACTAGTGTCGCCTGTTGTGTAAGTATATCACAACTGGACAGTGTGTAATGATTTAATAGGAATGTAACTTTCGTAGTATACCTATTTTTCCTTTATTTCAGCCTTCCAGTAGACGAGGCAGCAGATTTAAGTCCAGACCAAACAATAGTTTCTGTAGCGTCGTCATTACCAGCTTCCGTAGTATACGACAGCAACACCCTTAGAGCCGAACTGGTCAAGCTGGGATTCAAACCCGGACCCATACAGGATGGGACCAAGACGCTCTACTTGAAGAAACTACAAGCTCTCAAGAAACAACCCATTGTTGTTAACAAACAAGGCAAAAGTAAGTTTTCAAAAAGGTTTGTATGCATTTTGAATGATGTCAATGTCATTTTATTTTATTTGTTTTGACTGAACTATGGTATAATTTTTGGAGATTTTTTCATCATAATTCTTGTATTTAATATGGTTGTGAAATTAACTAAATTTACTAGTGAATTTGTCTGTAAAAATCTACTAGAAAAAGGTTAGCCTTATTCATCAATTTTACAAAATCAATGATAACTTATAGCAACTCCGTTTGATACACGAAGACGCGCGCTACTCATGCGCTATGGTTGAAGTACAAAGAAGTGGGGTGCCTCTTCCTGGATTGAGCGATCTATAAATACGTTTACTTTAAACCAGGTTAACCTAATTTTCCAGCATACAGTTTAGAACTTGAAAAATCCATACGCTCGACTGACTGGATGAATAACCTAACACCATACATAGAACTAGAAAACAAAGCGCGCGCAGACTTTACCAACTCCAACAAGAAATGGCGAGAGGGCACAGCCAAGACTTCCTTCACCTATCTATTGCTGGACCCCCGAATGACGCAGAACTTGCCTGCCAAAGCAGGCTCGCAAAACAATCACGTGTCCTGGATCACATTTATCAACTCGATATTTTATGTTGGAAAAGGTGAGCGCTAAAAAGAATTGTACTAATAACTTTTTTACAACAAGCAAATTCAATTAGTCCACCTATTAATGCTTCCTAATGATGCGTTCCGAGAATAAATGCGTGAGTTATAATTACCACTGAAAATACCCTAATATCCCTGTGTCATGTCCCCTAGTCACCAGGTAAATCTGACGATATAAAGTGGTCAAAATCTGCACGGATAGCACAAGACGCCTCGTGAGCTCTCTCGCATTATCCGTCTCTTTCTAAGTTTTCTAATAAGAAAGTGACGAATAGTGCGAGAGAGCTAGCGCGCTCTCTTGTGCTAACCGTGCGGACTCGGCCAAACGGCCCTGGGATTAAACTCTTGTCAGATTATTATGCGCTCTCTTTTGTGGGAGATATTAATGTTGGTGACTGTACTTATGATATTTGAGGAGTATAAGTACCTTTGCTTCGTGATTAGTGTCATCATCATAACTTCACCAATTTTGTAGTCGCCAATATACTTATTCACATTCTTTATAAAAATAATAATTGAAAACAATCTCCCGTTTTAAAAGTAGGACTAGGTCACACTGATTTGCTATAAAGAATGCAATCTTAATTCCAGGTAAGCGCTCCCGGCCGTACTCCCATCTATACCAAGCCTTGACCCTCTGGAAGCGCGACTTCACCTCTTCCAACGACAAGAAAGTCCAGCACATCCTAGACATATGGACCGACAAGGTGGGTGTAGTCTGTCTCCACGTCTTCCAAAACGTCATTCCCGCCGAAGCCTACACCAACGAGGCTGCAATGATTGACGTACTGGGCCTTCCAAATTTGAAAAATTTAAAGTGTGGAAACTATTACGGCGTTGCCGCGTCCTGGCCGCTGAAGGAGAGGCGGATGCTGGGATTGTACCTTTTGTACAAGGCGATGCTTATATTTTTGAACGAAGGCGAACGACAGTTGAGGCCTGACGACATAGATTAGGTGTGTGAAGGCTTGTTTGCTATTAGCTCGGTGGTCTAATTCAACTGTAGACAGCTCCTTAACCTCCTAATATAAGTTTCAAAATTGTCTTTGAACTTTTACAATTCTAATTTCAAAACGGGACGAAAAAGGCTGTCGCCCGTCGAATTCGACTGTCGACCCAGTTTAAACAAGCCATTTGTAACAGTGTATGCGTTGACTGCCACTGTAATCAGAAGGCGTTTCTCTTGACTGAAGTCGGAACCGATTTCTGTTTTTAGCCATTTATTTTAGACAAAAATAATTGGTACCCATAATTATGTGGAATAGAAATGGCATTTCTGTGTGATCATATTTTTTTGTGCGACAGAAGTGGGAAATTTGGTGTTTTTTTCAAAAAACTAAATAGACCGAGGTTCTCTCATTTACTTAATAGGACACTACATCTCTTTTTTCGGACTTGGCAACTGCAGCAGAGTTAAGTGTCAGTCAAATACACTACAACACACTTTTGTGATACAAATACAAGTAAAATTATGTATCATATTTAACGAAATTAATTATAAATATTTTCTCTTATTACGTAACGTGAGATACATCGGCATTGACTTTTGCAGTCACAATTGATATGGTTCCGAATATAACAACTTAACAGTATTTTATTTAACATCAAAGGAATAAGCTTTATTGAGAACAGTGATTATTTTTAGTAGATACGAATTCTTTTTAATTTTCGTTTAGTGTTGTGAACATATTGTATAGATTGATATATGTAGGCGTACATCGAAAAGTATTAATTACGAGATATAAATAATATTTTATACTTGAAAACATAATTATTTCATTTTTAGATAATTTTAGGCGCGATTCTTAAGATAATGGAATAACCCTTGCGATCGCACTTTATGTAGGTATCTAAGTTTTTATAAATTAGATCTCACCTCTAGCATACTTATTCAAATTTAAAATAAAACGTTTAAAGTTTTCAACAACAGCGTCGAATTTAACTTAAACCCTGTAATACTCCTAGCCTGACAAATATGGGATTTCTAACAGACACATTAATTAATCATATTTAGTCCACTTACCATTATATAAATTCATTAGTTTGTCAAAGTTCACTCCACTACTATTTCGAATGTTTCGTTGATAATTATACTAACCTTTATATGATATCTTTTGTCAACTGTAGTCTATAGAAATTCAATTAGTATAAGCTAAATGTTTATACATGTCACTGCATTGCATTAAGCGACATTTTGCAGTATTTTATGACAAACACTGTATTATAACAACCAAAGAGTTAATTTTATTAGGTATTTATTGGAGAAGTAATTTCCAAAGAGGCAAAACCTAATGAACATGTTCAATGTTGTCGTTTTTAAAATGATTCGCTTTGAATTACTTCATCAGTGAATACTATTTAAGCTTTATTCAAACGTATATAACTTAGCTTTCAGTAACACAGTAATACCTACGAACGCATAATTTCGTCATAAGCATACATCCATGACATCATGACATGATATCGATTTTCCCGGCATTCTCAACGAGACCCGGATTCCATTTGACGTCTGTCATCTGCCACTGTTCGAGACCTAGTATTAACTATACTGTCCCGTAACTATACTGTCTGTAACTTGCCGCCCCGGCACAGAATAAATAATGTCTGGCCAGAGAAAGATGAGCCTAGAAAAGAGCAACAAATTTAAAAAAAACTGCGTTTTACAACATTGTGTATAACGCGATAAAATAATAATGATACTTGAACAATTATTATTTTTCTTTAATTCACACAATGCAACTGATCAAGCAGAAGGAAGTAAAGTTTATGAAATAAAACTCTTCAACTTCGTTTTACTTAATAATTAAGAAGAATAATCAAAACCACTACAAAATTTTAAATTTGACGAGACAATTGAACCTTTTATAATATTCTTCAATGTGAATAATATTAGCAGTAAGCCACTCTTTAATTCTCTTAAAAAGCAAAAACAGTCAAACTGATTATGGAGCGGTTACTTTCTTAGTTACCATATAAGTATCAAGATTAGAACATCATACTAATTTAAGGCGTTTGACACACTTGACGATTATATTACTGTTGCTATACGTAGTCGGTCCCAAAGTTCTGTCACAAATGAAAATAATGATAAAAACAAAAGTAGCAATCAATTTTTAATAAATTATATACCGATTTAAAGTACATTTAATAAAGAATTAAAATTACTCAAAATTATTCAAAATTACCTCCTTTGTTTTTAATACAGGCCCTTAATCGGTGCGGCCAGTCGTCTATCGCAGCACGCACCATTTTCATATCTATCTCAGTGACTGCTTTTCTTAAAGATGACTTTAGGCTCTCCAAATTTTTATGTGGTTTAGCACAGACCTTCCCCTCTAAGACCTGCCAAATTTTATAATCCAAAGGATTAAGGTCCGAACTAGAGGAAGGCCAATCTTCGTGTCTTATAAAGTCGATTTTTTGACGGTCAAACCAGGCTTGAGTGGTCTTGTCTTTGTGTGCTGGCGCAGAATCCTGCGGAACACAAAATTATGTGCCGAAAATAGCGTGTTGGGCAGATCTTTGACAACCTTATCCAAAACTGTCTCTTGGTATACTTTCGCACTGATTTTGACACCTTTTTCGCAAAAATGAACCTCAGTTGGCCCGTAATAAGATACAACCAACCAGACCATCACTGATGATGGATGATGCCCATGTTGCACCCGCGGAACTCTTTTTCCTGCTTCTTCAGAGCTCCTAGCGTACACTCTATCATTCTGTTTATTGTACTTCTCTTCAATATCGAAAATCTTTACGTCTGTAAAGAGGATATCACGGTGTCGATTTTTCGCGTACCGCTTTAACAACTTCCGGGATCTTTTAAGCCTTATTGTTTTTAGACGGGCATTAAGTAAGTGCCCACGCTTTTTTTGTATGCTCGTAGACTAAGATCTTCGTTTAAAACCATTTTGACGGTTTTTCTACTGACACCCATCTGCAAAGCCATCAATTTCTGTTTTCGGACAGGATTTCTTGCTATGCGCGCCTTGGTCGCTTTGATCACTGCTGGTGTTCGTACGGAGCGAGGCCGGCCAATTCTTTTCTTGTCGTCAACACTGGAGACTTCATTGTACCTATCAATAGTACGGTACACAAACCTAAGCGTTATTTTTAAATTTTTGAGCAACTTGAAACTGGTACTTGGCGAGTGCCCACAGCGGTGCAATGCTAAAACAGCTATTCGGTTTTCTTTCAATGTCCACTCCATCGCGAGAAATTGCAACGAATGACTGTTTTTTGTTTTAAAATAATTGTCAAACATTCAAAAATGGAATGCAATAAAATTTTCTTAAAATCATCTTCTAAATTTAAAAATAATATGCCAGTGACAGAACTTTGGGACCGACTACGTATACAAAAAGGGCGCATCTTTCCCTGGCCAGACTAGTACCACGTGATAATATAATAGTACTCCGGTCTAACCCGAAGTTTTGTTTGCTAGACAACACACAATTAATGTTATTGAACTGTTTGCATATAATAATAGGGAGACTAATGCATCTCTACGAACATTAAACCTCATGTCGTCTAAACTAAACGTTGAGAGCGTTTAACTTTGAGCGTTTTATTTTGGTCATATCTAGTTTAATTATTTAAAAAATATTTATAATTTTAACCATTGGGTAACCGATTTTCGACATCAGTTTAAAGATTTTCGATATCCTTTTAATTAACAAAATATCCCTTGGTAACAAACGATTGCTATTAAGTGATGTGACGAATATACGTTCGACCGATTTGTCGATAATGCATAACTGAATGATCGATTAATGTTGAAAAGTGACCGAACGCTTACGTTCATTATGAGATTATGAGAAAGAATTAAAATGCTCAACATTTTTGTAACCAGCACTATTGTTGTATGTAGTCTAGCTCGACATTACGTCGATATCCATCTACGCCGGTGAACTATTAGTGATTTTTAACCTTTAGTTTTGCTAGTAGTTTATTGCCATTACTGTATTTAACTTAAGTATTAAGCTTTAATCTTAGTTAGTAATCACATTTGTAAAATAACGCAATAACTTATAAGTTACCGTGCACTTTATCTGTATGTACCTATTTAAACTTGTTCCTAGTCAATCATCACAATTTTTAAGATTAAGGCAGTGTATTTTGACAATAATCTAAGATGTATTAGTATTTATTAAGCTTTGCAAGGAATATAGGAATTATAGGAAATAAAAACCCGTTTTCTAAGAAATAATTTATCTTTATTATTCCTTTTTTAAAGTTTCGAATTCTTTTCTAAGAAAAATCAAACTTGGCTTTAGTACATCAAAAAAATACACAAATGTCCATATTATATGTATATCGATACATTATAAATACAATGATCATGTATCTTACCAAATCGCGATTCGTACCGTTATTATTTAAATTATTGAAGCGTAATGTTTGCGTTGCGCTTGCGCCCACTCGCGACGACGACGCGTGACGTCACTAGCAAAGAGCTGCGGTTAAACAATTTGATTCACAGAAGAAGTCGTGTATTGCACTCAGTCCTTCAGATTGCCAATTTGAAACCAACTAGTATCTCATTGCTGAACCGTACCAAAATCTACACAACCTTATATTTAGAAAAGCTTCAACATAATAAAACCACAAGAGAAACTTTGCTATTGAGGATCACGCTATTGACCTTATAATGAAATTAAAACTCACAACTTATGCAAAGAAGAAAGGCACTTGGGATTGTTAACCCATTAGTGGTTCGAAATTTCGATCAAAATATTTGTAATTTCGGTATGCTCTTATTAATTTCAGGCATGAAGGCAAATATGTGTCGTTCTCCAGCAAAGGTCCCGCTTTGGCGGCGACATTTCCATAACGACGCAATTAGAAATCGTCCTTGTTGACATCGGCAAAGATGGACCTTTTGCTTAAGATTGACACATATGTTGCCATAGTCCACTAAAGTGTTAAATATATCAGTACTATCTAAAGTGCTGGACTTCATTGCAATCAGATGTGTATTGACCACGCCTTGGACAGATGCAACATATCCAATTTACAGTGACTTCCATCGAAAACGCTTCGGAACTTGGTTGTTCCTACCATTGTGGCAAACTGTGTTCGATAGAAACCTCAGTTCAGTACTGGCGGCAAATACCATTTCTCGTATTTTAGACGAAGTGGAAAAACCTGACCTAAAAGAAACTGATAATCCGCATTCTTATGCCATTAAAAATCAATTAATTTGCGTAATCTAGTGTTATAGCTACCACATTCAAAATATCAAACACTACAGCGGAGCGGTCAATCTTTTCCACCACGTCTTCCTATTTTAGTCGTCGCTGTGGGCACGAGAAATCAGTCAGTCTGCCGTGGCAGCGTTGCGTGAGATCATGTCAACTGCCCATGTCTCAGTTATTCCTAATTCCTATTGTTACTTAAAGTATTACCAAACTACTACCAAAGAGTGCAATCAACTAAAAGGATCCGATTAACGTGCAATCACCATCTATCCAAGAACACAGATTGAGAAGAATAGATCTGAAAATCATTTCAGTACATTCGTTTAGCATACATTTTTTTGAACAGCGGTTAACTCGGACTAGCGATAAGCCGGTTAGGTATTTATATAGAGGCTTAAAGATGGAGGCCAAAGTTGGTAATCTTACCTTACGCCAATTTTATATGACAGTTTTACAAAAAATAACATATTTTTTGTAATATTGTAAATTTTAGGTATCATTTTCATGGTATTTTTTTACGGATGATTACCGACTAGCCATGGTCCAACTTTAGATCTCCACCAAAACTGTGATATTCGAACCTCTAGACACGCCAAAGCAGCTTATGGTAAAAGGAAGACCTGTTTCTTATCGTTTATTTATTTGAATAAGGAAGTCTGAAATATGTTTTACAACTTAGTACACTTGAACACGGCTTGTCTGGAAGCACTGGAAAGCGAATTGCTGTGAAAATGGTTGTAAAAAAATTGCATTCGAAAATAATTAGGTAAAAAGTTCCAACATACATGATTGATTATATTTATGAAACATTGTTAGCACAGCTAGTCTCAACTTAAATACCATAATGAAAAGCTTCAAATAAGATAAAAAATATTGACTTGTTACATTGGGCTTAGATTCAAAATGCACAACAATTATTAAGTATAGAATTACATGATTAATGCTTCACACTCTAGGGTTGAAACAATTTGTCTAAATTTGTAGAAATTATACATTACATATCTTACGAGGAGCGCACACATAAACAGGCCACAAGATACTGACAAAAATAGCAATCATTAGGTTATGGCTGTGCATGTGTGCCCTGCCTGTGGAAACGTGCCAAATGGATGCCTTCTGTTGATTGCATAGACAGTCCCTTTAGGGTTAGTAGGCATTAAAGTCACTGGTTTACAAAATTAACCTCTAGCAGACTTGGTTTACCTTACCACAATAAAAAATAGGTTTTTAGGCCCAGCATTTATACAAATATAGGTTTTTGTTAACTATGAGACAGGTACACGCGTACATTGACTAAAATGTCATGAAATAATACCAAATCACTATATTTAGTTGAATTTCTAATGTGTTATAAACGTTCACTACTTATATTTGAAATGCAATCGGTCCGCGTGGTTTAAATCGCTTCTACAAGTCACTCCACTTGTTAAATACATTAGAACGTGTGTAGTTAAAGCGTCGATTATTTGGCTGCCTCATATCCGGTATAAGTAATAGGAAACGTATAGAAATGCTAAACAAGTAGGACTAACCAGTTAACAATACTTGAAATCAACCAACTGGAAGACTATTTCAAATTATACATAAGGTACCTTATGCCGTTTAAATGCTTTTATCGACGCGAATCATACGGCGCAGCACTAATCCCTTGTATCGGCCACGGACTATGAGATTGTTAAACTTCCTATGATAACAAGCCAGACATACACGCACAGCGATGCTTCAACACTCGACGACCTATAGGATGCTTACATACTCACTATTAAGTATCGAAACAGTACGATTTGTGCACGCTACGACTCATATTGTAATGATCACATTGACGCCTTTGAACTTACGCTATATTACTTAAATATTAATAAACTAACATTACAACTAGGTACGTTCGCTTTCGTTATCGTGGAATGCAGTTGTAGATCTTACCATGCCGTATTCGCAAGGATATCAATTTAGAAGGGGCTTCAACATCAGTACAATGCCCAGCGGGAGAATCGGAGAATTCGATGTTTATATTACAAGTTATTATCCCTCTCGGAACACTAACGATCGTAGGGTAATTTACACATAACACTAATATTTACAGAACTAGTTTGTGCTCGCACTAGTGAACATAAAAAACAAAGTATAGTATAGACATCAAGCGGCGGGCGGCGTCCGCCGCGCCGGCGGCTCCCATTCACCAAGAGTTCGTCAACACTCGCTCCAACTATAAAAGAATTCAGGTAACTATCGGTTCGGACACATTCTAACATTCAAAGCGCACATCACATACACAACTTGTGGTTTACGCGAGATCACAGTGTTCAAATTATGGCTACAGGCATAGAGATTAGATTCGAATTCGAGAGAGTTCAATCGAAACGCGCGGGGGATATCGAATTCGAGATAGCGTTCGGGGTTCGCGGGTAAGTCACTAAGTCACTGAGTCACGTCCGGGGTGGGCCGGGCCGTCAGGCCGGGCCGCGCGCGGGTCAGGCGGGTCGCGGCCCGCGCTAGGGCGGCGCGCGCTCTCATTTGGGCGGCGTGGGGAAGGAGTTGACGACGGCCTGCGTGCTGGCCAGCACGGCGGCGGCTGCAACACACAACATTAGCTCAGCTAGGGGCGGACACGCGCTGAGCGGGCGAGGCCCGCTTCTCCGCGTGCTATCGCGCCCCTGCAACCAACACACGATTATAGTTGAAATTATGTAGGACCAAATCTTACAAATACTCATTGCTTGGACAGTAATTCCGTAGGATTTCAAACATTCTGCCACATTATGTTCATCTCAAATAATTTCAACTATACACAGTACACACACTTGGAATTCGGAGAGTTTCCTAATGCCGACACAATATCAGATGATAGGCGTAAACACTTTAGATATTGCTCTAGATAAGTTAGTGTTTCACGACACGATTAGGCCGCGTTTATGGACAAGCGGGGCGTTCGACGAGAGATTGCATAGACGTGTTTATGTACAGGGCTTCCATAGTTGCCTGCACGCCCCCTTGCCCCTTGCCAAGTCATCACCATCCTCCCAGCGTTTCTCCCGCTTTATATTGACAACATAATTTCCAATGGAAATTCAAGAAATGAGAAAGAACAGAACCTGGTCATAAAAGAAAATGTTAGATTTTTTCTAATTAAAATAAATACCATCGGGTTCATCATCCATTCCACTGGACAGAGTTGATAGTCTTTTGTTTTTGACGTTAACACTACCATGGGGATTATTTTGAGAGTCCTGCGCATCGTTGCCTAGGTACCAGGAGAGCGTGAGTCACCAGGAAGCGGCGGCAGGTACGGCGAGTAGCCAAGTGTGCTAGTACGGCGAGCGCTACCGGCGCGGCGGCTTCGTGTTCTCCTAGGGAATGGCACCCTCGGTTACCCAGGTACCAGGGGCGCATGACTCACCAGGATAGGGCGGCGGGTAGAGCGGGTACCCGAGGCCGACGTGCGTGTGGTGGTGTGTGTGCACGTGGCGCTGCGGCGGCGGCGAGCGCGCCGGCTCCTTGGGCGGCGACGGCCGCGGCTTGCCCGCCACAGGGGGCTTCGCGTGCTCCTGGGAATTACCACTAATTAATGGCGGTTTCCAGAAGGCATTATGTCAGCACACGGTAGCACCGGGGCGAGAGGTCCAGGTGTCAAAATCTACTAAATCATGATTCATCGTCAATTTGATTGGTGGATTCGAAAAGCTGCTGTTAAAACAGACGAGCATGTATGAAGAATGACATAAAAGTGAATGAAGCAAGAAAAGTTTATTGTAGCAAGTGCTGATTATCCATGATCTCTGCCGACCCCCTTCAAGCATCCGTCGTGGCTTAAAACGTGCTAGAATAAAATTAATCACTCGAGCGTTTTGTATCGATTACTTTACAGGCCACTAAACATTAATGGCACCGGCAGCGGTCACCCTGACTAAGGCCCAGGGTACGAAGTCAGTGAATAGCTGTTTATTAAAATGAGATGAGAGGTAGGCTCGATGCAAGCTCCGCGCTTTGGAAGGAATGGCATAAACCACTGATACCGGTTTTCGTCAAGTCGTCCTAATAAAGTCTAGATTCCCTTCTGGGTTGCGAATTAAAATAGCAGTCGCTTTCTATAGTTTACTTGCACATAACATTGCATACAATGAATAGATTCAAATAGTATGAATGCAAAAGTAAGTTTGTTCGATATATTTTTTTTTTAATTTGTTGAGAAACACAAACAGTCGCATAAACAAATATATAAGGGGTACACATAGAGTACCAACAGACATAATGCTAAAAACCTGGAGGTTAGTTGTTAGTGTTAACAAAAAAATAGAAAGAATATTAACCATGCAACTAAAAATTAATGTAGACATTTTTCAGTTAGAATACAAGATCTGAAGAGTAACATTTACATTAGGTAATTATAACACTTCCGGAAGAACTAAGAAATTAACTTACATTTTACTAACAATTTGCGACTTAACAATGATTGATGAAAAGGATCAATATCGATCAGATACTTATTATAAAAACTAGGGACTCGTCTGAAAAAAGTATGCCGTGAGTAATTTTTGCGGGCAAAGCTGATATGGAATAGAGAGATATTGGTAGGTAAGGTACCTGTAGTTCGTGTATCTTGTGCGGCGCGTGCGGATAGGCGTACTGCGGCGCGTGCGCGTGCGCGTGCGCGTGCGCGTGTCCCGGCAGCAGGTCCAGCTTGGAGGGCGCGCCGGGGCGGGACAGGTCCTCGGGCGCGTGGTAGCGCGGCACGGTCCAGCCGCCGCCGAAGCCGGGCACCAGCAGCGGGCTCAGCGGCGCGCGGTACACGGGGTCGAAGGGCAGCGCGCCGTAGTGCGCGCCCTGCATGTACGGCAGGTAGTACTGGGACGTCGGCGGGGGAGGTGGGCCCTGGACGGTGTGCAAACGATCACTCATTATAATCTATTCTGCGAAACCACAAGGGGTCTAAAGTCTGGCTATAGCGGTTCCAGAATTGTTACGTAACGCTGTAAGAAAGTCCCTTCTTTGTTGAGTGAGAAAAGTCATATTGAGGCGAATTCTTCGTCTTTAGCGAGTGAGAAAAATTATAATACGTGTCACATCGGTGCGGTTGGCAAGCAATATACATAATGCTGGGTACACACTGACCAAATAAACGGACAAAGAACGTGAAGCATTTATGTGGAAGCTATTTGTTAGAGTAAGATAGATAGCCGTTCGTTGACCCAGTGTGTACCTACTCAGAATCGACGGAACGCAAAGGTGGACGAAAACCACGATGCTTCAATGTGGCCGTGGCAAAAAATACGAGTGTTGTGTTGAATACTAGCCTGCGTCTCCGTGGTGGGCTTCTGTCCCTCCTGCTTGATCTTGATGTCCTCCTTCTTATCGTCCTTGTCTTTGGGCGGCTTGTGTCCGGGCGGGGGGCGCCCGCCCGCGCCCGCCGCCGCCCCGGGGGGCTTCGCTTCCGCCCCGCCACCGCCCCCGCCCCCGCCACCGCCACCGCCGCCGCCGCCGCCGCCGCCGCCGCCGCCGCTCGAGCCCGAATCCTTGCGCCGCTGCTCCAAGCTCATGTAGTATCTGAACAAACATTCATCATCATTTCTGCTTCCCTAGTCCTTATTATTTACAGCGTCATCCAAATCATATTGCTTTAAGACTTTTTCCAAAGCTTTTTTACAAAGTCCAAAACATGAACCTAACCTAACGACTAATTTGTTGCCTGATTTAAACAAATAAATAAATAAATAATTTACATAAACTTAAACAATGATGCCGCAATCCAATCGTACCACGACTGAGTATCATCCTTGTTTAGCTATGGCCTCCTGCTTTGGGGACATGATTACCACATAAATCGAGAAAGCGTATCAGATCATTATGCACATGAAACATGGTCTATTTTGCAAAAACTTAAACTTGTTGACAAAATATTTCTGTTCGTGAAAAGTCATCTGAATTTCTTCAGTACTTTCCTCAAGAATCTCATACAGCAGCAACATTTATCTCATTTAACAGTTTTTAGTCATTCCACAATCACACACAACCGCACTGAGTCAAAGTGCGTCCGAAACAGCCATAAGCCTAAAGAGATGAAAGAAGATAAGCCAACGAACCTTCTAAGATCCTCCTCCCTCGCGTGCGGCGGCCGCTGGAACGCATACTGTCCCATCTGCGCCTTCATCTCAATGCTCTCCTTGAGTATCTGATGCGTGTCGTTCGGCCGTGGCGGCTCTTTCCCCTTCCCCTTGTCTAGGGGGCTGGTGGTCTTGGCTCGCTCGGACTCTTTCCCCTTGTCCTCCAAGGGAGCACCCGGCGGAGCGCCCGGTTCAACGTTGTAAGGAAAATTCGGCACGTAGTTGTACGGGTAGAAGTGCTGGGGGAGGACTTTCTGGGGCGCGTTCTCGGGTTTGCCGTCCTGGAAAGGATGACGATCACTTGAACAATTAAACAAGCACTTGTTTCAAATGGGTATGAAACAGGACGCAACTTGCAGGTTCTGCCAGGAGACGGAGGAAACAGCAATGCATATTCTCTGCTCCTGCGGACCACTCATGCACAAAAGAAGTATCTACCTAGGGCGGCACGTAGTGCACCCAGAAGAGGTACAACATATCACCGCCCAAAGAATCTGGAACTTCTTAGAGGCAACGGGTCTCAACGGTGAAATATAAACAAAGGGCTGCCACAATAGATCACCTGCTGGTCGAAGTGGCATATAAAGGCCCACAATAACACAATAATAATAAATAATAATCACTTGAAATCTAGTAAATTAAAAGACGCCTATTTCCCAGCAACACACTTAATGGCAAGTGTCTCCAGCAACTCGACATGTGATGCCCAAAACCTGTAGTTGTTCTGTTAAGCGGTCATAGTTTATGCAAACATGTTGAATAAATGTCTATTATTATTATTTATCATTATAACAGACCATTAATTTGGCACTCAAAATTGAGTTGCAAGATTCCACCCGAACAAACATTGAAAGTTAAATAAAAGCTTGTAAAAAGAGCGACATATTCCTCACCTTGAGGTCGGACTTGGGGTCCTTGCCGAGGTCCTCCTTGCCCTTGTCCGCGGGCGGTGGCGCCGGACCGTGCGTCGGCGGCAGATACGGCGGCTGCCCGTAGTACTGCAACATTGCACTTGGTTAATGATGAACAAATCAGAGACAGAGTGGCCCTCGGGCTCGGCGTCGGGCGCGCCCTCTGGCGCGGGCGCGTCGTCCGAGATGTCGGAGTAGGCGGGCGAGCGCCGCCGCCATGAGCAGTTGACGTGAGCCTTACCTGATGGTAGACGGGGAAGGGCCTGTGCTCGTGCTCGGCGTCGGGCGCGCCCTCTGGCGCGGGCGCGTCGTCCGAGATGTCGGAGTAGGCGGGCGAGCGCCGCCGCCATGAGCAGTTGACGTGAGCCTTACCTGATGGTAGACGGGGAAGGGCCTGTGCTCGGGCTCGGCGTCGGGCGCGCCCTCTGGCGCGGGCGCGTCGTCCGAGATGTCGGAGTAGGCGGGCGAGCGCCGCCGCCATGAGCAGTTGACGTGAGCCTTACCTGATGGTAGACGGGGAAGGGCCTGTGCTCGGGCTCGGCGTCGGGCGCGCCCTCTGGCGCGGGCGCGTCGTCCGAGATGTCGGAGTAGGCGGGCGAGCGCCGCCGCCATGAGCAGTTGACGTGAGCCTTACCTGATGGTAGACGGGGAAGGGCCTGTGCTCGGGCTCGGCGTCGGGCGCGCCCTCTGGCGCGGGCGCGTCGTCCGAGATGTCGGAGTAGGCGGGCGAGCGCCGCCGCCATGAGCAGTTGACGTGAGCCTTACCTGATGGTAGACGGGGAAGGGCCTGTGCTCGTGCTCGGCGTCGGGCGCACCCTCTGGCGCGGGCGCGTCGTCCGAGATGTCGGAGTAGGCGGGCGAGCGCCGCCGCCATGAGCAGTTGACGTGAGCCTTACCTGATGGTAGACGGGGAAGGGCCTGTGCTCGTGCTCGGCGTCGGGCGCGCCCTCTGGCGCGGGCGCGTCGTCCGAGATGTCGGAGTAGGCGGGCGAGCGCCGCCGCCATGAGCAGTTGACGTGAGCCTTACCTGATGGTAGACGGGGAAGGGCCTGTGCTCGGGCTCGGCGTCGGGCGCGCCCTCTGGCGCGGGCGCGTCGTCCGAGATGTCGGAGTAGGCGGGCGAGCGCCGCCGCCATGAGCAGTTGACGTGAGCCTTACCTGATGGTAGACGGGGAAGGGCCTGTGCTCGTGCTCGGCGTCGGGCGCGCCCTCTGGCGCGGGCGCGTCGTCCGAGATGTCGGAGTAGGCGGGCGAGCGCCGCCGCCATGAGCAGTTGACGTGAGCCTTACCTGATGGTAGACGGGGAAGGGCCTGTGCTCGGGCTCGGCGTCGGGCGCGCCCTCTGGCGCGGGCGCGTCGTCCGAGATGTCGGAGTAGGCGGGCGAGCGCCGCCGCCATGAGCAGTTGACGTGAGCCTTACCTGATGGTAGACGGGGAAGGGCCTGTGCTCGGGCTCGGCGTCGGGCGCGCCCTCTGGCGCGGGCGCGTCGTCCGAGATGTCGGAGTAGGCGGGCGAGCGCCGCCGCCATGAGCAGTTGACGTGAGCCTTACCTGATGGTAGACGGGGAAGGGCCTGTGCTCGGGCTCGGCGTCGGGCGCGCCCTCTGGCGCGGGCGCGTCGTCCGAGATGTCGGAGTAGGCGGGCGAGCGCCGCCGCCATGAGCAGTTGACGTGAGCCTTACCTGATGGTAGACGGGGAAGGGCCTGTGCTCGTGCTCGGCGTCGGGCGCACCCTCTGGCGCGGGCGCGTCGTCCGAGATGTCGGAGTAGGCGGGCGAGCGCCGCCGCCATGAGCAGTTGACGTGAGCCTTACCTGATGGTAGACGGGGAAGGGCCTGTGCTCGTGCTCGGCGTCGGGCGCGCCCTCTGGCGCGGGCGCGTCGTCCGAGATGTCGGAGTAGGCGGGCGAGCGCCGCCGCCATGAGCAGTTGACGTGAGCCTTACCTGATGGTAGACGGGGAAGGGCCTGTGCTCGGGCTCGGCGTCGGGCGCGCCCTCTGGCGCGGGCGCGTCGTCCGAGATGTCGGAGTAGGCGGGCGAGCGCCGCCGCCATGAGCAGTTGACGTGAGCCTTACCTGATGGTAGACGGGGAAGGGCCTGTGCTCGGGCTCGGCGTCGGGCGCGCCCTCTGGCGCGGGCGCGTCGTCCGAGATGTCGGAGTAGGCGGGCGAGCGCCGCCGCCATGAGCAGTTGACGTGAGCCTTACCTGATGGTAGACGGGGAAGGGCCTGTGCTCGGGCTCGGCGTCGGGCGCGCCCTCTGGCGCGGGCGCGTCGTCCGAGATGTCGGAGTAGGCGGGCGAGCGCCGCCGCCATGAGCAGTTGACGTGAGCCTTACCTGATGGTAGACGGGGAAGGGCCTGTGCTCGGGCTCGGCGTCGGGCGCGCCCTCTGGCGCGGGCGCGTCGTCCGAGATGTCGGAGTAGGCGGGCGAGCGCCGCCGCCATGAGCAGTTGACGTGAGCCTTACCTGATGGTAGACGGGGAAGGGCCTGTGCTCGGGCTCGGCGTCGGGCGCGCCCTCTGGCGCGGGCGCGTCGTCCGAGATGTCGGAGTAGGCGGGCGAGCGCCGCCGCCATGAGCAGTTGACGTGAGCCTTACCTGATGGTAGACGGGGAAGGGCCTGTGCTCGGGCTCGGCGTCGGGCGCGCCCTCTGGCGCGGGCGCGTCGTCCGAGATGTCGGAGTAGGCGGGCGAGCGCCGCCGCCATGAGCAGTTGACGTGAGCCTTACCTGATGGTAGACGGGGAAGGGCCTGTGCTCGGGCTCGGCGTCGGGCGCGCCCTCTGGCGCGGGCGCGTCGTCCGAGATGTCGGAGTAGGCGGGCGAGCGCCGCCGCCATGAGCAGTTGACGTGAGCCTTACCTGATGGTAGACGGGGAAGGGCCTGTGCTCGGGCTCGGCGTCGGGCGCGCCCTCTGGCGCGGGCGCGTCGTCCGAGATGTCGGAGTAGGCGGGCGAGCGCGCGCCCGGCGTCGGCGAGCGCCGCCGCCGCTTGCCGGGCGACTCGTCCGGCGATTCGGCGGACTTGCGCTCTTCTGTCGGCATGAGGGCTGATCGGGGTTTCACCTGGAAAATAAGATTGTCACCAGTCATATTACTCATAGCTGATTCTAGTATAGAGGGAATTTTCTTCGTTTTTGGGGAGTTTCTTTACGAGACTTGATACAACAAACAGACTCTCTCAGATACTCTATTTCCGATTAACTACAATTTATCGCGTGACTCGTGATGTGCTGGCAACTTTGTACTAGCGCTGGTCATATTACGTAACGATGTTATCTCTGCTACATAAAGAAAGATCGATTGAAAGGAAGGATTCTTGTTATATGTGAAAATACCTTACCTTAAATTGGGTAGGTTGTAGAGTGGGAAGAACTTCCGGCGGCGGCGTTGCGGGCGGCGGCGGAGTAGGCACGCGCTCGGCGACCGGCGGCGCCGGCGGGCTCGGCGCGAACTCCTCCGTAAACCGCGGCGCTGGCGGCGACTCCACCTCCGGTTTCTCTGGAGACTTCTCGGGGGACTTCTCGCTCTTAGTGTCAGGGGATTTGGCAGGAGTTGGGGATTTAACGGGGGTGGCCGGCGTGGCAGGCTCGGAGGGCGGCCGCACGGGCGACGCCGGTTCCGGCGGCGTCTCCTCCTGTTCTGAACTGGAGCCGTCCTTATCGTCGTCGTCCGGCGAGCCGTGCGCGTGCGATCTGTGGTACTTCAAACCGTTCGCGTGCTTGTACTTTTTCGAGCAGTTCGGCTCGGGGCACTCTAGGAGGACGGGATCGGGGGGAGGGGACGAAGGTGTCGGAGGCGGGCGCTTCGCTTTCGGCGTCGGCGGCCGCTCCTCCGCTTCTGAAGTCCTTTTCCTCTTGTTGTCGGGACGGGGAGGTGTGAAGGGGGTCGGGGAGGGCAGGGCGCGGCGACCCTTGGCGCCGCCGTTGCGCAGCTTGCTGTGCACAGAAGACCTCGTCTCCGTGAAGTTGGTCATGTCCGTGGGCGCCGCGCCGCGTCCGCGCTTCGCTCCTCGTCCTTTCGGCGTTCGCGCGTCTAGCTCCTCCGTCGGTGAGTCACAAAATCTAGAAAAAACAAAACACTTGCTATATGAAATTTAAGATGTAAGAGTTTTTATAAAATTAGCACAGTATTCAAGTAATCGCGTGCAAATGCTTGATTGATTGAAAAAAAAAATTGACAAAATAATATTCTTAATTTCGTGTTTTCGATCTATGTATGTCATCTACTTATCTCAAAGTTATAAAAAGCCGGAATGTATTATAGAGGTATTATTTTAATCTTCCACACGCGAGAGCGCTCAGAGAAATCTTTTACGGCTCTAGTAAAATTACAACGTTAAGAGCTTATCAGCATATAGCGTTCAGTTATTATCCTCTTATATTTTATGGGAGCCTGGTCCGCTGCACCTAATGCACGTTTGTCGCGTTAAACCTTTATAAATTAACCCGTGAATAATTTGAACACCAGGTGGGTCTTAATGAAAAGAAACTCTAGCCATCCCCTGGAAAACCGTAATTTGTTAGGTTTTTTTACATGGTTTTTATTTAGTATTGCGGCCCACACAAGAGCCCACTTAATGTTTTTAACGGCCTCTCCCCTACTGAGTGACGGGCGGGCGGTTATAAATAACATAATTACTTAGATGTTATTGTTTGTACTCGTAGTTAATTATGTCAGACTGTTTTTGCATCTTAGGGGAATAGTTCATCTGATAAAAAAGGTCATTTATAGGCACGCATCACCCATTCGTGCAAAAACATTTTATTGACATCATGTTCATGAGAATTGTATTACTTAATCAAAGGTTTATTCATTGAGAAGAATAGGTAAGAGTATGTCAATTCACTTATTTAAACGGCGGAGTACAATTATATTTATATTAAAATAAAATACCATCTAGAAGAGTGTTACACTGTCTCGATATCAGGCGTACGTAACTCGTAACATCAGTCTTACACACCTACGCATTCCAAAGCTCTCTGTTTCTATACAAAGTACGTCGAGTAAAGGTGCCCCTGAGATTCGGGACGAAATGGCGCCTTGTTAAAAATGGGTCGGTCACGGTCCCACGATTTGTTAACCTTTTTTAAGCCCACCTCCTTTACGAGTTCCAAATGTTATCTAGCCGCGCCGGACCTTATAACCCGATTTGGACTTGTATAACTTTTAGAATAAAGCACTTTGAGAACTAAATTCGCATGTTGCCTTTTTACAAGCTTTTATTTAGTTTCACATGTCCCGTTGTCTGTCTGTCTGTCTGTAATCAAATCTTGCAAGTTAAATTTGATCCACTTCCCGGTTTCCGATTGAGTTGAAATTTTGCACGAATATGCAAATCGCGTGACAATGCAATATTATGATGACGTGGAGCTGATCAGATGATGGAGCTGGAAGGTGGCCATAGGAACTCCTTAATAAAACCACATAACCCCATCGAGTTTGGGCTCGTTAGAATCGTCTCAATGAGTAGTTGATGACGGCATACAGAAAAGTACGTAAGTAAGTCGGCAATAAAAGCTTGTACCAAACATTTAATTTTTGACAGAAACTTATTTATTTTGTCAATCGAAGCTGTTTGAGAGGTATTAGTATGAAGCCCTGCAGTTGAAAAATACAAAATTCTAAATTGAGAGTCATAGCCAGACGTCCCTAACAAAGTGTTGCTCCCTCTTACACATTAATACACATTACCATTAACTTTGAATTAATGTGAATGCAGCAATTGCTATTTTGGTAGTACAATTCTGCGTTTGCGTACATGGTGGCTATTTCTCCTGATCCTGATATACTTTTGGATGTAAAAAAAAAACATGAGGCAAATGGCGACACTGTCGTCTCGCAACCTGTCAAAGTCGTTAGTCTTATTGCCACTTTATTATGACCGTGCTATGTTTTCCCATCAATATTCATATTTAAGACACTTTGTTATACATTTCAACATGTGTCAACGTCTCATCTGTCGCAGCTGTATCGTTTAACATTCGCGACCGCAACCAACAATTTTCATAATGAGAGCAAAATGTATTTTAAATATAATTATACAGGCAGCTTTAAGAACTCTGTTCTGTTTGGCTATGGGTAAGAGGGGTAATCTGTCAAAATGTAACTGCTGGTAAGGAAAACTATCCGTGGATTGATTATTGGGAACGATCGGTAGTTACCGCGTTCTCAAATCCAGTTTAAAAACAAGAAAATCATAAATTTGTGCTGTTCTACCAACAATAGGTCTATTGCAGGTATAATAATCTACAAATAAGACCTAACAAAACTACAACTTAGAAAAGTTGAAAAATCCCCGACATTTTCATTTCAAAGTCCAATATCTCAAAAACGGCTGAACAGATTTTCATGAGACATGTCTAAGAACACTCGGGATCACATCAGCTTTCGAATAAATAAAACCGCATTCAAATCGGTCTATCCGTTTGGGAGCTACGCCACACCACACAACACACTATACCACCATCCACTATAGACTAGACAGATACACAGACACGTTAAACTTATAACACCCCTCCCTTTGCGTCGCGGGTTAAAAATACCATTAAATTCCATAGCGAAGTGATAACACAAGCTGCGGGCGACCAATAATTTCCAAGCTCCTCTGTTTCGGCAATCATATTATCCATATTGAGTTCAGCTTAGAACAGCAAGCTTGGCCCGCGGCCAGCTCGCGAACTCATTCGGGTCAGGAAGAACCGAACTACGGCGATGCTAGACTCGTTTAAAGAAATTCCAGTTGGGAAACTGGATTTTAATTCTACTGTAAAATGCTGACTAGACAAACAATTAGGTAAATTGAACTCGTTTGGCTCTTTCTTCGCTTTATTTTGCTATTGTTCGAAAGGCAAATATTGTGATGCGTTCTTGCGTTCGAGGTTTCCGCCATCAACTGTAAATGCAATATAAATAGTCTTACGTTGGTTTGATCTAAACCACCTAAACTCACCGTGGTTACTCACTGTGACTACATACACGGCGACTTCTTTGCAGTGATATACATGCATCGTGGTACAGTACCGATACAGAATCGATGCAGGTGCCCATCGTTGGCGAGTGTCACGATACTGTTGCGCGCTGCACGGCTATCATGCGACGGCATGCGTCTTGCACTATATCTCTTGTTCTAAGTGTTCTAATATGAAAGAGACGGATAGTGCGAGAAAAATCGAGAGTATGTCGCGGCCGTCGCATGATAGACGTGCTGGTGTCGCTGCAAAACGACCCCGTGTGTCGCCCTAAGGTTTGATGAGGATGAGTGTGGTATACTAACCGTGGCGGCGCCCAATCGTGGCGCGTGCAGTCCAGGAGCGTGCCGACGTATGTCTTGCCTCTCCACGTCACGTTCACCACCAGCACTCCTGCAACAAGCACAGGCTTGAAACGACTTACACACCAAAGTCACTCGTATATAAACTAATACTAGCTACATGCATGGTACACCATAACTAAACTAAGAAATTACTTACAGTGCGTTCACTGTGTGGGACATTAAAAAATTACGTAAAACCATTTTATAGAAAGTATAATTGCGATCAATGAGAATTTCGGTGACGCAGATGAGTTTAATATATAAATTATAAGTTTACGTACAGCGTACACCTAGGTGGAATTTAACCTATATATACCTAACCTAACCTAATATAAAATATACGCTGTACGTATAATTTATATATTAAACTAATAATCAGTGTTCTATACCAAAAAATCCAGCAGAAGTGGAATGTAGTTTCGAAAGAAAGAAATTAGTATTAAGGTTAGAAAAGGAAATATTTTTAGAATAGATATGTCTAAAGTGTAGAACACGTGTTTAAATTACTTACTAAACCTCATTCTGGTAAGTGCTTTATATTTATTAATCACAATAGGAATAATGTAGTTTCAACTAGCGTAATTAATTAGGTGCAATAACCTCACAAGCTCTATTAGTAGTCACTGTATATTTGAATAGTCACAATGGCGAAGTATTTGTGAACGAATACACAACAGACTACGCATAACTTCGCATCAGTTTTATCGGTGTCTCCCACTGAGCACAGAAAATCTTATTTTTTCCGTAAATTCTCGATCCCATACGATGAATTTCACGATAAGATGCTAAACGCTGATCCTTCATGAAATATTCTCTGATTTTCGTATGAATCGTAATAAATTTTCGCCTCACCGATCTTCAATGTGGCAGACGGTCCGCGAGGCTTTCGCCTTCTTTATTTCTGATTCTAAATATGCAGACAGAGATCAATGCACCTTTACTAGACAAAGGGTCTATTCTACTAGGAGTATTGCATTGGCATCAGTTTTCCATTTGTTGTATTTATTTAACATCTTCTTTTTTATACGCTATTGCCCTGCACGTCTAGCACACGACGGCCGCGACATACTCTCAATTTTTATCGCACTATACCTCTTCTTCTAAGTGTTCTAATAAGAGAGAGAGTGCGAGAAAAATCGAGAGAGCTCGCGCGCCGTCGCGTGCTAGCCGTGCTGGCTCAGAGTAAAGACGCGAATACAAAATCTAATCCAACCCAGAAGGTGTTTAGACGAATACCTAGAATTTGAGTAAAATAAATAATACAATGCAGGCAGTTACAAAGCTAACAGTAGCATAAAGTTAATAAAGACCAATAATTAGTAAGTCAAAGCAGCTAAATGAGTAAAGTCAGTCACGTGTTCGCTAACAACTTTAATTGGAACCGTGGCTTATAAGAAACTGTTCGTGGTCAAAGGTGGAAATGCTGGTTTGTCAAAGTTAACAATAATAGCATGAAGAAACCACCAAATCTTAACTTTTCGTATGGAATACTGCTTTAGGGTATTATCTTATTATTTCTACGTATGGACTGGCTATCTACAACATTTTTGAGAAACTAATCAAATTAAGGCCAATGCGCACCAATTATATGCGCAAATTTAAGCTAAAGCATGTCCGGTCTATACATATAACTCAATGGCTCTAGTTTTTCTAAACTATACTCCAAAAATAATGTTTTTATTAAGAACTAGCTTCTGCCCGCGACTGTCCGCGTGGAACTCGTAAAGGAAGAGGTAACAGACACACTAGTATGAATATGATGAAGTCGGAATCATCGCCGGGTTTCACAATTTATCGTAGGTACCAAGCAGTGAAAAGTGTAGGGTTAGGAATACATGTATCGTCGCCCCGTCTCTATATCGCATATCATAAAAACCTCGTTACACTTTGCGAGTTCAGAGCCAAAAGCATATTTACTACAAAGTAAAGCTTCTAGAGAAGGCATCCAGAGTGTATATGTATTTATAAACACCATTTTTATCAGGCACTAGCTTCTGCCCGCGACTCCGTTCGCGTGGAACTCGTTTATATAGTAGCTCCATAAAAACTTTCACCCCCTTAAGGGATGATTTCCGGGATAAAAACTATCCTGTCCTTCCCCGAGACTCAAACTATCTCTAATCCAAATTTCATCTAAATCAATTCAGCGGTTTAAACGTAAAGAGGTAACAGACAGAAATACACACTTTCGCATTTATATGTTTTACCAAAATGTACCAATATCTATGGAAAACGAATGTGGGAATACTTGTTAGCCAGTATCCTTAATGATCTACCATCTGATGTACTTACAAATATATGTGATAAACCGCAACATTGTAAACGTATAATGAAATCTGCTTGTATATCCCAAACCTTATAATGCAAACCTAAACTAATGTGGCCGTCGTAGACGTGCATCCAGTTTTTGGACCTTAAGCCGCGGCAATAGGATGAGAAACTGCATGCACGACTCCAGCGTGCCCCTAAGTGCTGCACAACATTATATATATATATATATATATATATATATATATTTTGAGTGAATGCAGTGGCAGTTAAACCCTGCTGGGTTTTGTCCGCTGCCTGGCCGTGTATTCTGTGTAATAATGATAAGTATAAATAAATAATAATAATAATAATTTATAATATTAGTATGGATGGAGTAGGTCTTCAAGCAAGAATTTTCACAATAAAGTAGGTGCTTATACTATACGACTTCCTAACTTAGGGTGGTATTCAAATTGTCCAAGATATTAGACAAGGGGAATTGGGCTCCGTCAAAGAAATCTGATTCAATATTAAATATACACATTGGACAAAGATCTTGGACAATTAAACTACTCGCTCTGTTTTTTTTCTTTTTAGGTTTCCGTTCCCAAAGGGTAAAACGGGACCCTATTACTAAGACACCGCTGTCCGTCCGTCTGTCACCAGACTGTATTTCATGAACCATGACAGTTAGACAGTTGAAAATTTCACAGATGATGCATTTCTGTTGCCGCTATAACAACAAATACTAAAAAACGGATTAAAACAAATATTTAAGGGGGCTCCCATACAATAAACGTGGTTTTTTTGCTGTTTTTAAAGATAATGGTACGGAACCCTTGGTACGCGAGTCCGATTCGCACTTGGCCGGTTTTTTTAAAATTTCTACAACAGGGACTAGTTTCCAACCTAGATATCGCGGATCCCATTGTGTCATACTTACAAAGTTTCACGTTGTTCTAGCACGTCGTTTTAAAATGACACAAACTACGTTTGTATAGAGAGTACAGCGTCCTGGCGACACTTTAAACGTCACAATTGTATGTCCGGTTATCTGAACAAATAACATTTCATACAATACCAATATTGAAGCTACAACGTCTATTACCTAGAGTACCTAGACTACCTAGCCTAGACTAGGGGGAAGTCCCTTACGCCGAACACCACCTTAAGTGCCGGACACTCGTACTACCTCGATAACCAATAACGCGAGCGATTCAAGGACAAGTAAAAGGGGCGCGGGGGGGGAGCCCCTCTTACTTGTCCTTTGTCCTTGAATCGCTCGCGTTATTGGTCATCGAGATAGTACGGGTGTCCGGCACTAGGTGCCGCCCGGCGTTAAGGGTCTTCCCCTTATATTTCTAATGAAACACCGAACAATTGTACACTAACAATAACACATCATTGTTACAATCGCTTATCTGTCCTATAGACAGGCGTTCACCGAGGGATTGCAATTTGCTAAAATAGGGTACACTGTTTACATAATCCTTTATGTGCACTAAATCCTCATTTACCGAATAGCAGTAATAACAACAGGCGACACAATGGCCTATACTAGCGCTAGCGCATCGTGATCGAATGTCTACCATTGATTGTCTGATCAAATGCACTTAACTATACGGTTGAAGGAATTTAAACTTTATTGTAGAGGCGTAAGGTTAATATTTCAGCAGGTGTAGCGTACAATAGTCTACACACACATACGCGCCTCTCGCGTCTCAAGTGCACACACGTTTGGGGTTGCCAGATAATGTAGGATATTTAAACGTTTATTTTGGTTTGTAATGTGATGCGATACTGGAAGTGACGTTGCACGTTACCGTCGTTAGGTACAGTAATTAATATATGTACCTACATAAATGAGGTCATAAATATCTGTACACGCCTTATGTTATAATATAAGACATTGGCAATGTCCTGTACAGATATTTATGTACTTAAATTAATACCCCTGCTGGCTGTATTCATATTGCAAGATAAAAATGATAAAAAAGAAACAAAAGAAGTCCGACGAAAGAGTAACAATAACAATGAACCGCTTCCGATGATGTTCGGAAAGTATTTTCTGGATTTTTCCATTCGTATTTAAAGTTTAGCAAGTTTATTTTGTATTAAATATTCAATAATAATATATTTATAAGAAAATCATATGAACGTACCTAAGCTTCCTGAATCTAATCGATAGTTTCTTAATATGGAGTTTCAAAATCTTAACCGGATTACAACATGGTCGTTTTCACATCCGAAGACTAAAACAATGAAAAAAAAAAAGGTGTTTACGTCCCAAACATAAAATGGCCAGAGCCCTGAAAGAAAAAACAGGAAGTATTTGGCTTAACAAGATGCAGTGTTTACAGGTTGACCAACTTAAAAAATACAAACGGAAGCACCTATTCCGTTGACCTTAAAGTTCGTTTTTCCTTAACTTATAGCTGACAAGTTTGTAGGTATGTACGACATTGATGCAGCCAAGTATTGATGCGGGGTCGGACCAATTTGTCACGGGACATTTGCATGCAAAGCTGGCTCGAACCGGTTCGGAGAAATACTTGCGAGAATTCCTGATAAGTTTGAAATCGGGAAGTCGGTGTTTCCTCTGATCAAATTCGTGTTTTAGTTTTAGCATTAAGATAGAATGAAATGAGTGTTTTAGTTATTTAATCAAGTTTAGTAGCAGCAGAAGTAGTTTTACGCATACAAAAATGCTCAAAATTATCTACACAGTCCTTATTCTCCTGACATAACTGTAGTAGCAAATGACCTACTACAGTCCGCGTACTTTTGCTGCTGATTATATCAATGGAGCTGTGTTATCGGCCAAGGTTCAATAAATACCATTTAATCAAAAGTAAAAGGAAAAATAGCGATTAAAATGCAAAATGGGCCACGTATGAACAAACCGAACAACGTTACATTTCATTAAAACACGTACTCTACTCTAACATACTTGATAGTATTTATTTTACCTAGTATGCATCCCTGTTATTTCCGTTGGCAGCCGGGGCACGTACCGCCGCGCTGGAAGTACCCGCGTCGGCCTCGGAACGTGACTTGGCCTGCATATTCATCCCTCCCTTATCGCTAGCGTGCTAACTTATGTAAATTTAATTAATCAATTTAGACCCTCTATTCATAACACATTTTTGTGCTTTAACTCGCTCGCCCAGGTATATTCTGCTTTGCGTTTTAATTTTGTTTGAAACTGTTTCGTGTTTATGTTAAAACACTTTAAAAACAGCAATAGTCATATTTTATTTTGCAACACGCGTTACGAAGGACTTCACATTTCATGACGTCATTATTTTAGAAAGCTGGTAAATATTTTAACTGAACTTATTAAGATAAACTAGAGCAAATACCCTAACAGCACTACGTAGGCATACTGTTTTTTCCCGGAAAATCTCATCGATTTTTCATTTGCTTATGTTTTTTTTTTTACAAAAGATGTAATTTCAACGCCTGATAGTCTCAATAAGATATGAGCGTTATGATAAAGTATGGCATAATCATAGTGATAAAATACACTGTCAATGCCCTAGACTGTGACACGTGGCAGTTTCCGTGGTATGAGGGTCATTGCCCAATAGGCGAGCAATTAAACCCCGAATCTAACGTATACGTAATTGCCGTGTCTTTCTTGGAAGGATCGAATAGTTACGGATACTTTGAACATTTTCACGAAATACGTGTGCCAAAGCGAGGTTAAAATATTAGTTTCGTAGCACTTTGATTGTGTCTGCACGTAAACATTGGCGAGAACGTTTCGCCCGAAAATGTACTTACGAAGTCCATTGTTGTTAAGAGTGTACTAAGTACATTAGACTGGATTCAAATCAATTTATTAATTAAGACATGATATGTACACAAAATAAACAGTACATTAGACTTTATTCGGTTCCTATGCGAACACATTAAATTATGATATTTTATACAACCGTTACATACTGCCGGCTCTATTAAAGTACCGCGAGTAAGAGAAGTACCTATACGATACTAGCTTCCGCCCGCGACTTGGTCTGCGTGGACCCGGGATAAAACTATCCTATATGTTCCTATAACTTCATGCAAAATGTCATCCAAATCGGTTGAGCGTGATTGAGTAACAAACATCTAAACATTCAAACATCCAAATCTCCGTACATATGTACTAAAAAACAGTTAAGCAGCGAGTACCATAGATAGAGTATGCACACTAGACTTAGGCCCAACAACCAACAATAAAAAAGTATTTCCATGTGATATGATCTGTTGTTATGTTTAATTCAAAGAATAATTAGTACAAAAAGTAGGTACCTACGTTTCATAACCGTTTTCCAAACACATAAAATTTACGCGAAATTTCGCCGGGCAGCGCACAAATTAAGATAAAAATGGGGATATTGGACCTCGGTCAATCCCTTTTAATCCCCCCGAGGTCTCGGCGAGTATTTTAATATGCCGGCGAATACCTGAGTCGGCGATGTCACCCTCTTCAAATTGCGGGGGAATTAATCGGGTTTTATCCAAATACTTTATCTGTCGAAGTGTAATTACGAAAGTATTTTCGGCCATTTTGATAAACGCTTCAAACGTTCCGCCCGTAATCTCGTGATTGATAGTTATTTGAGTTGACAATAATCGGCCGTGATTATTTGAGTGTTACATTCCTTATACAAAATAAGCAGTAGGTATAGTTCACATGTAAACTGTTATAATGTATCTTTGTAAGTATACATTTTCACTGCTGCGCTGCGATACAATTTCGGCATGGTTGAGATTATTTAAGTCCGCAGTAAGCTCGGCCGAATTTCACCTTCCCATACAAACGTAGTTACGCTCTCATTTTAAAACTAGGTGTTGGATTGTGGCGAAACTTTGCATATACATTGACATGAGGTATATATAGATATACCTCATGTCAATGTATATCTAGACATAGGTCTGTAATTAGTTTATATGGTTACAGTGTATAAAACAAACGAAATACAGCAAAAACAAGTTTTGTATGAAAAACTTAGATTTGCTGTATTTTTTTACTATGATATCTGAAGCTACATAAACTAATTACAGACATAGATATACTTCATGTCATTGTATATACAAAGTTTCGTTACAATCCAACACGTAGTTTTAAAATGAGAGCGTACCTACGTTTGTATGGAGAATCGAGCTTACTGCGGCCTAATAGGCATGCCTCATTTTCAAATTTATAACGTAGTGATGCTAAATGGATAGTCAACCATCAAATGATCGTAATAAAGTATAAATTATAATTAAAATCATAAAAAGATATGAACCATGAAAGTTAAGAAAAAATAAGTTTTTTTTTGTCCAAGAGTAAATTTAAAGCTACCAATAAAATCCTCACGCTTTTATAGAAACAAAATTGTGTGACAACAATGTACTAAAACGCAGCATTTCGCGACCGAAACAACAATTTACCTGATTTTCCATACAAGGATTAGTATAACAAATGTCAGTTGTGACTTCATAAGTGAAGAAGAGCGAGTTTATGATTTTCAAGGCGGGGACCAAGTGCCCGTCACATGTCCCGCCCATTCATTGGGACGGACAGGAACTGAGAAGGGTTTATTCTTTTAAATATCTCGGACACTTGGTCACCGATGACTTTCAAGACGATTCTGATATTGAACGAGAACGCAGGGCTCTGGCCGTCAGGGCCAACATGATTGCCCGCAGGTTTAGCAGGTGTACAGCACAAGTTAAAATAACACTCTTTCAAGCATACTGTACATCGCTGTACACCTGCAGCCTGTGGACGAGGTACACGCAGCGTGCCATGAACGCCATGCGTGTACAATACAACGACGCGTTCAGGATACTGTTGCGGCTGCCGCGACACTGCAGTGCGTCCAGCATGTTTGCGGACGCGCACGTAGACGGTTTCCATGCGACGCTCCGCAAACGCTGTGCCGCGACGCTGCGCTGGGTGCGCGCGCGCGCCAGCCGCCACAGTCTCCTGGCCGTGGTGGCGGAGAGATCGGACAGTTCCCTAATCAGGCACTGGACCACTCAACATTTGAGCTTAGGTACTAACATACTCATTTAAGTAAATCTCAATCACTAACACTTTATGGACTCCAAATGTCCGAAATAAATTATTTTTATTTATAACTGTGTGTCTATCATTATGAAGCGTTTTGCGCAGCCGCCAGCGAGGTCAATCTTTGTCTCAAATTTTTGGGTATTTATGTTCTTTATTTGTAGTTGCTCCCATACAATTGTTCCTCTCCAAAAACTGGTTCGAATGACATCATAAAAAAATCTTAGTCAGTCCTATTGGAATATTCTACCTTGGACGGTAAACTTGCTTGTAGAATGCACTACTTTGATGCAATTCGGTCATCTCAAATAATCTCAAGTACCTAAAACAACTAGTTGATCTGACGATGGAGCCAGAAGGAGGAACTCTTCAATAAATACTAGTAAGGCTTGTACAAAAAATATATTTAAATACTTATTCTGATCATGATTACTTTTTACTGAAGTGATCCTGTCGGGCCTAAGTTTAGGTAAGTATATATGAAGATACCAGAAATGTATCGTAATTTCCTAAATAAATATAAAAGAATGTTTAACCATTTTTTTACTTAGTTATTGAAACCACTAACAAAATAGATAAAAATAGGTTAAGTAACTGTTTTTCTTAGAACGAATATCTCCTTACTGATTTGGAATGTTAATTATTGTTACGAATTATACGTGTTTAATTTGAAATAATGATAATTCAGCAAAAAAATATACATATGATGGATAATTCTACTGAAAACATAATCCCCAACCTTGCCTTTCGTTACCACCCCACGCCTCTATTTCCACTCAAAATGGGCCCCAGAGACACATCCCCACCCGGTCGCGGTCGGGCAAACTACATACAACTGTGTCTGGAAGAAATCAACTGAAATTGTGTTTGGGATTCTGAAATAATGAAATAGTCTCGCATTTTTTTAGTTTTTCGTACGATATTGGTAACATGGTTACATTGGTAATGGTAGGTGTTAAGTACAATATACATACCTTCAACCTAAATTTTATATGTTAATTTGTTAAAAAAAAAAATCGTAAATTTAATTTTTAATTCGAATCATATTAAAAATAATATAAATAAAAGTGAATTGGGGAAAATAAACAGATTAATCCGGAAGGACACAGTGGTCAATTGACTTTTTTTTAATGTACCTATACAAAAATGGATAGGTACTTCGCTACTTTCCGATGATAAAGTTAAACGTCAAAGAACAGACAAAGTACAGGCGAAGGGGGACTATTTAGGCTTTATTCTACACGCAATTATATGTTTGTTATAAGTGAAGTAAAAGCAGTAACCAATGATTACGGAGAAAATCACCAGTATTATCAAGGATTAGTGAATGGTGCCTGGTGCCTAATATGCTCTTCAGTTGACTTTGACGGAATAAAGGGAGCTCATTCACTCTAGACTTGCGCTCACCTCCCCACGCAATACATTAGACAACATAATGATATCTAAATACAATCTAGTTCAATCTACACAGTCTACAGAACAACTAATTAGACAGAGACTTAACTATCTACCGCGGGACTACACATTAAATAAAGTACTTAAGTTCTAACATAAACTAGTATTTAGTATGCTAGCCAAAAAGGAGACGCGAGTCGTAAACGACTCACCCACCCAAATACCTGTTACTTACAAGTATTTATAACTAAAAAGTATGTGTAACAGGTAGCGGGAAGTACTTAATGGCTTGTCATATAATAAATCAATTACGGATGTTCGTGAAACAGTAAATTAATTTGACGCTTTATTATCACCGGCGAAACTAGAACTAAAATACGTCCGCTTCGGTGTTCGCAGCTAATAAACGAGATGATTGACTTTATCAGAGGTTGGTTCAACGAAACCGCTCCAATTTGAATCTTAACCTGTTTTGATAAGGACTAAACAGATTGTTGCCCGGCTCAAGCAAGGCCACCTTATCCAGGGTTATTATTTATTGTTTCACGAAACAATGAACACATAAAGCATTTCTCTATAAGCTATTAGCATAAAATGATCAGTTATTTCCGACTGACTGGTGGGTAATTGTACGCGATCGTGATTAATTAATCAGAGCGACAAATGAGATAATTGACTTCGCAGGCCCGTGTAAACGCTGATGGTACCTTTGTACAATACAGCCCAGTTTTTTACTCGCCTCGCCACCGATCGGATTATGAATATGTATTTTCTTAACCGCAAAAAATGATGCAGCAAAATCTTTAATGCCAACCGCAATGTGAAACTATAAACGCTGACAAAGGCCGAGACGGCTATGAAATATTTCCATTCGGGGTTAACAATGTCCCACAGCCTAAATTCAGTTTTAAAACAGAAATTTCCAAATTGGAAATTACCCGAACAACAAAGTATAGGGTGGCATTTTTAAAAGGTAGGCAGATGGAACATTCGCCCAAGTTCATGATGACCTGGAGGCAATTGTCGGGGCTCCTCGCTTTTATTATTTAGGGGTGGATTTCCCTTGTTAATGCCGGGCCACCGGTCACGGAAAAGTTAAATTAGAGGCCGCCCCGCGCCCGTCCGGCTGCTTGGTTGGTTGCGTTGCGTGTAATCGCTTCGATTTTGTTTTGTCTGTCGCTAATGAGTCGTTCGAGAGTCGTTAGCGACGACTCACTTTTTATACGCGTTTATAGTTGACATGCTCAAGCAAATTATAACGCTATTATGACGAACCTATATTTAAAATCGACTACGACTAAGCAGCTTTGTTAATTGTGAAGCACGCCACGTCGTCGCCGTTTTTGTTGCTGTTAATACCTAATCATTAATAATCCTACTGTCGAGAATAATCTTGTCAATGAAAGCCGAGGACGGGTAAATTGGCTGAAACACTGAGCTAAATGTTTACGGTGGCTGATTGAGATCGCAATGGCGTACCAGGAGAGCAGTTGACTGAAATAGGTCCATTTAGGCGGTGCTAATTACTGCTCCGGCCACGGTAATCAACAGCCTAATGGTTGTCGAGGCTCCCCACTTGCGCCTCCTCGCTTCTCCCTCACTTCCTCGCTTTCCTTAAATCCTGGTATTTATCTACATCGATAAATAACGTGGGGCTTTACGGATCGAGGAAAAATATACTGTTTTTGTTCAGACTTTTATAGTGTGCGGATGGACGTTTTGAGTGGACTTGTAGGATACAATTCACAAACATGCCTCAAATTCATATTTAACAGAGAAATATAAATATGCCTCAAAATAAACATAGGTACATTGCACAGTGCAGAAGAAGGTAAGATGGTAAACTGTATACAGAAATCATCAGTTATCTCAGCCACCTGCTGAGAGTAAAATAATTAACAATTTCCCGTCAGAGATAAGCATAAACATTTGTAATCGTTTATTTCTTGGTTATTCGTTTAACGAGGGACTTAGACTACGACCTACGATCACTGCTAGGTTTACAGGTTTTGTAATATTTTAATATAATGTTTGAGAAAGCAGTAAATTATTGTTCCTATGTTATATGTGAACATAACGGCCTTACCAAGGATCCATCAGCTAACTAGCTCGTCAGGTTTGGCCACTTTTCGGTCCTCTGCTCTGCACTAACGTAATTGACTGTGGTAAAATAAGATAAACCACAGCAAAAACCTACAGGATTCAAAGATAATGAATTAAACGGTAACCTATCGCAATCACTAAAATTTATTGACCGAATATCGTTTGTCCGAAAACTATTCGTATTTTTATGAGTTCTCCGAATATACAATACATTACTTTTTTCATTTACCATTTGATGTTATCCAAATGTTTCTGTTGTCCGAAAAACTTTTACCGCTACAGTCATTTGAGCTCGGGCTTGTTACAACTTTTGTTTCACAGCCAATGTTTTACTTATCCATCATTACTTTCCGCATTTCATACGTTTAGCCAAATGTTAATTTTGAGTGAAATTCAAATTAGTTTTACAGAGGTTAAGGCAGGTCGGTGTAGGTACGACGACGAGCGAAGCAAGGAGGAGTGTTAGGTGAACTGCGACCCTACAGCGCGCGAGCCGGGCGAGCGTAGCGAGAGTGCTGCGGCAGAGCCGGCGAAGGGCCAGAATCGAACACTTTTTTACTACCTAATACTTACATACGAGTTAAATTTACCATAAACAGGGAGGATAACCTTAGTTTAATTTCAAACTTTTCGCTAATGTTTTTAAATATTGAAAATGCATCTTAGGTAACAACAATTTTCATAAACAAACATATGATTTAGTAACATATGCGTGCTCCGTATAAACAATAATATATCAAATATAATAAAGCCGATTTGATAAAATACGAACAGATTTATCTTATTGGACGACCGGTTAGCCTAGTGGGTAGTGACGCTGCCTACGAAGCTGAAGGTCCTGGGTTCGAATCCCGGTAAGGGCAAATATTTGTGTGATGAGCATGAATATTTGTTTCTGAGTCTTGGATGTTTTCTATTTATTTAAGTATTTATATCTATTATATATATCGTCGTCCAGTACCCATAACACAAGCCTTACTGAGCTTACTATGGGACTAGGTCGATTTGTGTAAGATTGTCCCCTTATATTTATATTTATTTATTTATTTATTATCAACCGAATCGTTACGTCGGTATAACGATATTGCGGGTATACGAATAATTGGGAATCATTAATTTGTCAAACAATTACAAAAGCTAAACTATAAATTGACCAGCCAGCCGTAAACGTCGCGAACTAAAGTGTCGGACAAACGAAGAAAAAGGCAAACGAGGTTTGTCGAATAGTAAATGCCGAAATGAAAATAGGACAAAAAAGTTTAGTGATCCGGATAGGTAACCGAATTAAACATGAGGTACTTAATACCTAATTAAATTAAGTATTCAACCGTGTAAGTATACAATTCAAACGGTGGCTACTAACGATGCTTCAAATAACTCCAACTTTTTCTTACGCGTAGAAACACACAGCGTTTATTATTAAAATATTCATGGCTAACATAAAACACGGGAGTGAATGAGTCGAACGTAATTACCGGGCTCTTATTAGCGGTTGATAGCATCGCAGTATTTAATAACTTGGCCCTATCGAGTCGGGCCTTTACACCTTTATGCTGCCGGCAAATGGCAGGCCAGAACACGTAAACGGTTAAAATAATTAGAGATATTTGTCGTTTATGCGCTCCGGATAATGGCAAAGTAAACTAGCTAAGTAATTGGTTTAGTTATCGCACGATGAAATGTTAGTTGTTATCCACGCATACAGTTAAAATTGTGTTTGGAAACAAATAACCTCAGATTGATGAGGTCGTTACAGCGAATCCAACGTCTGATAAATTTTGTTTGAGTAGCTCTAGTTATTATGTTAACGATGACTGCGTAACATGGAGGATTCAATTCTGAGACGCGGACGCTTTCCGTTATTTTATGAAATGAAACAACACGCAATGTAATGCGAGCGCCACGTCCCGGCGCCATTAGGGACACAATACACCCCCCACTCGTAATTATTATAAAACACGATAATAAATCACCATCTGCTCGCTTCTGTTGCCACTTTCCAAATTTATCCGAGCACTGTCCCTCGCCGGTCCGGGGGCGAGGGGATAGGCAATTCACGCCCTCTCTTCAAGCTTATTTATTTTGGCCAGCAGCTTACGGAAATTAAATACGGTTTACCGCACTCCGGTCGCGTTGTAATTTTATCACGACCTCGCGTGTAAGCGACGTTTATGAACTTTGTTATTATATGAAAGCATCTTCTCGACTCGAAGCACAAAGTCTCAGCTGCCTCGAAAAACCTCGGCGCCGTGGACGGGTTTACGAGCGCTAACAATTACAACTTGCCTCTGTCCTCGCGACGCATTCCTGTCCACTAATTAGCGGATGTATTACGTTTAATTTAAATATGTAATTCGTTATCAACTTTAAGTTTACGTCCGTTTTATGAACTCATTACCCCGCGTTTTGCGTCGTCGGTCGACACTTAGCGCAATACTTTCCTCTGCCACTCGTTTCATGGCGCGCTTAAAGTTCGAGCGGCGTTCGAGAGGCGTTAAATAATTCCGTCACTCAAAATGAGCTCCGTTTGCCGAGAGCTTTTAAGAGCGTAAAGTTTACTTTACCAACAGGTCGGTAGCGTTGAATGGATGCAAATGAAATCCCCGGAACTTTGTTTGTCAGTGCGGCGGTGCGGTGAGGTGAAACAATGGGCAAGTCTGATTAGAGCCGCTTTCGGCCGCCTCCGGACGCCCACCGCCTCTCGGTAATAACTATTCATTTCTATTAAATTGCCACAAATAATAAAGATACAATGCTTGAAATATTTATCAAACCGGTTTCATGGCTGTGGGTATTACTGGCCATTAGATATAATGAAATATAGTTTAGCCGTGCCCAACGTAAATGATACGTTTATTTTATCTGTTGCTATTAATTCCAGACGTTCGGCACCCAATTAGTCTGACCTTAGGCGAGGCGAATGAAGCGGCAAGTACATAAAACGGTTAACTCAACAACTAGAATACGTAATGTGTTGGTTGCTGATGATTTGTAAAACTGAGTAGCGTTGAAAAGAAAACACTGATTTCCATTTATTCGTCACAGCCGCTGAGCAAATTGCTCTATGTCTCGCAATGTCCCCCGCTGGTTTCAAATTGCCTAGTTCCCTGATGGCAACGGCCGATTGTTTACGACTACCGAGGCCCATGCCACAAAAGAAATTCATAGTATTTAACAACAGTCTCAGTTCTCATTAACTCTAGTAGAACTGAAGTCATATAACAGCGCTTCCCATAGTTTACCACTTACAAACTTATTATATTCCTTCCATTTCTAATAACAGATGACATTTGAATTGCATTTTTTGTGGCATAAATTTCATGCGAGGGGAAGATAAAGCTGCCACCCCATAGAGGTGATAATAATCGTCGACGGTCCTTTGAAATGCAAAGAAATGAGGCGCATAAATAAATATTTATTATAGTGCTCCGTTTTCAGATAAAAATATCAACGCGTGTTTTTGAAACATGATTCAACTACAAAAGATTAATTTTATGTCGGTGATCTGTAATGTGACAAGTAAATTCAAAAACGTTGTTTAAAGATCAGATACTGTTGACTGTCCATATTCTTGCCAGATTATATATTAACTTTGAATCAATTTGTAAATGTTGCTTAAAATGGTAAGAAACTGAGCATAAGAAGCTGACACTTTGTTCGTTTTATATACAACACGTTACGAAAATAATTCCTTTTCTTAATTGGATTTTTAATTAAAACAAACAAAGTGTCAGGAACAATATGAAACGCAAAAGCAGAAACGAGCAGGCGTGCATAAGCGTGTAAGAGTTAAGCCGCGCTACGGTGCATTGCGTTCGTGCGCTAGTAACAACTCACCACCTTCCGTCTCATGCCAGACGATGCCCTCCAGCGTGACCGAGGTACCAGGCTCGCAGGGGCCCAGACAGTCCGGCTCCGTGATCGTGCCGACCGACGTACCGACGCATACTTCTGCTGTGTCCTACGAAATAAACAAAAACGTTCACTTATTGCTTTTTCCAAAGTAATTTGCATAAAGAAGCATTCATAATTAACAAGGAAATCTTCACATACCTACAACACACTTAATGACAAATACGTTATCTTCTTATGAAACTGCTAAAGAAAAATCTAACATGAAGGAAGTGTTCTAGATTCTACACGGTGCTTCGCGGTTTCACAAACAAAAGGAAGACATTTGCGAGATTGAGAAATATACATTTCAACTTGTCATTTAAACAAACAATAGCCAATAAGTTTTTTACTACCTACTCGTAAATCGGTAAATGTATGTACTTATCTACATATACTGTTATTGTTTCTAAGAAAATTCAGCGAGAAACCGCGTTCCTCATGCTGCCTCCAAGGTAAACCCTCTAGAAAAACACAAAAATCTAATATTAATGTCACAACATTCGAAAAACAATATCTAACGTTTTAATATGTAATGTAACATAGTACATACTCAGCGTCAGCTTACCACGCCCCATAAGTTTGTGACTAGTATTGTTATATAATGTATTCAATCTCAATTAAAAGTGATCCTGTTTTCTCTCGTACAAAAAACGTAGAACCTTCAAAGCGCTCATGCCACGCAGGAATGCCGGAGTATTTCCAGTGAAACGAAGCCAACGCATTATCATAATGAGTCGTAATAAATTAATATCGATACCTTTCATGCCGCATTAGAGCATCGTTTAGCTTGCATAATGCGGACGGCATGCAACATAGTTGCAGTATTTAATTTGTCTGTGCACTAGTTCGCAGCCTTAAATAGATACAAATGAGTTAACCTGACGTTTATTGCTAGTAACACTTATTTTACCAATCTGGTGTAAATTGTAGTTTGTATATTGTGCAAGTTTATGTATTACTGTCATTTATAGCTGTTAGGAAGTACGAAGTACCTACTGGGACTGAGAAAACGAGAAGGCCGATGGAAGACAGTTTTATTTCCAATGATTCCCTATCTATAAAATGAATAGCTATATTACTGACAAGCTTCTAAACAAACCAGTTTGTAATAAATATAAGATTAAGATTTGCCTTCTCCAGGTTATGTTACAGTGCGCTCAGCCTCAATAACCGCTGGACATTTTGATTTGACATACTTATTCAAATATTTCGAGCTATTTGTTATTGCTGCGGCAATTTTATAAAATGGATGGAACTTAAGAGCACATTTTCCTAACCTCAAGAGAGTTAAGTCGAAACCTCTGTAAACATGGAGCCATTCTCGGATGGAGAACAATGGAAGGGAACGGAAAAATGAAAGAATCAAATTAAAAATTGCAATGCAAGAATCATTAGACAAACAAACTGTCGTCGATATGAATCAATCAAGGTATAAATCCCATAAAAAACATTCCAGAGGCCAAGTCTCAAAACTCTTCCATGTAAAAAGTTTTGTGATATTTTGTAGTACGAAGTCCGCATTCTTATTAATCTTTATTTGACAGCAGTGAACTTTGACCAGTTATAATTCTTAAACTACTGGTTCAAATTGAATGAAATTTGAAATATATCGTGTTTATACAATGCTTGCTTGGTTACTGAAAATTGAGGCTTCTAGTTTTATCCACAACGAAGTTATAGGGGGGTCGAAAATGGCCTGAACTGTTTCGAGAAAAGGATCGTACGGCCGGGCCGCTGTATTGCTCGACTTACTTAGCCTGCTCTGCTATGCTAGTTATCGAACATTATTATCGGTAGATATCACATTTTATTGTACATTTGCTACGTTATTTTCCCAATGCCAATAAAAATGGAGACGACGTATCGTTAAAAGCTATAAAATGCAAAGCAGCCCTTCATCGCCTATTTTGGAAAAGACTCGCGTAATGTGAGCAAGTTCTTGGTGTAAAATCGTTACGACAGTTTGCCTGCGGTAGACCAAGATTTCATAAAAGTAAGGAGCGTTTACCGTGGAAACATAATCAAATGAAGCCATTTACATTCAACGCTCGCTGCGACGCTGGATATCGCCGTCTCCCTCACGCACACGGTTAATGGGCTTGCAAATTGTCAGCTAAACTACTCAATATACCAAATCCCTAGAGCTACTTGAGCTGTAATTGGAAAAATAACGGGATACCATGAATAGTCTAGTCGGAATAACAAGAAGAATACTATGTAAGTTGGAAGTAGTTAGTATAGTTGGATATTTTCTCGAATACAAGAGATTTGAAATCCGATGAAGCAAAAGTTACTTGTCACTATTTGAAAGGACTCGGGTTTTTATATTCGCGTCAGTTTAGACACAATGCTTTCGCGCTTGAATAATAAACAACATGTTCGTGACAGTTTAAAAGATTTTTGAATAGTTTTTAAGGGCTTTAACACTGCTGTGCGAATGGAATAACGAAACGAAAATTATGTTCCATTGTTAGCATGCTGTGAACGACAAATCATCGTAGTTACATCGTGTAAGAGCATCACATGCGTGATGTCTTTGTTTATGACTGCGGTCAGCACAAGATTACAGTTCCAACAATGTTGTGTTCATACATTTTACACCTACGGTAAAATGTACAAAAAGGAACGTTTAAAAGCCATTTTATGGTCAGCCTAAATGACACATTTTACGTTTATGACGGGGCTAATGTTTACCGAAATTGTCGTTCTGAATACCTATTCTTTCTATAAACTTGACTTATTAGTTAATTATTAATGTTTCTCTTCCCAATAGGTACCAAGTTGTTCCATCAAATTTAAAAAAAAACCCTTTAGAAGTCAGTCGTCTGTCTGTCCTTCACTTAAAAGGACTGTGTCCGTAGAACCGTTATACATTATTAAGTAGTTGAAATTTTGTCGGTCTATCATGTCATATACTTACTTACATATCTTATGCATGTTTTTGTTTGTTCGTTCCAGTCGTAAACATTAACAGCCATCCCAAATTACAAAAACCGGCCAAGTGCGTGTCGGGCCACGCGCAGTGTAGGGTTCCTTAGTTGCCTGGACGGGACGGGACGACGACGACACATGACTCGAACTAAAATTAGGGCTTTAAAGCCCCATATCTCGCAAGCGAGTTACTGATTTGAAAAATGGTTTTGGAAAACCCATAATATTTTTGAACGAGCTATCCAACGATAGCCCACACCATGGGTTTGACGAGAAAAAAATTACATCCCCGCTTTAGGTGCAGGGGAGGTACCCTAAAAAATGGTTACTGAGCTAAGCCGAAGGCGGACAGACAGACAGACAGACAGACGGACATAGCGAAACTATAAGGGTTCCTTGTTGACTACGGAACTCTAAAAAGCAGGAATCCCGCTAATTGGGCGGCTTTTCCCTTTGATTTACGCTTAATTTGAATATTGCACGCTTCCAAAGAACTGAAGTTCGTGGAATAAATAATTAACAAAACTATCTATATCAATATCAATTAATTTAATATAACTAACTATGTAAGTCAGAATCAGATCATTGACGACAACAACTTAGGTGTATAGATTTAGTTTGTGCGTGACAACTGTGGCCGTTATAAACTACCGAGAGACGATACTCCGATTAGTGCGAGCAGTTCAACCGCAAACATATTAATATTTCGACACGCGACGCCATTAAATCCTATATTGGTGTCGGAACGCTACAAGTTTAGGTACGGAGGGAGGCTTTGTACCCGCGAGGGGAGCTATGAGCGCCGCTAGAAGGGTCTACTGACTTATTCTAAAAAGACATAAGCGTACCTAAAACGCATATACATATGACTTTTTAAATAGGTTAGCGTAGCGCCGGCCAGCAGCTGCTTTATCTTGACAAACGAACGAAACTCAAGCGAAAAGCAGCAGAATTTACATTTCAATAAGTTTTACTTACCATAGCTCATTCCGATAATGCAAGAGCTACTAGTATAATAGAACAATAGGACGTAAATCAATATGCGACATATAACCGCCGGGAATAACGCAACTGAGTGTAATGAGCGGGTCGCCATCGATTAAAGCGCTTCGTTTGAAGATCTCTCAACGCGGTGCGAGCTAATTTGTAGTCACCGTCTCAACTCGCGCCGCAAAAGGAAAGCGCGACGCGACGACTGACACCCTCTTACATGCATAATGATTTTGAACAATGTTACTTCCCTTCTCCCCGACCCCATGTGCGCTGTCGGGCCGCATCAAATCACACCCAAACACGTACATATTTGGCAGCGAAACGTCCACTAGGAATGGGAAACGATTATAGTGTGTAACCAAATGACAATCCACTAAACCGGGATAACATACGTCATTAAAATAATTTAGGCAAGTGGCACGTTTCAGTGTTCACGTTTATGGGAGCCTGGTGGATGGCGCTCCGTGCCAGGAGCAATAAATACCGGGGCGGGGCCCCCACCATCTTGTTTATACACCACCTCCCGGGACGGAACATTAATTTTCTGCTATGCGGAATAAGTGGCGACAAAGAGTGTTCGCGCCAGCTAATGGCCTAGAACACATCAACATTACGACTTATAAGAAGCCTGCCAACTGCAATAAGAGGAGCGGAAGCAACACCAATCCGCTAGATCCATCACCGTTTTACTGGCGTTTTGTTGCCCGACGGAAATAGATGTTTCACTTACGACACAGGAACTAAACAAACGCACTAAACAAAAGGAATTTTGACAAATAAATTACAAAAATAAATGAATTCATCGTTAATCTTTTATACAAATGATTAACGAGTAAAAGATTGTTATACAAATAGTTCACGCAACTCATTAGTTACTAACAGTTTTAATCACGCTCTTTCAATTCGGCAAGACGGTTTTATAATAAAATTGTTTGTTTTTTGCGTTGCTGAATAAATGTGTTAAAGTTAATTGAAATCGAAGCACTAAAGTTGTCTTTTAGAAGAATTATAGACATGAATTTTAAAATACTACCGAAACGCATATTCAATTAGGACGATCCTTAAAATACAACGTTACGGGGCAAATTATAGAGCAGCGGGTCCACGGGCGCAGTAACTCCGAGAAAATTAACATTTAAACGAACTTTCGCGGCTGGCTACGAATTGAAAGAAAGCTGCTTCTAATGGAATTAATTATCATTTCCGTTCCCTTTTATCTCTGCTGTTATGATGTACAGATAGTACTGTATTAGGTACATTAGATAAGCAAACCAACTAGGTACGCGCTATGCTAATGAAAACTACTTACAGGTAATTATCATACGCATGCCTGTTATTTATTTATGAGGTAATGTCACATCATGAAGCTGTTAAAAATCCTTTTGTCATTATCAATTAGTCGCTAAAAACGGTGTATAGGTGTATTTTAAGTTGCTTTTGTTTTTATACTCGATTTGCATTTTATTGACTTATCCATGATACACAACCCGGTCCATCCGGTGCTTAACGGACATTAAGAGGAGGCTACGACTTTATACTCCGCAAAGTTCGCGTTTAGTCATAAAACGGCCGTATAATGGCATACGTGGACGGGGTATAAATAATAATTAAGGCACACAATCACAGGCCGGTCGTAACAAGGGACGGACCCTTCTCAACGCTGACATTCTCTAATTAACTTGGTACAATTCGATTTGATGCCACGCAACTGTTTCAATATTCGTTTATTCTTGACGAGTGAAAAATTATGTCACGGGTATTTGTCATAATCATAACATCACAATTGAGATTGTCGCGGGTAAAGTGGCTTGTGCTGGCGAGGCCCGAGTGATTTTATTGCCCTTGAGTGTCTGACCGATTACTCACCGGTCAATCAATTATGGATTTAGTTTCTTTTCTTGAGACCGGCTAAATCAAATATATTACCTCGATTATTTTTTCATAAATCACTTACCTCAATTAGATAAACAAAAACTAATTATTAACAATCATCAAGATTGACATCCTCTAAGTGCAATAATCTTATAAAAGCTTTATAAATCTCAGATTAATAACCAACAGCGCCGTATTATTAAGTCAAAAAGTAATAAAAAATGCTTTACGCTTGAAATGGCTTTCAGATCAGATAAAGGTAATCTACGATCCCGATACAATCAACAACTTTATACAATGGATGTAATATCGTACGAAGAATGATGCTCGGTGGAAATTATAATGACCACTATAGCGCATTGTTGGCATTTTATAAATGTGCAGGCTATTAAAATGCTACTATACGACTGTTACAGTAGTTGTCACAGGTTGCGGTGTTTATGGACTAGGAACAAGAATAGCCGTTTGATGTTTTATTTTTTATAAAATGATGTATCAAGTACGAAATATTTGACTGTAAATTATAATTCACCGTGATGCACAAAAACGTAACTGTCAGAACTTTAATACGTAGATGAAAGAAAAGTTTTAGTGCCAAAGTTAAATATACCGTCACGATATAACGAAGCTTCATGATTTAATTAGTTAAAACATCCTCGCGTCCGCGTCCCCACGGTCTCTCTAGTTTTATATTATTTTAACACCGAAAGAGTCGTAAAACAATTTTATGTCAGTCAGCTAAAAACAAGTCCATCGCGACGCCAGCTCGAAAAGATTAATTATAAATAACCTCCAGCCATATCCTGGAGCCCTGGTAATTAAAACTGGAATAACTGAAACGAATTTCAAGTATTCAATTACTAAAGTGAGAGGAGGGATTTAACATGGTTTTAATTCCAGCTTTTACAGCTTAATTCGAAACGTGTTTGCTATTAATAAACCCTGAGTTTCAAGTCTGACAGCTGCACTCAACCATTCATTCATTAACTCTATAAAAAGCTAAATACCTCGTAATGGCGTTTGTCCAAGCGTAATAGTCTTAACCAACCCCTTTTATACACTCTTAAACCTGCCATTCTTTGAGAATAAAGCTTCTTTCAAAATTGATCCAAAACTCTTAATTACAAAGAAGCTCATTTTGCGCTTGTAAGCACCTTTTCGCAGTAGGTATTCATTTTATAAAGAGCGAAAAACCGTTGCCTCAAAATGTTTACTCGTATACCGTAAATTACATTTTTACGTCGCCTATAAAAACCCCAGTTTGTATAACAGGCGGGAAACATTTAAAACTCGCCATTTCTGTAATCACAAAGTCCCAGTTCCGAATATACCGACAAACCCACAAAGCGTAGGTAAAATATCCATTTTAGTTGCACAAAAGCCCGCGGCTAGTGAAATTGTACGCTATCCGAGAGATGGAGAATCAATAGTGCCAACCTCGGCACACTTTTCATATGTTATTGAATTGAATATTCCGAGCATATCGTACTGCACAAAGGCGGTTACGCGAGCTATAAAGCGGATAATGGCTTCAAATATCTGTATTTACACGCACTTTAAAATAAAGAGCTGTTGTATCTCGCTGCGAAACTTTAGACGCTTATTCAACTTTTAGTCAAGCGTTATTTGAGAGAGATGTTCGACGATATATAAAAAACTAGCTAATAAATATCGTGATTGCAGACAAAGCCGACGCATAAACTCAGCTTCGCGCCCGGGGCCGTAAACATCTACATAATGCGCTTTACTCGTGCGGATTACCATATTAGCACCTACACGTTTATTGAACAAAAACAGTTTATAGCCGTACCAACTAACTAGCTAATAATACTAGGATCCTATTAGTAGTTTGTGAATAAATAATGTCAAAGTGTGGTCATTAATCATTCTGGAAACGAAATCTCTTGTCCGTTAGTTTCTGAAAGGAGACTTGATATATTTTAGGCGATTATTAATAAATCACGCATTGGTTTTTGATGGCGACGATGCCCATAGAAAATTACTGACGCAAATATGCAATTTAACTTTTCGCTTCGCTTAACTGTTGTCTTGGAAAATATTTGAATTTCCTCTTTGACTCCATTGAGAAAAGAAACGCAACTTTGTATCTCTTTGTGCTTGCGCCGAAAGCAGTAAAGTGTAAAGGCTAAGAATACCACTCGCAACTAAACTGTATAGCGCACATGTAGGTAGGTACTTGTCACTGTGACACGATCAAATTGCCTTGAAAGTACCGCCTTGCTCATCTCTATGCCTATGGGAGCCTGGTATTTCCTGATCAATTTTGCTGCGGGAACAGCGGTTACTATAGGATTTTAAACTCCAGAGCTTGCTGCCATTGTTCTTATCAAAGGCTTTTTCAAATTAATCGAGGTTTATTCAGCAAGGCCAATAAACATTCTTCTATTCTAAATCACAGCGTGTCGTTTCTTTTGCAAGATAAATGATTTCTGCTTGATTCGAAGCTTCGGCTTCATTGTATTGTGCTTGGTACGGATTAATCTGCTCCAAATTATTTATTTCATGGTACTTTTTACTGAGTTTGTTGGTACAACCTTTTTCATCAAGTAAAGTTTGAGTTTCTTTTATTGTTGTACGTTTTATATACTGCTAAGATAGCGGCTTTACATACCTGCTAATATATAACTATTTTACGTAGGTAGTAGACATGTATTTGGAATAAAGTAGCCTGAGTAGACATTGATAAGTTCTTTTATAAAACTTCGTAATAGGTACCAAATGTATAGAAAAACATGTGCTGTATGTTCAAAGAACAATAGAGACCATATGACAAACATTCGTGAAATCTCCAGTTACAGAAATTTCGAGAAACTATGTATGATATAATTTCAAATTTCGACAAAATGTATTCTTGATTAGGTTAGGTGAAGTTCAAACTGAGAAGTTAATTTGACATTGAGATACCGCGCTTCAATGCGGAATTCCCTGTTTTTCCAGAGATTCGTCTCTGGAGATTTGAAATGGTTACAAGGGTTTATCATCAATTTGTCGACACTCACTTCGTCGAATTTCACTTCAAAGTCAACGTTTCATGTATTTTCATTTCGTCGACAATTCAGTTCGTGGAATGGTCATTACAAGTAATTTTAAATCGTGTATTTTTACTTGTCGGATGATTAATTAAATAGTTGAATTATGTCATGGAAAACGTTTTGTGATTTATTGTTTCAAGAATTTTTAAATAACACAAATTATTACAAGGATTATTATTTAAAATAAAAATAGTTGGCATACACAGTTATCTATGGCAATTATTTTAACATAACCTTAACCTAACCTAACCGCCAGCGTGGCGACGTCACCCCGCTTCGCGGGGTGCCTATTACCGCTCTGAGATACACAAGTGAACCCTAACCTAACCTACTTATAATACAATTGTTACGGTTGTTTGTTTTTTTACTGCGGGGGCTTCGCCCCCCGAGCCCCCGTTACCTGCCTGCCCTGGTCTAGTTAAACCCCTGTAATCAGTTGTTGTTTGTTTTTGTATTGTTGTAATAAAATTTAGAGCAAATGAAATTCGTTGTTTTATTATTCTGCCATTTAAAATTCATACAAAATGAATCATTTGCCAATTAATATTCCCTGAACAATTATTCTATGAAATAATAAAAATTGGAATGATCTGGTCATGAAATAAAATTACACCAAACAATAATTCGTGACCTAAATGTTACTCGAAACGTTTTCGATGAAATAAAATTAGATGAAAAGTTTGTCGACAAAACAAGGGACACCCGGTTACAATTTGTTCATTATAAATTCCGCTGCGTATCTAGCGCAGCGGAATTTTCTGTTCATCTCCTTTTAGGTACCTATTAAAAAGAGACTTCCGCTTGTATTACTAGTCACTTGCTTTTATGAAAGGGGCCCCCAGTTAGTCATTAAACAAATAATATTTTTTCAAATAAGGTCAGTTATATATAACTAATAAAAATATTTAGTAACATTACTTATCTAAATTTCAGGATGATTCATGATAAGTGAATCCATTTCGCAGTAATTACTTGAGAGCCGTAAGAACTTTTGTGAATAACTTATACTACTCCGGGATTTTTGGGATAATATTTTTAGAAAAGTCGCCTCTAAGAAAAATCTCTGATGTTGCTGGCACGGACAATGTGTATTCGTTTAGGGCGATAGGTTGTAGGTGTGTTTGTTGTTGTGCACATCATGTTCAAAAAACCGAAGTAGAAACAATAAATCACATCGAATAAAAACCGTGTTAACATACTCACTTTATATGCGCATTAATTACATGTAACGGAAGTCCTTAAATGAGTTCATATAATAGATTAATGTTATATATTTCAATTCAAGACATGAAAATCATTTAACCCGATCTATTAGCATTGTAACACAGACATTTATCTTAAAAGCTATAACCATATTCATGTAATCAATTTTAATCTGTGATTTGTGAATAATCTGGGCCGGTTCTTGAAAACCAATTAAATTAAATAGCACGAGAAATAAAGTACTAAAAAGAGGAACCGATTTACCCGAGGTTAATGGGTTATAAAAAATATACGCGATGCTGCGGCCGACACAGAGGGTTCATTTCAATAATTATCTTATTAAACTTATTGAATAGGCTTATATACGCATACATCCTGCCGTGTGCGGCGATTATCAGGAGAACAGGTCCTCCAATTATTCCGAAATAATTGGTTTATAATTGAAATAGAGATGCGATTTCATTAATTAAATAGTGCGGCAATCCGCGCATTGCATCAGTAACTCAGGGCTCGCAAACGGCTGTTTTAATTTGCGTAAACAGTTAAATCAACACCGGGCTAAACAGCGCAGCAAACGCGTTTCGAAAACATCGTAATTTTCTTTCAAAGCCATTTAATTTAAGCACAGTGCGCAGCCAGAGCATAATCTGATTTATATCTCTAGCCCGTATTTCTTCTTTATTCGCTCTTCCACACTATTCCGACGCAATTTGTTGAAAAACACGTAGATTCAGTTACGTGTGTTTGTTGGATGAAAACAAAAAGACTTCGGGACCGTAAAGATTTATATTCTCCTTTATTTTATTCCGGTAGGAATCTCTTCGAGAACCTATCAACACTCTTTTAAGGATTACCGCAGGTTTGTTTTGCCGCGTTCTTCCGCAGAAGTCGGTTTCAAACACGGCAATAATGGTCACGAGTTGAGTCGTATATCAGCTGTCATACCGGAAAGTCAAAGAGGGCGGCGTGACCCGAGCCGGTCCGGGCCGGGCCGGCAGCGGCACACACCGGAGCCGCGAGCGAGCACGGCCTGGCACGGCGACACAACGTGTTATTTATCCCCCTCCGAACGCTCTTTACGAGCACAATATCGACGCTCGATTTTATCCCGCCTCGGGGAGAGATAAAAGAAGCTTAGCGTCTGACGCCTTTGTGTCTGTATTTCTTCGTTGCGCCCACAAATAAAACTATCAAATTAAAAAGCATTACCCGCTACTTCTTAAGAAGAATTTTAATATTGAGATCGTAAAGAACTCTTGACGAAATTTGTTCTTTTAAAGCCCTGCCCGCAATGTAAATATTCATGATCTGCGAGTCATATAAATATTTCTCAAGACAGCCGGCGCGGCGGTGCGGGGGGGCCGCGTTAATGAAACAAGATGCTAACTCTGAGGGGCTTACTTAAAGCTCGAAATTATTCCAGCCGCGTCTCCCTTGTGCCTGTGTCTTTGTACCGTAGATATTATTTCAAATTATTTTTAATTGAGTAAAAGTAAACGAAAAACACGAGAACAGCGCTTTGACTTAATTTTAATTACCCTCTCAACAAAGTGTTCTGAAAGCTTTTCGGGACGCAGGCAACGGTGTTCATTCTACTTATAAGTAGGTGCACGTAGTATAAAATGTAATTAAACTTAGTGAAAAGATGCTTTTCTACGCACTTTCGCAAAAAATAAGATCTGACAAGCATAATATAGAAACTCGTAACAATACCTGTAATGTAATCTCGCTTTTTAGCTGCGGCAATGTTAGGTCGAGCTGAACAATTTTAACCTCTTTCTCATTGAAATTCACATACGTACAACAAAAGGGGTTCGTTCGGGTTCTTTGCCAAAACGTCAATTGTGAAGAGGGTAGGACTAGGAGCGCAAAAGATGTCTGCCGGTAGAAGTCCTGGGCTTGCGGGCAGACCGGGCGGCAGTGACAACACAATAAATACTCGCAAGGTGCGTGCCATATCCGCCAGCTCCTGAATAATGCATGAGGAGCCCATGCTTTAAAAAGTTAACAAGGTATTCCGAGTTTCCCGTTGTTCCATTTGATACTTACAGAGAAAAACAAATTGCTTTTACTCGAGCAGCAACACGAATGCAAAATATTATTTATTCATGCCGTCAGTGCAAGATTTTTCCAAGAGAAAATGTAAAATGCTGAAGAGTATGAGGCTTTTAGAAGTTACTGCGAGTTGCTTAAGTTACTAAGCACCTTCTTAGAAAGAACAATTAAGTGTAGTGGGATAATCTTAAGACGTGGTACAACAGAAGTTTCTTCCGGGGGCCACGGATAGCCGATAACAGGATTACCGCGCCCCCCGCGAAGCCGGCTAATTCGCACGCAAACTTCCTACACGCCCCGCCACTCCGACACGTTAATGCTCTCCTAGTACTACATTTGTTATTTATTTTCAGTTAGGTAATTGTTACGCTTGATCACACGATTGTTACTCCCGTTGGAATATAAAATAAACTTAACTTATTATGATGGGTTTAGATTAAAACGAACGAATGACAAGTTTTCACCGACGGTTGATTTTCATAGCTAAGGAAACTTAACAAATCGTGTAAAAATGCTTGTTCTTTCGCTTGATTTGGAGTTTTAAACGTGCTGCATATAAATTCAGAATCAGTTAACGAGTGAAGCCAGAGATTATTATAAAACAAAATGATTATTAAATGAATGGCAGCTATTCGACATCGACGGGACTCGTGAAACGTTTACGACAATATTAAATCGTAATGGATTAACTTGATTGCTGCAGTCGGTTTAACGAGCGCTCGGAGTCAACTTCCTCAATAAAATACGTACTCGCTCATTTAATAATGAATACCCGCCGGAATAATTGTAGTTTAAAGTTCCGATTGTGGCATTACCTGTCCGCGCTCAGCTACCATAACTACATAATTATATACCCCGAGTTTTATTATAGAATGCTGCCGTATACTAAACTTGGTCGTGTTCTGTTTTCGTGTTACGTACACAGTCGTAATACGTTGACAAAATAAGTTCAAAATAAATAGGATTACGGACGATCTCGGGAACCAGATCCGATGAGCTTTTCTTATGGAAATAGCGGCGCGTCTCTATCTCGGATCTGAATTACATTACAATATTTATAATGTCATGTATACCTGCGCAGTCCAGCCTCGTAAAGCGCGGAGCGAGAATAGGGGAAACGATATTAATTATTGCAAATAAAACTTTGTTCAGACCAGTTGTAATTAAGAGTCCATTTTGTGACAACCTCTTAAAATTCACTCCACGAACTCGGAGGGAGGCTCAAAGGCGAAATAATTAAAGCGGAGGGTATAAGAAAATGCCAGGAGGTAGAGAGATCAAAGCACGAAAATTCCCCTCGCGTAAATAAAATACCGCGTGCGACTCGGATTTTTGGTATTTGCCACAGATAGTAAGCCGAGGAAAACATTAACGTGCAGTAACGGCGGGGCAATAACGTCACAACCGGAGCACTGAAATTCCTCTTTTATTTCTCTCCAAATAGGTTATCCACTAAAGGCTGGGGATTTTTAAAACAGTGCAACCAAAGGAATTGCTAATTTCGCGGTAAGCAAAAGCCGCCGGCGGCGGCTAGAAGCAATTTGCTCGCACCGAGCTAAATATGGTTTAATTTATAGTTTACTAGCTACAAGCTAAGCTACTTTATTCGTGATCAACTGATCATTGTTAATGTATTAAATTAATGCGCACTACTAGCTCGTGTCCCTGTGAATAATGATATCAAATCCCGTGAAATATACGGGCGGCGAGTAATATCTAAACAGTAGGAGAAATATTTTGTGGGTAAAACGTGGCCACGATTTATCGTGCTATCGTAAATCTCAACTTGCATTCCAAATAAATACATACTTCGAATCAGTGAGGGCAATATACATGCACGTGGAAAGGCATGGGAAATGAAAGTTTTATCTGCATTATAGGGTACATACATAACAACTATTATAATAAATACATATAGGGCACCCCAAGGACAGGAAATTTACCTGTTGCAGTTCCTAATACGGGTATACTCGTTCAACCAAAGGCGTCAAGTCGATGTGCTTACCTAGAAAAGAAAAACACTAAATTTAAAAATTATTCCTATTTTATGGCCATAAAAAAATAAACGCTATCTAAAGTAAATAAAAGCCGTCATCAAGAGCAGGTAATGAATGTTTGAATCTGAATCTCAATTTGAGGGAGATAATGCCTTAATAATCGCCTGGCGTTATTACCGCAGTCTAACAGGCCTTTCAAGAGATAATTCCGATATGAGCTAGACATTACGAATTCACCCGGCGCGCTTTAACTCATAACAAAGTCGCTAAAGACAGTCTTAAATTGTTAAAAATTAACATTCAAATTGGGAGCGTGGCTGTTAGTGGAATTAGTGCGAGGTTCAGTAATAAATCGTCTGTAGAGGGTGGCGAGTGTTCTCGCTTTATTGGCTCGGCGTAGACATCGCCTGCTAATAAATGAAGCAGAAAACTTCCACCGAGTGTAGTGCGCTGTTTGCAGGTCGGGATAGCCCGCACCCGAAATTCTGAGCACACCCGTCGACTTAAAGCTCAAAATCCCTTGAGAGCTGGTGCTCAGTTTAATCCCGTCCCGCTCCGACGTGTTGTAAACGAGTGAGATGAGGCAAGCGCATTATGGGTTATGAAATGAGCTCCATCGCCTCAAGTTACCCCGCGGAGAAAATGAAATTACAGCCGCGACGCGCAAAGAAAGCGCATGACATGTCTGATTCTTTCTTTCGCGTTCCGGCTTGCTACCTAGCAGCAGTAGCATCTTTTAACAATTCTATATCCAACACGATTAAGCAACAAGATTTTGTGGTGATGAGGTTGATTTCTCAACTTACACTAATTATGTACATGTATTAATATGTAGAAGAATCCAATCTTATATAGAATTAACTTATTCTACTGCTATTTCTAAAATACTGATAACCTGAGAGAGAAAATATCGTAATAAGAACTCACTGCGAATTATGGAAAAAGGGCTTAATTTGATTTTGTAAGTATTCTGAACTAATTATAAATATGTATAACACAATTATCCCACCTGCGGGTTTCAGACTAATCAAACTTAAGAATTAAGCAACACCCAATCAACAACTTTATCGTCTCCTAATTAAATTTCAAATTAAAAACTCATCATATTTAATTACAATCAAATTGTAAATCTACTCTACGCTCTATCAAATCATCATTCATGATTTTATTACAGATTCCGATGATGTTTGGTCATTAAATATACCGGCTTTAATTTGGATAGGTACCAGGGATATAAAACATTGCAGCGTTCATTAATATCAATTCAGTTGCGATGGTATTATAATGGACGGCGTCTCCTTTGATGTCCGCCTGCAAGCTGCATAAATTATACTTTAATGAATGCAGCCAATCCACGCCTGGGTCCGATCCGATGCAAGATGTCGTCATCGATTACCACTATCCGTCTGACGCAGCTTACAAAATAACAGCTGATTTATTAACTCAGATGAATCTAGTGTGGATACCGCAGATGCATTTAAATGACCTGCTACCTGACATCCTAGACTACCATTCAAAATGAAGTCTTAGCTTCTAGCCGTTTAAGTTCGAAATAGAAGTGGCGATCCATTAGGCTGCGACACAATACGTCCTACAAGATAATCAATTTAAAGCAGCCCTCGCAGATGTTGCAGGATTAGGCCTAACCAATAGAATTTCAATGCAAATTGATGTTATGTCATGGGTAGGGACACTTTACGAGCTCAATTTAACAATAGAATACAATTTGCGAAGTATACATTGATTTGATGAAGGTCCTGAAATTATAAGCCTTTGTAAATTTCAGAGAACTTTAACAATGAGGTTCGAACAAAGCTATGTTGAAGATAGTTGAAGTGTAGGTATTTTCTTGACAGGATAATGTTGAAGGTGTGTCATGCATGACGGTGATTTTAAAGGCATTGCAAAATATGATTGAATGAATAAAAACGTTAACATTCTATTTGGCTACCTATTCTACCGATTCACTCAAATGATATACGGTACCTTATTACTCATAAAGCTTAACGCTTAAAAAACATTTATCTTTTTCTCACAAACAGAAATGTCAAAGTGACAGATGAAGGCAAATAATCTGGTATTGCCAAAACAAAAATGGAGAAGTACAACAATGTGAATTACTTAGAGGTATCTCATTCAGAAATTTGTATATATAAAAGAGAAGTGAAATGTTGATGTTTGATGTCTTTAATGTTACGGTTGAGACGCGTCGTATGAAATATCAACAAGACCTAATAGAACAAACAAATACAGCCATAATCCGACAGGGTAATTGAAAACGATTAGCGTGGTGAGCGGGGGCGGGGCGATCCGATATCAGGCTCTAGTATAAGTTTTACCGAAACAAAACGTTAAGACCGCGTTTGCGTTTAGCTGTCAAATCCCATACAAATTGAGGGTAAAACGCAAACGCGAACGTAACGTTTTGTTTCGGTAAAACTTATACAAGCCTCTGCACATTCATGACTCCCTAGTAAACTAACCAAGTCCACGGCTTTTGTAAACAATGTTTTATTACATGCCCCCGGGCTTGCCCGTCGCGGATTATGATTATGCTCAAACGCATTACTTATTGTCGTACCACGATTTGAGTTCAACTTGAACATATTATACCGTGTTTCAAATAATATTGAGCAAGTTTTGTCATGAATACTTATTGCCTAAAATCAAAATTCAAAAGTGAAGTTGCTGTGAACAGGCAGGTTCTTTGAGGTAGTTGAGAAACTTATTAAAGTTGCCTTATAGTGATAGTTAAATATCAAGTTGCATTGGGCGTCGAGTTGGTTTGTGCGACAGAAAACGAAGAGCTAAAACATTAATGTCTTCATTAGAAATATCATATTACATTGGTCAACATTTATTTATTTTTAACTTTTTTCAAACTATACATTAAGATAAAAAAAACTATTCAATGCTTTATTGACTATTACTATTTATGATAATATATTCAGGTTTGCAGCTTTAAGTTTATATAAAGCATTTAATCTGTACTCCATAGAGTAGTGTATAATCTAAGTTATTTTTGCATGCAGTGTTTTTCTATTAATTAGTGGTGCATTTAGTTAAGAACCAACCTATACGATGTAACAGATATTGACGAGCCTTTAAAAAAAAATACATATAATTTATTTAAACATGTACATATTGAAATTAATACAATCGTTTAAAGTCCGCAGTGTAAATGTAAATATAAATAAGTATGTATGTTGTTTACATAATCAACTTCTCGCTTATCAGCTGTCAGTGTCATATTTGCACAATTGAGTGGTATTTAAAAAATCGTACGCGTGGTTGATGGAGCGTTGTTTTCCTAAACCAAAATATGGCCACAATGGCAACAACGTATTGTCATGATTACTACGCACAAATAGGAGTGGGTACTTGAAAATATGATCACAATCTCTGAAGAACCGACAACATACGGAACGCGTAGCTAATAAAAAGCTTGTAATAAAACGATAACCGTACCGTTATACTCGTATCTAACAAGTTTAGCAACAGCCAAGCCAACACTACTCGCAGAAGTATAACTAACGTAGGTACAAATGCAACTGCACACTAAATACAAATGCTCGCAGTTTTCGCTTGCGGCAAAGTTTTAAAATACCCACACTCCACAATCCAGCCACATTATCCTTCTAGAGCTGAAAGTGGAGCGGGCGCTAACTAATGTTTATTTATCAATTACTACACATTATGTCATGTACGCCGCGCTATCTCTGTAATTCATCGCCCAGTCTATTTAAAGCACGTTCTTACCTCAGGTACCTATATCGATCATTAGTGAGAGAGGGACGGACTACATTAGACGTGCGCGCGAGAGGGACAGCGGGCAGCGGTCCTCAACATGTCGCGTTTCGTGGTGTTAAGGTTAATAGCACTATTTGTATGGCGGAGATGGTATCGCGGCTGAGACGCCCTCAGTTTATTGTTTACACATCCATATCGTTTAATTGCTTAGCCAAAGCATTTGAATACATTTTAGTTTTATGAACTTTCCTCCGGCTTCCTGTGTGGTCGACGGAGATTTATTGGGCTGCTGCTAATATCGGAAATCGATTTTATGTTGTTTCATTTTGCTTTATTTATGGCATTCAGTTTAATAATTAATAACAGAGTAAACGATAAAATGCGGCGGGCTTGTTTATAACAAGCACACTTGTACTTGTACTTCAGGGAATACATTTCTTTATGTAAATAATGTTCGCCTGCTGTAGGAAATTTATACGTGGAAAAGTTACAGGCGTTTAAACACATTCGTATCATTTACAGCCATTCTAGTCCCACGATGTGCTGCCATGTCAGGTAAAATAAGGCATATGTACATTCAATTGCAGACTGTCTTACGTCCTTTGAGTCTTAGGCCGGTCGCGCGCCGTTACTAAATATTCATTAATCAACATAACTTCGCAATAAAACAATAGGTACAGAGAGAACTGGCGCTTGTATGCCAGAACAATGTTGGAAAGCAATCTCTGCATCTTCACACAAAATTAAAACATTAATAACGGTGAATAAAAACAAACGATAACACGAATATGCAATAAAATATCGCCGCTATAAACAGATAAGCAGAATTATATGATAAATGTGTGACAAGCACATATTCGTAAATCAGTTTACGCTCCGTAGCGACACTTGAATTCACTCGATCAAAGTGGCCATCAGACAACCGGCTCAGAGATAATTGACTCCATGTTAAGATCACTTGAACACTTCATCGCCATACCGTTTTTTAAGAATGCCATTAAACGAGTACCTACAGCTAACTAGTTATTACATCGCCTGTCACGACGAGTCCTTGTTTATGATAATTGTATGATATTTTTTACTTACGATATTTGTTCAGACGACGTAAACGACTCTTCAAAGTTTATCGTGATCCCGAGCGCAATAAATGTTTTACCTTCAAGTCATAGGTCGCCAGACGGCGGTTAGCTCTTTTTATTGGTAATTAAGTAACCAATAAGAATATAAATCTGAAGAAACCAAAATGTTATGTTAATGAAACAGTGTATACGTAATTTCGTCATCAATGAAAGACAAATAGGGCTCGCGTGAAGCACCCAGGGGAGCTCAGAGGCTGTGTAAGTACCACTAAGCCGTTTGTAATAAAGCAAGTATTTGCATGAGAACGACACGATATTTGCATATGCAAATGACTCCGTCTTTATTTGGGCCGCGGACGTTAACTCTGTGTCCTTATGTAAATGCGGACCCCTGCCTTGTCGATGGCCGAATCTTGAGAGCTTATTGTGTATCGAAAGCTCCTTAAATCACCGACCGATCGGCCGTGACAAATTGACTTTTATCGAAGTATTAAACAGACGCATTAGCCACGGGTGAACTCGTAAAGAATGACAAACTTCGCTTCGTCATTGTATAATATAATATACCAATAATGTGTCAAAATGAGCGCGAGAATAGTTCTAAACAAACCAGAACAAATGGAGGAGAGGCGAGTGAACAATAACGATGGTGCCGCTCATTTTTGTAGTCGCAAACTTGAACAATAAAACAAAGAACGCAAAAACGACGCAGTGCACGCAAGCGGGGCTCTCGAAAAATAGCAGCCGCACACACGCGATGGCACGACACGCCACGGCATGCCGCGCTGCCACGAGGGGCATAAAGCTGCCACACATGCGGGGAAAAAACGCGCACACTAACGAACAACGTGTAGCCGGCCCTGCCGTAGCTTAGCCTGTACTTGTGGAGGCATCCGTGCGTGAACCCGGCTCGGTACATGCCGCGCCGTCGGAATAACAACGACGCAAGCCCCTGCGGGCCCGGTACACACATGCACCATTAAGCTTTCGAATCCGCGATACGGACTTATTACTACGTGTGTTGTGGTATCCATTACGCGGCGGAAAAAGCGCGCGGACCAACGGTGTGTGTAATTGATTAACAGTTTGAGAATCGGCGAGTGACGCCGACGCGCCGAGCCCGCTGAGGCGCGTTTAAATCTTCATAAGCAAATATGATCTGACTAATACTGTATCATTTTAAACAGAAAGATGTGATTCGTTTTTATCCACGGACAGGCTTTTGTAATATGTACTCTACTAAAGTTTATATTGGAAATTTGGAAACCAATCCAACGTGATTCCAATCCTTTCATGGAAAGGTTTGGAACTTTGGAGCAGAAGCTCACCTGGGATGCGTATACCGCATGCATTTCGTTTCAATACTAAATTAGTTTTAGTATCTAGTTTAGAAGCAACGATAAGACATCCACAACGCCCTGTCACCCTGCACGACGGCGCGCGAGCTCTCTCGATTTTTCTCGCACTATACGTCTCTCTCTTATTAGAACACTTGTAACAAGAGGTATAGTGCGAGAAAAATCGAGAGTATTTCACGGCCGTCCTGTGATAGACGTGCTGGTATCTTCTGTTCACATATTGTTGTAATATAATGATAACCTCCAAACGCGTGGAGGTTGAAATGCGCACGAATTACCAATGAACCACAAAAGTAAACGTACAAGCAATAATGTACTGTATTCTAATGAAGTAAGAACTTCTTTGCATTGTATCATAGTATTGATTGATACACCGATGATTCTTTCCAGTCTAATTCGAATTACCTTTTTATTGTTTTGTTAACGACTCCCCTTGGCACGAATTCAATGAATGATCTCTACCTGACCTAATAAAAACGATGGATAACTTTTCAGTGACAATAATATTTGTTTTGCCTCAAATTTAATATATTCAGACGAGACTCTTTCTTTATCCGAAATTGTATTCTATAGGCATACCTAATCTAGGAGGGTTGTACCTAATCAGTGCTCAGTTTGAAACTAAAAATACTAAAAGGCACTCGCGTAACCAAACTTCGCGTTGGGTAATGGTCCTTAGTCTTACCTACCTATGAAATTGGCGTTTTGTATGGATAATTTTATGAAAACTGTGATTTTCATACATTGAATTTTGCGGATCATTCAGCAATGTCAAATTCAAACCAAACTTTTGGTAGGAATATAGAAAACTTTTAAGCTATTACGTTACACATATCTTAATTACTTAAAAATAGTTCGCATCATAAAACTATACGTATACATTTGAACCGGCAGCACATGAAAAGGGTGGTTTTCAAGCTTTAATTTGAAAACTAAATAAAAACTGAAAACCTATTATTTGTATTTAAAACCTTTGTTACATAATATTGAAATTAAAAAATAATTCGAAAGTTGCAATAGAAATGAATAAATTACGTACAAAATAATATCTGTGAAAAAATGCCAATTTCATAGGTAAGGACCTAATACTTTATCCACTTAGATCTTATATTAAACAGGGTAACGAATGATCAAATTGAGAACAAAATTGCCAGACAGAGACACTATCTCAGCTTAACTAGATTTACTAAATCTTAAATCTCGAAGAAATATATAATGAAAATGACGCTTAGAGCAAACAACGGTCTTGGTAAAAGTCTGCCCAGTGGGACATTTTAGTACGTCGTCAGCGCGAAATAGTTACTAATAGCAATAAAAGTTCCCAGGGCCTTGAGCACATTACACGACGCGACGCTGCAATGTCAACGCGATACGTTTTTGAAGTGTAGGTACGTACTGAGAAAATACATAGAGGAAGGGGTGTGCCCAAACCTGTTGTTTTAGAAGTATATTTTGGATATTTTGATACGGAACGGAAGCTTGTTCAGCTTGAATTGTGAAAGTATAAAATGCAGGGCATTTTTAGAAAAAAATCCTATAAGTATTGAATAACATGCATAATTTTAATTTGTACATCTATTTTAGGAAACAATATGGCGGACTGGGAGGTACTTTAGTTTTCACAGCAGCTGGTTTGATAAGATCATGTACTGTGTAACTTAAATGTGCGTGTTATTGCGACATTCGTATTTTAAATAACTCGACTAACGAGCATGTGTACCAGGACAATATAGATCGTAAGCAGTGTTCAACGGTCACAGAAAAATGTTTTTCATTATTGGTAAAGGCAGGCGGTTGCCGTCGCGTCTGCCCTACCCCATCAATAATGCATGGCACATCGCGCCATTGAGAAAGTGCTTTGTGATCGCCATACTAATTCAGACCATTGAATCACTAAAATACTTCTTGTGAGCGCCAATGTATGCGCATAAGGACAAATCAATCCCAGTATACATAGATTCCTATCCCATAGTATACCTAGTCTAGCCATAAGTTCTGTTACTGGCAGTTAACAATGATTTTAAGAAAAATAATAATTCGAATTTCGAATGTTGTGTTTTGACGTAAGTACTTGGATGTTTTTGCCACCATTTATATACAATATAATATTAAAATAAGTAAATTAATAATGGAGTGGGGTGTCAAAGAAAATAGAATTGCTGTGATTGCTCTGCATAAGGTAGGAATGGAGCCGTCCCACATTTTTGAGACACTAAAAAAGTTAGAGATCAGTCGAATGTTTGTGTATCGTACCATTCAAAGATACACCAAAACGTCCTCTGTCGATGACAGTAAAAGATCTGGCCGACCACGTACTGTTAGAACAAAACAAGCCGTTAATGCTGTAAGGGCCAGAATTCGCCGAAATCCCATAAGAAAACAGAAGATCCTTTCTAAGGAAATGAAAATACCACCTAGGACACTTTCGCGTATAATCAAAGATGACTTGAGTCTTGCAGCTTACCGACGATATACAGGACATATGTTAAATCAGTCACTAAAGGACAAGAGAGTTGAAAGATCAAAAAGCCTTTTATCTCGATACGCACATGGGAAATATAAAAATATTCTTTTCACGGATGAAAAAAATTTTACTATCGAGCAGCACTACAACAAACAAAATGATAAAGTGTACGCACACAACTCTCGAGAAGCTAAAGAGATAGTTGGAAGGATTCAGCGAGGTCATCATCCCGCTTACGTCATGGTTTGGTGGGGTGTGTCGTATCAAGGCGTCTCTGAGATCCATTTTTGCGAAAAAGGAGTGAAAATTTCAGCTAAAGTGTATCAGGACACGATTTTAGAAACAGTAGTTAAACCACTAAACGACACAATGTTCAAAAATGTACACTGGACCTTTCAGCAGGACTCAGCCCCGGGTCATAAAGCTCGCACCACCCAGATTTGGCTGCAAAGGAATGTTCCGGACTTCATCAAGGCAGATGATTGGCCCTCTTCCAGTCCCGACTTAAATCCCCTGGACTATAAATTGTGGTCAGTGTTAGAGGACATGGTCTGCTCTAAACGCCATGCCAATATCGATTCTCTAAAAAAATCTTTGAAGGTAGCAGTGGCAAATTTCCAAATGGATACAGTGCGTGAATCTATAGACGTGTGGCCGGATCGTTTGAGGGCGTGTATTAAAGCTAAAGGCGGGCATTTTGAATAAAAAATATATTGTTTAGAAACCTTATTAACTTACCTATAAATAAACATTTACTTATGGTAAATTAATTACATCCTTTTAAAAATATGTTTCATTTCATTTGTAACAGAACTTATGGCTAGACTAGGTATATAAATGTATTCTAGTCCATGTTATGATTACTACGGATATCAGTATGATTACACAAGGTGTCATTAGCGATAACAAACCCATTAACAATGGCACTAATAATTACTCGCATAACTACTTATTTAAAATTAAATGATTACTAGTAACATCATAATTAAAATGAATATTTTACAAGCAAAATAGTGAATTAAACCATCGTAGGGCAAAATATACACAGATGTTCGGTAGAGCTAGAAAGCTTTTAAGTTTATTTACACGGCTACAGACAGCTTTAAATTTTAATCTTTATTACTTACTATTTGCAACACACAAGAAACGTTCAACCGATTACAAATATTTGAAGTAGATAAAAGCATTGTTAATCGTAATTCTACTTAAAATTAAATAGAATGAAACATCTAGAAGCGATGCGACATTTAACTTGCATAGTATTCAAACATTCTATCGCAGCACATCTGTCTGTGGCAAAAAAATCAGTTGTCTCAGGGTAGGGTACCCGAGATAAATAAAAACCATACAAGATCCGTAAAGCACATTCATCCCTCGGGAAGGCGAAGTACCCGGCTGGATTAATTCGTGTAATTTAAACTCCAATACCAGGAGAATACGAAGCTGAGCAGGTATTCAGCTCAGTGAGGGTGGAGGAGGGCGATGGAACACCCGTCGCCTTCGGTGGTATGAGGGAGAGGAGGATATTTCATCGGGTCTAGCTACAAGATGGCAGCCGTTTGCGGTTGATAGTTTATAGTTATTGCGAGCGAGTGCGACGTGTCCGGAGCGGCTTTATCACATTGTTAGCGTTGTTATCCGCGTCCACCGGATTAAGTGGAGATCACACTCGAGCCCTGACTCGCCGCACCACTTGGACAATGGCTCCTGTAATGGCACTGCCGTTTATGCCTTATCAGATCATTCAGATTCACAACAAAAGCATTCAGTAACATTGTATAATATCAACACTTTCTATTCCTGACTTTAAGATAATCTTCATATGAGTGAGTTGACTTGATTAATTAGGGAATAGGAAAACATTCAGGTGAAGTCAAGGAAGTTCTTCAACTTAGCCTCAACAACGAGTCGAAACTTGAGAGATGGTATCGGAAAAGACGTTTGCTTAGTTTACGATAGAAATAGACTAAGGCACCGGAATATTAATAGCGGAAATGTTATACGACGCCCGTGTTTGTGTTGCATTTAAGAGAAGAAAATTCATAAATAATAATAAAGTCTAAAAGTTAATGCCATTTTAATTAAAAACAACAGACGAGCAAGGCAAGAAATTTATTCCCCCTTACTTCAAAGGGCCGAGAGGTGTCGCGCGTGAATAAATCTTTGCCGGGATAAAAATGGGAGCCGGGACGAGTCTACACAAATGTTGCAATTCAGCCGACCCGTGATCGATTGCTCTCACTATCGTCCTTCTATTTCAAGTACAACATGTCTCATTTATAACTGTCATATTCAAAACGTTTTCCCACATTGAAGAATTTGTTGCGATAAAGCTGGACAAGCTCGAATCGCATTCGTGGAAATGGCTGTTATTAATCAGCTTTGAGAATAAATAACAAGTTGGCTGAATAAAATCGCCCAAGAATTAGTTTGCAGAAGATTCTAATGTAGGTACTAGGGGTGCACAAAGTCGAGGAGATAAGCTAGGTAGGTGTCATGCCTCGGGCCATAAATCGAGCGGGCAAAGAATGCGTTAACTCTGATTTACCGACCTCCGTGTCAGCCGCGGCAGCGCCGAGAGAAACTGCTTTAGAAGCTATATTGAATATTTAACCTTCGAATAAAGAAACTTTACTCAAAGACGACTGCCGTTGGCCAACTTAGTGCTAACTTTAACACTATAAAGTTTAATCTGTACCGGAGAGGTAATTGATTTTTAAAGATTCGTTTTTAAGCTGTAAGTCATTTTGCCTTATAGAGCAAGAGCAGGTAGCAAATGAAATACGATTGGTGCAAAGAAAAAAACTCAAGAACGGTACACCGAGTGAAGAAGCTGGCTGATTATTGCGAGAAATCCTGTACGAGATGTCCGAGATAGGCATCGTGATGGATCGCGCCTCGCCGCCACGCACACAAAGAAGGTAAACATGTGACCGCGGCCCGCCAGATTCCTCGACACGCTTCCTGCCGATTACAATATCAAAAGTAACACTTCCATCCCCATTAAGCTATGAAAGACTACATGATTGTAGACAAATTCCCCAACTTGACATCCCCGAAAATTGCTTTTAGACGGGATTCAATTAAAACTTTATTAATTTCGTAAAGAAACGTCGAAGAAACTTCAATTCTTCGAAACGGTTACGTAGCCAAAGATAATTTAACTAATACAATTTATACGGAGATAAAATTTCAAACTCGAGCCGGTACAGATTCGAAGTAATTCTGATGAAAATACTCGAGGGACAAAACAATTTCTCTCGGAGTTAATAAAAACGGTGATGCTGAAAGAAAATAAAAGGAGCGATTCGAGAAGTGGGTCTGTACTCTGTGTAATTAGAAGCACGTTGACGAGCGCGGCGCGGCCGATCCCACGGCCCCCATACACGGCGTTTATTAAACCATTAAAACATACTCCTGGAGCTGGCACGCTCTAATAGCCCGCTCAGAGGGGAAACTGATTCGAAGAAAACAAATAGTCGAGTGGCAACACCGGCTGCGGCAGCAAATTAATAACAAAGTGATTTATTAAATCCCTAACACAGCACCACAAAGAGCGCAGCTCCCGGCGAAAGGGTGCCTTTAAAAACTTAAAAGCTGAATTATAAGCGGTTTGGATTCACTGAAACATTGTAGGTTTTAGTGCTGAGCGCGATGGTTCATAAAACATTTTCTATTCATGAACATTCTTCGTCGTCGTGTCTGCTCCGACAGAGCGTAGCACTTAAAGAATTTTATCCTTTAAAACTGAAGTAGGTACAAACACGAAGAGCTCTGGAAATTTATTCAGATTAGAAACGATCCTTGCGGTTTTAAATTCAATAAGACTTGAAACTATAAAAACGCTCAGACAACAATAAATCAATACAGAAGTGATGGCGAGATGTCGAAATGTTTAACAACACGAACATTTAAGTAATTATAGTTCGGTCAGAATTGATAGAGTAGGTAAGACCCGTACCAGCAGCGAACAGAAATAAAATCAGTTTATTTTTACCACGAGTGCACGGCACGACCACCGCTGCGCTGAGATAATAAAATATTTTATTGAAGATATAATTACGTGAAAGAAGTCGGGTCGGCGGCACGCTCGCCTGTTAGATTATTTCTAGCGATTACTCCAAAACGAATGGATGGATTTTATCTGCCGGATTAAACTAATTGCGTTTTGTAACATAGAGCAATACGTTTGAGATACATTATCGTGTTTTATCGCTCCACTGTTTAAAGATCCACGGTGTGTGCTGACATGCGATTGTCATGAGGTTTAGTTTCAATTAGTCTGCGTAGACGTGTAAGATTGTCATTAATGTTCTCACGTCGCAGTCGGCGGGCTCGACTAGGTAATCAGAGAATACTTAGCATCCCGGCTGCGTACTCCGCGGCTCGGCTCCCACTAGCAATTTCCTGGACGAGCTGCGATGCAAATGGCCGGCTCTTCGAGCGGAACTACCTCTTCGCTTTTTATGTCAGCCTCGTGTTTAACTGCACTTACTCGCATCCTGCTTTCGTGCACACTAAAACAATTTGCCAGGCTATTTAGGATTTTTTGTGTTGTCAATTTTGTCGATTGAATATTAAACCATGGTCGTTGTACCATGCAGAGTTTTATGAAACTACACGAATTTGGCGACCGCGCCTTCAAATGTTACGATTGGAATAGTCGAAATGTTGCCGGACAAATAAAAATGGTTTCAGGAGCCCGTCGACATGTTAGCCCGTAGATGCAAACTGCCGAAATACGCTTGAAATAATAGACCACGGTAAAACCATTTGGATGTCTGCTTCAATCATGTTAACATGAAAATCCGATAATTGGGACTGCCTGTCAAATCATGTATTGATTTCGATGGTAAAATATTGAAAGAACATGTAATTGGGAGGCTGATCTCCCTTTGAAGCGGTGGTGTCAGTTTATCGTGTTCATTTTGGTATGGTATAGGTTGTGTCGGTGTAAATCTTGGGCCATTAGGCGAGAATATGTCGGCACTCCGCCTGCGGGATGGAGGATCGCTTTATGCCCCCGAGACAATAAAGGCGGCCATAAAGGCGTCGCCCGACGTGACTTTATCTCGCTAAAATGAATCAATCAGACTCGGCCATTAACGGTTTACTCTTCTTTTATCGACTATCGATGTAGGCTCGTATAGTCTCTTGTTTTTCAACTCGTACTTCGATATTACCTGATTGGCCGCATACCTAGTACAAAACGGATATTCTATCAAATATAAATAAACAGAACCAATTCGTTTTCGGAGAAGTACAGTGATATATAAAAACTAGTTAATGATGTTCTCGAAGATTTTTTTTTTGTCTACACTTGAAACACAAGGAAAATTGGGTGTTTCGAAATCGGTTATCGACACAGGAATTTCCTTGGTCATTCACGCAACATTTGTTAAACTTAACCGACTTAATTTTAATTGATCTGAATATAAACATATAAGTATATTTATTAACAAGTTTTTATTACTTTTATGGTTCATTCTGTTTCAATTCATACATGGAATTAGTTGAATAAATATGCATTCCAAGTCCGCCAGTCAAACTGGACCGTATACAGAATGTTTTTTCAAACGCTTCAAATAGATCCGATAAAGAAACACGTTCAAATAACGAACACCAAGCAATTAATTGAAGTTCGTAGGATAGGTCGCGGCGGCCGGCTACATACTAAAATGTCATGCACGCCAGTATCTGCCAATGTAAAATGACTCCTATTTAAACAGCGTTACAGTTTAATTTAACTTGTACTGAATGTTAATTTCTCTAAAACCAACAATATGTTCTTTAAGTTATTTGAAGTGTTTTTGACAGTATGGGGAAATCCGAATCTAAAGGAGATAGAGGAAAAGTGTCCAAGGAGACATTAGGTGTTTTTTATGTAAACAAATTTGGCTCGTTAAAATTTTTGGTCAAGCGAGAGTTGTTCTTAAAAAATTATAAAGATGGTCAATTTTTTTTTTGACGCGGGTCGGCTCTGTTTCATGTAAGGATTATTTCATTCTACGGAAAGAAAAAAATCTGAACAGCAGAAGTTGGTCAAATTTAATGAAAACTAATCTTCATACAGTTGGTTTATTACTTGAGTAAATGTTCGATGTGGCCGCCGTCTTGTCTTATGCAGGTACGAGCACGCTTCAAGACACTTCTAGTTGCATTTAACAGAGACTTATGGTGAATTGTGTTTAAAGTGTTGTAAACAGCATCTTTTAATTCTTGTACGGAGTTGTATCGGGATTCATAAATTCGACCCTTAAGGTAACCCCATAAGAAAAAATCTAATGGCGTTAAGTCGGGCGATCGTGGGGGCCACTTTATCGGCCCATATGTACCCATCCAACGGTTTGGAAACTGCTCGTCCAAACACAGTTTACTTGCCCTACTGTTGTGGGCTGGTGCACCATCTTGTTGGTAGATTATCAAAAAAAAAAAAAAACAGCTGCAGAAATAACTTACGTTCCAAATTTGAATTCTTTGCTGCAGAAATAACTTACGTTCCAAATTTGTTTTTTTTTTTTATAATTTCAAGACTATCGCGTGCCATGATGTTCACGAAGATTAAAAAAAATGTTCTTCTCTTGAATCATCTGGAGCTCTTATCGATTATCGAAATTTAAAAATGGAATAATTTTTAATATTTTTTACACGCCTAGGCACTTGTAACAATATTAAAAGGCGAATACTGCAATTGTATGAAGATTACACTTCAACACAACTTCTGCTGTTCAGATTTTTTTCTTTTCATACAATTAAATAATCCTTACATGAAACAGAGCCGACCCGCGTCAAAAAAAAATTGACCAACTTTATAATTTTTTAAGAACAACTCACGCTTGACCAAAAATTTTAACGAGCCAAATTTGTTCACATAAAAAAACACCTAATGTCTCCTTGGTCACTTTTCCTCTATCTCTCTTAGATTCGGATTTCCCCATACTGTCCCATTTAAAAAAAACAACTCTGTATTAATATGAGTAAATACGACACGTGTGAATCTGCATCTTAACTCATTTTGGTAAAAGAAAGCTAAGTAAAATAATGAGACTTGCATTGAAGTCTTTGACAGACAAACTGTAGAACAAATGCAGAATTGTGTCTTATCAAACCGCGATTAGAATACACTTGAGCACATATGCTGTTTTCGGATTAATACATGAAATGACATTGTCAATGGTAGTGTGCAGATATCTAAAGCTTAGGAAAATAACAAATTATATTACCTATTTAAATAAGATAAAAATAATGTAATATTATATTCCCTCATAAGTCATAACATAACATCATCGTCTTCAGAGATGTCTGTATCATCACCTGGTACAAAGAAAGTAAAATAGATAATTAGTGTGCTAAACAGTGTTAAATACACATTCACATTTGACAGCATATAAATAGTTTACTGCAGTACCTACCTATAAACTCCATTAAGTTGTAATATGTAGTGAATGATTATGATGAACTATCTACTATCTATAAGTGTCTGCTGTGGAGTAAATCCACGAGAAAAGTAGTGGACTGTATACTTTAAAAACCCCGATGCTCCTCAATACCCACAAAGGAAGGAGAGACCGACTTACCCGTCACTGTCGTCAGCACAACGTGGAAGGGGCGCCCCTCTTCTGCTCCCAATGCACTTGTAGATGGTTGGTTTGATAATCTATTTTATTTATACTTATTTTCATCGTAATATAATATCATTCATAAAAAAAATCCGACACTGACACTTGACGGATTGTGTCTATGGTTATTACCTATTCTCGTAAGCATTGAGGTCCATCGGTTTGGCTGTATACTGAACATCTGCCTTTAAACTATGAAGATACCATATGATATATATTATTATCCATATAGATCAATTTATAATGATATTTATTAATTATATGTACTTTTGTGCTAACGGTACTTTCGAAGTGTATTCTAATCGCGGTTTGATAATACGCGATTACTATACTAAGGCAAGTAGTAGGTACAACATTGTTGTAAAGTTTCGGCATGGGCTTGCAAAAGTTTTAGTTTATGTTTTACTTTTCGGTGCCTATTTGATGTTTACTTTTTGTTTTTTGCGTTACGATTACTGTAGAGAATACAGATATACCTAATCCTACTAATATTATAAATGCGAAAGTTTAGATGTTTGGATGTTTGTCACGCTTCACCACGCTTAAACGGCTGAACCGATTTAAATGAAATTTTGCACGAAGATAGTTTATAGCCTGGATTAAAATATAGGATAGTTTTATCCCGGGTCCACGCGAACGAAGTCGCGGGCGGAAGCTAGTCAGTAATATATATTAAAAAACTGCTTTATGTACGGGTCGACACACGTAAAACGAGCTCTGGCGGTCAGACATTTAATATGGCTTTGTACCTACTTACCAATTTTGGTTTAAAAATACATGTGTCTATACCATTTCAAGGCAGGATATAAGAATTATTTCAATAGCCAAATTATAATTCACACTTGTGAGAGTAAGTGTATACGTAAACAAAACTAAATTTAACTTTAATTTCATGACGCAGAATAACCCATGGGATTACCAAGAACATGCATTTCAATCATGCTATCGGTAAAGAAATATGGGCTACAATTTCAACCCGGATGAAAATGGAAGATTCAACACACAAAACCCATATTTACTAAACAAACACGAATCCTTAAAATACCCGCCAAACTCGGTCGCTTTATAAACATTGTAATGTTTATTATGTATATTTATTCATACACTCATAGTCGGTTTGCCAAACAAATATACATATAGAAATAAAAGACTAACAACATTTCGTCACTCAAAAAAACAACAGTAAATAGCAATTCGCCTCGCAAGTACAAGCATTAATGTTTCAAGTTAACCTTAATGTTGGCCTAATGCCCCGGCCGGTGCTTATGGTTAAATGGAGTCACGAGGCCGTCAATTAAATGACGTATATTCATTATTGTACAAGTTCATTTTACGTCTTCTTCAAACTGGCACGACGTAACCACGACAATATTGCGTTAAAAACCATATAATGTACAATCGCGTTTAAAAATAAGTATACGTACTTCAACCTTTTCAGCCTTTGGTATAAGATCCAAAGTTGTGTACATATTTCTGGATAAAGCCGATGAGGTGTTTTACGTATTGCCGGCTCGGAATGACCACGGTTCACACGCATCCACTCGACAATAGACACGTTTTCACGCTCCACAAATCACAATTCAAGTCAAAACCGTTATAACTTCACTTGTCTATTTCGAGCCGAGTTGTATAATGCGATAACTACATATCCCCTCACAATAACATCTAAAAGTGTCTTGCATTCTTGTTCCATTTCCTTATAAGATTAAAAAATCGTGCGTTAATCGACGTGCGATTACAAGGAAAACCATTTTGAAACGCAAAAATAATACATTCATATGTTTGAAAAGCACTAATAAATGATCGAAATAAGTAAAACTAATATATTATTGCCCTCTGATATCCTAGATAAATGAAGAAAGGTAGACGAACTTGCCCACTAAAAATATATAGTATAGTTAATATCAATATTATCAATAGTATCTTTTTAGCAGGTTTTGTTTTACTTGTTATCATGTTGCTACGTGCGTGTGTTTACATAACACCTGCCTTGCCTTCAGCGTGGGCATCAAATACCTGCGATCTGAGACATTCTTTGTTTTACGGGCAGTAATGTTTAATAATTTATTTCCATCGACATCCTGATAGAAAAAGTGCAAGCCGAAAGTGCAAGCCGCTAATTAAGATTTGAACTCAAACCCTTAGCTTGCAAGTCACGTATTCAACCGGCAAGCTGACCGTTATTTATGCGTAGATGCGTTCAAACATACAAACATGGACGCTAAATCGTTATACGGGAACACTTTGGCAATGCTGAGCAAAGCACTTAGCACCGCTATGACAAGTGCTAACGCAAAGCTTGATGTTGATTTGTTTAACCAATAACACTTGGAAGACACGACTAGTAGAAATACTGATATTGAAATTGTTTTTTCAAAAGACTATCTTGTACCAAGGACTGAGCACACTGCCAGCTGGCCATGAAATAAATCTACTTCAACTAGATTTAATCTGTGTAGTGTCAAATAACTTAGATGCGGTTGCACAAATAGTCGTATCGTCTAGCGGCCCACCATACAACTACAATTGACAATGAAGGAATCAACTATAATAAGAAATATGTTGAGTTAGTTACGTTTTAAAATTAAATGAAACAAAACAAATGCAACTTTGTTCCAATTTTGAACGGTATTTTATTCCATTGAAGGTGAGGATGCCTTTTAATAGACCTTTGAGCGGCTAGATGTATGCAAAAGCGCTCATGTGGATGTGTGCCAGCGTTTATTGTACGGTCGACTACAGAAATATTTCTCACCTTATCACAGTGCAATAACTTGATAAACCACTTGATAGAAACAACGACACTAGATGCATTATAACTCCAAGTTCCACGCCCGAACTACCACGACCACTCCAAGAGCGCCCGACTTAGATGAGAGAGAAGTGACAAAATGGATACATCTCTTTGTACAACTTTGCAGAACACATCTGAGCTGTGTTCAGTTCTAGTATTCCACGTAAGCGATTTTACAGCCATTAAACCGGCACAGTGCACATGTGTCACAGAATGCGGCCGTAATGCCTTGCACAACCGATGAAGTTCACACATGTATCGCAAACAGAGCAAAACCTCACCTGCCGTGCCTAGTCTTACCTGCCAAAAATAAAAACACACTTGAAATCGTATTTATTAATAAAACGGAAACACTGAATTCATTTTATAGCTTGTTTATTTGCTGAAACGTTAATTTATGTGACCGCCGTTGTGCAGTTGAAAGGTTTAAAACTAATTTTAATTTCTGTTTCAAAAGCATGCAGTTGCAAATTTGTAAACTCGACTTTGGAATTAATCCGTTTAATGCTTCTGTAAAACGAGAAAGAATCTGGAAACGCATTTGTTTTTATCTCGTTTTAGGATGCAATCAATGGACGACGGAGGTTAATACAAGTGTAGTGGATTCGATAGAGCGTGGCGAATCCAAGATAATGATTAAATGAGATGGGAAAAAACTAAAGATTATTACCTAGTATAGAAAATTAAGCGACTATTGAGTAAATTGAGTGTTGACTGTTGATGAGCAATATTCGTTTCGCCAGTGAACAAAGGGTTAATAATAATAATAATAAATAGCTTTATTTCGGCCAATTTTTTTTTGTTTATACATCCATATATTGTTAGTATATCTTAACCTAGGTATATTAGTGTACAGCATCTAAATCTTAACAATAGTATTTAGGTACGCCTTATGGCACCTTATCGAACTTATTACAAAGACAGTCTCTACTACTGAATACAAATCTAAGCTCAGAATGGCACCGCCTTTCGCTTAAGAACGAAGAACTTCAATACTAAGACGGCTTTTATACAAACTTTTATTAAAATGCTTAACGACAGAGGGTATTATCGCAGACGGTATCGCAAACTTAACCGGGCGAGCGACCACAGCGCCCACTACGTACACGGGTAGCATCTGTCATTTACGAGTAACCACGAAGATTCGAGTAACTGTACCTGGTCATTCGTTACGTGCGTTTTACGTTTGAGCCACATGTACATTACATTAGCTCGAGCACATTTTACGACTGAAACGTGACCCGCCCGTGTAACGTTAGCTACCACTCGCTACACACATCCACTGTCTGTTCTAGCGGACTCACGCTGGGAGATTTATTTTCAATCTATTTACAGGCTTTAATCATTGAGCGTTACATAAAGAACTGGAAACATTATAATAATTCAACGCATTTACTCATGCTTAAGAGAAAATTAAGCAATCAGCCGATCAACCGAACCGCTACAGCCGCCTGCCTACCATCATTCAGTTTCGTCGTGTCGAAAATGAGCACCCGAGTAGTTCCGAAATGCAGGAGCTATCGAAACGAGCAACGTCCATGGGAGGGGGCTGGGGTCCATCAATAGAGGCAATCGAGTCGCCGCCGCGGCCGGCGAGCCAATTACTGCGCGTCAACAGTGATTTACGATATAATGGTCGCGGCCGACGCCTACATTGTTTAAATGCCTCGGCGAGCGAGCCGCCCGGTCAGACCGCGGCAAACATCCACCTCTTCGCTAGACAAATACACCGAGCACGAGTAACAAAACAACGTCCCACTTTACTCGATGGCTGTTGACTTTTCTCTACGACCTTCTAATGTTCTCGGCTCTCGTGATATTTTAATCTCTTTCCAACTAAGCTGGCATCCAGTTTGTAAAGCCATGTCACGGTCGGCGATCTATCATCAATCAGAACCGTTTGGGTATTGAACTGCAACGTTAACGCAAATTAATGAGCAATTTACCTCCAAACATTATCCGCGCGGTACCAAAAATGTAAGTGGGGCGGTAATTTAAAGTTAATTATGTATAATTATTGATACAACTACCCGCTATTAGTTTTTATCGTGACGCCGCAGGCGTAAATGACGAACGTGTTATAATTATGTCTTTAATTTATCAAGAAACAGCGCATACTGGTTTAACCAAAAATGGAGGGTCGGGTAATAACTGGTTGTACGGACAAACGGAATATGTCGTCGACAAAACAAAATGTGGAAAGTTGAAAGAGAAAGGTAACTTTGTTTAGTAGTCGGTTGAACTCCCGGACAAATTATGCACGCTACTTGAAGCAATGAATGCTAGTTACAGCTAGACATGATCCGGTTTCAAATCAGTCAACTTATTTTGCGCAGCGTAGCTATTATTCATTTAACAAAGATGGCACACCGTTACTCTTCTATCAAAAGCTTCTCTTCAACTCTGTCACGAGCTGTTTCGAAACAAACGTAAGTCATTACGCGCATGTATCGCTCATTTAATCGGCTCTGCGATTCGCCTCGCCTGCAACCTCAAAGTGCAAATACCCGATGTATTTTTTGCGTTAACTCGATAAACAAATTCGATTTTGTAAAATGACCAGCCGCCATGTCCGGCGTGGTTCTGAGAATCATCGGGTTTCGGTGTCTCATTTTATTTTTTGTGTAAATCATTGGACGAGCACGCGATGTGACGTGCCCGCCAGCAGTTGCGGCGACTTGGCGATTATTCACGCGATTTCAATTATCTATCAGGCAGGCTGTCTAATTACAGCGTGTATAAAGAGTGAAGCGGCGAAGCCATGCTTCAAAAGGTTTATGCTCGCCGGGTATTTCATGTGAACTGAATAGGTATGCATTCGGTATTTTTATTAAAGAAGCCGTCTCATTAAAGACGTGCTCGGCGTTCGGCCGCTTCTGTTAGCAATTAACGCGGTGCAGAAGTTTTCAATCCGTTTGTCTGCTCGCGCCAGCCGTCTGACAAAACGTATAACCGTCATATTCCGCCCCATTTGCCGCGGCATATTGCTCCTTACACGTTCCCTCCCGCAACTAGCAATATTTCACGCCAGCCAATACCGAAATAAGTTCTTTATGTAGGAACATTTACGAATGTTGACGGACTCGATTGACAATAAAGAATTCCAAGCAGCTGCTCTCCGAATGAATAATAGATTTCTGTCAGCCATTAAATGGAGGAACTGTACACTTAGCAAATTACAACTTTTTGCAGATAAAATACATAATTCATCATTGGGTATGAAAATATCAAACTATACCTAGTAATGAAACTGTCTTGGGTTATTAAATAAATTGAGGCAATGTCGTGCTAATTGAATGCAATTGCGATGTCTCGTGTATCTGAGTAAGCGGTGCCAGTTTAAAATGGTTCGTGTGAGTATTGTACTTTATATACAGTTACGTCACTCTAGAATAGCTTGGCAGAATAACGGTTCAGCGGAAGCCGGTAATTATAAAAACGTCTCCACTCCACGACGGGGGTAGACGTGATAGGAATGCCCTCCCTATATTTGCATGCATGTTCGTTAATTGTTAAAGCGCCCTGCCTCGGACGTGGCCCTACATAAATAAGCAATTAAGTCAATTTGCTCTGACATGCACAGAGTTTTTATTTCAGACATTTATCAGATACGAGCCTGTCACGTCGACCTCTAACTATTTAGCATTGTTTGCATGTGAACTTTATTTAAAACGGGCTACGGTTGGATTTGCATTTTATCCATTGGATGAGATACGATAGTAAAATGGCGACAATTCGCGCGGCAAGCTGCAAAAAAATAAAAAACGTTATTTTTGAACGAAATGTGCATAGACGAAAGCATTTAAAAATCGAATGCGTCCGGGATCCGGTCGCTTGTCAACTAAATACACCGTGTATTTGGCTTCGCCTCAAAGCTATTCGGATGGAACGGCACGGCGTCCAGATTTCTGCGTAAAACTGTTTCAGAAATAGACGTGTTCGGTTGCGTGGGAGCAACGCGTCAAAATATTATGGAAGCGCTAAATTAAACTTACAGTTACACAACCGTTCACTGTATAATTATTTTAGTAGTTGTAGTGTTTTGTATATCTTTAAATGGTCAAACTTTCCAAACTCAAGGAAGAATATAAAACATGAACAAGTTGAATGAATACCACTGTAACATTAGGCTACGGAGTTTATCCAATACACAGATTTGTATTAGCAAAAATTAAAAACGTTTACTGTATGAGAACTTATCATTACATCCTTCCAAAATTAATAAATAGCCTCCCGAAACACATACAAGATTTATACCTATCCAACCCTACATCAAGCAAAGTTGTAAACAAGTATTATATGTCAAGTTACAACTATGATTACGCCTTGTATAACCTAGTGATAGATCTGTTATTGTTTATTAGCGTTAGGAACAGTAAACTGAATGCAAGTATATTGGTTTCAACTTACACGATTCACACACTATATTTTTACTAAACCTCAAGAGAGGTAAATAAATAAGTTGATTGTATGTGCTTGAATCTCGTTTAGTGGAAAAATAATGTGAATGTAATGTAAGTATTTACTTACATAGCACATAGTTAGTACGAACGCTAGCTTTAAATAAGCCATTAATGGCGTTAGCACATAAAACATGAAACTCTGCGATAAAATCAAATTATTTTGGAACTTTAAATAAAAAAAGAGGATTAGCGAGTTATGCATTCATATTATAGTTATCTACTAGCTTTCTACTACTTCCACGCGTATAAATTATAGCTTACACGTTGTTCTGATATTCATATACCCGATTGGTCCTGCTATATTCAGTTTGGCAATCCATCCAATCATAAACAATCTAAATTCAAAATTTAATCTTTGGTATCTGGACGACGGTTCCCTTGGTGGGGACGCTGAAACAGTCTTGCAGGACTTGCAATTAATAATGGACAAATTTGCAGAAATAGGGCTTTCCCTTAATTTCACGAAATGTGAAATTTTTCTGCCTGACCGCCTTCCCCCGGATAGAAAGATTGATATACTGACTAACTTTAACGCAATATTACCCAACATCTCCGTCCATTCCACTCCATCACTCACACTTTTAGGATCTCCAATTTTTGATGAAGCGATCAGTCCAGTTATTAATTGCAAGTTAAATTTGTTTAACTGTACATCTGACTTACTTTTTGATATAAACCCCCATATGGCACTTTTTATTATCCGTTTTGGTCTCTTTACACCTAAATTCATGCACTTACTCCGATGCTGTCCGATCTGGAAATACCCCTCTATACTTTTGTCAATTGATAATACTCTACAAACTACTTTATCCAAAATTCTAAACGTTACTTTCCATTCCATTTCATGGTCCCAAGCAGTTCTACCTGTAAGATTCGGTGGTCTGGGTGTTCGCGCAACTTCCGGTGTGGCACTACCAGCTTTCCTGTCTTCTGCGTACAGTTCGTTGTCCCTCGTCGGTATTATTTTAAACATTCAACAGATACCGGTCGCAGAGATCGCGAACTTGGCGGAGGACGAGAGAGCCTGGTGCGACTTGTGCCCGGAAGCGGACGTCCCTGACATGAAACACATCCAGAAAGTATGGGACACTCCTCTGCTCAAATCCATTCACGTTTCTTTAGTCGAAAATAGTCTAAACGACTCAGAACGCGCCCGGCTTTTGGCTGTCTCCTCACATGAGTCAGGCCACTGGCTTAACGCTCTTCTCTCACGCAACATAGGCACAGTTCTCGACCCAGGTACGCTAAGAATAGCTATTTGTTTAAGGCTGGGATCCCAAATATGTGTTCCCCATACTTGTGTCTGCGGCAAAGGTACCAGACCAGCTAGGTAGACATGGCCTATCATGTAACAGAAGCGCCGGCCGCATGTACCGCCATGGTACCATAAACGACCTGCTGCGTCGGGCGCTCGCCACTGCCTCCATACCTTCGTCACTAGAACCTCCTGGTATGACGAGAGACGATGGCAAGCGCCCGGACGGAGTAACTTTGGTACCGTGGAAACTCGGTAGGGCTCTGGTGTGAGACGCAACATGTGTCGATACGTTCGCACTGTCCCACATACAGGCAACACTGTCTCAGGCCGGCGCTGCGGCTGATCAGGCCCAATTACTTAAGCGCCGCAAATACTCTTCTCTAGTTCAGAACTACGAGTTTGCGGCGCTTGCAGTTGAAACGATGGGACCCTGGTCAGCCGACATGAAGGCCTTCATGAGGACCCTGTCGTCGCGGCTGCTCCTCGCCTCAGGGGACCCCAGAGCTGGCGCGTACCTTTCACAAAGGATCGCCCTTGCGGTCCAAAGGGGAAATGCCGCAAGCGTCATGGGGTCCATGCCGCAGACAGAACTTTTGGACGGACAATTTTTTTTGTAATTAGTTTTAATTTTTTCGATTTATTATTTAGTATCTAAAAGTAATGTACTCATACGATATAAGATGTCATAAGTAAAAGCTAATTAACGGACATTTTCATATAATTAGGGTGTTCAATACAATTATTTAAGAACTTTATTGTAGAAATAATTACATTATATTCAAGCCATATTTCAAGAAACTTTAATCAAAATCCTTTCGGTAGTTTTTGTGTGAAAGAGAAAACGCTTTGGTGAAATACTCATTACTACTACGAAAAAAAGGTAAATATGAGAAAATAAATAATAATCCAAGCAGGATACAGAAATGGGGAATTGGCCCGATTATTTGTTCTATGGTACGAATTCTTTTTTTTCATCTCTTTTCAACTTATTTACGCGTTTGACACAAGCATTCCCATAATTTGAGCTAAGCACCTATGCTAAATATTTGCGCAGAGTAATGTTAAGATTAAGAAAAAAACATGTTTTGCTTAATATCTCATAGGGTCACGTGTTATATGTAAATAATTAAGTAGTATCACAAGTATATATGAACTCTATGAATAGAACGAGAGAATCATATAATATCTGAATACTTCAACGTTGGTTGATGTCATAGGGATAAAAAAAAAACAATACATTTTACATACCATTAAGTCACAGCCCAGGTTTCGGCCATTCACGGAAAAGTACCCGCCACAGGTTTCAGTTTTTGTTTTGAAGGAGCAGGATCACACTCTTTATTGTTTTTTTAACCTTTAATGAATGCTGTTAAAATAATGATCGAGTTTAAATTTTCATGCCAGCCCTTTTGACCCTTTGAAATCAAAAGCTTCAAAAAGGCTTCTCTCCCTCAGTTTATATAAACGGCTCTTAATCCATACTAATCTATACTAATATTATAAATGCGAAAGTATGACTGTCTGTCTGTCTGTCTGTTACCTCTTCACGCTTAAACCGCCGAACCGATTTAGATGAGATTTGGTATAGAAATAGTTTGAATCCCGGGGAAGGACATATGATAGTTTTTATCCCAGAAATCATCCCCTGAGGGGGTGAAATGGGGGATGAAAATTTGTATGGAGCTACGATATAAACGAGTTCCACGCGGACGGAGTCGTGGGCAGAAGCTAGTCCATACTAATTTTATAAATGCGAAAGGTTGTCTGTCTGTCTGTCTGTTACCTCTTCACGCTTAAACCGCTGAACTCGGTAGGGGTTGGAACGGGGGCGGACGGAGTCACGGGCATAAGCTAGTATTATAAATTACTAGCTTCTGCCCGCGACTCCGTCCGCGTGGAACTCGTTTATATCGTAGCTCCATACAAACTTTCATCCCCCATTTCACCCCCTCAGGGGATGATTTCTGGGATAAAAACTATCCTATGTCCTTCCCCGGGATTCAAACTATCTCTATTCCAAATCTCATCTAAATCGGTTCGGCGGTTTAAGCGTGAAGAGGTAACAGACAGACAGACACACTTTCGCATTTATAATAAATATTAGTATGGACTAGCTTCTGCCCGCGACTCTCCATACCAAATTTCATCTCAATCGGTTCAGCGGTTTAAGCGTGAAGAGGTAACAGACAGACAGACAGCGTGAAGAGGTAACAGACAGACAGACACACTTTCGCATTTAAAATATTAGTATAGATTATTCTTTGTTGTTAATATGAAGTAGGTAAATCTATTGTTTACTTTTTGTTTATTTATTATAAAATGAATTTTCTATAGAAAATGTACCAATTTCCATTTGTAATTCAAAGTCTCGTTTACTCTACGCGTCAGACATTTTAATACAATGTAACTGAGTTTACTCGGTGTATTATAATTGGAAGCCCAAAAAGTGTTGCAGAAATTAATAACACAATAGAATTAGCATCACAAAGAGGCATTAACTTTATTTCAAACGCCCCGTCAAACTTTATTTAAGTTATTGACTGTCCCTCGTTGTACATAAGATTCGATTTTGCCGGACAGTCTACTTTCTTAGTTTCTCTACGATATCAAAAATAATCTTTAGAGTACCTACCGTTACTTATTTCGATAATTTACATCATTAATTAATTACGTTTCCCAAAAGCACTACAATTTTTTTTACGTTTCAAAATTGTTTTCCTTGAATCGCATGATGTTTAACGCACGATTTTATTATCGTTATATATACTAGAATAAGGTATACTTTATACGATAACAAACTCAATTATTGTGGGAATAACGAGCTCAAAAATGATGTACTCTTTAATAGATTTTCTCCATTACGAAGCTTAGAAAGTGATAGGCACGCTGGTTTCCCCAGTTGGCCGTAAAACATCTCGCAGAGCAGGCGAGCTAACCCCAGCGGCGTGTCTGCCGAGCCGAATGATCGCCCGGCTTTGCGGCTCGGCGGACGAGCCGAGAACGAGAACCTAAACCTACCAGGCTCGCAGCGCCCGAAAGTGGTATCACTGCGCAACACAAACACTCTCACACTCACAAGCACACACTATGGCAAATCGATACGGACTCCATCCGTCCCATTCAGGGGATGAATTTTAATTATTCAGAGCGGGATAACTGCGTGCCATCTTTAACAAACAAATTACATATGCGCACCCAATAACGCGATACAGGCGGCTTCTGGGCCACCGAGCTTTCAATTATAACTTGGCGGGATAAGCGACGCGGGTCGGATTGTAATTACCCCAGACCGATGTCTGCCGGTACGCGCTTCGCCGGAATTCACTAATTAGTTCGACTATGTTGTAATTATGAGCTCAGCGAAATCGTTAACGTATTTAAAGCTTTTGACGCGGCGTGTTTAACAAACATTCGCCTGATGAATAGCCTGATCCACTGAATAAAATCTCCGAACAGATGTCGTCTTGTTCCTACACAATCGTCTTTCATTATTAATGGACTGTGTATTCATTATTACTGACGGTTAAACACGAGAGAAACGTCTTTAACCGATAACAAGTTTTATTGGAATGGCTCTGCATTTTTCGAACCAGAAACAAAATGTTAATTCAGAAATACAATTCGTCTGCGAGTACAATATGCTATTGTCGAATATCACAACGACAGTTTACTATTCCTGTAAATCTAAAGCGCGGTGGTAAAAATAAAACAGTCGAAAGGATCAACGACGCGGCAGGCGTCGAACAAGGCATCTAAGACGGCTGCGATCCCAATCATCTACCCTAAATGCCGACACAAAGTAAGAAAGTAGGGAACGTATAAAACGTCAAAGAGATTGAATATCGATTGTCGAGTCGACAGCAATCTCGGTGGAGAGAGGAGGACGGGGAGGCCGAGACACTTCCGACCGCCCGCGACAATTTATGTTATTGGTACCGCTGGCCGCCGCTCTACGGGACCCTCGTGTGTAATTGTTAGTTGGAACACAGGATATTGGGGAATTAAACGAGTGCGGTGATTGATTAAGCGGCGATAACAATTATGGGCCCGGCCGCGTGACCCCGAATGAGATATCGAGATGAAACGGGGAGATACCGAATCAATTTACAGAATCCTCGCGTTACAAAGAAAGTAAATCAACGAGCTCGCACGCTCGCGGCTCCGCGCGGAAATAAAAACATGGCGCGGTGGCACTCGTCCGTTTACAGATTAAGCCGAAAGATCAACAAATATATTTTAATCCGACCCAACAGCGCTCTCGCATTTCCGGCGGCAAAAACTCGCTCCACCGACACATGGGCGAGAAAAAACCCGAGTTATTATCTTAAGTCGAACCCAACAGAACCCATTAGTAAACAACACGGGCACAAAAGAGGGCAAAATAGCGGCTTATAAAAAATGTTACAAAAAATCGGCTTTTGATCCTCAGCTCCCCTATATTGTATTTGTGAGGGTTTTATTAGTCGGCAAACTGGTCCAGCGACTCCATTTGAGCCCGAGTGCAGCGCGCTGTCGTTTTTTCATCGCCACGTCGAAGCGTAGCTACGATACATGTGCATTTTGCGCAACTTGATCGTGTTTAGATAGTAAAATCTGCTTCCATCGACTCCGATTAGCCGCTTCGCCGTTTTATTGTCGCGCAATGACCGCAATGGAAATAAGTATCGTCGGTTATGTAAGGGTCCAGGGTTTATAGTCGAAAAGGTTTACGGCAGATCTTCGCATCTCAGACGCAATTTGGTCCCTCGGAAGCTCATGATAACAGTCGTTCCCCCTTTATAAATTCCGAATTACTGAGACAAATCTGCTCCCCACGTTTCTCTCAAGCAAAACTTTCCACTCGAACAAAGAGCCCAGGTACACGCCAGCTGCGGATTATGCCTCCACCGACAAAACAACCGACACGTCGTGCGACCAGTCGGGCCCGTCGCCCGACTACGGTCCTCGCCCGTCGCAAATACGGGTGTAACTTAAATGGGTTTATGACAACTCAAACACGGAACTTTTTACACACGGAACAACAATGTTATTCCTCGGAAGATGGATAGATTATTAGTGTTAAAATGAAAGCTCGTAATAAACAGTCGGTGGTCAAACATTTCCAATCTGATAGCGGATGAAATTACGAAACCGTTAAACCAATAACAGTAAACTAAACAGGCTAGCTGAAGCTAAACGGTTAATTCAGTTGAACATAGAGTAAGCAGATGATATCTAATTAATGTTAAATCAATTTAACATGGAGGAGTTAATATTAATAACAGTTTCAGTTCATGACATAATGAATGAGGACGTAACAAACCGCAGCGAAGTAATGCGAAGCGGAAATAATAATGGCATTTGTTAGAGCAGCGGCTGTCGGCGCCGCGGGCCGCGGCCCCACATCCTAATTACGCCAATAATAATTACACAGTAGTCGCCAGCTGCTAACTCTATAGCTACTATCCATCACGCTACCTCGCACTCTGTCGCTCTGGTATCAAGTGGCTCTCTTCTCTACTCTTGTCTTCGATTTTTATTTGTAACACTTACCTTGCGATTAAGAAATTACAAACGCTTCAACGACATATTGTGGGCAGTATTGGCTTGTTCGTACCAAGACTATAATTAATCATAATAATGATAGTATAAATCAATACTATAATGACCAGATGATTACGGATATAATTAACGTTATTTATTATTTCTAATTCATGCAAGTTTTTGTTCCCATCGCCATTGTCAACGTCAAGTTACGAGTTAAAATAATAATAACAGCAATAGTAGTCGTTGTAATTGGGATTCGTCTCGGTTCTGCGCCTTTATTGCAAAAGCATTAGCCAGAGGGTCAATTTTATATCTCAAATCAGTTATTTTAAGTAGGTAATATGTACCTACTTAAAATAATTGATTTGAGATATTTTCACGAGCAATAGTCGAGTCGCAACGCTTTGACTACAGCAATAACGTTTTTGCGAAATGAATGATGATACGCCAGAGGCAGGTAACGCGATACGTCCGTTCCGGCGAATAAATAAACTCGTTGAAGCGAAAAATTCATCACAATTTATCATTCATGATGGCGTTGGTTTATGCAATAACATTTCAAATTTCCGATACATATCCCCCGCGTGCCAATCAGCCGGCTATCACTCTGGATAGGCATAATGACAAATTAAATAATGAAGATAAAATCATCGCTTGTGAACCCGTTGCACGCTTCATTAATCCCGGTCCGTTATACAACTATTTGGAATGCTAAAGCGCTATTCGATTCGATTTCCTGATCGTGTTTTAAATTGAGAATTCAGTAAGGTTGTGGTTGAGTGGTCGGGGTTCGCGGAAGTCGGCTCCGGGTCTCCGCGACAGCTGGGCTAGTATTTACGGCTCTTTCCGACAACTCACCTAAATTAACCAGTATAAGTCTGCTCTTTGATTATGTGTAGTTGTAATGGATCTCGGAATCAAGTTACACTAGAGACGAGTGCAAGTGGTTAGATTGAACTAGTTGTGAATCTCAGTCCTGATCAGCAGCCAATCAACATGTAAATTTATTCAGAGCGATCAGTGTAATCGCGGCAGCGCTGTTAACCTCATTCGCGACACAAGCGGACTGCGATACCGATCTTATTAATACACTGCGATAACACATGTAATTATGCAGCATTATAATAAATTGATAGATACATCAAATTATTTAATTAAGCGCTGTGGATTAATTCACGTTAATTAGTCGGTTCAAGCAGCGATAACGGAGGGATAGGCTGCTTGCTACACCAAATTACGCAGTTAATAGCAGAGATTTAATTTCAAATTCAACACACAAGGTACCTCAAAAAAATCAAAGTATTTTTTTGTTATCTGCCCCGCGATCCCGTCAGCTTCAATAGCCGTATTAGCGACGTGGGAAATTTAAACTCGTTTTGTTGACGAGGGGCCGCCCCTTATTTGAAACTCGCTCGTTATAATAGTGTATTATGCGATAGATTAAGCATTAATGCAACTGACAATAGTCACGAGATTACAGATTTCGTGTGAGGGTCAGTCGATAATGATAGCGGAGGCGAGGGACTCGACTCGAGCGATGACGGAAGCTATGGTGATCAAAGAGACTGGAACAATGGGAAGAATCAATCGCAGCTGCGAAAAGGGTTGTTAAGGTCTGAAATGCACAGTCACGTCACGGACGCGCCTAAGGGCGTCGAGGGCTCAAATTGATATCTCGTCTTAATTATCACGCTTCTCGCACAAACTTTTCCAGTTAGGGTAGCGAACGTTAAATTGATTTTACAAGAACTTTAGAAATTTTTAGAGCCCTTGACAGTGATTAATGAAAGGAATTTCGGAGACGGGTGATGTGTTCTCTTCCCTCGCCGAGAGCGAATACTTAATGACTAGAAAAGCAAAGGGAGGCGCCCTTTTCTTATATTGTGCGGTTTTGGCAAATATATGATTCGCCTTCATACAGCGCCGTAATTTAATGCTGTCGTAAAATATTGTGTTAGTGTGACGGCTTATATTACTCGAGCAGCTGTTGCACTTCGCGATAAGAACTCACACACGCCACACGACATAATTTGATGTGGTTAAGACGCTGTCAACACCAAGATGCCCTTGAGGATTCGGCCAGTGCTGTTATTGCGCCTCACCCCGCCGGTCACCCGTCACGAAACTAGACCTCTACCTACGCTTAGTTGCTACGGATCGCGATGTCAAGACATATTTGTGGGTGAGCGTTGAGGTGAGCTTCAAACAAGTTACAGAATATGGGGGCAGGTCTTAGAAGATAATAATAAATAAATATTGAAACAAAAAAAGTGTGGATTATTTGTGAAATATGACTCGTTAGCGGTTTAGGTATGAATATGTTGACTTCATGTTTTTAATTATATTCCCATATGTTAAAAAAATAAAGACTTAGAGCCGTTTAATGATGATTTTAAGACCAATCTTAATTATTTGCTATCGAGCCGATTTTGTCCAATTATGTCCGTCCACAGTATTTGAAATATGATGAATATTAACATATTTTTTGAATGTGCTAACAAATAGTTTTTCTTAAAAAACTGCTTAAATAAAATCAATTTTAACAAAATTAGATCTTGTCAGCCTCTTAAAAACGTGATGCTGATGAGTTGATGATATCATAAGAGTAGCCTAGTTTGCATAAACCTTTGGCAATATTCGCCTTCACGTCAACATGATTAATGATGTGCATCGTGATCGTGCAATAAATATGCATGCATTTGTTAGCTGCGCAAGACGTTGCAGGTGCTCGATGGTTGAGCTGCCCACAAGAAGTTCCCGAGCCTCGCATTATGCCGTAGACGCATTACGACTATTACGTAATCGGGTTGGAATACTTAGCGAGCATCCAATAATGTGTGCTAAGTTTGAAGTAGGCATTCATGCAATTTCCAATCGTGGCTGGTAAAATCTGTAACGCCCGAGGTGCCTTATTTGCCGCAGAGCCCACAATCGCATTAATTTGTGGAGTGCAGTAGGTATTGTGACCAGGAGCGCAGCAGGCGGGAGGCTGGGGTGAATTAATGAACCTATGTGGCAACGACAGGCGCGGATTACTCCCGCCAACATTTGCACTCAATCACGCGCGCAAACAACCTTAAACCCGAACAATTAAATAGACTACGAAACAATCGGATACAGCCTTGAGAGGGCAATTGATAATTATAGTTAGATTACAGGCTCTAACAAATAGGGATTACTTATACTATTGAATTTCCGTCCAAATAATATTGGATTGCAACCATTACTGATGCTATATGTCTCTATTTAATAGTATAACTACTTCTGTTATCTAAACACCTTTTCCAGGTTTAATGAGATCGAGGGGATGACTTCTTCATAATCTTTGGTTCTTATAGAATCTAATAATTTGCATTTTGCAAGCAAGTGCTGACTTGGCCCTTACTTCGTTCCGCTGTAACCTGATGACATTAAAGGGCGGGTTGCAGCAACTTACGATTACAGACCGATAAAAGTTAAGGGGAAAGGGGATGCAACACTTCGGGAATGGCCTTTTTAGACAAATTTCGATAAATACCTAAAACTTAGTGAAGATTTATTTATATTTAATTAAGTGAGATTTTAGATGAGATAAAATACTATAGTATTAACTTGATTCTGTCGTAAAATAATGTACCTACCTATTGTTTGAGTAGGCTGAGTAAAAAAAGGAAAACAAAGACCCAACTTTGGAATTTTTCGTGTATCGATTAAATCAGATAAACAATCATATAGTCAAGAATCATAAATCTCAAAATCAAACCTTATTGTTTCTTAATCTAGTCAGAATGGCGTTTCAAAGCACGCGAAAATTTCCAATTCACCCCCTTAAATATGGCGCCGGCAGCTGTCATTCCATAGAAACTTGTCAGACTTCCCATACATTAAGGTTTTAAGGCCGAAACGCACTGACAGCGGTGACGGAGCGGCGCGGAGGCGGTACCGGTTGTAATGTTCGAACTTATATTATACGAAAGGGTCCGCAAAGAATACGCGCCGCTCCACCACCGCTGTCAGTGCGTTTCGGCCTATACGAACACCGCTTAATTACAGACGGTTTGGTGCAACCCACTCTAAGTGTTTAATGTTTTCCCGGAAAACTATACAGGATGGCCCATTTAGATCGGTCAGTATGGGAAAGTCTGAAACTATGACATACTTAGATCTGTTCTTAGGAACTATGTCATCGATTTTAATAATAAGTAAAACTGCATTCATACGTTAAAAAAAACTTGTACTCAGCTTGGGAATCAACCCGAATGTTTTGAAAAATAAAACTAAAATGATTTATATTTAGATATCGATTGTATAGGTCTTAAGCAGTCATTTTTATTATGAAACTTATTATGAAATGGAGATAAAAGATTGAAGAACCGATAGCCGTTTGAATTATAATTTATGTGTAGTGCAAAAGTAGGAGATAAGATTCAAAACTTGTCAAAAATCTATGAAAACCTCGGGTAGCCCCTTAAGCACACAAATAAATTATAGAATATGAAAACAATGCATTTAATTCATTCAAGACATCATGTTTTAAAAAAAATGTATGAATGCAGTTTTACTTGTTATTAAAATAGATGACATTGTTCCTAAGAACAGATCTTCGTATGTCTTATAGTTTCAGACTTTCCCATACTGATCGATCTAAATGGGCCACCCTGTATATATGTTAAATTCATCGCTTGTCATCTGATCACCTGTCACAGGATAAGATAACAAATGAGTATGGATTCCTCAAGCAACGTCGTACGAAAATGTTAAATCCCTTTGACACGTTGTCTCACCATGTTGTCATGAATGACGAGATAATGGCTTGAGACTTCATGATAGTTTTATCGTGTAAAGGGAAGTTCGAGTTATAATATAAAGCAGTTCAATTACCTTAGGTTCAGTTTTTATCTTCTTAGCCGGTGGTTGTGAACTCGGGGCTTCTTGCCGTGAGTCGTCAGGTTCAGGTTTGGGAGGTATCGTCGGGCCGTGAGGCGCGTGAGGTGTGTGGGGGGTGTGAGGGGGGTGAGGGGTGTGGGGCGCCGGCGCGGGCGGCGGAGGAGGCTGCGCGGGCGCGGACGCGGGCGCGGGCGCGGGCGGAGGAGCGGGCGCGGGCACCGCGGCCGGCTTGGCCTCGAGCCGGGGCGCGGGCGACGGCCGGGGCTCGGGCGCGGCCAGCGGCGGGGCCAGCGGCGCCGGCGGCGCGGGCGGCCCGGGCGCGTTGGGCGCGACGGCTCGCGCCACGCCGTTGACGTCGTGGGGGGGGTGTGGGTGGTGGTGCTTGTCTCGCGCCTTGTCTCTCCGGTGTCCGCCTGAGCCGCGCTTTGCGGCGGCGGGCGGGGCGGCGGCGCCCTGAGTCTTGGACTCGCCGTTCATCTCGTTCGACTTGACGATCTCGTGCTTGGCCTCTGAGCTCTTGGTTCCCGGCTTCGTGCGCTTGATCTTCATCTTGAGCGCGGTGCGCTGCGCGTCTGGCTCGGCACGGGCCGCCATGCCGCCCGCCTCGTCCGTTTTCTCTATGTCGGCATCGAGGTCAATGATGAGGTCTCCGATGCCTATGTCCCACTCGTTGTCATCGTACTCGAAGTTGGTCGCGTGGGGCGCGGGGCGAGCTCCGCCGGCCGGCGCGCCCTCCCTCATTGACGCAGCCATGCGCGCCGACTCGCCGCGCCCGCCCCCTCGCGCCCCGCACACGACAACACCATTGTAGCCCTGCAGCAAAAACACATGTTAACACCATGTCATCAGAATCATGCAGACCTCGACAAGCTGTAGTTCCAAGGGTTCATATGTTTTCTTGGTGACGAGCGTTTGGGGGTTCGATTTAAAGATGATCCCGAAAGAAACTACAGACGATAACCCGAGGCGGCTACTAATGATGTTACGAAGAAATTATTTTTTATTTTAAGAAAGATCTAGTATTGTGACTGACATTCGCAATATTGGCCGCGTAAGGCAGGAACTCATATGGACTTATTTGCGCAATTACGTTCAAGTGAGTTGCTGGTCAAAGTACGGACGGATGACATTTCTCGCGCGACCAACTGAACTATTGCAAAATTGCAATTTTAACCGATACACTAACACGTCGCGTGAGTTAATGCCATGTATATTAATCAGCCTTTCAACTACGCTTCAAAGGATATCTGACCTAGGACATCCTTACAGGTTACATGTCACGAGTACACGACTCATGACGACGCAACGAGTCTTAATTACCTGGGGATGCGCGTTTTAAATTTAAAGTAGCAGAAAATCTCTTAGCTGCAGGTAAGTCTCGACTAAACATCATTGTTGTCAACAGGTGGTCGTATCGTAGTGGCAGCGGCCACAGCACTTGGTTGGCTGATTTAAGGTGCTCTTACACGGGCGATAAAAATTGCCGAATTGCCGGAAATTCGGGGCAATTTTGACGTCACGGCCATTTCAAGCAATTCGAATATTGCTCAAAATGGAGCAACCATTCTGGCCCCATTCAAATTGCCCCATATGCAGCAACTCGGGAAACTAGGCAATACGTTCATACACGAGTAATTCAGTGGAGCAACAACTCTGACTGCGATCGCGCCGTTTCCCCTCCCCCTACACCCGGACCGCACCGCACTCGCCCCAAAATCTCTCTGACTCTGAACTATGGACGAGGTAATTCTAGCTGCGGCAGCTTGCAGTGCATTTATAATATTGGCTTTAAAAAAGAAAAAGAGAAATAGACGAGTATGGATGCGTTCATATCTTGGAAGAAGAAAACCAATTATGATGTGTAAGGAATTAGACGAACGTCTTATTCAAAAATTTCACAAGGATGTCCCGAAGTGAATTGAATTACTTTTAAATAAATTGGGGCCACTAATTACAAAACAGACGACGAATATGAGGAACCCCAATATCTGCAATATCTGGACCCAATATGTGCGTACGGGATAGAAATAAAAATTGCCTTGAATTTTTCAATCGTCTGGATATACGGCAATTGTAGTCGGCGATATGGAGCAATACGGAAATGAATGGAGCAATTCGAGAAATAATTTCCGAAATATTGCCGCAATATCTATAAATTGCCCCATATTGCTCCATTAATTTCGGCAACGTGTCGCCCGAAAAAAAAAATCTCCCGTGTAAGAGCGCCTTCAGGTTAGGTGGAGATGACGGTGTCAACCCACAAAGAGCCAGTAGAGACAAGAAGCGGACAGGGATCCAAACTATCCAAGGCATTCATTTGCAGCTTCTTGAAAGGACTGCGTGAGCGTGACACAGCGTTGTTGATATTGGCTTCTATTCAAAAGATAACATCAATTCTGCAGACCCTATTGAGACAATTAGTTGTACATGCATTTTTTTGTTGTTTAGAATAGAAATCTACTAAAAAACCGAGAATATATCCTTTCATTTCACCAACTCAGCTAAGTGGTCGCCAACCGGCACATGAAATTAGGTGGTCGCTAACCGGCGAAATGACCGATAATATTGATAATACAATGAACTTCTCATTGGAAATGACGATAAAATATACATGAAGTGTGATTCATAGACAATCTAGACATCGTTAATATCGTTATGTCAGAGATGTTTAAGGTAATTCGTTAGTTATTTTGATTATTGAAGAAAATCTTATTATACAAAATTATATTTTTCAGTGGTTAGTACTTGGTTCATTTAAATACTTATTGAGTTTCTTAAGTTTACAACAACATTGTAAGTGATGATTATTGTTTTTCTTTTTAACTGCTTTGTTTGTGTGAGGTGTGCAATAAAGAGTATTTGTATTGTTGTATTGTATTGTATTGATTATTGTATAATACTATAGAAAAGTGTGATTATCTCTTCGTGTAGTAATTGTTTACATAATAATTAATAAGGCACCTCAGGATGAATAGTCTTTATATGTGCGTATAAACTACCCTTCTGTAAAAATCAGAAATGAAAGTTCCTCGGTTCCTGGTTTTCTGCAGAGCGTGAAAAGGCTCAAAAACTGAACTAAGTCGTTACGTTATCGTCACATGTTACTGACAATCTTAATTTATTGATATCCTGGATATGGAGGCCGCACCTCAACTCCTTCCAAATTGAAGATAATTTTGTAATGAGATATTTGTGCCTCTCTCATACTTTCGAACGAAACGGGGTGTCCGTGCTAAGATATCGCAGCACTAGTGAAAACAGAAACGAGCCGGTAAATGTTCCGGCATACTAACATGCGATGTTCGCCTATAACTAGTCGCCGCCATGTTTACTTGAAATGGGCGGGATGACTTTTTATACCGATCAGCAACGCTGGATATAAGTACCAAAAACCATAGCACAAGCACAACAGGTGACGTATCGGGGTGGATGGTGATTGTATTATCTGTCACATTAGAGGTCACAAAAGATATAATTGTTTAACGAATAACAGCCCAAATTGACCACGCACATTTTCTTCAAACCGACTACTAAGGCTTCTTGGAGCACCCTATAAGAATTACTATTTTATTATAATATCAAGCCCGTTACGTCCCACTGCGAAGAGAAGGCCTCCCCCTCTTTTTCCATTGATCGCCGTCTAGAGCAATATATCTATCTCTATAAGCATACTACAGTTAATTTCGATAATGCCTAGAACTAGATGGCAGTAAGTTCCACGTAACCCATTTAAATTTCTAAATGAACATGTCCATTTAAAATTATTCCTTTATAGAAATTTCATATCGCACGAAGTTATAACCAATTCAAGCAGGCAATAATCGTAAAAGAGTCGTAAAAAGTGGAGATAAGCTCGGCTCGAGTACTCTCGAGCATAGTGCTAAGACCACGCCGGGTGACGGGTGACGCTAGACTGCAAGAATGAGCTCGCGAAATGCATGCATCCGTGCACCACAACCGTTTGTTCCACAGGTATTTGTTTAGCAATTTAAAGTTTACACTTGTTCGAATGTACCGTTTAGTTCCAAGCGTAATCGATGTTCTATCTGTTGAAAGCGGGTTGATTATAAAAGGACTTGTGCGATAGATGCCATTTGGCATTAAGTCCGCCTTTTGTACGATAAGTTTTCTTTTGTGCAAAAAAGTTTAAATAAATAAATAAATAAATAGATGTGTGTGCTCGTTGTATCTGTGTAACAATTAGCGCTTCTTAGCTTATGCACTGTAATGTGAATGTTCAGTCCACAACTATCGACTTGGTAATTAACTCTCTTCCGTGAGATAAAATAGCCATATCTACTACATATAAAATGAACGAAATAAGAGCATTGGAATATATCAATCAGGAATAAGCAAATTAAACGTCATAACTATAATGAATCTGGGATAAAAAATATTCTTGTTTCTAAGGGATTTAACCAACCAAGAATACATACTATTTTAGACACGGGAAAAAGAAAATACAATCAAAAATGTAACCTTATATTATAATGTGCTAAACCGGATCCTCACTCAGCATGTCACGGGGCCGTGACGCTGGTTTTCGTTGAGAGCCACAAAAATAAATAAAACTAGACCTAAACTAAACCAACGAATTTTATAATTTTTAGGCACTGTATGTCTTGTCTAGCGAGTAACATCAGAATCGTTGTCGACAGTGATTTATTTGCAGGCAACACTGAAACATGCAATTGTCTCAGTACGTAATAAATAACACCAAATTTTGTCATTTAATCTCAATTTCATGCTGAAACATCAAAAAAGTGAGGAAGCTCTGATACTAGAAACCAGTTATATTTAAGACCGCGGACTAACTGTTTGTATGCTTAAGAATAAGAATAAGAATATTTATTTGCAAAAATGTAGTGGGGTCATTTTGCTTGAAGAAGCATGCAATTTTTACTCATTTACTTACTTACTTACTTATTGGCTACAGGTTATTCCCTAATTATACATTCCTAAATTTTGAATACAATATAATTTAGTTAGACTACTACATTATAATTACCTAATATTACAATTGCTTATTTCTGAACAAACTCATATTGGTCTTAACAAACTTACTGTCGTGTTTTTCGTCCCTTCCGCATTGCCATGCATATTTGCATAGTATATATAATAACACTTGTATATATTGTTCATCTGTGCTCGTTTTTCTATTGTATTATGTTATAGTGTGTCTGTAAGGGAGTAATTAATTATTACATTATTTCTAGTGTAAAGGCTTAAAAACACTCGCCAATGCCACTCAAGAAATGTTAGTAGCCTGAGAAATTAACTCACCATCATGTAATGTCCCATCCGCTGTGCTTGTTGCCGTATAGTTTAACGCCATAATGTATTAGTTTTAAGCTTGTATTTGTATGTTACTATGATCAAACTCACAAACTGTGCATTCGGTTGACATTGCTGTTCCTGGCGTCGCCCGGCTCGCGCTGTCTATGGCTGTGACATTGACAGAGCGAGTTATGGTCGCGTTCACAGCTGATGTCGCGCAACTGTCAACCGATCGTCTTTTTGATTCTATGTTTATATTTTTTTTTGTTTTTTATATATATATATATATTTTATTTCCGTTTTCATGTTTGCGATGTATACTGTTTGTGTTGCCCTCCCACCCACTCACTTAAAGGCTTCGACGGAAGACCAGCGCTGGCCAACAGGCCTGCACCATGCTGAGTCGGGGCCTTTTCGTGGCATACCTGTTGTTTTTGTTTCTGTGTTCACTTTTGTTATTATTTTGTATGTGTCACGAATAAACGTTTTCTATTTCTATTTCTATTTCTATAATTTAAGTCCTTATTCTGTGCTCAAAGCTGGCGAAAGTTGCTCGTCGTAAGTGGTGTTGAGGGCTTGGTTGCTGGGTTTCACTGAAGTAGTGGCAATAACCCAAATGCAGTTTAAATTAACGCTAAAGAGCCCGCATGTCATGATAAAGTCAATTAAGAAGACGAGTCAATTCCTCAATTTATTTACCACTGAAGTATATAATGTCAGTTACTTTTTAATTTAAAGCTCCAAGTTTGTAGCAATTAAGTTTATGTTGATGCCATTAAATATATATTGTAAAATTTTATCCCCGTCTCTTATCTAAAACGTTTTACTAAGCAAATATAGGTACATGCTTTAAACATAAACATTTATTGCTTAGTTTTGCCGACGTATATTTATGTACATATATACCTGTTCATTCTGTATTATATCGTCTTAATTGGCTTAGCGCTTTAGGTTTTTGATTGTGCCAATTAAGATTCTACGAAAATATGTTAATTTATTCTAACTTTTTTGGTAATTAAATGCTAAAAGCTGATCAACAAAACCGTTTTACAATGGACCTGAAAGGAGTAATATGAATATTACTCATATAATTTATATGAGTACTTGTTATGAATTGAATTAAATTGTGGGTAGTCTTACGTTTTTTGAATGAAGGCTTGTGCAATATTGATACAGTAATTACAGTATGTAATATGCAACTGAGAGGGCGGGTCTCAGACCCAGACCCATCAACGTTAAATATGGTGCCGACAGCTGTCATTTCATAGAAACTTGTAACTTTTCATACACCTCTTACGATTACAGACGGTTCGGTGCAACACACCCTTAGGATAGATCAATTCAATCATTCATTACGTACCTAGGGCGGTGAATTCGTGAGCCATATCAGTATCAAGCGAATGTCTGTATGTGTATGTATGTGTGTCTCTTTGTTACCATGTTGTTGTGATATTTTTTTGGTTAAAATACTAGCAAACGGCACCAGAAACGGCAGCAACGGCACTTTTTATGCCTTTTTATCCCTATATGAGTTAAGTGGGCGAGCATGAGAGTGAGGAATGTACGACGCGGCAGGCACAGCTAGTTTATTAAAAATAAAGACATTGCGAACCAGAAAGAGTTAAGTACCAGGAAGGCAGCGCAACAGGGAGATTACTTCAGCGGGCTGTTTATGTTATGGCGCGTCGTCGACGCTGGGTTTACTGCGCCCTTTTGATAACGCCTCGTAACTATTTTACGACGCGCTCTTATGCCAGCCTGGTGCTTGTATGGTTTCAGATTGTTCAAAACCTAAAAAAACAGAACAACGAAAAATCTTATTCGAAAACCGTAGTTCAATCGAAATTAATTACTACCTTAAGTAACGCTTGATATTTCATTAAAAAGGACTTTTGAACAAATTCGTTTTATAATAATTTACTTTAAAAACAAAGTTGCAAGCGACTTCAATTTAGTACTCCGCCAAGCCACGAGAACTTTTCCACATTTCTTTTCCTATTTACCACATGAACTGATTTCCGAGAGCAAATGCGTGATTATTAGAGAAGAAAACCCAATCGCTGTATGTGGGCCGATAATATTTGAGGACTTCCGTCGATTCCACAAGGATCACCTTTGGCACTTCATTAGTTGCTATTTCAACGGAATCTTATCAGAATCTGTGATATACTTTTGTACTTTTATGTACATAATTGAGGAATTCCATAAGTCATCTGTGGTCTTCATCATCAATTCCACTCCACCAAATTTATGATTTCCGGGTGTAAATACACGAGTTATAATAGAAAATACCAAAATCACTACACGCGTGCCTAATATAATTGAGGAGTTCCCTCAATTCCTCATGGATCCCATCATCCAATTTAATTTTTGAAAAAAATGGGACCCACCTGGAAGCATATACTTACAAATAAAATAAAAAATTACGAATCGGCTCATCAATGACGGAGTTCTGAGGTAACAAACATTGAAAAAATAAATAAATAAAGAAATACAACCGAATTGAGAACCTCCTCCTTTTTTTTGAAGTCGATTAAAAAAAGACTTGGTCTTAACTAGAGTTTCACTTTTTAGACAGTCAGCTTCATGTTTAATCGTATACTAAAAATTCCCGAGGTCGTATTGAAATTGATCACAGAGAGTAACCCCGCCCGCCCGGCCTCGTCCGCATATTGCCAAGAATTCAGGCAAACCCGCGGTATAAAATATAACCTACCTACATCCAGAAAGTACCTTCTACATACAAACTTACAGAAGTACAATATCTATACTCTTCATTTAGTGTAGATGAGTCACCTGTACACTCTACACATTAGATAGAGCTAGCACAATACACTGAAAACACAAAGTAAGCGTAATCTAGAAAGGTCAATCCCACCAAAAACATAAATATTAAAATGAGAGCCAAGTTCAATATTACGAATATGCGTGGTTGTCAACTTCGCCGACAAAAGAATTGAGATCTAAATGGACGCCAAGTTCAGTAGATAATCCTAAAATAAAATGTATTCTTAAGAATATACAATTTCTTATTTTTTCTACTACCAACAATATTTGCTAAATAAAAGTATAACTTCTTAAAGAAAGAATAGAAATAATTCAACAGTTGAATTATTTCTATAATCTAACCTACGTATAGTAATCCTAAACACTTGCAGAATAGTCAGAAAATTTCTACTGAATGATTCAGTCAGTAACGTACGAACCCAAGCACATCCATCAGTCACTTGTTCCACCCGAGTCAAACCATAACCAGGAACATATCTCCGATCATCATCACCATCAAGATCTTCTGTCTTAATTAAAACTTAATAGGTATATGAGATGCACTTGGCTTCGGCCCGTGCTTCCCATTCCTATTATACCGGTATTTACCTAAATACTGAGAAATGTAAAGAATAAAATAGTAGTAAATAACACACAAAAAAAATCGCCATTTTTTGACTTTTATTTGTATGCACACAATTACCCAGCTGGACGACAAATTTCAACTGTCCAGGTCATCTGGAAGTGGGTTAGGTTTTTAATCTATCCGCCAGCTAATAACTATCTATCTAAGTCAGTGATAAAAATGTGAAAAATGACTTTTAAACGTTCATATCTCAATAACCATTTTACCTGTATATACGAAATTTCGGATTCTAGTTATTCTAAGGCTCATACATAAAAGCATTTTATAATTTGAACGAGTTAATGCATGTTAATTATTTGGTCTCATCTATTAAAACTACTGTGGTTAGTTTAGAAACCAAAAAAAAACCTTTTATAAATTAAATTAAGTATTGCATTCCTAACAGGTAACTGTTGGAACTATTTTGTCATTACTATCTACCTATGTAAGTACACAGTTTGCAATGAATAATAATTCTTATTCTTAAGGGGTATTAAAACATAATTATACCAAATTTCATGTTTCTAATGTTAAACAGATTTTGAATTATTGAGGAGTCTAAAGTTCGCGTTCGGCTGCTGCGCCGCGTGACCAGTTCCTCCTCGCTGTGAACTTGGCTGGATGACTACAGAAGCAAACCGTCAAATATTAATGAACGAATTATAACAATTCCCAACAAACATACCAGTTTTTCAATTGCTCTTGATTGTCGATTTAGCATCGGAATATTCGTAGTAAATAAAGTAAAGTTTAATCGGAACCCTGCTTAATTATCAATTCAGTATTTTAGATTTCATAGGAACTATTTCGCTCGCTACTTTTGTGATAACAGCACAGTTGGGCTATTAATTACGGCTGCTATTTACAACGCTTACAGACTTCCGATTAACTCGATTCAAACGAACCAGCATAAGTAATTATCACGGTTACGAAAATGTAGTTACTTATCCCGGGGTCAAGTAATAGTAGGCACGAGTGGTGGGTGATGGGATGGGAGACAGCTTGTGAATATGCTATTTGACAAAAGTCAAATCAGCTTCTTTTTATGAAACGTCAAAAACGCTCCGTTAGTATGGAATTTGTAGGGATTACAGCCTTGTGACGACGTCACAATCAAACAACGTCCTTATTGTTAGTTTTTATGAATTTAAAAATCTTAAAATTGACAACTTAAATGAAAGATTGTTAGTTTCCTAGTATTTTCGACATTATATTATTATATCTGTTGCTAATAAAAAAGCAAATTTATTTTCACTGTTGTCAAATAGCGTATTATGTGAATGTTGGTGTTTTACATTTATTTGGACTAATTCCGATGTCACGACCACAACTGCGGCCGCGTGAATAAAACATTTCTGTTTCAGTCGTTATAAAATATGATCACATTTAGCGCCGCCCGCAATAAATCCGTCCCAGTGATTCCATTAGATACGTTTTAAAACTCTGGATGAATGCGAAATCCGAGGGAAAGATACGAAAATCCGTAGCGATATAAATCGCGGATTCCATTACGTGCAGGCGTATGTTTGTCAATAGGCCGGTTGATTGGGCTTCTCCGAGCGCTGCTGCTCTGGTGAGATTTACGGGCGCGCCGCTTGGCGGGTTGCCCGGCTTGGCGTCCTAGGTACTTGAGCATCGAGCAAGAGAAAAAAACCTGTGTTCTTATCATTTTATGCTTTGACATTAATAGATTAAACATATTAATAGTAGCTTACTTTGAACCCTTGCGTGTATAGTAGTCATTGCGCATACCTACCTACTTATCCAAATTGCGGTATTTAGGTGTAAAACCGCGAAACCAAAACCACATGTTCTTTTCCTTGTGCAAAGGAAACTATTTATACACATTATATTTTACAAAATGTAGTAGGTGTAATCGTACGTACAGTTACCTACATACAGTGATATCCGACACTGCAAAACGGTCAAAAATATATCACATGTTCTAAAGAACACTACAAATCACATTTTGGAGCTCATTGTCTTTATATTACGAGTAAGGCAGGTTGGTCAGACAGTTAGTGAATTATTTGCACAGAGAGAGAAATCAAAACGGGTAGAGTTTGTATGGGATATCAATGCAAAGTGTACCCGTTTATTTTGCTCTCGAGTATATTTGAATACTAAGTACTAGTGGGCAGTAGCTTCAATCCATGATGTCCAGAAGTCTAAGTTGTTTGCCCCGAAGGATCATTCTACAATTTGACACCTGCAGGTCGATCACGTAACGCATTGTACGCGCGTCAGGTACTTAGATCTAAATGTCACTTTTAGTATGGAAAAATGACAGTTAAGTTATACTAACGCGCGTTTGAAACGTTACGTGATTGCCCCTCTGCACACACACTTACAAACTTGACATTATAAAGTGATCTACAGAACAGATAAACTAAAGCGGTCCAGACAGGCAGGTACGCTGCACAGTGACATAGCTAATTAGAGCTGTTAATCCAAACACACGCGAACAAATAATAGTGGCTACGAACTCGGGAGCTGACACTACCAGCCCCGCTATTCTGTAACTTGTTTTGTGCTCACCTCAACGTTCACCCACTAATATATATTGACGCCGCGATTCGTAGTAACTAAGCGTAGGTAGAGGTCTAGTTTCTTTAGGCGTGACGGATGAGATGAGGCGCATGAGCACGTAGAGAATAACAGCCCAGCGCGAGTGTCACGACTTAATCATCAGCGATTTAGCGGAGTGCCTTATCTCGCCGATCGGTATGATGCGGTTATCAGATGAGGCAACTGCAAGCTAGTAAAAGCTAGCTATTAAGAACTAAAACTGTAATGTCCGCAAAACTTGGTGAAACGTTTGCGGCATGCAGTTGCGAATGTAAGTAAGTATTGTAATCGTATTTGAAATGCGATTGTATTGTATTCATGCACACAGCACACACTTAAATTTTATATTCAACCATTTACAAAAGCTCGGTTTAAAATTGTTGATTTAGCTGACGACTGTTGAACAAGCGATAACAAGCTTCGTTTGTGGGACTTGCTTTCGTTGTTGGGTGTTAGTAATGAATAAAAGCTAACCCGTCTATGACTAGCCAGCTATCCTTTATTATCTATACACTGTACAAAGTCACTATAGATTATTACTGCTTTATCCTTGATAACAATTCCTCATGTCGTTGCCATGACGTTGTCCATCATCCATCATAATTTGTGCAAGTTCACAAGTCTCTCTCTCTTAAGTCTTTAATAATAAATACGTTTCGTAGCGACACAGTTAATTAGAGTTGGTACTAGACTACTTAGTTAAACAAGCAAGAACAAATAGTGACCACTAAGCCACGAGTTAAACAGTGTCAGCGATTCCACAAGTCAATAAAGAGGCAGTAATCATCATCTATTTATACAGTAGTTATTCGCAATTTTAAGAAACAGGTGCTTTAAACACGATTCCCGGTGATATTACTAATTAGAGTAGTTATCTAAACACACGCAAGCACGGCGAGCTAAACCTAGTGTCAGCGGTGTCACAAGTTAATCTGCGCGAGGCGATAATGGCCAGATTATCTCACGCCGCGGTAATCATGCAACTATCCGCTAGAACAAAATTGTTGTTTCGCGAGTAAATTACAGCACTTTATTCCCCGCGTAATGAGCCGGTGTAATGGCGCTAGACACATTATTGTGTTAAACATTTTGAGGGATAATGATGTTATTAAACTACATCACGCAGCTTGCACTCTGGCAAACGAAATTATAAACCTCATATTATTCTGTCTCGATCGTTTTTTTCTACATTTTAAGAGAAATTACAGATTACGGAGTAGACTCCTATCTACCTATACTCTATACCTATTGCTGCAGCTCACCGACTAAATATTATTCTAATTTGACGAAAGACACCTATTCGAATGACACTAAATGATAAGTGGAATGACGCTAAACTTCAGTCCATTTCGCTACTATTAGTTGGAAACCGGCCAAGGATTGCGTTAGGTCACTTGAATTCTTTAAAAGAGTTTTCTATTTTTAAAGAAACACGACTGCATTTGCGCAGTAAAAATAATTCCACTACAGGTGTAAGTGTGGTAAAAGTTATCTCGCACAAAGCCGAGCAAATGACAAGAAAACTGTGTGACACAGGCAGATTACAAAAGAGTGATGAGGACGTGACATGCACTCGCACTACCCACGCCGGGCGCCCGGTCGCCCGCCTTTGTGCACTATACTGGGGAATCGACGAGTATCCCTTAAAAGCACATTTTAAGGACGGACATTGACGTGAACTTGATTGTGAATATAAAGAACCCACGGCCTTAAGGTGCGAGTAATATTTTCTTTGTGGAAGAGGTGAGCGTAAATTGATTTGGACGGATCCCGGGTCTTAGAGATGCTAATAACAAGTTAAGCGTGAAATGCCCCGAGGCGGGCAATATCGCCGGGATCATCTTCGAGCGAGCGCGGCTTCACGGACGTCGATTAGACGTTTTACACACGCTCGTTCAAATGGTAATTGGCCGGGCATTATTCTAATTTATTGTTGTGTAAACCAATCGTTGTTAACATTAGTTAACTAATTTACGCCGGACATTGATAACTCAAATCGTCTCCGCCGTTAAATATGCATTAAACAAATTAGGACGATGGCTCAATGCCTTTTGAATTCTTTTAAATGAGGCGGTTCTAAAGCCGCTGTTAATGCTGTTATGTAGGTGCTCTATTCACTTTCACGAGTTTGCAAGGCTTCACTTTGTACGATTGTACGTAATATCTTATACGATTGACTGTTGGCTAAGTCACGATGAATTCTATACAAATTTCAATCAACTGCGTGAAATCAGTGCTAGTTTGTTAAATTCGAAGCATGCTCCAGCGATCGTGAGAGCAGAAGCTGTTCGACGCTTACGAAATCGGATAAACGCTCATTTTAACAAGATACACAATTTGTTTTTCTTCGGTTAAGAGGTCAAAACTATGAAACGTATAATAGGAAACATGTTGCATTCTCAACATCATTTATATATTACTATACGAGTATCAGAAAATATTTGTGTAATCGAATCTACGTTGGATTGCAAGGACGCGGGACGCAACGAAAATAAATAACCACGTCTCTCGCACTCCGCATTGGGAGTAATAAATTCTCAATTGGCTCATAATTACGGATGACGGAATCCCACATTTATTTAAGTGTGAAGTGTAATAATTAAATGACAGATGAATGGATCAATAAATCAAAATCTAACGACATGACTCTAACGGATATCAAGTTTCTCGTAGTAACAAGACAAGGCTAACAAATGTTCTATTGTGGCGTGATTTGACATGTGTACGCGAGATGCTTGAGATAGCAGGCATAACGGTTTCCCATCGTACACAATGAGTCCTAGCCAATAAAATCGTTTATGGATAGCAGTTTCACCTCAGCTAATGTACACGTCTCAGTGCCAAGCGACTGGATGTACTTAATGTACCGTTTCAAGTAATACATTTTGATCTTTGACACGTGGGTAGTTATTTTTATTGAACATACGTGCATGTTGTACGACACGGCAATTTCGGAGGCTGAGAAAGAAGATCTACACGTCCTTTGCACAACGAGGCCGCGTTTAACTATTCTAAACTGGAAATCTGATATGAAATTTCAAAACTGGATAAATTATATTGGAATTAACTCTATTAGGTGCTGTTTGATCGAATTGCCGCTTACCAATTTGTAAATTTCCGTTTGATCAGTCAATCCGGCTTTATTAATGTTTCCCTGGTCTATCTAGTACAATTTTCTAATAAATACTGGGACAACATTTTAAACAAAATTAAACTCGACGTACCAGGACAGCATGAATAAACAAGTAGCCAAACTGGAGATGAAACCTGTGAGCGTGCATAAGGCGTCCTAGTCTAGGCTCTTAACGATGTGTCGTACAACATAAGCATGTAGTTCTACTTTGTAGACTTTCGCCTAAGCAGATACCTTTTACGAGGTAAGTGCGAACTAACATCAGTTAAAGTTGCAATAAGGATTTATTACACGGAAAAAAAGGTTGTGTTAGATCAACACAATATCATATTGGTCAAGATAAATATAGTTTTATATATGGGGAACACTTTATTGCGTTGACTTGAGTAAAATATTGTCTTGGTTTTATTGTCTTCACGTAAGACATTAGTTTTGAATCAAGAATTTTGTAGTTTTGGTTATAGAATTTACCTTTGTCTTGTATGAAGAATAAATGTTGTCTTGGGCATTCAAGTATGTCCTAGTTTTGTTTCAACACAGTACGTTTTCTTAGTTTAAAAGACATTTTTTTTGAAGCAAGACACGTATGTTTCATCCCGAGATAACATACTATTGAGTCAAGAGTGCCTATTATAGGATGAAGCCTTTAATATTCTTAGCAGAAGAGATGTTTTTTCGAAGCAAGAATCGTGTGTTTCATGCTGAGACAACAAATTATTGAGTGAAGACTTTTTGTTCTTAGCAGAAGAGATGTTTGTTTTGAGGCAAGACTTATAGTTTTATACTGATACATCATATTATAGAGTGAAGACTCGTTTATTCTTAGCAGAAGAGATGTTTATTTCGGGGCAAGACTCACAGTTTCTTACAGAGACATTGTATTATTGAGTGAAGACACTTCTGTTCTTAGCAGAAGAAATGATGTTTTGAGGCAAGAGTTGTGAGACACACGAGTCTTGCATCGAAACAAACATTTCTTCTGCTAAGAACAGAAGATTCTTCATTCAACAACATGATGTTTCATACCTAGACATCTTATTATTAAGTGAAGTCCCTTCTGTTCTTACAAGAAGAGATGTTTGTTTTGAGGTAAGAGTCGAGTGTGTTGTTCTGAGATACCATATTATTGAGTGAAGGGTTTTCTATTTTTAGCAGAAGAGATGTTTGTTTCGAGGCAAGAATCGTGTGTTTCATGCTGAGACAACAAAGTATTGAGTGAAGACTTTCGTGTTCTTAGTAGAAGAGAGGTTTGTTTCGAGGCAAAACTCATAGTTTCATACTGAGACATCATATTTTAGAGTGAAGACTCGTTTTTTCTTAGCAGAAGAGATGTTTATTTCGAGGCAAGACTCATAGTTCCATCACATTGTTGAATGAAGACTCTTCTGTACTTAGCACAAGAGATGTTTGTTTTGAGGTAAGAGTTGTATGTGTCGTACTGAGGCAGCATATTATTGATCGAAGACTTGTCTATTCTTAGCAGAAGAGGCGTTTGTTTCGAGCTAAGAATTGTGTGTGTCGTACTGAGACAACATTTTATTGAGTGAAGGCTGTTCTATTCTCAGCAGAAGAGATGCTTGTCTCGAGGCAAGACTCATAGTTTCATACTGGGACATCGTATTATTGAGTGAAGACTCTTCTGTTCTTAGCAGAAGAGATGTTTGTTTTGAGGTAAGAGTTGTGTGTGTCGTATTGAGACAGCAGATTATTGATCGAAGACTCGTCTATTCTTAGCAGAAGAGATGTTTGTTTTGAGCTAAGAATTGTGTGTGTCATAGTGAGACTAAATTTTATTGATTGAAGGCTGTTCTATTCTTAGCAGAAGACATGTTTATTTCGAGGTAAGACTCGTGTTTTGTACTTTTTGAAAGTTTTGCGTGTCAAGTCAAGCCGCTATTATTTTTAAACAGTAAATGTTTTAGAAAATAACATTATGCTTCACTCAATAAGATTTTTCAGTATGCAACACAAACCATGCCTCTAAACAAACATCTCTTCTGCTAAAAATATTAACACGTTCCTAAAGCAAGTAGCACTAACATTATAAGTACAACATGCCACAAAAATTTCAAATGACAATAAGTGTAATGACGTCTGCGAACAAGTTAAAGGCTTCACCTAATAATATCTTGACTCTGTATGAAACACACGCATCTTACCAAAACAAACATAATATCTTCTGCTAAAAACAGAACGTCTAGCTAATAATAGAAATAGTCTTCACATAAACAGTACATGTTACTTTTAAGCAAACAGTTACATAAAACAAACAACTCCTCATAAGAAAACTAGGCAACACTGAATAGGTATGATATTACGGATAAAAAGGGAGTAGGAGTACAGTCGACGTAAGATATATTCACATTTTTAACCTTATTGCAATGGATTAAGGTGAAAAAGTGTAAACATATTTTTGACGTAGACTACCTACTTACTTAGATATAAAATTAAACAATTTATATTTTTACTTTATATTGCAAAAAAAAATCTCCTTACTTATATCATAGCGTAACCTCAATTGCCATGCGCAAAATCGAATATGCGTTGAAGTTTAGGTCCTGGGTCGTCTTTTCCTTTTTGTACTTTGCATGATTAGAAGATGTATTTTGGCTTTTTGTCTCTACGACCGTTTGCCACCTGATGCCAAGGTTGTGGCCCTTCTTCGAGTGCTTGAGTACCGCCGTTGACCATACCGTGGGCTCATCCGTCGCCATCTTTATTCTTCTGACAATATGTGAGAATGCTATTTCCTTGAGGTGATGTTGAAAGTAGTGTTATTAGGTGAAATTCCGGAAATGGCGGTCGACATGCTGGCATTTCCAGCACTGCGATTTCATCAATATCCGAGTCCACATCAGCACTAGGCAAGGTACTGATTGTTATTGTATTTGTCTGGAAGAATAAATATGATTTTGATACCTTAAACCATACAGTCAGCATCATATAGGCCTGAGCACGCTTAAGATGCAAGAGTTAGAATAGTGTAGGGTCTGCTCTAAAACAATAGGTAAGGTACCTACTTACTATAATATTGGTCCCATCGCATCGGAGGTGAGAAGCGGTGCGCGCGGGTGGCGTTTTTATTCCCACAATTTTTGCTTGTGCGTCTTTGAGCCCCCAATCTGTAAATATTTATACATTTTAAGACTTTAACACTACACTCGTATAACGCACCTACTGAAGTGTATGCCTACATATTTATGAAGCTAACTGTACTAAGTTCATTTACTGAAGTAATTTGAATAGGTACCCACATAAACAATCTCTTTAAATTGAATGCGGAAACAATACTTATTGAATGAAGTAAAATATTGTGTCAAGTTTTATTATCTTGATGTGAGACAATTTGTTTTGAATGAATACTTCTATAGTTTCGTTTGAAGAATTGACCATGGTCTTGTACAAAGAATAATAATTTGTCTTATACAAGTTTTCTTAGTTATCATCTGTTAATTCACCGGCCAGATGGACAGACAATGTGAGAAAATTAGCTGGGAGCGTTTGCATGAGAGAAGCCAGTTGGTGTGCCACGTTAGAAGCCTCTATTATAATGTCAAATGTAAGGCCCCCGGTGATGCTTTTTTTCTAAAGCTCCATAAGACTTGCAATTGGAGAATACTGGAGTTACTACTATTCAGTGTTAATCATTATCAGCCTATATCAGAACACTGCTGGATAGGCTTCTAAAAATAAAATAGGCATCTGCGGGGGCCTTACATTAGACATTTTAACAGAGACAAAGACAAGATAGGAAGTGGCAATTACAATAGAATTATGGTTGCAGATCTCTCATCATCATCTGCTCATTCTAAGAGCCCCTACCAGCATAATAAAATGATAATAAATAAATTTTGCATACGAACCTCGGCTGTCAAGTATTCTTTGATTTTTTTCTTTTCAATCCAAGCGTGCTCTGATTTTTGGACATAACTCCCCTAAAAGGTCGTGCGTCAATAGTTTGAAGTGCCGAGTTTCAATGCCATTATCTAAAATCAATAAATCTTAAGAATCCATACTAATACATATACATTGAGGCGAGGAACACGGCGGGGGCGCCGCCCGCCGCGGCGGTGCGCGCGGATTACCAAATTTCACAACGCATCACCGCGGCAGGCGGCGCCGGGCGCCGTAGTGTTCCTCCTTGCAAGCTTGCTCCTTGCAAAGCGATAGCTCTTTGCAACTAGCCACGTGCCCACATGAGGCTGCCGGGCGTAGACCCAAAAACGGCGTTTCAAGATTAATTCTTCATTAACAGCACATGTCTTCGTTAGTTCACTGCATAATACACTATTAATATTACTCACTTAACGCCACTGAAACAAGAAAGAAGAATTATTTTCGAGCACGACCAGCCATTTCGATTTAGAGGCTGCGCTGACGGCTGACACCCATATAAACTACAAAATGTACATGCGCAACATTGGCGTGGCTTCGAGACCTGAATCTCTTCCACGCAAAACACACACTGCTTGATATTTGATAAACTTAGAAAATCTAAAGGAAACCTGGGCCTCGATTCCACTTTGTTGAAAAATAAAATGGCTAAGTACTTACGACCAAATCACGTTTTGTAAAACTTACCAATAAACTTTCGTATTATTTCTTCTTCAAACGGTCGGACTATTTACTTTTATATAAACACTTGTTGATATTATATTTTTTTAATTGATATACATACACAACATTGCATTTAACAAGCAAGCGACGAATCATAACATAATCGATGCGGTGCTCTGCTCTGGCGCTGGCGTCTGGCGTCTGGTCTGGCGTCAAAACCAAATAGCGGGGCGGGGCGGACGCACGGGTGTTGCCAGCGCTCGAATTCGATTCGACCCAATCGCCCGTTAAGAAAAGCCCCCGTAAGAATCCGCATCAATCATTTGTATTCACCATTTCCGCATATTAATGTTTAACAGGTATAAAGTAATTAATTACTAGCTTGGAAACACCCTGCAGTGTAAGATTGACGAAAATTTACCGTATGGGATAGTCGGATCCGTCTGACTTATGGCCTGTTCACAAGTTGTCGAGTATTTACCTAAATTTATTAAGCAGTTAGTAAGTAATTAAAATGTAGAGTGCAAGTGATTAGATAAGAATTTTGACTATTTTTCAGTTAAGTTGGTGGGCGTGGCTTATCAGTCTTATCACTAAATAGACACGTTTGGACGTGCACGATTTAAGTTAAATTTTAGTTAAGTGTCTAAATTTGTTCTTATATACTAAAGAGCTTAGGTAGTTAACTAATGCAAAAACACAAAACACTTACTAGAAACCGGCTAAAACAATTCATACAATGAAACCGATATTTTGTATGGGGGGAATTTTTAATATTATTTGGTTTTTATTATTTGTTGATGTGGAGCCAATAGAAATAAACATTCTGTTAAAATATTAAGCGTCTACATATTCAATAAATATTAAATATTAAGGGACAATCTTACACAAATCGAATTAGCCCCATAGTAAGCTCAATAAGGCTTGTGTTATGGGTACTAGACGTCAATATATTTGATAGATATAAATACTTAAATACATATAAAACATCCAAGACTCAGAAACATACTCATGGTCATCACACAAATATTTGCCCTTACCGGGATTTGAACCCAGGACTATCAGCTTATTAGGCAGCGTCACTACCCACTAGGATAACCGGTCGTCAAACGAAGCCTATTGCCATTATCAATCTCGAATAACGCCAAAAAAGCACGTTTTTTGTGTAGGAGCCCCCCCCTTTATTTTTAATTTTATTTTGTTTTATCATTTGTTGTTATAGAGGCAATAAAAATACACATTCTGTGGAAAATTGAGATCTCTACTTATTACGGGTTCGGACGGACAGACGGACGGACGGACGGTCGGACGGAATAGGGTTATGTTAGTCGCCCTTCGGGTACGGAACCCTAAAAATTAAGTTACCTACTTGACAACTTAATACTGTGTGAACTGGTAGAGAATGCCATTTGGCATTAAGCTCGCCATTTGTACATTTTTATATTTTGTGCAAAGTTTAAAGGATTGTTGATTATCTTTGGGTTAGTAATTAATAATACATACCTATTACCTACAACAGAAAACTCCCCTAATTTTGGGACGACATTTTATTACGGGTAACATCGAGATTTGCGCTTATCGACGTTCAAAACTGTCAATCTTCAATGAAGCATCATTTTCTTGGGAAAGGTTAGGTTATTAGATACATACATGCAAACTTTTATGAACTAGGCGATGAAAGCGTAACAAACAAAAGCAAGTTTGCATTTACATTATAATAATATAAGTAAGTTTGGATTACTAGTTTACGGGTAGGTATCTCGCTCGCCATTCAAAACTGTCAATCTTCGATTAAGAATCATAGTCTTGGACATGTCTTGGGAAGGAAGATAATATATGAAGTACATATTAATAACTAAGTACTGAATACTTCGCAGTTCAGCGCGGTAATGCTGCCTGATGGGCACCCTGCTAAGAGGCCCAAGTCTCTTTTTAGGGTTCCGTAGTAAACAAGGAACCCTTATAGTTTCGCCCTGTCTGTCCGTCCGTCTTCGGCTTTGCACATTAACCCTTACAACTAGAAAACTGTAATTTGGCATGGGTAGACAAAACAGTAGATTTAAAAAAACTTTTTTTATGGTATTTCCCCTACAGAGTTAAACTTTTTTTCTCGATAAACCTATTGTGTGGGTGGGGTATCGTTGGATAACTTGTTCAAAAATATTATATGTTTCTTAAAACCATTTTTCAACTCAGTGATTCGTTTGCGAGATATTGCGCTTTAAAGCCCTAATTTTTGTTCGAGCCATGTGTCCCCAACCCCTGTCGGCTAAATGGCTACTACTGGGGATGTGAAAACAATCGTGGCAGTAGTACATATAATGAATTTAAAAGGAAAACTATATAAAACAAACCTAAAAAACGTTAGACAATACTAATATACAATCTAGAAATCGGCAGGATTTGGAAAACACCAGTTTTTTTTTTTGTGTGGGTATGGGTAGGTACCTATTTAAGCTTAATTAAATCCATTCCTCGTGGATCATAGTATTCATAATCCCTATGTAGCTGGTGTAGCTTGCGCTAGAGTCACGATATGTATCCATACATATCGTGACTCTAGCGCAAGGAAAGAAGGTTCAAATCTGAACATTGTCCTCGGCTGTTTTTAGGGTTCCGTACCCAAAGGGTAAAACGGGAACCTATTACTAAGACTTCCGCTGTCCGTCTGTCACCAGGCTGTATCTCATGAACCGTGATTGTTAGACAGTGGAAATTTCGTGCGCGAGTCCGACTCGCACTTGGCCGGTTTTTTTATGGTTCCGTTCCCGAACGGTGACAAACAGAATCATATTACTAAGCCTCCGCTATCTGTCTGTCTGGCTGTCTATCTGTCTGTCCGCCTGTCACAGGGCTATATCTATTGAACCGTAATAGGTAAAGACTTGAAATTTTCACAGAATGTGTGTTTCTATTGCCTATAAAATTAAAAATTAAAGAAGGGATCTGTAACTTCGGTTCAAGACTAGGAAACTTATTTAGTTTCTTAAGATTTATCCTCTAAGGTGGATAAAAAGGGTTGGAAGTATGTATGAGGGACAAGTAATATTTGAAGTAAGGGAATTTTTAGGTCATACATTTATTAGTAAGCCATTTATTAGTCAAAATACATTATCCGACTGCTAGCAGAAAAGTAGGTTAGGTTCAGTTAGAACCACGCACGACCCTTATACAGAACCGAACACCAGAAATGTAGGTTAGGTTAGGTTCGAACTGCGATGCTCCTAGAATCGAAAAGAAGGTAATGTTTCATTTAACTTGCGGATTATTTTGTTAATTGTTTTATTTTATTTTGGATACTTAATCAAAATAATTTATTCTCTAATAACGGTGTTGGGGACGGTAGATGGAGATGGAAAGTTCTACGTCTTTTAGCATTTGGTAAGTTTGCTTTCAAAACTATACAGGTAGCCCGAACTAACGTGAGTAAAACTACTGGACGGATTTAGGTAAAAAATCCACTAATGTAGCTTTCTTTAATACATTATGAAAAAATATACAATTTAAGCAGAAACGTCTGTTGATGATTCTTAAGATATTATATTTGTAAACGGAGTTTTCAATTGAAATTTTGCAATTTAAACTAATGAACTCATCGCACTTGTTACCTTTAACGCTTAATCCCTGAACGGATTTAGGTAACATTTTTCGCACAGATAATTTGAGACCCTTGGAAGGATATAGGATAGTTTTTATCTCGGAAATCATCCCATAAGATGGTAGAACTTTGTTTGGGTCGGCGATAATTAAAGTTCCGCCCACAATCATTTTATAGCAATAATTTTGCTAAGACGGTTACAAGTTCTACGCGGACGAAGTCGCGGGCAACAGCTAGTAATAATATAAGTTTGGATTACTAGTTTACGGGTAGGTAGGTAGGTAACTCGCTCAAGTCACTCGCCGTTCAAAACTGTCAATCTTCGATTAAGAATCATTGTCTTGGGAAGAAAGATATGAAGTACATATTATATTAATACCTAACTAAGTACTGGATTATAATTTATAAAACAAACCTAAAAAAACGTTAGACAATACTAATATATTAGCATTGTATACCTATACAATCTAGAAATCAGCGGGAGTTGTAAAACAGCATTTTTTGTGTTGGTATAGGTATTTAGGCTTAAATCCATTCCTTGTGGATCATAATCAAGCCAGTTACCGATTGGGATTTTTTCCTGTTTCGAAGCTGGTTATCAACCGTGGTTACGAATCGGTAATGCAAAAGTCCCATTTTGAAGCCAGTTACCGATTGGGGTTTTTTTCCCGTTTCGAAGTTGGTTACTAAAATTTAGTTGCCAAACGGTACTGAAGGAATTTAGCGACCAAACACCCTGTATTTTGAGCCATAACTTACAGATATTCTAAAGTTTATTTTGGTTTTGCGTTTAAATATAGTATATAGCTATAAAACTTAGGTCAAAAATAATGCTTCTTCTTGAAATAATATTACCTTATTCTTTGATTAATGAACCGATTCTTAAACAAAGAATATATAATAAATGCTTCTTCAATTTTGAATACCTATTATCTTAGTGCAAGAGTTTATATTTCTTGACCCAAGAAGAACCTTCATATTTTAAACCAACTCAAATGTTATTTTGCAAGAAGACTACATTAAAATTATTCAAACCAAGGAAAGTGTTTTTTGGAATAAGACATAGTCTTGGTACATATTGTTAGGTGAAAAATAATGGTTCGTCTCGAAACAAGAATACCTTGTTCTTCTATTGATGAATCGATTCTTAAATAAAGAATATGTATTTTTATTTTTATCCAAGTAAAATATTATCTTGAAAGAACACTACATTGTTAGAAACCAAAAACTTTTCATAGTAATATTCATTTAAAATCGATGGTAATCTTCAGTTAAGAATGCTGTTCTTCAATTTTGAATATCTATTATATTAGTGCGAGAATTTATATTTCTCGAGCCAAGAAGAACCTTCATATTTTAAACCAACTCAAATATTATTTTGCAAGAAGACTACATTCAAATGATTTAAACCAAGAAAAGTATTTTTTGGAATAAGACGAAGTCTTGGCAGATATTTTTAGGTGAAGAATAATCCTTCTTCTCGAAACAATACTACCTTGTTCTTCGATTTTTAAATAGATTCTTAAATAAAGAATATATATTTTTATTTTAACCAAGTAAATTATTAACTTGAAAGAACACTACATTATTCGAAACCAAAAACTTTTCATATTCTTCATTTAAAATCAATGGTAAACTTCAGTTAAGAATGCTATATTGTTGAAATTTTGTATATTATCTTAGTTCAAGAATTTATCCTTCTTGGTCCAAGAAGGACCTTCATATTTTAAACCAATTCAAATACTATTTTGCAAGAAGACTACATTCAAATTATTCAAACCAAGAAAAGTGTTTTTTTGGAATAAGACAAAGGCTTGGTACATATTGTTAGGTGAAGAATATTGCTTTTTCTTGAAACTAGACTACCTCATTCTTCTATTGATGAATCGACTCTTAAATAAAGAATCTATATTTTTATTTTGAACCAAGTAAAAAAATTTCTTGAAAGAACACTACATTGATAGTCTTTAATTAAAATCGGTGGTGATCTTCAGTTAAGACTGCTATATTCTTCAATTTTGAATATTATCTTAGTGCAAGAATTTATAATTCTTGACCCAAGAAGAACCTTTGCATTTTAAACCAACACAAATATTATTTTGCAAGAAGACTACATTGTTTCAAATCAAAATATTATCCTAGTCTTTATTTAAAATAGGTCTCTATCTTCAGTTAAGCACGAAATATTCTTCAATTAAAAATATTTTCTTGGAGCAAGAAAAAAATCGAAGAATATATTATTCTTCATTAAACAAAGCAAGATTTCTTGGTTTAAGACTATTTTCTTTGCTAAAGAATATATTTACTTGCATTTACACAATATTTCTGAGAATATTAATTTTCTTGGCTGAAGTATTCCTTTTTTTCCGTGTAGTCGCTAGAAGCCTGAATTGATCTTTTGAACATCTCTGTATTTGTACTAGTGTTAAAAATCTGATTGTTGCTCCAAATCGGAAGATCGAGACCGTAAAAAGAGTCTAAACCAGTCTTAGTCGAGTTATCTATATACACCTGGCGCCCATTGTAATTGATGACCGCCAGGTGCATAGTTAGCTCGACGGGGTAGTAGATAGGAGAGATTGATCTATATCTAGTATTCATGAGCTACTCAATATCTACCTACACAATTATCATTATATATTCAAATATGTATTTACGAGTAGGTACATCGCCGACAAGGTAATACCTACTGCCTACTTCACTAAAGTTAATCTATACTTCTATACTATATCTATATTGATATTATAAATAGGAAGTGTATGTCTGATTGTTGCTTTGTAAGTTAGTTTGTATGTAATGTGTTATCTCTGGAACCACATATCCGATTTCAAGAATTATTTCCTCTGTGTTGTTGTACAATGGACTTTCTGGATGGTCATAGGCTCTTTATATCCCGCGGGTTTGCCTGCGTTCTCTGCAGTACGCGCGGGCAGATAATCTTCTTATCAGTAACAGCCATTCTGCACTATACAAATGCACTATAAGGTAAACTAAATACCAACAAATATTACTAAATACGTAAAAAAATTACCGTAATCGTTTGTATGGAAAGTTCACGCAATCATTTACCCTTAAACGCTCTAATAGCTGTTATTTAATTTCTCTAAAACATTCCATCCCTTTCAAATTTAAGCCCTTAAAAGATACACGGGGAGTTTTCACAAATTATTCATGACAAACAAAATTAAATAAAAATAATACGGAGGGTTGAAAACTTTCCGAGATAGTCTTATTGTTCGCGTTAAAATACGGAGCTGTGAGCGCCCGTCCCTGTGCCCATTCACAAAGCATTTTGTTTAGATTGTGAGCTTTCACTAGCATACCCTGACCCCTAAACCCGTAATAACTAGGCGTAATAAGAGGTCAGGATTTACTGGTTGGTGGTGTGGTTAGCGTTGGGAATAACAGCCCTGCGCAGACCATAAACTTTAAGCCGTAATGACCCTCCTCGGCTCAGGATAAACAAAAGGGCCAAAATGGCGACCCTATTATAAGAAATGGGAATGACGATTACATTATGATTTTTGTATACCTATCTATTTATAAGATGGAACGAAGCGGGTTTAAAGGTTTTATGAAGATTCTTGATTTGCTTATTCGAGTAAATCAGGTTAAGAAATGTAATACTAGGGCCGCGATTCTGTTTGTCTTAATTTAATTGACTTAAGGAACATACCTCAGATGTCGTTATTTTTTCATGTATGCCATTAAAATGTTGAAAGACAGACATTTATTTATTTAATCTTATAGCTTACATTCAATAGGCTACTATAAAGACATTAAGATTCTAAGCCAGTTGACTGCGTCAGGGGGAAGGTCGAACAAAGACACATTAAACTTGTAACATCTCTACGTGACATGCTCATATATCTATAGGTATAAATGCCTATGTCCTGACTGACTCACTCACTCACTCATCAACGCACAGCCGAAACTACTGGGACTAGAAACTTGAAATCTACACCAGAACTTCCTTAGGGATAAGACGGGAATTTTGGAAATTCCACCCCTAAGGGGGTTAAATAGGGGTGCAATGTTTGTATAGGGGAAACATTATTTTTTGAATTAGACTTGAAACTTTGTAAAAAAAAAACTTATTAAGATACAAAAAGTACTTTAAGCGTTTTAGAAAATTCCACCCTTAAGGGGGTTAAATAGGGGTGCAATGTTTGTATAGGGGAAACATTATTTTTTGAATTAGACTTGAAACTTTGTAAAAAAAAACTTATTAAGATACAAAAAGTACTTTAAGCGTTTCAGAAAATTCCACCCTTAAGGGGGTTAAATAGGGGTGCAATGTTTGTATGGAAAAACATTATTTTTTAGAACTAGAGACTTGAAACTTTGTAGAAAGATTACTTATTAGAATACAAAAAAAGTCCTTTCTGTGTTTTTGAAAATTCCACCCCTAAGGGGGGTTAAATAGGGGTGGAAGATTTGTATGGAGGGAACTTTATTTTTTGAGCAGAGACTTGAAACTTTGTAAAAAGATTACTTATTAAAATACAAAATATGGGCTGTGAGCGTTTTAGAAAATTATACCCCTAAGGCGGTTAAATAGGGGTGCAAAGTTTGTATGAGGGAAACTTTTCCTTTTGTGATAGAAACTTGAAACTTTGTAGACAGATTAGATTACTTATTTGAATACAAAAAAGAACTTTAAGCGTTTTGGAAAAATCCACCCCTAAGGGGGTTAAAAAGGAGTGATAAGTTTGTATGGAGAGCAAGAAAATTTTAAAGTAAGAGATTTGAAACTTATTTCTTAGCCTGTATGCTATAAGACTGCAAAACAAATTTCAACGTTTTTTTATTTATCTCCTAAGAGGTTAAAAGGGGGTTCAAAGCTTGTATAGAGAGCAAGATATTTTTAAAGTAAGAGATTTGCAACATCGGTTTTAGACTGTTTGTTTAAAAACTAGAAAAAAATATTGGGTGTTAAACGAGATTCACCCATAAAGGGGCTAAAAGGAGTTGAAAAATGTATACGGGGAACAAGACAATTTTAAAATAAGGGAACTGTAACTTCGGTCAAGGACTAAAAAACAAATTACTGCGTTTTTTATATTCTTCCTCTAAGATTTGAGATTAAAAGGGGTTGAAAGTATGGGGAAAAAGTACTTTTTGAAGTAAGGGAATTCTTCGGTCAGACATATATACTATTTGGTAAGCCATTAATTCAGAATACATAATCCTACTGCTCGCAGAAAAGTAAGTTAGGTTAAGTTAGAACTGCGACCCTTACAGAACCGAACAGCTACCAGAAAAGTAGGTTAGGTTAGAACTGCGATGCTCACAAACCGAAAAGAAGGTAATGTTAGATTAAAACTGCGGATCATTTTGATAATTTAAGAAGTTAATTTTGGCAAATCAAAATAGATAATACTCTAACACCGTTAAACGGGGACTGGGGATGGAGATGGAAAGTTCTACGTCTTTTGGCATATGATTATTTACTTACTATATTGATAATTTTACTTTCATAACTATACGGGCAGCCCGGACTAACGTAATTAAAACAACTAAAAGGAATTAGGTAGGTAAAAAAATAGCAGGTAATGTAGCTTAGTAGACATAAAAAAACCTTTAATGCATTATGGAAAATAAACAATGAAAGTAGTTAGAAACGTGTATACTTAATATATATATATTTTAAAAAACGGACATTTCAATTTAGGTTTAGCAATTTAAACCTTTCACGCATAAACCCAGAACGGAATTACATGAATGGTAATTTGAAACTCTTGGAAGGATTTAGGATAGTTTTTATCTCGAAAATCATCCCTTAAGATGGTAGAAGTTTGTTTGGGACAGCGATAATTAAGGTTACTCCTAAAATAATTTAATAGCAATATTTTTCCTCAAGTTCTACGCGGACGAAGTCGCGGGCAACAGCTAGTAATGTAATAATGTCACACTTTGTCATCTCGATGGCCAAGGTGCCCGAGTCATGGTATTTTCTAGACTTGTAATACAAGCGGATTTACATCATCATTTTGCCTACCTATACGGAAACCATTGATCACTTGGAATACAAGACCTATGCCATTCGCAAAACGGGTCTTGAGTGCCTTTTTTCCACAGGATTAAAGTATTTATCTTTTTCCTCTTGAATTGGTTTTATTTGGGACCATCAATTGAAATTAGATGGCAATTTGGTACCTGGCTTTGAAAGGCGAAACATGTGATAGATACGGCAGGTGGTCGCAACCTCGCAACGTAACATATTTTCCCAGGCCTAGCTCCTCTATGGTATTTCTGACAAATTTAACCTATTTACCATCATATGGTGATTGATAACACTTTGGTAGTTATGTAGGTATTTTTCATAAGTTCAATACAAAATAAATAGGCATGTAAGTAGGTACCAACGCGTTACCAGCACAACCTCTTCAAACCTTATCAAGTTATCACTCTAAAGACCTACTTGAGAACTCAATCGTTCCGTCTCTACCTAACTACTGCTGCCAGCCTAGTCCTTATAACTCTTATAAGTCACTGATATTTACAATATTCAGTCATTTATTTTATTAAGTAAATAACTATAAACGTTCTCACATAAGATGGCATTGTGGCATTGTATTGTGTATTGTACAGTGCAAATACCGTTGTGTAATTAAGTTTGCCAATGTTTCTTTTAAATAGGTATATATACCTACGTAGAATAATGTTGATCTTGCTTTCTTGGTTCTAATTGTGACTTATTTGCACTTTGTATTCTATGCAATGCACAATAAGCTATTTTTACAAGTAGGCACCTAGTTAGACTAACATTAAATAGGTTGGTTTCCCAATACTGCATGCATCATAGGTTTAATTTAGCTAACTAAGCATAACTAATTTAGTTAAAATTAGCTAACTGTGCATAACATCTAAAGAATGTGTCTTAAATAGATGAAGCAGAATGTAAAAAACTGATTAGTCGCTTTTGCTTAATCTAATGCAGAATGATTTAGTTTGGTGCCCAGTTAATTGGTTTAATTAAATCCTCCATAAATAAACGCATGCACGACAGCATAGCAAGGAACGTTACATAAATCTTAGATAAGAGTAAAATATAAATAACAAACCATGCAAACAAATAAATGTAAATCAAAAGCAAACAAGGTTAATTACACTTAATAACACTAGTCGTTATCTTATCGCAGACAAATAGGCACCTATCTACTTCATAATTCATATGATAAACAAGACTTACCGTTCTCAAGTTGATCTCTCGAGGACCCGCTTTGTCAATCCAAAATAGACACAATCCATTCAACACTGTATAGCACTATAGTTAACACAAACACTAGCGGTGCGTTCAGGCACGAGCTCTATACACCATCACTGTACACACTGGCATCCCGGTTGTTGCTCGCACTGCACAGTACCTGCAGACAAAGGGAAGGATGAACACACTGCACAGAACACACTAATTTTACAGTCAAACCGAATGGGTCGAGAGATACAACACGAACGAGCAGGCGCGTCGCTCGCACGCCTCACGAATACTGAGCGGGCGCCGCGGCCGCGTGGCGCGCTGGCTGAGCAATCTTCCCCGCGCCAGCTACGCTCGCTCCACTAACCGCAACACTAATGTGCACTATCAAACACCATCCACCACGATGACCAAACTGAAACGGTCAACTGCTGATTACTTACACTACGTAGGTAGGTAGGTAGGTACACTCTTCTAGACGCACTAAGACTGATGTTTCGGGTACCGTTTCGCGTATGGATAACGAGTAAAAAACGCGGTAACAATCGAGTAGATAAAATGACACGACTCGCCGACCGCTACGTGGCGTCTTGACAGCGCTAAATTAAACTAGGTATTGTTCTTACTTCAATCATTTTGGAATCCGCAACTCCCTGCATTTTATTTTTTAATTAAGTGCTACCTTTTCAATTTAACATCCATCAAACACAACTCGTTTTCATTTCCATTGACGGCTTACGTTACGTTGAATGCTAATTAAATTTCGAAGTAATAACAGCGAACACAAAAGGTGCTTTAAAATACAAATTGAATGCAAATTATGATGCTGTATTGTGCCTCGGAGTATGAGATAAAAGATACGCCAAGTGCGTTTGCATTTTACATTTAAATTGAGATTGCATCCTCAATGTGTCAACGCCTACCGAAATGCGCAAAGGATCTTAAAAAGAAATGCGACTCACTTAATAGGTCATCGTATCCAAAAAAATCTTGACAAAAAATAACGAGGGAAATAAAATGAGTCGAGAGATGCAATGCAAGCGAACGGAATGGCACTGCGGCAGGGCAGGGGGAGAGCGAGTTCCAAAATATTATTACGCAAACATTTATGCATGAAGGGATAACAAAATGTTACTGCTACGAGTATTATGCTGCCCTGATTGCGGTAAATCTATTAAAATATTCAGGGAAATTTATGACAAGCTCGAATTATAATGAATAATGGTTTTACATCGGCGGCCGGCGAGTGGTGACGTCACGACGTGGCCATGGGACCGCACATTAGCTCAGTGGGATGTTCACGTGTGAATTTCGGCAGTTTATTGTACGAGAGGGACTAGGTAAATACAAATACACGCACGGCTGGAGGCAACATCACATTTTCTCCCTCACCAGAAACATGTGAGATAATAAAAAAGTTATATCTGAGCGTGCAACTCGTAAAGTTTATTTGTGTATTCTTTAAACAAACGGATAATTACGGAGCGCTTTATGGGCGGTTATACCGCTTCTCGGGAATGAATAAATTATTGCACCGAATTGCTTTTAAATAATCAAAGTTTAGATGCACTGTCATTTCGTTTACAGCCGCGTAGGTCTTTTCATGGCTACAATGCGAAACAACATCAAAATGGCTGAGAAAAAAGAAAACAAGACCTGAACTTGAGAATAATAAAATAATAGGCATAAAGTAAACTTTGAAATGCATTCACGTTAACAAACCCTCTTCAAAGACTATTTAAAATAAACGGACGGCCGTGAGTGCTTTGTGCAGCGTTGGAACCGCGGACGACAAAGACACCTCGTCGAGGGAGAAATTTAATCAGAGCATCTCAGACTTAAATTATGAATGGAGTGTAACTCCGCGCACACAGCCCGGGATTAGACCCCTCGGGCCACCGCTATATCTGTCTGATAGATACTTTACTGAGATCAACGTATTTGTTTTCACACTGTTTGCTTACCCTCTGATAAAACGAAATAGGAGATCCGATCCGAACTAGCTATTCAGATAGCCGGGAAGCAAGAAATATTTTCCAATATATCTGAAGTAGCGATGCGATGCGGATTGTAGGGGCGCAGATATTTCTCATATTCTTTTGTAGGGATCTCAGCGGTCGGCTTTGTTGTTTGAGTTATACGGAGACTTACTCAATAAGAAAAAACATTATTCAGTTCTCCAAACCGAAACGAAATACACGCCGGGAGCTAACTTCTAAAGTTGGCCGTATGAAATGTGAGATCGTAGATTGCGTGGGAAAGCCACATGAGAATAAGAAACAAAGACGCTCTACACTTATATGGATAGAACTCGGCGTTATGAAGTTATAATAAATCATATATCATCGCGCATATTAATCTAAATACTGAGGAGGCAACTGGCTTGGAAACTGAGCAAGCACAGCGCGAGAATCGCTATCCACTTGAAATAACAACTTGAAGAATGTTTCCGTAAGACACGCGCCCGGCTACGCGACCGATTCAATGGCCGAAACGTCTATTGACATTGTAATCTAAGCTCCAGCGAAACGGGCTGCTTTCCGAAAAGCGACCTTATGCCGAGCATGTCCGGGCCACATAATGGGGCGCAACACACCGGAAACTATAATCGGCACAGGCTTTTTAAATGTATGTGGAAGGACATCCTTCACGATCCTAACCTGCCTTCACCCAAACCCGTCCTGTCCTTTATCGAATACTTTTCAATTGCGCAACCGGTGTTTCCAAGCGCTATTGTTATTCGTATTCAATTACGATAATGGAAGGGATAGTGTGTTTATAAACGTCGGATTGAGTGAGCCCTGTTGTGTTTTTGGGTTGTTTTTTCCAGTTACCAAGTTATGCATTGTTAACGACCGAGGCGACAGCAATTTGTATCCGATAGCCGCCACTGTAACACGACGCCGAGCGCTCGATCGCAGTGATTGATGGGCCAGTGTCAATTTCACGTTATTGCTGACACCCTGGTCCCAAGGCTACCCGATGAGATGGCTGCATAAATTTTACACGTTAGATTTACTAAGGGTCGCCGCACACGGGCCACACGCGAGAGCCACAAACGCCGCCACGCAGTAGCGACGATTTGTAGCGTGTGGCGGTCACCGGCGTCAACCGTGTGCGGCGAGTCCATAAAAAATGTATGAAAACTACAGGAAATATGCCAGTGGCCCGTATGTGGCGACCCTAAGAGCCCGTGTGATGTGAACGCTAGATTAGCTAGAAAATGGAAACTCACTTCATAAAAGCAAAGATAGAATAGAACATAGAGAAAAAATCGACCCGGTTGGATTTGAACCCGCATCCTTATTGTTATTGTCTGTCCAAGGCAGACTAACTATATCAATTACAGCTGGGTCGTTTCGATATTTGCATTTGGCCAGTTCGAGTGACTCCAACCTCCTTGTACCTTTACAGGTTTTTACCATTTCCACCGCAACGAACGAACTCCACGTGACGGACTAAGATCTTAATAAGTTCTAATCGTTATTCATGAAGCAAGTTCGGGTTCGGGTACGCTAACACTCCTCCGAATTTAAGTCAGAATCGAGGTTAGTTAGCATTGATAAAATCGACTCACGACTTATTGATCGAGTCACGTGGGATAATGGAATCGATAAACAAAGGCATGCCGATTAACACCAGCTTTATGTCGAATATCAACTAACGTAGGTATTTAATGGTCCCATACGTTTAAAGTTTGATGGCCGTAATCAACTTTCCTTTTAAGCTTTGCGATATCGACATGAATCCATAAAAAGAGAGTCAAATCAACAAGACTATTCTCGATTTAATAACGATGGTATTAAGAATGAAATTAGTTAGTTAACTTATTATAACGCTATGTTAAGATTAATAAGCTTATTAAAAAGCTTTGTTTATAAATGTTGTTTATATTTAATTTTTTTGTTAAAGCCTTTATAATTCCAAGATAATCTTTTGATCTTGAATATCAAAGGTATAAACTAAAGTAATTGAACTGTGAGGACACAAGTCTAGTATATATTAAATATCTTATATCTATCGGATTGAAAAGGTTCTGTAGATTAATAGCAGTATTTATAAATAACATTTGGAGTTCTTAGAGCCCCGATGACGTATTCTAAGTAATCCGAATGACTGTATTTTCGGGACACGTATTGATGGAATTCGAAACTTAGCAGTGCGGAAATAACACAAGTACAAAGGCCCCGAAAAGTACACGGGACTCTTACAAAGTGTTACGTTAATACTACATTTATTTACATTGCCCGAACTGTTTCAGGTCACATTCTACCATAAATGCGAAACCGGGAGCCAAGTTCAATAACATAATATGACTGTTGACTTGGCCGATAAATGGATTGAAATCTAAATGGGTGCCAAGTTCTGTAGATAATCCTTTATATTCGAATTAATTACACAAAGTAGCTAATAGGCTGCTAAAATTTAAAAGTATTTAAAAATTCGACACTGAATCGATTCGGATGTAAATACTAGCTAGAATACAGAGTTTGACATAGGTTACTTTTTATCTCGGTAATAATAATAATCCTCTAAGGACTCGTGTCCTCACGGTGCTTGGCAAATAATGAATGATTATAATACTCCCAAACGATTGGGAGGAAATCAGAGTAGCGTGCAAAAGCTAGTGTTTAAATATTTGCTGCCGACTGTACTTACGACTATTGTATTTACGATTTGTTTGCATTGCGTAACGCGTATTATAATCATTCATTATTTGCCAAGTACCGTGACACCCTTGACGTGGCATTTTCGGTTTAGCTCTATGTGCGGTAGGGTCGGTACGGTACTCGGTAGGACATTGATAAGGGGCCCATTTACGAACTTTTTTTCGGGGATCCGAATTTTCATTTCGGCAAAAAGCCAATTTTCTTGAAGACCCCAAGCTTTTGATTTAGTTTTAATACTTATCGTGTGTACCCAGGTTAGGTTACGTTTGTCTGCACTAATATTATAAAGAGGAAAGATTTGATTGTTTGTTACTACTGCTACTTTTTACCGTGGGAAAATGCTTCATTCCTACGGGAAAACGGGTAATAGGACAACGGGTAGTAAGAATTATCCTTCCGTACTTATCTATTTCACATAACTTCTAAACGGCTGAACCGATTGGGTTGAAATTGAAAACCCATATGGGTATTTCGATGGTTTTCTGGATGATTTAAAAATACAATTGGACCCGGTAGGTGGCGCTGCTGTCGGTATGTCAACTACTAAACGGCTTGACTGACTGGGTTGAAATTTTGTATGTGTATTTCCATGGTTTCACAGACACGAATGTATTATGCCTACCTATATCTTTCTATACATATAAATAAAAAAGAAACCCCGTAATGTATGTACTGTACGCGCACATTCAGAATGCAATCGTTCTAAAAGCGGTACAGAGCACAGCAAATGAAAACAGAGGCATATAAACAACAGGCGGTCTTATTACTAAAAAGTGATGATCTCTGACAGGCAAGGCAACTGTTATAAATACTTCTTAGTCATCATTTTATTATCTATATACTCGTATATAAAAGAAGACTTCCTGACTGATTTCATCAACGCACAGCCGAAACTGCTGGGGCTAAAAACTTTAAATTTACACCATAACTTCCTTTTATGACGTAGGCAAGGAATAAGACGGTATTTTTGGAAATTCCACCCCTAAGGGGGTTAAATAGGGGTGCAAAGTTTGTATGAGGGAAACTTTTCCTTTTGAGCTAGAAACTTGAAACTTTGTAGACAGATTACTTATTTGAATACAAAATAAGAACTATAAGCATTTTGGAAAATTCCACCCTTAAGCCTGTATGTTAATGGACTACAAAACTGATTTCAGAGTTTTTTGAAATTCACCCCTACAGGGGTTAAAGGAAGTATAATGTTTGTATGGAGTTATACTTCTGTTTTACACTGTTTAAAATAGAATCCATAAGGGGGTTAAAAACATTAATACCCTAAAAAGGAGTTGGATGTTTGTACGGGTAACAAGACAATTTTAAAGTAAGAGATCTGTAACTTCGGTTAAAGACTAGGACTAATTACAGCGTTTTTTAAAATTCATAGGTTAAAAAGGGTTGGAAAAATGTATGAGGAACAAGTAATTTTTGAAGCAAGGGAATTCTTAGGTCATACGTATATTATATGGCACAGTTCTGGCAAACAACTTGAAAATGCGGGACGAAGTGGGAGGGGGGGCAGCTCGCACATACAATTCGCTTCGGCCGCGTATGTAACCGGAGTTTTGTAACCAGTTACCTAAGAAGAAAAAATGATCGTCATAGGATACTGGTATCCAAGTAATAGGATTTTTACCTTTACTGATACCTGTATGATTGTTCGTAACTAGTATCCAGTAAGGAATAAATAATACTCTTATGAAACCATGAGTGATCCGGACCCATGCTTTACCTAGGACCGGCTTAGGCCCACGTCTACAGATTCCCAATTCTAAGGCAGGTCCGTGTAGGTACGACGACGAGCGAAGCGAGGAGTAGTGTTAGGTGTACTGCGACCCTACGCCCGAGTAGAAGCGAGCGCGCCGCGGTAGCGGCCGGCGAAGTGCCAGAACCGATTTTTAGGGTTCCGTAGTATGTATGTATGTATGTAAGCACTTTATTGTACACAATAACAGGTTAAAGAATATACATGTCACACAATAGATCAAAGTACAAAGGCGAACTTATCCCTATAAGGGATCTCTTCCAGCTAACCTTTGAGCAATTGAGAGGAAGGTAGGTAGACCGAGATAGGCAAACTTATACCGTGTACAAAAACAGAGAAAATGAAAACAAAACCTAATAGGTATTAATTCTAGACAAATAAAAACATGCCAATACATATATAAATATACAGTATAAAATATAATACACACTATATATATCGCAAATATACAATAAATAAATAAATACTATATTCAACCAATTCACAAGTCATTGGAAAGCCACAACTTCTTCAAATTCATCTTAAGTGACGCAACAGACCGCGACTGTCTCAGCGACAAAGGCAACTCATTCCACAACTTAACAGCGTGCGCGGTAAAAGATCTGGAGTATGTTCGCGTCTTTCTAGACGGTACAGCAAGAGTAAGGTTAGCACCCGACCGCAAGCGGTGGCCACTGCCGTCTGCCATATAGTTAAACCGCTCAGAAAGATAAGGAGGGGAAGTAGGGCTGAACAGTGTGTTGAAAAGTAATGACAGGATATGCACGTCCCTGCGCCGGCGAATCGGTAACCATCGAAGCTTAGAGCGGAATTCAGAGATATGATCATACTTGCGTAGACCAAAAATATATCTGATACATACATTTTGCAGGCGCTCCAGCCTATCAAGCAGCTCCTCGTTGAGGTCCAGAAACGCAATATCACCATAGTCCAGAAGAGGAAGCAAAAGAGATTGAGTAAGGGTCAACTTGGTATGAAGTGGAAGGAAATTCTGGAGACGCCTAAGGGAGTGAAGGGATCTAAAGATCCTCTGACTCACCTCAGCTATATGGGGTGACCAAGAAAGCGTCTGATCCATGGTGATACCCAAATTCCTGACAGCGTAGTCAACAAGGAACCATTATAGTTTCGCCATGTCCGTCCGTCTGAAGAAAATGTTGAGTGCCATGATATCAAAAGAGGTTGATAATATGATACCTACCTATCTATCTTTCAAGCAGTTACCTACGAGGAATATAAAGTACTTTCTCGTAATCATTAGGAAGTTTTCCTAGGTTGTAACTCGGTTACGTGAAAGGAAAAAAATATATCACTTGGATACCAGTATCCTATGACGATCATTTTTTTTTTCTTAGTTAACTGGTTACATACGCGGCAAGGTCATTTGCTCAAGTTATTTGCCGGGAATTATAAGCCATTTATTAGTTACAATACATATACCTAGTCCGACTGCTAGCAGAAAAGTAGGTTAGGTTAAGTTAGAACGACGACCCTTACAAAACCGAACAGCTACCAGAAATGTAGGTTAGGTTAGAACTGCGATGCTCTCAGAACCGATAAGACGGTAATGTTTCATTTAACCTGCGGATTATTATGTTGATTTAAAAAGTATTTTGGATAATCTAAATAATTTATTCCCTAACACCGTTAAATGGGGACGGCGGATGGAGATGTAAAGTTCTACGTCTTTTAGCATTAGATAAGTTTGCTTTCAAAACTATACAGGTAGCCCGGACTAACGTGGGTAAAACTACTGGGCGGATTAAGGAAAAGATTTCCAGTTGCTGCAGCTTTCTTTAATTCATTAAAAAAAATCCATTTCAAGCAAAACATCTGTTGATGATTTTTAAGATATTTATATTTGTAAAACAGTTTTCAATGTACCAATTTTAACTAATGAACTCATCGCACTGTTACCTTTCACGCTTAATCCCTGAACGGATTTAGATGAAATTTTCCGTACAGATCATTTGAGACCCTTGGAAGGATATGATAGTTTTTATCTCGGAAATCATCCTTCCAGATCCTCATCCCTTAAGATAGTAGAACTTTGCTTGGGTCGGCGATAATTCAGGTTCTGCCTGCAATAATTTAAGAGCAATCATTTTTCTAAGACGGTAACAAGTTCTACGCGGACGAAGTCGCGGTCCACAGCTACATTTATAATAATCCTGAAAATGTCGTGGATTCAGAGAAAAACTGTTTTAGGACAAATGAGAGCTCGGACAAACGATGTTTGGAAACATTTTTAGTGATTCAGATAGGTAACCAGCGAACGAAGCGAACGAAGTTCTCCATTTCGGCTTGGGCAAAAATTCTTTCGTATGTCCGGATGTCCTGCTGTCCAGCTGTTCTCCTCTACAGGTGGCATTACTCAACCGATTCTCGTGAAATTTTATGAACAGTTCATCATTATACAGTTTTTTTTGTCAGCTGATAAAAAAAACTATCAAAATAACATAATAAAAACTGTCCACTGAAGATCCACTTAATCAGCTAAGTTAATTATTAGCTTCAAAATGAAGCCTCTCACAGATGTTACAAATTGAGGCCCATTGATGCCACTTACTTTTCTCCAATGCTTCCAAATGTGTGGACGCCCCATGACACTTTTCGCTTCACGTGAAGCTGAAAATAACAGTTAGACGTACCGAGGCGTGCACAGATTACTAAAACGGGCAATTCGGACAATACGCCCTCCCCCGCGTCTATACAATCTCAGGCGGCTCAAGCCGTATCTCACTCAATTGCGAACCGGTAAAAAATACTCTACTCAACCGCAATACAGTTTAAATTAACCTGAACGCCAAAGCGAGATAATGCATTCCTAAAGTAATATGTCCGTTTCACGAGGGTAGCGTTTCTATTTCGAAATATAGATTGAGCGTGTTAAGTAATTGTCGACTTTATTAGAATTAGTTAAAGTTTAAATATGCAGCTGGCGACGACGTTCCATTTAGAATTCAAACTTTGTAACTGAATACGCCATGAATTCGTTGGCATTAAATCTTTACTATGATTTATCTGGGCGCACGACAGTGCCCCCGCCAAGTCGAGCAAAACGGCGGCACAGCCGTACCATCCGAAGATTTTCTCGAAGCAGTTCAGGCCAATTTCGATCCCCCTATAACTTCGTTGGGGATAAAACTAGGAGCCTGAATTTTCAGTAACCAAGCAGGCATTGTATAAGCACGGTATATTTCAAATTTCATTCAATTTGAACCAGTACTTTAAGATTTATAACTAGTCGTAAGATTCTTAATTTTGTCACTCACTCACTGACTGTCTGACTCACCGATCATCAAAACTCTAAGGCACTTCTAGCAGATATAGAACTTCAAATTTACAATACAATTACGGCCGTATTCATAAACGTTCTACAAGCCTATTTTAACTAAAATGCTGTTAAAATTCATATGTCCTTATCTGTCACTTTGACATTTGCGTTCGTAAGAAAGGGAGAAAGCACATTTTATTTAGCAGAGGCCTTTTAAGTTTTATGAATAAGGGGGTTAGTGTTTACTGTATAAATCAAGAAGAAACTAATATATTTTTCAATTTTAGGTCCAGTTTTCTAGGTACACCAACTGCATAAATAGATAGGACTTTGTAATCCCATATAAATATACAGGATTACAAAATTACATTTGCAATGAATGGGACAAAAAATTAAAAAGCAAGAATGGGACTGCATTCATAATTTGTATGTTGATAACTCAATTAGTAGGGCAGTTTCAGGTGATAATGTGGACACGCTGGACAAAAGCAACAATTTTTTTCAGGTACTTGTTAAGTCCATAGTAGGGATGCCGCGGATGCGACTATTTAGACATCCGCGGATGCGAATGCGGATGCGAATCTTGAGGGAACAGACTCAAAATCATAAATACGCAACTTCTTTAGGGTCACGCATGTTAGCATAGCATGGATCCGCAACCGCGGATGTTCCGCATGATTTTCAACATCCGCATCCGCCTCCGCATCCGCAAAAATTGATGCGGAGTTTTTGCGGATGCGGATGTAGTACAGTTCGTTTCTTTATCTATTGCTGCTTTAAGTAAAAATTAAACAGTGCTCTCATACATGAAACGTAATTTTATGGCGTTTTATTGCCCGCCCATAAAAATCGGTATATCTCTAGAACCGTAATATGTATATAGACACATGAAATTTCCGCGGATTATGTATTACTATAGCCTCTATAATAACAAGTAATAAAAATATAATAACTTTAATAATTGTTTTTTTAACATAACTTTCACCAACTCTAAGAACAAAGATGTTTACATGTATATGCAGTGTTATATAGGTAAAATACTTAACTAGTTGAATTCCCTGACGCCAAATATCTATATTTAGAAACCAAGTTTGTGATTCTAAGTGCCTTAGAACTCGAGATATTAATAATTAACCATAATTAAAAATGGCCGGCATAAAATAAATATGGCCGACGGAGGAGTTGGTTCTTATCAAAAACTTAAAGCTATGGACCTAACAAGTGCCTGAAAAAAAAATGGTGCTTTTGTCCAGCGTGTCCACATTTACGGCAATTTGTTCGAGCACTCTGCCCCACTAAATAACCTACAAAAAGAAGTGAGATCCCATAAAAACATGTCATGTAAAAAAGAGGCAGTCTCGAAACTCTTCCACCGTAAAAAGTGGTGAGATATTTCGTAGAGCCAAGTCTCAGGCATTCTTATTAATCTTTATTTGGTTGCTTAATAAAATTTTGTGACTTGGCAATCATGACGACCGCTTTAGCCTAGTTGTCAGTGACACATTAGTGACCCCTGTCTACAAAGCAAGAGGTCCTGGATTCGAATCCCTTCGTCGTTAAGGGCATTCGTTTCTGTTATAAGTTATAGTTTCTGTTAATATTTGTTCCTGGGTCATGAATGTTTTCTATGTATTTAAGTATTTATTTATCTATATTATTCAGTTTTTTTCTCTTTAATCCCATTGTGAGGTATCGTTGGATAGCTTGTTCAAAAATATTATGTTGTAAATAAGTCTGACGACGTTAGTAGGGAAGTTATTTTAGTTTATTTTTACGAATACATTTAAACATATCAAACGAGTTACAAAATGTGAGTGAAAAAAGATACTCGGTAACGTACCTTTATGTCGGCCATGGTCATATAGGTAAATAAAAGTGGCGATTAGTACCGCACGCAACTTTCGCAGAAAATCCCAATTTCTGGCGGTAATAACGAAATATTCACATGGCATATTTATCGCAAATACACTATTTTTTAACGATATCATGTAATATTTTTATTTATTACAAATAATATAATTAAATACACTTTATTACTATTACACTTATTAGCCAAGCGGCCTGACAGTTGAATTATTGATTATTTATATATTTAAACTTTATTGCACAAAATACATAAATTTACAAATGGCGAGCTTAATGCCAAATGGCATTCTCTACCAGCTAACCATTGGGCTAAATAGAAACTTAACACAGAGAGAGAGAAAGAGAGAGAACAGAGAAGGTGCAAAGAAAAAAGTAAGATAATTTATTTTGTATTGTAGATACAAAACATGTGTGCCCTCAATTACACTACGAACTTAATGACGGTTTCGAGAACGCATTATGTCACCGGCTGGCGGCACTGGCAGGAGGTCCAGGTGTCAAAACCCACCGATCATGTTTTATCATCATCAATTTGATTGATGGATTTTAAAAGCTGCTGTCAAAAAGCACAAACTACAAATACTAAGTACTATTTATTACGAAATTCTTGCTTGATATTGAAAAATACTCGTAAATTTCGCAAATCACCTCAAACTCTTGGATACATAGCGAATACACTCGAGCACAGGCCTCGAAGCGCTCTCAATAAAACTTTGATCTCCTTTGATGCAGTATAAATTTTTTTTATCTCTAAGGCGGGATCCATTTTGACTGAAATGAAATAAGAGCGCGTGCCCTTTACGGGGTGTCCCTGTCCCTAGGCTGTAGGGGTGGCTGACACGGTCCCTTCTTTAAGTACGTCTTAGGCAAATACATATATATTTAAATTTATAAAGTTATGTACATACGTGGAAGCTATTCAATACGGTTCCCTGGTTCTGTGTATTACTTACACGTAAGGGGGCGGCGCCGCATGGGCAGCTATGTATATCATTATCATAGCCGAAACACGTCCACTGCTGGACATAGGCCTCCCCCAAAGAGTGCCATAATGACCGGTCCTGCGCCACCCACATCCAGAGAACTCCCGCGACCTTTACCAGGTCATCAGGCTAGGCTATATGTATATATTTAGTTATACATATTTTTTGAACTTTTGAAAATAATTTTTAGACAATTTTCGTATAAAGTACCACTTTTAGAATGGATAGGTAAATGATTTGTACACATATCTTCTGTTGCGACATTCTGAGACGTCACATCTTATCCCTGCACATCTATCATGGGACGGCCGCGACATACACTCAATTTTTCTCGCACTATACCTCTTGTTCTAAGTGTTCTAATAAGAGAGAGACGGATAGTGCGAGAAAAATCGAGAGAGCTCGCGCGCCGTCGCGTGATAGCGTGCTGGTGTTTGAAACCCGCGTCGCGTCGGCACGACACAAATTATATCACATAAGATCCGTAAATCATAATATTTTAAGACGATCAGAGATCTAGGAAATACAATCTAGATCTCGCGAAATGTCGTCAGTCTCGTCCATATTTTACAAGACTGTGTTTGCGTACGAGACCTCGCGTCATTGCGACATTGAACTTTCCAGAACTTTCCATATAAAATACAGCATGACAAACCTTTCATCTGACTGACAAATTGAAACCACTACCTATTAAGCGTTTGATTTCAATTTTATTTCGGTAAAAAAATATCATTAGAAAGAAAGAAAACATTTATTCGTGGACAAAACAATGGGTATAAAAAACAAAACACAGTAACGTAAGTAGCAGGGTCCACGAAAAGGCCCCGACTCAGCATGGTGCTAACCTAGAAGGCCAGCGCTGGTCTTCCGTCGGGATTAGGCATTTTCGTTCGTCTAGACGGGTAACTTTCGTGCCTATCGTATCAGCAGGTCCGTTAGTACATTCGTCTATCTAATCAGGTAAAAGTTACAATTTGGTTTAATTAAGCTATCTTAGCAAGATAAAATCTCATTTCTCTGTTTGATTCAGGTTATGTCAGTTATTATTCATGTCATTATTACTGATGACATTAGTTCAGTTGCTAAGCCGACGAATTTCGTTTGGTCTTGTGGACCGCGCTCGGTGTTGTTGGACGTTGGCCTGGCAAGTAGCTGGCGTTTCTGATTTTACGGCTAACGAGCGTCAACCCTACCCTTCGGCCGTGAATAATTAACCGCGAATTGTATTAACTAGTGTCTCTGTGAGCTATATAGAACTCTCGAGCCTTATGTAATACTAGCTTCTGCCCGCGACTCCATCCGCGTGGAACTTGTTTATATCGTATTCATCCCCAATTTCACCCCCTCCGGGGATGATTTCCGGGATCCAAACTATCTTCATACCAAATTTCATCTCAATCGGTTCAGCGGTTTAAGCGTGAAGAGGTAACAGACAGATAGACAGACATCAGACAGACACATTTTCACATTTATAATATTAGTATGGATGGATATATTTTTCTTTTTAAGGAGTGCAAAGTGCTGCCTGTTCACACAAAATTTAATTATCAGATACTAAAAGAACAATTCTTAATTAATCATTTCTACGGACGGAGAACATCGAAATACATCTTACCCGACTTAATAAATCTAGACCCAAAAGAATTAAAGGATAAAATAACCCCAATATAAACATAAAAAAATATCTTAAAAACGAAATGTAACTGTTGGAAGATTTCTTTTACAGGTTTACAGGTAAATTAACCCTTTACCCTCCCTCGTCGGATATATCAGACTATGTGTATAAATGACACCATAATTTATTATGACTGAGTTGAAATTTGCCTGTAATATGACGTTCGGCGGTTAAAAGATTAAAATATGATTTTTGATAATAAGTTAAGATTAGATATAAGTGAAAAAACTATATTATTATGATAATAATTAATTTTCCTGTAAGCAGTAAGTCACTGCGCTAGCATGGAGACAAACCAAACGGAATAACGATAAAGATGCTATTTTAATTTATTTACTAAATTTTTGTATAAGTTTCTCTCTCTCAATAAAATCAATCGACCAAAAAAAGCTAATAATTATACTCACATGTCGAGTATCGGTTGAGAAATGCGACCCGTAGATGAGAACAACCGGACATACGAAAGGATTTTTGGCTGAGCTAAAACGGAGAGCTTCGTATACTGCGCTCACTCGTTCAAAGAAGAAAGTCCCTCACATTGTGTGAAGCGCTGATGTACCTCCTGCATGGCAGTGACGTAACATTACTCATCATTATGTATTAAGTATTAGTGTAATTTGTACTTTCTTGCATAGGTACATTAGGTACATATTACATATATGTAAAGTATGTCATGACAACCTATTATTTTACTGCACAGGCCATACCTGCGCTATACGATATACGTGTATGTTAATTGCCTATAATTGACATATTACTCGTAGTCTAAGCACAATTTTATTCAGAACACCTTTCGGTGCTACCCGATAGCACCGAAGGGTGTTAATAAGAAAATCAGCAAAAAAAAACATCAGTAATTTGATATCTAAATAGAAGGAGCGGTATTTCTGTTTTATTTCGCTGTATAATATCACTTAATTTATTTCCACAGTGTTAGGTATCTATAAAATCATTTTATCTATTCGCTTCGCATGTCATGAGACATGATGTCACGCCGACCCACTTTATTACGACTTTTCAGCAAATAAAAATGCAAGTTTATGAGTCGTTGAAGATGCTTGCTTGTCATTATTGCTGCCCCATAAAGCACTGGCGGCGGAAAACACTAAAATAGCATAAATTTAACATAAATCAAAAACAATATCTAATGAAATAATGATGCTAGCGTTTTAAGCGTTCATAAAACGTTTAAAGCGTATTCTAGCGTCATCAGCAGGGTAGAGTCCTAACGCTTGTAGTCCGAGCCTTTTTCAGACGAAGTTCCCGGCAAGACAAAAACAATTTAGTCTCTAGTTCGCGTGTTAACAAGTACGACTATTGTTTGTTTCATTCATGCCCGCGCGTGGAAGATCAACGATTCACTCGCACAGCTACACTATTTACAACCGGCAACCTCGTAACCGTAACGCATCACTAGTATATCTTGACCTCAAGATTCATTATAGAACTATGTATGCTCGGAGGTAGGACTTACGCTCGTTTTTCTGAGATGAATTAGCTGTAAGCGTTGTGAATGCCCGCACGACGCGGGCCCAAAATATTTATGCGGAACTTATAAACGTACAGAGCGATCGTCTGATAACCGCTTTATTTATTAGGTACTCCCACGCTAGGTAACTCGCTGCAAACGACATTATTAGCCGAATCATAGTTGCTCTTTAGTTGTATGTGGGCCTAGTACACGTACTAAATACTAAATACTATAATTAGCGACCTACATGTCTAATATCAGTAACTTATCAGTAAATGTCCACTTGAATCAAACAAGTTGGCTTATAAGTATCATAAATGCGAAGTCTGTCATAGGAGATTGACGTTTCTATGTAAGTATTGCTATCCACAAATTGTTGGATAACTCGTAAAGATGATTAAAGTATAGGTAAATATGCGGGGGTAAATATGGGGGGTAAGGGGGCCCATACAACATCTCACGGGCTCCAAGCCAACCTCACCGCACGTGGTACACCCTGCCAAATAACAAATGAGGTCTGACGACCCACCAACCCGCACTGGACCAGCGTGGTAGGCTTAAGGTCCGCATCCCCCTCATGAAATGTTAAATTCCTCGTTATGACCCCAAAGGTCGTCCGGCGGTCCCCAGAAACTTGGCGATGACGGTGGCCAAGCAACTCTGGGGGCCAGGGGTGCTAAGAATCTCCGGACGTTAAAGACTTCCTCTGACGTAATGACGAAGAAGTTGAAGACTTTTTCGACTCGTTGAACAAAGCCTGTGACGAACAGAGGGGCACCTGGAATATGGTTATTGGCGACTTTAATGCTAAAATAGGTACCAGATACGAGGTGGGTGATGAGCAAGTGCTTGGGCGAAATGTTTTAGGAAACCGGAACATACGTGGCACTCGCTTACTTCAATTTGCTTTTGGACAAGGCATGAAGGTCTGCAATCGTTTTTTCCCAAAAAAAAGCGCTAGACCTGGATATCACCGATGGTAATTACAGAAATGAAATAGATTTTGCTTTAGCATCCAAATTAGACGTTATTAACGACGTTAGCACAATAAACAGGATTAAGTTTAGTTCCGATCACCGGCCTCGACGCATGAAACTTTCTTTTAAGTTAAAAATTATGCGTCATAAAATCTTCTCATCTCAAATCAAGAACCCCGACAGACTTACATTAACAAATAATTGCGACATCTTTAATCTAGAGCTACATAATACATAACCAATTTGAAAATCTTAACACCGATATTGACGACATGGAAGACCAGTACCTAACAAAATCAAAACCAATAATAAAAGACACAATAACTTATCGCACCACACATTGCAGTTAATAGAGCAGACAGTCTTTACCAATAGCCTCGCATTGTTTCAATAGTCTTGAAAGAATAGTAAAACGCAGCATTAGACGCGACATCCGTAACTTCAACACATCCGCGATTAAAACCGCTTTGAATAGAAATATTTCACTAAAAGCTGCACGACAAGGGATCCATAAAGGAACGAGACAATGCATAAATATAGCCTAACCGACGAACACGGTAACAAACAACATAGTCATGACAACATAAAATTGCAATCTTCTGGTCAACCGTTCAAAATTGAAAGAGGCGTAAAACAGGGAGGCCCGTTATTTCCTAAACTATTCACAAGTACCCTGGAACAAATATGGAGATAGGAGATATTCAATTAACAGCCATGTTTATTATGCGTTTAATATAAAACCACTTTTCTTTGGAACATTCATTAAGTCAAACATGTTTGCAATTAAAGCATTGCAATCTCGATGTTTTCTTTTATTAACATAATACTTTAGTTCAAAACGGAAACGAATTGATGCTTTTACGGTAAAGACTCTTTATTAAACGTCTAATATAGGTTCCCGAAAAGATTTATATTACAATCCCAAATGTTGTTATGATTTATTTATTATGTCGTCGGCATCTCGGACCGGACAAATGATTTTACCATTTCCAAGTGTTCTGTGAACCAACTGTCCTCGGCCGCAGACAATTCGACTCCGTGTCATAAGGCCGTATAGATATATAGACATAATAACAATATCTCTATGATAAATTGAAGCTTAGATAAACTTAAATTATCTAAACAAAGCAATATATCCTTGTGTTTGCTTGAGCTTGACTCACGGAGATAACATAACATATCCTCTAGACGTACGTAATTTGTCGATTCAATTCATCATGTCCACTGTCTTGTTACTGCGTACGTTTTTAATATTTAAATTACCGGTCTATTCATGCCGATATAATAGCGATACAAGTTTAAATGGCATTAGACAGCGTTCGGGCGAACAATGGCGGTTAGTGTCCACTAACACGTTTTCTAACGGTGCACATCTCTCATCTCCAATACGTCTTGCGTAACTAACGCTTGGAAAGGTAGAAGCTCGGGTAATTATACTGACATTCGCTCAGAGCGAGGACTCGAGAGCAATCATTTCAGTGGCAGCACAGCACGTTCGTTCTGAACAAAAGCAATTTGTGTCCGCACGGAGAGCGTACGTGCGTGGCTTCCGAGGTGTTTATTAGGCTCGCCAAACGGCGCCGCGTGGCGCTGGGCCGCGCCCCCGGGTCACTCGCTATCGCTCCACTTATCACTACCTCACACGTGGAGCCCGTAACTACCCGCTAATTGAATTAAGCACGTTTAACTCCACTGAGGAACCAACTAACCCATATTCGGCATAAGTAGATGCTGCGACGGTTGAAACATTGGCGCGGCTCCAAAGCATCTAAACTTTTATTATGTTTCAGTATACTGCAATGCACGCTTCACGAATTGCGGCTAAACGGCCATAATTTAAACAATAGGATCATATTTACGAGATAGTTTGACAAAATACAATGTGAATGACCTCGATGCGTATAAATACTCGTAAAGCATTATAAAGTTTGTTTAGGGAGGCGCGTGTAGAGTAAAGTTCACTGGCGCGGGTCCAGAACACGCTCATCAGGCGCGGACATGATTTAACGACGAATTTACTAGCCGACGGCGACACGACCCGACACCGATATACACATTTGAAGGAAGGCAATAGGCGACATAATGTACTTATTTCAATAAAATTGAGAAACATCCGCTCCCATTCTGCAGCGCGCCTGGAACACGGCATTTCGCGGCTCATAGATTTTTATGTTGTTCCCGATTTAAACGATTGATGAAAAATAACAAGTAAAATAAGCCAACGCGGGGACTCAGTCAGTTTTGATAAATATCCTTTCAGCGCTTTTCCATTATTCGGAGGGAGACAAATGTCCCGTCGTCGGTTTATTTGAGTCGGCATCACGACATTCCCTCATTAAACCGTCCCCGAGCGCGAGTCGCCCTCTGCTCGCGAGCCCATTCGATACGATAATCGATTTTATTGCCGAACGCTATAAAATCGGTGATAAGTCGTGTTGGTTTTTAGTTCTGACACAGACTCCATGTTGCGAATCAATCATTGTGTTATTTCAACATTCAACGAGTGGCCATCGCGAAAGTGACTCTCGCTGCTCGGAATAAGGACCACGACGAGGCAGATTGTTTTTAGAGCGAAACTAATCTGGCTGAACAAAGCAAATTCTTGCCAATCATTCTTTTAAATGCGATTTGAGGTTGAACTCACCCTTATTTATACATATACATATCTGCATGGATTATTAAAACTTTTATCTTATTAAAATTAAACGTAAAAGTTTAAAACAAAGAAACCGAGATAAGATTTCGTTTCGACCAACAGCGGCTGACTGCGAAAGTATTTCGAGTGTGATTTACGGCTTTGGATCCGTCCCCAGATCTCCATTTATCTTTATGAGCGTCAAAGAGAACATTGTTATTAATAATATAAACCTCCACGTATTTTAATAAAAACATAAATATCTACAACTAATAAACAAGAGCTGATAAAGTGTCATTATGATTGGACGGTGCATGACATTCTCGACATTTCTCTTCTCGAATAGACTTTATTAATTATTGGGCAGCGGTCGATCTACCGTTCCCGGCCATTCCATTAAATGTGCCAAATGAGCTGCCAACGCTGCGTCGGTACGTGTCGTAATTTGCAAACAAGCTATTACGGGGGGTTGCAGTCAAAAGCGCGCCAATAGAATTAAAATACTATTACGCCAATACAAAGTTGATTGAGTCGAGGCAAGGGCAAGCGGGTAGAGTACGGGCGGACTGCGAGCATGCAGGCAGCCGCCAGCTCGCTCGCTTGTGCTCCTGTAATTTGATTTGGAGTGGCGCGGGGCGCGGGAGGGGACGGATCGATAGCGAGCGGGGAACGGGCGCGGGGGAGGAGCGGGTCGGAGAGGGCAACATAGCCGCGTGTTGTTATGGAAACCTGGTAGCTACCCTCGCGCCTCCAGATTTTGTCGTTGTCCCAGTAAACTAAACAAAGAGGACTCGTTATTTTCAGGTATTTCAGAATTTAGAGAGCCCAATTAGTGTAAAATTAAACGCTTCGCATGAAAAACGGTCACTAAATTATAATTTGTTACAATGAAAGTTAGGGAATCTTTGTTGCTTGTTTAAAGTTGGAATAAGATATTTATAACGGCGCTTAAAACTTGAATTCGAATGACTTAACAGTTTGTTTTTTTTCACAGTTTCAAGGGCCTGTAGACCTGAGTATATATGGTTTTAATTTCAAGTCGATACCTCCCTCCACGCATCCGAATGCTGAAGTTACGATTATCTCATACATGATATAAAATATCTATATCCATATCCATTGGCACAGATAACTTTTTAATAAAAATTCGCGGTCATAAAATGTTACAACCAACAAATATTTTTGCGGGATGTCTGTGTATATTTTATGAATACGAAAGAGCAGGCCACGTACGCTGCAGTTTTAGGGTTCAGTACCAAAAAAGGGGCAAAAGCCTGCGACTCTATCTGGCGCTATACGTCACAAACCATGCTATCATATAGAAAGGTTAACCTAATGAGTGTATTGAGTAAAGAAAATTTTTAACTTTTTTTTTCTGTGAAAAATTACCGGTCAGGGATATAAGGGAGCAAAACACAAAGTCTAGGTCAAAACAAGTAGTTGCGCATTCTGCAACAATTTATAAGAAAAAGTTGAAAAATTATTACTCATTATCAGACACCGCCCGTACAGTTTGTAGCATTTTCGGTGCAGCATGTTTGTATTAACGAGTCGGTAGAGGTAAAGGCAATATCAATCAAAATTGTTAATAATGGTTAATATTAATTAATGTTAGTAACGATAATAAAGCATTACGATTGAAATTGTTCATACCAATTCCGCTGCAACGAAAATGCTATAAAATGTACGATTTTAACTGAGTTTTGTTGTTTTATGAATGAAATAAGGGCATAAGTCTATACGGACCCCTCGGTGCGCGAGTCGGACTCGCATTGTACTTGTCTTTTCAATTGGAGAAGAAAGCAAAACTCTTATGAAACTCATACTGAATGAAAATTAATGGATCAAGAAGTCAAGTCAGAAATTTAAATCTAAAACCTATGATGCAACAAATTAATAAAAGACATTAACAGACACAGAAAAGGTTGGAACGTCAAAACTGATGGTGGGACAACAATTAGGTGGGGAAAATATTATTTAAAATAAAATAAAACCGGCCAAGTGCGTGTCGGGCCACGCGCAGTGTAGGGTTCCGTAGTTGCGGTGCGTCGGCAGAATTTGTACGAAAATTGGCCTTTCCAAGTACACATTAAGTTGGTCGACTATTACTCGGTGACTACTTATGCCTACTTGTTCGTGATAGTTTTCCTTTTAAATTCATTATATGTACTACTACCACTTTTTTCACATCCCAGTAGTAGCCACATGACTCGAACAAAAATTAGGGCTTTAAAGACCAATATCTCGCAATCGACTTAGTGATTTGAAAAATGGTTTTAGGACACCCATAATATTTTTGAACGAGCTATCCAACGATGCCCCACACCATGGGGTTAACGAGAAAAAAATACATCCCCGTTTTAGGTGTAAGGGAGGTACCCTAAAAAAATTTTTTTTTCAAGATCTTATTGTACTGTTGTCGGCGTGATTGATTCATATACCCATGCCGAATCACAGTTTTCTAGTTGTAATGGTTACTGAGCTAAGCCGAAGACGGACATGGCGAAACTATAAGGGTTCCTTGTTGACTACGGAACCCTGAAAAAATGGACAGAGATTTCGATGAAAGCGAAGAAGAGCGTTCTAAAATCCGAACCATTCGGATCGCGCTCGGAATGCCACAACAGACGACACCTACGCTCAAAAAATGTCCGGTTTGCACGTTCACAGCGTTTCCACAGAAAACTGCTCAGTAAATTGCAGCGGGGATAAGTAAAATAAAAGCCGATTAAAGATTTCTGATAAAACAAACTCCGCTCTCTATTTTTAAACAGTAAGGAAAACGTTTTGGTCGCGTTAAATCTAAATTGAGTAAAGTATAAAATGTGGTATACAGTATATAAACGAACTAAGCAGAACTAATGTGACCTGTTGCGAATGGAAAAGTAACTGAGCGCGATCTCTCATTGAATGTTCAGTTTTTTTGCCGATTGAAGTCCTCGGACGCAACAATTGAATAGGCTCATTTAAAATGTGCGTTTCGGGCCACGGAGCAGATAAGATGTGCTAGCATGAAAGGGCGAGCGAGTGATGCTAATGCAGTGCACTTAACCTGGCGGCCAGCACCTTGCGGCGTCCCGCCAAACAGGTTCCACCGACCTTCGTGCGCTCTCCCGCGCGCATAGTGCCCTGGTCGCGCCGATCGCCATGCTCGATACAATACGATCGTACATTTGGACTGAGTCTCAAATTATACCTTAATCATTATTACTTAAACGAAAAGTTGAAGTGGTTTTTAAATTCAATGAAAAACCCCATCATTTTTAATTGTGAAGGTACGAAATTTCTCATTCCTAAAAGTTAAAAATAGACTTCAATATAAAATATATAAACTGATGTTATATACAGGTATCAGTTAGTAGCCGGAAAATGACAGTCAATTTGTATTGGCGGCGAGTAACTGGCGCGGCTTGTTATCGCGGGATCCGAGCTCGGATATTCGGCTCCGAATCCCGCCTGGACCTGGAACTCGTGTGGCGAGTTGAAATTTATCGTTTGTATTTCCAACTTCACTTCAGCATTTGCCGAGCACATTCTTTGAACGTAAATGGAAATGAAGGGTTATTCATTGTTTCAGATTCAATTTAAATTCCGATTTCGATAAATTGGGTGTTCCTGGATAAAAGCAATTTTCTTTCGGTTGCCGCTGACAATCGTAATTTGCCGCATAGGAATCATCGTGCGGGGCGGCGATTAAATTCATCCACGACCGTGCTCATTAAGCTTTCGAACATGGAAATGGCACGGCAATCCATGGCATGGTAATGAAAGAGGCGTCTCTCTCTAAATGGTGGGGTTATCCTGAATCGCGACAGTATGATCGCGTGAACACTATAATTGGCCTTAATCAAGCGAGATAGCGTGCGCCGGTCGCTGTTGTATCTGTTGGCAGATTGCTTTTTAAAACTGCACGAATTTATTCTATTGCTGTCGCGAACTCATATTCTGACATCAATTACATGGTTAACTACTTTATAGCAACTGGTTTTGCACACGGTGTAAATTTATCATAAATTTTCTCCAATTTAAATTTCCTGGTTTACTCAATTAACCGAGAACATCCAGATAGGTTGCTTGGTAAGACTATATTATTGAATTGAATCTCTGCGACAGATTTTTTCGTGACGACACATTTCGCGTTTGATTCAATTTATAAATTGAAGACAGCAATAAAATCGTGAATATTGGTCGATATAATATCTGAGTGGGAATCAAACGTTGTATGTATAAAACGGGATTTAATCAAACACGATCTGTCAAATAAAACATTATTGCGCTTACCGCGCAGTTTATTAAATCGCGGCGGTCGGCGAAGCGGGCGCGGTAATTGCTCGTTACGTCAAACACTGCGGTAATGTCACTAAGAAATTTCTCCGGGGAAATGGGAAAACAAATGAGAGCTCTTATCTACGCATTACCGCCGCGAGCGTGATTTACGAGCGGCTACCGGCTCGCACATGCGACTGCGGCCGCCATCGCCACCTACTCGCAGCTATGTGCCTCTATGACCCGGACCTAAAACACATCACTATACCGTACATTTTCCTAATCCATGTTAGATTTTCCATATCAAATGTGGGCCCCGTATGGCGTACACTTTAATTGTTCAATCCATTTGGCATGGGATTATTTTGAATCAGAAGAAATTAATTAAAAGCATAAAAATAATAATAATATTTCCTAAAATACAACACGTATTTATAATCTAGGGGATGGTGCCGCTCGGTAAGCAAAATATTGCCTGTGAAGAAGGAGAGATACTTTATTTTTATACCGGAGATTATGCAATAAGATGACGAGAGAACTCCCTGGAGTATCTGTACCTAATTATTCAATGTAATGTAATGATAACATTTAGTCAAGTTGTCTTAAGTACTTTGATTATCAATAACATCATCAACGAAGCACTTGTAGCACAGTAACAGAAATACTGTAGCGTGTATAGTGTAACGTAAATGCGCAATGTTGAGATTTTAAGATACCTAGTTAATAATAATGATAAGCGTGCAAAGTGCTGACACGGCCACCCGACCGAGACAACATCAACATGTCCTAACGCAAACAGAATTAATGGCGCTATTAGCAATTCAAAAGTGTTTATCGAACACACAAAAAATACTCCAACGCCCACTAAACAATTATCAGCATTAAATGTTCAAATTATACTCACCAAAAATAAAAACAGACGCGAAAGGAAACACCGGTCGAGGCCAATTAAAGCTCGTCATACTCACAATTACTCTGTAAAGGGTATGACTATTAGCAACATGCGTTCTGAGAAGGTGCATTGTTGTACTCCCAGCCCAGCAGGTAGACCCGGGCAAAAAGCAGAATATTGACTCATAAGTTCGTCGAAGGATAAGATAGTTAGTGATACTATCGCATTGGAAATAAAAATCAACGTATATATTAATTACTCCGAAGAAACCCGTATCGTACATCCATTGAATGCATTTGTCCTAGTGTCGGGAACGCTGTTTGCCTCAGTAACCACGACAAACAGATCGTAAAGTAAACTGACACCGGTCTCATTGAAAATTAGAAATTAGCCGTGGGCAGCGATCAAAATGTGCCCCATTACATTAGCATAGCGTTTAGTTCGAGACGGCACCGGCACCGGGCGGACAGCAAATTGCCAGTGGGCGGCGCTGATCCCGCGACCCTCCCGATAAATATTCCACAACGGATTCCTTTCAATGTCGAAACATGAGCTCTACAGCCGGCTGGGTGTCAAGGACCTTCCGGATTTACCTTGCATCATGACTAAAATTACTGATGAATTAAGAACTGATGACTGAAATTAAGTATGAATTAAGAATTGTAGTTGCATTCTCGGCGAACTGTTTCGGATGATAACATATCTATACAAATAATAGAGTTCTGATAGCAATGTTTGCTTCATTTCGATATTAATATCCTCCCTTTACTTGGTTTGATAATGAAAGCAGCCCCAAAAGAAAAGTCAAACGAAAGACAAACAATAAAACACCCCTGAATCGAGGTCTTTGAATCCAAATTAAAATTAATCCATCCGGAAAACAGAAGAATATGAAAACTCCAACAAAAGGACAAAGGAAAAAAATCGAAAAGGATCGGACGAGACGGAAGAGCAAAAAGAAACGTTTGTGCGGAGGCGGCGCCCTCGCTCGGCGCGGCTCGCGCCGCTGGAGTACTAGGCGCGCAGACCACGAGAGGAGCTTTCAATTATACTGCGCCGAGATCTAATCAAGAGTGTGATTTTAATGGAGCGCTGCTGATCGAGCAAGCGGACCTCGCCGTGCACTGACGAGAGATAACGGACACTAGACTAGATGCCTCCTAGAACCTATTAACAAATCATATTATTGAAATCCTTTGTCAATATCAAGTTAAATATAATCTGGCCTTGTCAAGAACCGTTAGCGTAATGTAGTTATCTAAATTAGAGGCGATACATATCTAACGCCGTTCGAACGGTCCGTCAACGATATCGCTATTACAAACAACTCGTTTAAGCCTACAGGGTGAATAAAGGCGTGATTGAATAGCCTCTGGCGATCGCAATTCCATTCCTGAACAGCATTCGAACCTACAAAGAGCAGGGCAATAAGTGCGGTGTAATAATAACGGGTTCCGTGAAAGGGAATAGCGAAGGTTGGTGGACAAAGGAAGTGTTCGGACCTCCCGCTGAAGCGGGAGCGGCCGCGGGGCTGCCATTCACAACGGTTACCGACAACGCCTCCGTCGAACCAGTATAAGTCTCTCCTCGGATTGCGCGTTATTATTACGAATCTTAAGGCTACGAGTATATTAGGGACGAGTAATGAGTTGATTCGAGATAGATTGTTATTCGCATTGCTGGCGGGAGGACACCCGCCGCTCGCCGAAAAACTACAAATTGGAGCGGCATGCGGCGACTTTTCCTCACTAACGAACAAACTATAGGTAGGTACTTACTTGTTTTTGAACAAATGTGTTGTGTCCCATCCGCAAAGCAGGTTTTACTAAGGAAACGCTGACTGTAACATTGATCATTACAGTACTTGAGCCAATAAAGAACCAGTGTATTATTTATTTATTAGAGAAATGGCAGCCTCTTAGGGCCTTTGCCAAAGACAAGTACAGAATAAGAAAAACATTTCACAATACACAGTATTATTAGCATGATGTACGGTGGAAGGCCTTCACTATGCACTGGGTGATAGCTGGAGCAGTACAAAGCATAATGGCGGCCGCGACCACGAACCGCTTAATGATGCCCAAGAATTGGTTATTCGCATTTCCAGGAAAATTCTTCATTAACTGTAGCGGCCACGTTTGCCATTCACTGCATAATACGCCATCAAAATTATACATTAAACAGCAGGATGCAGAAAATAAAAAAAATGTCTGGAGCACGATCCGCCATGTTCCATGGATCATTCAAAAGTCCAGTGTCATTTTTGTCAAGTTGTATCGGTCGACTTATGTCAGATGGGTGTCACATAAGCTTCATCAATGTTATAATAATTATAATTTACCTAGTTATGACTATAATTTGCAATTTTAACACTAGTACTCTGCCACAAAAGGAGCCACTAAACGTTCCAGAATGCCAATGCAATGTCTAACAGGTGCACACACTCGTAACTAATCAATGTGTTTTTCGATATATCAATTCAATAACGAATGCACGTCGCAGCAGATACTATATCTACTAACAAATGCAAGCGCAGTCCGCCGGTTGTCCGGACACGTCACCGCGTCCGTCCACAGCCGATGCTTCTTCAATTGTTTCATTTACAAATTGAGCTCATGTTACTTTTATTGCGAGCGTTTCCCAATCAACAATCATCCGTCGAATTAACTACACCCGCATCAAACCAACGCTACAAATTGGAAATATCATTGTTATTCCAATTGTCGATTACATCTTATGACAGCATCCGACGAAATCCGTTTTAAGCCGCGTCGTAATTGGATTTTGATTAATCGGGGACATCGTATCAATTGTAGATATAAATATAGCGTAATAAAGGTGAGATTTAAATAAGTGATAGCTACAGCTCCGATTGTAAAAACAAGATAATGGAGTGAATGTTACATGTGATGTGATTGCTAATACCGGTGGTGAAGATAAGATAGCAGACTGGTTGTGGTGTGGTGATGTGAATAGATATGGTCAAACCAATCCGGTTTTCTCTCACCTGGACACCGCATGAGCAGCGCCTACTTTACTTTTGAAATGTAACTTGTCGTCTGATCTGTGATTTATCATAAGGCAAACAGCAATCATTATTTTACCCGCGATAAGTTTTAACTCCCAACTGATTCTACGTGTTCTTCATCCTTTTACAGTAATTCTCGTTGGTATACCTAAATTGGAACTTCATCGGCTTTAAACTTAGGCAGCGATTACACCTTTCTGAATTTAGCATCCTTAGAGAGAAACGGTCTATTTAGGATGGTAAAAATCAGCAAACATCTCACACCACATAACTTCCATTTTTAACAGACTTTAAAAAAATGAGGAGGTCAATTCGGTTGTATTTTTTAACCGACTTCAAAAAAAGGAGGTTCTCAATTCGGTTGTATTTTTTTTTATTTTTTCAATGTTTGTTACCTCAGAACTCCGTCATTGATGAGCCGATTCATACAATTTTTTTTTTGTTTGTAAGTATATGCTTCCAGGTGGGTCCCATTTTTTTTGAAAATTCAATTGGATGATGGGATCCATGAGGAATTGAGGGAGCTCCTCAATTATATTAGGCACGCGTGTAGTGATTTTGGTATTTTCTATTATAACTCGTGTATTTACATCCGGAAATCATAAATTGGTGGAGTGGAATTGATGATGAAGACCACAGATGACGTATGGAATTCCTCCATTATGTACTTAAAAGTGCAAAAGTATATCACAGATTCTGATAAGATTCCGTTGAAATAGCAACTAATGAAGTGCCAAGGGTGATCCTTGTGGAATTGACGGAAGTCCTCAAATATATCGGGTCACATACAGCAATTGGGTTTTTTTCTATAATAATCAACGCATTTGCTCTCTGAAATCAGTTCATGAGGTAAATTGGAAAAGACATGTTCTCGTGGCTTGGCGGAGTACTAAATTGAAGTCGGTTAAAACTTTGTTTTTAAAGTAAATTATTATTATTTTATTTTTTTGAATTATCATTTTTATTATGTTTAATGTTTGTTACCTCAGAACTCCGTCATTGATGAGCCGATTCATAATTTTTTTTTTGTTTGTATGTAGGTAGTTTCAGGTTGGTCCCATTTTTTTCAAAAATTCAATTGGATGATGGGATCCATGAGGAATTGAGGGAACTCTTCAATTATATAAGGCACGCGTGTAAGTGATTTTGGTATTTTCTATTTTAACTCGTGTATTTACACCCGGTAATCATAAATTTGGTGGAGTGGAATTGATGATGAAGACCACAGATGACTTATGGAATTCCTCAATTATGTACTTAAAAGTACAAATGTACGTCACAGATTCTGATTAGATTCCGTTGAAATAGCAACTAGTGAAGTGCCAAAGGTGATCCTTGCGGAATCGACGGAAGTCCTCAAATATTATCGGGTCACATACAGCGATTGGGTTTTTTTCCCTAATAATCAACGCATTTGCTCTCGGAAATCAGTTCATGTGGTAAATTGGAAAATAAATGTGGAAATGTTACCGACTTCAATTTAGTACTCCGCCAAGTCGGAGTACTCGTCGGTTAAAACTTTTTTTTTAAAGTAAATTATACGCAACTAGTCTAAGACAAACTATTATGTGCTTATTGATAGGTGAACAATTTTTGAAGTGAAAACTTCTTTAGCGGGCTGTGCACTTTTTGGACGAAGAAAATTTGTTAAACTGGCCACAGGTCACGTGACCGTAAGATTGGAATGCGTAATGTAAGATTCAGTGTTACCAATTCGGATTCGGGGGGGGGGGGCTGGAGGTTTTTTTTTGCAAAATTGAAATTATTCAAGTTTTCACTTCTGCCGGCACTCCCGGAGTGCAACCCGGTCTTTTTTTTATCAACTAATGTTTGTGTGTCTAGTTTCATTAAATTACCTACTCATCGCAACGTCGTCCAATTTTTCCCCATAGGATAAAGTGCAAGGTTGTATCCACTAACCTCCGTACCCTGTACTAATGAATCTGTATCGCTTCGTTCAGCAATTGATAGCCTGGCATACATCTCTATAATATCCATACTAATATTAAAAATGTGAAAGTGTGTCTGTCTCTCTGTTACCTCTTCACGCTCAAACCGCTGAACCGATTTAGATGAAATTTGGTATATACTTAGATATAATTTGAGCCCCGAGGAAGGACGTAGGACAGTTTATATCCCGGAAATCATCCCCTAAGCGAGTGCAATGGGGCGTGAAAGTTTGTATGGAGCTACGATATCAACGAGTTCCACGCGGGCGGAGTCGCGGGCGGAAGCTAGTAAGTGTATAAGTCGTCTGCAATACTAAACAGTCATTTTATTTGCCAATAACGCTACTTTGCGACAACTTGAACATGATATAGCGGTGTTTGTGAAACAAAAGACTTAATGCAACAACATGTCTAGCGTCTGGCTTCGGGGAAAGTTGTAGTTAGAACAATAAATCTACTATAACTGCACTTGCGGACTGGAGATCTGTGCTGAAAAATAACTTGCTCAACTATTCGTACCGTTGTTTATTTGTCAGACAGAATTACCTTGTCTCTTCTCTGAACGAATGGATACAGGCAGTGTAAGTTATGGTTATGGCAAATCCTTTTCAGCGAGCGAGCGAGCGAAGCGAACGAAGTTCTATGCCGCAGCTTGGGCCGAAAATCGTTTGTCCGATTCCGGTGTCTGTCCCGCTGTTCTCCTCTACAGGTCGCATTTCTCAACCGATTCTCGTGAAATGTTGTGAGCTGGTTCGTTAATAATAATAATACAGTTTTTATTTGTCGAGTTTCAAATTCAAATTCCTTTTTCGAAATTCACAAATTACTGGCTCGCTAGTTCTACAGCTCACAGAGCCACTAGTTTATTTACTATTAAGTAAGTTTCTGCCAAGATTTTATTTCGTCCACACGGGTGTTTTGAGGTCGATAACCATGCATAGGGAGAGTACCAAAAATGGGGTGTGAACTGTCAAGGGCATAACAGGTATCGTGTTCTGATAAGAAAAACTAAGAGCGTTTTTTTACGCGTTTTTTTTTTACATTTGTATGGAGCGTTGGCTTACTGGGGCGACAATGTTACTCGCGAAAATGTTACTCGTATTGCTCAAAAATAAAAAGTATTCTGCTACTTTCGGACCAAATTATTTAATATTCAATAGATCGCTTAGATATGTTGCCCCGGAACCATATTTGTAGTTTTACGATTTTATTATAAGTAGATATCCTGTGCAGAATAGTACGCACACATCCATCTCTATTATATTTACATTGCTGTACCTACTTAATTCAAGTACTAGTCTGACAATGGAGTTTCTAAAGACTAAGATACATCTTTTACACACCTAACCTACGCTACGTGTATGTGTGTATGTGTTTTCCCTGGCTGGTACTTTGTTCCTCATTACTACTAGTGTTACAGTGCCATATTCCCGCATTAATGTAAAACAGCCTCATGACTTGTAAAAGAACCCTCGAGGCTTGAGTACTACTTACATAATAAACATTTCATTCTGATTTTGTGGTAGAGAGGTAGTGCACTATTGTAGTACCTACACCATACTAATTAACCATAATATGATTACTTCCTATCATTGTATCTTTCTATAAATACAAATATCAGAAAAGAACGTTCGTGCTAATATTGCTAATGCTTGAAGGAACTCAAATAAGTTTTATAGACATTACATAAATAAGCGTTGATATAAAAACAAAAGACGGCACTGGCTGCCTATCGAGGAGGCCTTTTCTTTTCCATCACTTAGATTTCTTATTGTATTCTCTTCTATTTTTATCATCCCGGAAGCCGGGAAGCGGTGCTTTTGTGCATGTTTTAACTAGCTGGACCTTATTTACTTGTCTGTTTTGTTGCGTCCCTCAAAAAGGTGTCTACTTATCGCACGGAGTGCCCTTAAGCTCGACAGCGTAGTTTAGGGCTCTCGAAGCCCTTTAACAAAATCCTTTGTGGTATCGACGCTTGATGTTTTGTGGAAATTTTATACGCGTTGTCAATAGTACTTCGGGGCCGCATATAAATTAGATCGCAGGAAATACCCCCTTCGTTGCTGTCGCTTACGTGTTTCGTTTCGTCTCTCCATGACGTCCTTCTGTTAACGTTCTATTTTCTGGCCGGATTTGTAACTCGACTGTTAGGGGTAGTCTAACTGAATGAATGATGTATTGTTGTAGTTCTAATATGTAACAGTTCTGTAGTCCAGCAGGTCGATCTTAACGCATTGTACGTACGTTAGGTCGATCTAAATGAAAATTTGTATATAGAAAATGACAGCTGAATTGTCCTAACGCGCGTTCTAAATGTTACGTGATCAGTGATCACTTGATCACCCCTCTTCAGAGGATGATCAAGGCATGAATTTCAATCCATGCCAAATTTCATAGAGTAACGCTCCGTCCCAGAATTGGTAATTACAAAACGGAACACATAGGTATACGATCCCTCGGCGTCTGTACTGCTGTTTAAGTTAAGCAGTTTCAGCTCTTTCGAAATTATCATATTACTAACTTCCGCCCGCGAATTCGTCCGCGTGGACCCGGGATAAAACTATCCTACATTTTAATCCAGGCTATAAACTATCTTCGTGCAAAATTTCATGCAAATCGGTTCAGCCGTTTAAGCGTGATTGAGTAACAAACATCCAAACATCTAAACTTTCGCATTTATAGTATTTATAGGATTTGGTTTGTCTTTGAATTTATTCTACGGCGTAACCTCGCCTTCAGCTCCGCACCGCTCATATTACCGCATAGTTAAAATTGCCTATTTACACGGCCTAATCATATTTTTGGTAAGTCTAAGGTAAACTATATAAACATAGGGTTCGCTTGCCATCAGGCATCGGCAGGCATATTTTTTTGCTAGTGAGCTTCTATCTATCGTGGCATCGTCAAACCGTCCAATTGTGGTTAAATTCGGCTTTACGTTGTTCTAGTTGATAATGGAAACCAATTAGTATTCGGTTTACTGTCCTGTTTTGTCCTTAGGCATTTGGTCACTGAGATGAGGGTGAAAATTGTACAATATTAGAGGTATCTATCTACTCTCAGGGCAAAGTTGGTTGGTCAGGTTTTACGGTACCTAAACCTATAAAAAATTGACCTTCTCAATATTGCAAGGGGGTTTCTCTGTAGTCTTCATTTTGGCGTGACGATCGACTACCGCACGTTCTGTCTTTAATGTTTTTTTTATACCACGGCGGTTGCAAACAAGTATACGGTCAGCCTGACACTAAGCTGATTTCGTAGTCTGCGTCGGCGCTGGCGTCGAAGGAATCACCCAAAGGAGTTCACATTGTGTCACAATGAACGCAACTACCTCCAGGCAGGGTGTGTTGGCTGTCGAGCTAACGCCGAAAGGTCGTAACTTTAGACGAGTTTAATTGTAATAAACGACCTTTTATCTAAGGCTGTCGATAGGTTGCGGATAACAGCTATTCTGATAGCTAAATTGCATTATAGGTGATGGGCTGATGGCCTTTAGCTATCGCTCGGGATACTTTTATAGGTTTTTTACACGATGCCGACGTACTGTAGGTATGTACTCAATAGGTAACATAATCTGATTATGTTCAGTTTTCCTACCTACATTGCAAACATAAAATATATTCATTAGATAACAAGCTCACTAATAAATAACGTAATAACATAGTTGCATCGCTTAGTTAATTATTGTCTGACTATTGGCGACATGTTTCGAACTCAATAATCTGATGGTCTCTTTTCTTCATCAGGGTGAGATGTATCACGGCTGCTGCTCGCTGTTTTCATTTATAGCAACACATAGTGGTGCAAGTGAGTTAGAGATTTACTTAGCAGTTGTTTTGTTAGAATTTCACCGCCCCCTTCCCGTGGGTTTCGTAAAAGTCGACTAGGGAGCAGGGTTGAAGAGTGTTGTGGGCGATGGGCTAGCAACCTATCACTGCAATATCACATTTAGTCGATCTTTTCATACCCACATTTATGCTAAAAGTGGCGCTCCGCCTACCCGTTTTGGGGATAAAGGCGTGTATGTATGTATGTTGTTTTTGTTAATTCTACGAGTAGGTGCTTAGGTAGTTACTATCACGGATGCTTAGAGAACTACATGTAGGTATATCTAGGTACATAAACTTCGGGGCTAGTAAAATCGGGGACAGACCCCAAGCTCCGGTTCCGTTTGACAGTTCATGTAAACATGATACCGTCTAACTAATTATTAAAGTAATTAACCTTTACGTACATAACAATATTAAATATTATCAGTACACCTACCTAAGTATCCCTTTCCTTGGGTTATAATTAGAAAAGAGGTAGAATACTAATACATAAACAACATGTTTATGTAGAAATCGGATCCCACAGGATAAAACATTACTAAGTCAATTCACACAAGTTATTCGGCGGAGTCCTGAGGCCGGCTTTATCGGCGCCCTCGCCTAAATGGGAAGGCAAACAAGCCCGTTGTTGACACGGCGCGATTCCGCCGCTTTATAAATATTTCGAGCGCGCGGGCAGCGGCGTCGGCCTGCCATTATCCCATTAGGGAAGGGCATTACTCACTTAGAATGTGAAGCTATTAGCCGACCGAGGCACGTAGGTGCGCGGAGCAACACGGGCCACACTAGCAGGCAGACAATCACAACCCGCGCGCTCGCCCGCTCTCAACACCTCACTCTACTCTTCACATCACTCACCTCTGCTTCCGTCTTAGGCACCACAACAATACGCTTTGTCCCTCAACAACTGATCGATACGCACCGACCCTCAACACGGTAAACGCAAAGTAAAATACTTTTAATCACCATTCAGCACATAAACGAACACGGCCGACCTGTTCCACAACAGCAGTCGATTCATTCCACACACACACGTACGTAGTTCATGCGGCCGATGCCGTCGGATCGAATCCTTAGGTGACTTTATAAACAAATAACGAAATAACAGGGATGATTTCACAGTAGAAACACTGGTCGGTTGGCGTACCGCACGTCAGCGCCGCGTCGAGTCGGCGGACGACCGCGGAACTCGGCGACGAGCAAAGCTACGTGTACGAAGCCCTGCCTGTGTGCATTAGCCGCGCGGCGTGGCGAGACCGGGACGCAGGTATACAGTGCGTGGTGCGTGCGAGCGGGATGTAAGACTTTACGAGTCGGCACAAAAGTGTATTGTGAGAGCGCTAGAGTACGGCTGGCGGCGTCTGTCGCGGATTGATCCATCGAGTGAATAGATAATTTGTGGCGTTTATTGCGGCTTCAGCACACTCGGCCGCCGATTCATTACAATTATCTGATAATTAAGCATTGCGATGCAGGGAGAGGTCGTTGGCATCTCAAAACCTCGCGCGCCGTCTCTCTCTCGTTACCCTTACCACCTACCGAACGAGTTTGACTTTTCTATTCTATAAGCTGTAGGTTAACACCCAAAAACAAGCGACATTGTAATAAATCAGTGGAATCATCAAGAACGCTATAAAAAGCATCTAGGTTACACACACTTATATTGTTTGTAATGGAGCAGCCACTATCAGTATGAAACATAATCGACTGGTCATAAAATAAATGTTCAATAGCATTGGAACACGCGTGTGACATCCCTGACAATACAGCCGATACCGTGCTAAGCCAAAAAGTCGTATCTCCAGAGGAGTCCTTTAGTAACATACGACCTTCATTCTATATGATGCAGAATAAAGCTGCGCTGCGCTCACATACCGTTGAGCACTTTCTAGTTGTTCCATATTATCCTATCCTATCCTATTAAACGAGCAATATTTGCATGTATATTTTTTTTCTCACGTTTTCGGAAACGGCTCTGACGAGGGTTTACTGGGGTGAGAAATCGATATATACTTGACGCCGTGTGCGCCGTATATAGCACAAACTATACTGCTCAAAAAAAAATAAGGGCCGCTTACATTTTTCTATTTTATTGTTAATTATTGGACATCAACTAATTGATAGCTGGCTAATTAATGAACTCCCGTATCCTTCAGAATCTAACCTTTTTCATGCTGGAGTTTAAGTCTAAAAGCTAGAAAAAAAAATTACTGTGTAAGTAATATAATTTTCACGTAACGATCACCATACTTGTGGCCCCTATTTTCTTTTGAGTAGTATATATAGAGATACTAATATAGATTCCAAAAAAATAACCTTAAAATTGCCTTTAAATTTAATGTTTTAAGTTTAGCCAGGTCTTGTCTGGGAAAATTCGCTTTCTCCGTATTTTCACCCGAGCTGAGCTCGGTCGCCCAGGGACTATACAACGTGTTAAAAAAAATAACGCAAAACCGTTTAAGGGCATAAAAGGCATCGTGTTCTGATAAGAAAACAGTAAGAGATTACTATTAAATGAGCAATATATATCTATTTGCAATCCCGTTCTCGGAAACGGCTCTAACGATTTAGATGATATTTGGAATATAGGGGTTTACGGGGGCGAGAAATCGATCTAGCTAGGTCTCATGTCTGGGAAAATTGGTTAGCTCCGTATTTTCACCCTCGTCTTTATTGAAGCTTGGTACATATGACAACTGTTGCAAGTCTTTTTTGGCGTCATAACAAAGCCTGTCACAAACGTAGCTATAATATATATTAATATACCAAAATATATATTATAGCTAGGCATCTTACGATATATTTTACGTACCTACTAGTTGACAGAGTCCACACACGCAGACATAATATATATTTTGGTATATTAATATATCTTATAGCAAAGCATCTTAAGATACCTTGCTATAAATATATATTATAGCTTGATATATTACAATATATTTTGGTATATTTCGGGCATTATAAATTATAAAGCATGTTCCTTTTCTGACGTGACTTTGTAGGTAATCGATATATCTCCGTTTCTTTCACAGTGTAGGTGCTAGACAGAGACTGATAAGGCAACACGCATCAAATTCTCCATCGGAATCGTCTTCTGAAGAACTTATCAATCTAATCTAATGCTATCATTGACTTACTATTACTACGTATAGACTTGCCAACCCAGAACATTTTTCTTGACGTCTTCCAATCAGGCCGCCATCTTGGAAAGGCCTTAAGGCCTATGCGGATCCTCCGATATCGTTTTTGATAGCAATCGCAGCAAGACAAAAAACTAAATTATGACCATTTTTAGTTTCAGTCAGGTCCAAACACATTTAAGGTCCCACGGGACCCTCAGTATAGATTTTGAAATCAATTGGAAATTAATATAATTATTATAATATATTCTCCTAAATTGTTAATGGGTTCATAATTCGGAGACCATACTCGCGTCGCGTACATTATTTATATAAGAGAATTGACCTAGGTTTTAAATAAGTAGGACTTAAGATCTAAATAGCAACTAATCGTTGCCAATAAAATTAAGGCTAGTAAGTTTAATGTTCTGCTAATAAAGCAAAATAATCTTAGGAAATTGTCACTTCTACATTTTTAATCTTTGAAATAATGGCCGCCATCGGCGCGTATCTTATAAATTACAGAAAAATTCATGTTATTTAAAAACTCTGTGAATTTGCCGATGAAAAGTGATTCTCGTACTTTTACTATTGTTGGGTTTGTTGTTAGTGCAATAGCGCAATGCAAAAGAAGGCGTTTTTAAAAGTTTTGAGTCAAAATTAGAGAGCTAGAGCTAGACTAACCCGGCACTATAACGACGACATCCCGGACATCAGCCTGTACGAGATTTTAATGGTTCTTAAACAGCTCAAGAACAACAAGGCACCCGGTGAAGACGGAATAACAGCCGAACTCCTGAAGGCGGGTGGAAAACCAGTCCTTACGGCCCTTCAGAAGTTGTTCGATTCCGTCTTACTGGAAGGGAGAACCCCAGGGGCATGGAACGGAGGGGTGGTGGTGCTGTTCTTCAAAAAGGGTGACAACACCCTCCTGAAGAACTACAGACCCGTCTCACTTCTGAGCCATATCTATAAGCTGTTTTCGAAGGTCATTACAAATCGTCTCGTACGCAGGTTACATGATTTCCAGCCTCCCGAACAAGCCGGTTTCCGAAGAGGCTTTAGTACCGTAGACCACATCCACACGCTCCGTTAGGGTCTACAGAAGACCGAGGAGTATAACCTGCCCCTCTGCCTAGCGTTCGTGGACTACGAGAAAGCCTTCGATTCGATTGAAACCTGGGCTGTACTACAGTCTCTCCAGCGGTGCCAAGTTGACTATCGCTATATCGAAGTGCTGAAGTGTTTGAACGAGAACGCCACTATGTCAGTTCGACTCCAGGACCAGAACTCGAAACCTATTCCGCTGCAGCGAGGAGTCAGGCAAGGAGATGTTATTTCTCCAAAACTGTTCACCGCTGCACTGGAGAAGGCTAGGCATCAACATCAACGGCGAGTACATCACTCACCTTCGGTTTGCTGACGATATAGTAGTCTTGGCTGAGACCATGGAGGACTTAAGTACGATGCTCGATGACCTCAATAAAGCTTCCGAACGAGTTGGTCTAAGAATGAACATGGATAAGACGAAGATCATGTCAAATACCCATGTAGTACCAACTCCTATTACAATCGGACACTTTACACTCGAAGTTGTAGACGATTATGTATACCTAGGACAAACTATCCAGTTAGGTAGGTCCAACTTCGAGAAAGAGGTCAATCGTCGAATCCGACTCGGCTGGGCAGCGTTCGGGAAGCTACAGCACATCTTTTCGTCCAATATTCCGCAGTGTCTCAAGACGAGAGTCTTTGACCAGTGTGTGTTGCCAGTGATGACATATGGCACTGAAACGTGGTCGCTTACTATTGGCCTCATAAGAAGGCTCAAAGTCACCCAAAGGGCTATGGAAAGGGCTATGTTGGGAGTTTCTCTGCGTGATCGCATCAGAAATGAGGCTATTCGCAGCAGAACCAAGATAACCGATATAGCCCTCCGAATCGCTAAATTTAAGTGGCAGTGGGCGGGGCACATAGCGCGTAAAACCGATGGCCGTTGGGCCGGAAAGGTTCTCGAGTGGCGACCACGAACCGGAAGGGGTAGGCCCCCCGCAAGGTGGACTGATGACCTGGTAAAGGTTGCTGGAGTCCGCTGGATGCGGGTGGCGCAGGACCGGTCACTTTGGCACTCTTTGGGGGAGGCCTATGTCCAGCAGTGGACGTCTTTCGGCTGATATGATGATGATGATGATGAGTCAAAATTGGACTCGAAGCGACCGCCATCACTGCCCGCCACAGACTAGACCAACATACTCTCATGAGAGTATGTTGACATGCGCAAACTTATGCTAGGTGATGTCTACTCTAGTAATATAACTCAATGAATGCTATCATGCTTGTTAAATCCATATTTCACTTAGTATACTTATTAAAATCGTGCGCTCGCTAGGACAGCAAGGAGTGTTATGATGACAAAAATATATATTTTGGTATCTATTTGTCGTGCGTGGTACCAATATACCTAATATATATTTCGGTATCTTACGGTATATTAATATATATTATAGCTACGTCTGTGACGGGCTTAATATTGTAGTGGGAGGAAACTGCATCATCTGTGGTATACGTTCAAAAAATTTAAGATTGTTAAAACTAGAATTATTAATTAGATCGCGTAATAAAATTCATGTCTACCTATTTATTGTGAAAAACGGAGAGATGTTTTTATTTAAATATTCCTCAATTGAAAATTCCGCTGTATAATTATTTTGGTAAATAAACTTGTTAATTTGATAGTTTTTGAACGTGTTACTTGTTTCGCGCTTTTTTGGGGGGTCTACTTTGAAATTCGATGGTCGAACTATGGATCGACCTGTCTGCCATTTTATTTTTTCGTATTGAAATGAAAGGGGCAGAGCTAATAAAGTTCAAATATTCTGAACTTGTAATAGACCCCGTACTCGTACGATGAAATGTCAGTGCCCGGCATTTAAATTAAGAGTGAGCAAAATCGCCTTATGCCATACACCATGCTTCCTATCGTCCAATCGGCATGACGTTACCGATTGGATCACTTAGAACTGACCGTGTGTAGGAGTGGGTTGGAATGACTCATGCCAATCCACTCCCACAATCCCAACGGTAGCGTCATGCCGATTGGACGAGGAAGCATGGTGTATGGCCAGCATTATGCTCCTACCGGTAGGAGCACAAGGACTTAAAATGGTCCTCGTACTCCGACCAGTAGGAGAACCGAGTAGGAGCAAGTGGAAGCGCTCGAAAATTTGTATCTGTGCGCATGAACCTAGAATACTCTGGACAGGCTGTACGTGATGCCACAGTGAGGGATGGAATGGCTCCTATGCAGCTAAATTAAAAACTTGTCTTAAAATGGCTGATGACTTGCCATAAACAGCCTACTTAATTTGGACGAATAATGGTTTATGTGCCACCACTTCATACTAAATCAGTTTTGGCAAATAAAAAAAGTGGAACTTTGACAAGGACAATGAATGATATTTCCCTTTCTGTCACACTTATCGAGATTTGTATGCTACCAGCTCGCTCGCACGTGGTATTATTATTACCATAACCTTTCCAGAGTATTCTAGGTTCGTGATCTGTGCGTCTATCTGTAACATTATAAATTTTGAGTGCGGTTTTTTTTATCGATATGTCTGTCAAGATGGTTCTAAGTTATTAGTGGTTGTTGGCAGGGGTTTTCAATTATTAATTTCTGGCTCATCTCCGTGGGTTAGACGACTTCATCAAGATAAGGAGGGAATTACTCATGTACAAAATGAAAACACAATATTTCCAGAATTATTTACATTTATTTTAATTTATCTTACAGTAGTGATCGCATCGCAATAAGCTTAACACTACATTACGGTCATAATGGAGTGTCTGATTGATATTCAACGTAAATTACTCTACATCTTACAATAAATATTAGGTAATTGGATCTATTAACACCGTAGAAACAAGAAGCATTTGTAATCGGAGACCTTTTTAGAAATAATTATTGGCAAATAAGCCATATTTAATTGAATTGTTCGCAGTTAAACAATAATTACAATTGTAATTTGTAGTCAATGGTTGTGACATTTGAATGCTAGCATTTTGGCGACCAGTGGGACGATCTCACATCCTCAAGTCTTAAAATTCGATTTTACAGAGACAAATATAAATAATTTCATCAACAATATTATATGATAGGTAAGCTCAAAAAATTGAGCAATTCTAAAATGAAACTCGGCACTTCCACTCACAATAAGAACGCTGCAGCATGACAACAAACCCCGAGTCCTAAGACTAGCCTAAGCCTTACTTAGATTAAGGTACAAGAAACATTCTTTTTGGTAATAAATAAGGTAATGCAAAAGTAGAAAACCTGCGTAACCATGCGATGGAGCTTGCATCCTGTACTAAATAATTAACTAAAATTTAATATTAGATAACTACACTAGTCCTCCCAATGTCTTTCAGTCGGATCATACATCATTACAATTAAATCAGTCCATATGTGACACGTTTCACATCACTGAAGTACCAACACGAACAGTTTCCTGCCAAAACTGACATCAACATCTTCACTCGTACATTATCACCAGTATCCACAATTCCCTTGACACGTAACGGGTAGTACCGAGGCAGTACTCGCGGTCGAGTAAACTAATCACCGATCGCTCAGCTTAGGAAATAGCTTAGAGATCAGCCACTCGATTTGTGGTTTAAATTTAGCCTTACTTAGTTGGTTTAAATTTGCTAATACCAAGTAGGTCTAATTCTGTATGAACCGAACATACGGTCTTTTCCTCTGTTTACCAAACCAAGTGCTGTCTAGTTCAAATGACCGTTTAGGTTCACGATCTATCCTTCAGCCTAATTTGTACAGTACGAGAGAGATGAGTGATTAGTCGCTCAACTTGCCTGCCCAGTGCACTCATTACATGTTACAAGGTTATTAGGATCGGATCATGCCATGTGCACTTTCCCAGTGGTTTTGGTGCGTCCGCCGGCCGGGCCTACTGCGGGGGCAGCACGGGCACCTCAGGGTAGCTGGGCTCCTGCTCCTGCTCCTGCTCCTCCTCTGAAGAATGGCCGCTGGCGTACGAGGGGCGGCCACTCTTGGCCCTCAGTCAGTACCTGCCATATCAAACAGTTACGTTACTACAAGGATATAATGTATCTTATAAAGGTATCTTTCAATTCAATTCAATTCAATCGTTTAATAATATTTTACATGTCAATTACTTAATTATTTATATAGTTATTAATGCTAAAATTACATTATGATTGTTGGGTAAGTGACCAGGTAAATCATCCAGGCGTATGAAAAAACTCGTCGACGGAGTAAAGCGCGTCACATATCAGTTTTGATTAAGTTAATTTATGAATACTCTGTCACTGGATGCATTCTTTATTTCAGTGGGTATTTGCATTATATACTTTTGGGCCAATCGAGAGTAGGAACTTTTTTGACTTCGACAGCCTTATCGATGGTCGTCGCAAGCGATCACGGTGTCTAGTGTTGCGGTCGTGAGCGTCACCGAACGTTTTTTGTGTTCAATTTAAAGGCATTCGCGATATAAATGACTAAACATCAAAAGTTGTTCTAAATGACTTGACCTAAATTTACCAAGTTATTTATTTATTGACAATATTTTATTTGAATTCAACATAAATGAACAAATTACGCCTATAGTTATCTTGATGCATTGACACAATCACTGTGACGTGCAGTTGCAAATAAAGCAAACACTTTATATCTTAGGACAAAACTGAATTAGGTTGTATATGATAAATTCATAAAGATAATTCTAATATGTTCCATAAAGTTAGGGTACTTTATGGAACATATTAGAATTATCTTTATTGTGACCTGATCGTGACAAGAGTCCGCAGTCTAGTCCTAGGTTACCTTCGATACGAGTCGTGCGAGTCCCGGTCCGAGTCTGCGTACGGCGCCCAGTGCGCCGGCGCCGCGTCGCTCTCGTCGCGCTCGCTGTGGTTGCTCGTGCCTGCGCATGGTCGTATTTACATTATTACCTTCAGAATAGGGAATATGCATGTGATTCAGAAATGGCCAAAAAAAATCATGAGTAATCTTTATTGCTTAATAAATATACTCACATGATTATTTTTACAAATTATCATGTTTCTATTAACAAACTTAATTATTTAAAAGTAGTATTTCTTAAATTCCCTCGCAAAATTTCAAAACGCAACGCTATTGGCCGAGCGAATCGATACGTCACCGTGCACTCGGTGTCTACTGTTAACAGGTCGTTCGTATGATTATTGAAAGTTATTCGCATTGTTTTGCCGCTGTTTATGATAAACAATCAGTGTTTTTTGGGAATTATTAACTGAAAGCAGTGACTCCTTGTGAAAAAAGACTCGCCACAATGACTGGAAGCGGTTTTGTCAAGGCAAAGTCGGATAATCTGCCTGAAATTGATGTGTTCATGATGACTAAGTACGCACCTCGTAGGTGTCTTTCTTAAATAAGTGGAATAAAAAACTAGTACATAGGTATGTTCATTATACCTAATCAAAGATATGTTGGTATTAGGAATGTTACACGGTGAGAACATCTTTATAAACATAACAAATTATGTTGTTTTCGTCAAAGCTTATAAATAAAACAAATTTGTGTAGTCTCTCTCAGTAGAAAGGATTAAATTCTTTCAACTTCGATCAACAGTGCAAACATAGAAACTTAGCTAAAACGTTTCGTGATCAAAATCAACACTCGTAGTCAGCTGTTGATCAACAAAAATCATAATATTTTGTAACATTAATAACTAAATACTAACTATTTTGTGACAAAAAAGAAATGTGCTTTTTTTATTATTATCTGTGTTGTGTTTGTCACGAATAAATGTTTTGATTTGATTTGATTAAAAAAAAAATGGGAATCAGAATAGTTTTATGAACAAGTATATACATTTTTAGGTTAGGTTATTGTTTATATTGTTCGGGGGTCCTAATAAAAAAGATTTTAGGTACAAACATATTTAATAATCACTTCGAAATGATGTTCATAACAATATACACTACTCAAACACGATACATTTTATTTCCTCATCGCCTTACACCCCTTTTTCCTTATATTTTGCATCTTTGGGCATATGAAAATATATCATGTCAGGTGCAGTTTTAGTGTTATTTTCACAAATAGGGGCAATACAATATTTATAATAAGCTTTTGTGTGCTCTTCCGTTACAATAAGTTGATCTTACAAGCTTGAATAACTCACTTTTACTAAAACTGTGAATCAAACACTTTGTTGTTTATTTTATTCTAAGTGCACGGTGACGTCACAAAATGAGCGCGCCAAAATGGCGGCGTTTTAATCGTCCGAAAATGATAGTAGTTTTAATTATTATTTTTTAGCTCATTCAATAATATTGTGAGTGTTATATTTTTTTCCGGTTATATAATTACTTATACAATAGTTTTTTTTTTAATGCATGAATATACCCTATTGCGCAAAGCAAGATAGTGACGTAGCTTTGTTAGAGTATACATAGCTTACATCCTCTTATCTTATCGGGTTTGAATCTATCAGTAGTGACAGTTTGAGGAAATCTACTTAGTTTGTACGTTATAATGCTTTGATAACACGTGAAGAGACGGTCGGACAGTACTATCGGTAATGAATTATCGTGAATTGCAGCCACATGGCCGAAATGGAGATTCTATTATTAGATTTTAATAATGTCAGTTTTTGTGGCTGGTTTGTTACACCTGGTCTATTCAAGAAGACTCCAACCAATTACTCATATGACGAAACATTAACCGGCACTGAAAGGACACGGGACTGATCCCGTGTCCTTTCGGTGCCGGTTAATGTACGGCCCAATAATCGGCGTCTACTATATCTCCCGTTAACTCATGCAAAGAGAGAGAGAGAGAGAGAGAGAGGACACGGATTATCGGGTCGTAATACTGACGGAACGCGGATCCGCGCTCAAACTACCCCACGAGATTTGTTTCGTTTTTCTAGGTTAAATAGCGAGGATCCATGGAATCCCGTTATACTACCGGAACGTGGATCGGCGCTCCAACGTCCCCACGCGATTGGTTCGTTTTTCTATAGTTTTCATAGATATAGCGTGGAGTATAGAGAACGCGGATCCGCGTCAGCACACAACCATAATGCAACTCCAGTGGCAGTGGCAGTGGCAGTACTCACACTGGTCGACGGGCGTGATGGAGAGGTGCGGCGTGTCGGGCAGCGGGTCGGCGGCGGGCGCGGGCGCGGGCGCGGGCGGCGACGGCGACGGCGAGTCCAGCGAGATCACGGCGCCGCCCGGCGAGCGGTAGCCGGACGATGACACCGCCTCCACGCCTGCGGACCACAACACACACCACACCTTCAGGGAAACCGATCGCGAAGCTTATCAAATAGACCCGACCCTTACAGCTTACCCACTCGATTTGTGGTTTCAATTTAGCCTTTTGTTATGACGTAATATATGGACAGCCCCTACGTCTAATTCTGTTCACGACAATCACGACCCTAACACACGGTCTTTTCCTCTTTTTACCGAGCCGAGTGCTGTCTAGCTCAAATCACGGCGAGCGGTAGCCGCCTACGCGCCAGCAGACAACACACGACACCTAGAGGGAAACCCATGTTGACGCGACGCGTAATGTTCGATGGTACCAACAAGTACGTAGCGTACCAACACTACCAACATGACATGACGCTGACGAAGTCAAATATTAACCCCCAATGCCTCACCGACGTACATATTAATTGGCGGGTCATAAAACATGACAAATCAAAAATAGACTTTTAAAGCAAAAATTGAAAAAACGACAATTGAGTGATTGAACTGACGATTTCTCAATATAATTTGAGACGTTGGTGCCGTTAAGAAGCCTAAGTCTTCTGGTGGGAACTAATTGAAAGATTTAGTGGCGGAGACATATTGTTCCGATAGATCAGTTGGTTCGTAGCGTCGGGCCATGAATGCCTGTGGCCGCCGGTTCGAATCCGGGGTGGACCATTGAATTTTTCAATTTTTCCTTTAATTTAAAATGTATAATTTCGTTAATACTGCTTAATACAAAATCAACATTTGAATTTCAAATTTTGAAAGCCTTTATGAGTCTAGAAAGATACACTGCGCGTATCGGTCATCTCTTCTATAATAACAAGACCGTACACATTAATAAATCATTACTCCTTACGTTGGAAGATGACGTTTACTTTTTTGATAAAAAAAATTTTTTTTGTTTAATTCTAGGTTACTTTAGTAGACTAAAGTAAGTTTAAGGTTTTTTTCTTTTATCTGAATAATTTTTTATTGTAAAATATTGTTTTCTCAAACATGCTCGGAAATGTATGCGTTAATATCACGAAATGAATACATGAAGTTTCTAGTTTAAGGCTCCCTACATTTCTTCTTGGCCTTACGCCAAGAAGAAATGTATGAAAACCCTAAGTAAAACCATTATTGTCCGCTACTCTAACTTTTTAAATTTGCTTACTAATATTAAACTGACAAAGGAAAAATTACATTCTGCCAACCACCCCTAGACTAAGCATACTTGCGACATAAAAAAAAAACAAAATCTATGGTAGGTGCTACACTTTATGTGCGGTTAAACTTGGTGCTCAAACGGCTTCTTCAAATGGCATGTTTAAAAAATTAAAAAGGCGGCAAATTACACAATTGTTTTCTGATCTTTCGTTCCGATTGTAATTATTTTTATTTTTTATTTTTCCTCACATCGTTTGAGAAAAGCACTATACAATCCTCGGCCGGAACAGGGACTTACTTGACGGCCTCTGCAGTAATGTACTATTATAAAAAACAAGTTTTTGTAAAAAAATGTTTTTTTGGTACATAAGCTATTTTTGCTGACTATACTTTTCTGTATACCATCATCAACTACTCATTGAGACGATTCTAACGAGCACAAACTCAACGGGGTTACGTCGATTAAATACTGAATGCCCATGGCCACCTTCTGTGTCCATCATCAGGTCAGCTCGATGGTGCCATAATATTGTATTGTCATCCTAACTATACTACTACCCAAAATTTCAGCTCAATCGGATAACGGCAAGTGACTGAAAAATGGATCGCAAATTTTGACGGACAACTTATAGTGTTCCAAAAATGGGGTGTGAACCGATGAAGGACATAACAGATATCGTGAAAAACTAAGAGAAAAAAGATTACGAGGTTTTTTAGCGTTGGCTACCTGCTCCATACAAAGGTTAAAAAAAATCGCGTTAAAAAAATCTTTTAGTTTCTCTTATCAGAATCTGGATACCTGTTATGCCCGTGATCGGGCACACCCCACACCCCATTTTTGGTACACTCTGTATACATACATACTAACAGGTTAAGTTAACATAAAAGCTTGTAATAAAAGATGAGTAAGGGCGGGTTAGTTAAGTTAGTTGTACTGGGCTCTATCCGCAAGTCGACATCCAGTGTGCCTATTTTGCGTGAAATGGTGGAGTAGCGCTACTCTAACCACCCCAGCTCCTCTAGAAAGTTGCTGAGTGGCTTTGTGTTCCTGACTGCGTTCCGTTGTGTGTCTGGAGACCCTAGGTGCTTTTTCCTGTATACTTCTACCTGCTTGCAGTCCAGTAGAATATGTTTGGTCGTTTCCTCCGCCTCCATGCAGGCTCTGCACATGTGATATCCATGTTGTACAGGTGTCTGTTCAGAGTGTTATGTCCTGTTATTATTCCAACTATCTTGCGTAGTTGGTTTCTGTGTGTCCTCAGTAGTGCGGTTGTGATTTTGTTGTCGCGTTTTGACAGAATCTCTTTGGTCTGTCTGCATGTGTCTATATCCTCCCAGTATCTTTGGTGTATAGGTCAAGTTGATTGTATATGTAGCTTTGTGGCAGGGGTAAGATTGGTTCCGGTCCGTATGCCGCCGTTTCTGAGCCATTCCTGGCCAGTTCGTCCGCTGCATCGTTTCCTCTTGAGCCACTGTGCCCCTTGATCCATTGTGGCGGGTTGCACCAACTTACGATTACAGACCGATCAACGTTAAATAAGGCGCCGGCTGCTATTATCCCATAGAAACTTGACAAACTTTTTATACATTCAGATTTTAACGAACACCGCTTACGGTTATAGAAGGTTTGGTGCAGTGCAACCCACACCACTTCATCGAGTGGGCAGGGGGCGTGATTTTAGCCTACCTGATATTCCGCTTGAGCATCAGTTCTTTCTCGGAGTCTGATATGAAGTCTACGAAGATTTCTGTAGCATTGGGTGTTCTGTTGTCATCTACCTACCACCACTGTTTCTTAAGAACCCCAACCTAAAATATAATGAATGGAACTTACCATTTGTGAGCTAAGAATGCTGCTATGGCTTTAGGTATTCTGTTCTCACCTCTTTCTGTTCTACACTCGCTGCCAGTTACATTCACAAATGTTACTTCCCAACTGTATCGTTTGTCCGAATTTTATTTCGGCAAAAAGCCGTTTATAAATGTCTGAGACTATGAAGTGTTCAGGTTTATTATAAAACAACCTAACTTGGTGTTTAAAAATAATCTAAAACTTAGCGGTCTTCGAGAAAGCTGGCTTTTTGCCGAAATGTAAATTCGGACAAACAAGAGTTGGGAAATGACATTTTGTGATTGCGATAGAGGAGAGCTGCCACTCTTACTAAACCCGTTGTTTTTGTGTGATGTGAGGTCTATGACTTCGGTTGCGATGGGCGTTCTGTTCTTACCTTGCACTGTTCTACGCCCGCCGCTACTGCTATACAATTATTGAAACTTACCGTTGGACGACGAGTACGTGTCATCAGTTTTGACGGTGACCTCAGCGGGTGGCGTGGCTTTAGGCTGCGGTACTTTTCGCTTGAGCGGCAGCTCGTCCTCGGAGTCTGATGTAAGGTCTACGAGCACTTCTGTCGCTTTAGGCGTTCTGTTCTCGCCCACGGCTGCCCGTTTGGCGCCACCGCTGTTGCCTTCTACCGGTATGACCTCTGTTGGATAAAGAAACATAATAAATAAATATAATAAAATAAAAAAGCCTCTATTTCTCCAATACTTAATAATTAAAACAAAACAGGTAAATAAACTGAGAAAGAAATTAAATACAAAATAAATATTTTAATATACCTATATATAACAATGTAACATAGAGCCTTATGCTCCTATGTGGAAACCATCAATTTCTGGACGAAGACCTCCTCCCATTTGTGCCATTCATCCCTTTTCTGAGCCTCGCGGACCCATAGGTTGACCCATGGGTTTGTGACGACCGGTTAGCCTAGTGGGTAGTGACGCTGCCTACGATGGGTTCGAATCCCGGTAAGGGCAAATATTTGTGTGATGAGCATAAATATTTGTTTCTGAGTCATGGATGTTTTTCTATGTATTTAAGTATTTATATCTATTATATATATCGTCGTCTAGTACCCATAACACAAGCCTTACCGAGCTTACTATTGGACTAGGTCGATTTGTGTAAGATTGTCCCCTTATATTTATTTATTTATATTTATTTATTTATAGGTTCCCGGCTATCGCCACGACGTCGTCTTTCCATCGGCAGACGGGCCGTCCCTGCACGTCTAGCACACGACGGCCGCGACATACTCTCGATTTTTATCGCACTATACCTCTTCTTCTAAGTGTTCTAATGAGAGAGAGACGGATAGTGCGAGACAAATCGAGAGAGCTCGCGCGCCGTCGCGTGCTAGCCGTGCTGCTCTCTTTTGCCTTCTCCAATAACGCACTAGTGCAGTATAAGTTGGCTCCATCTGCTGTCGTTTAATCTGGCGAAGTGACCAGCCCATTTCCATTTAAGCTTTGCGTTCATTTCTAGGGCGTCAATTCCGGGACCTAACACACACGCTACATCTGATCCGGTCTCTCAGTTTGATGATCATTAATCATCCATTGAGTTATATTACTAGAGTATACATCACCTAGCATAACTTTGCGCATGTCAACATACTCTCATGACAGTATCTGGGTTTAGTCTGTGGCGGGCAGTGATGGCGGTCGTTTCGAGTGCAATTTTGACTCAAAACTTTAAAAAATGCCTTCTTTTGCATTGCGCTATTGCACCAACAACAAACCCAACAATAGTAAAAGTACGGGAAGCACTTTTCATCACAGATTATTTAAATAGTCAGATTTTTCTGTAATTTACAAGAATTATAAAATACGCGCCGATGGCGGTCATTATTTCAAAGATAAAAAATGTAGACGTGACAATTTCCTAAGACTATTTTGCCTTATTGGTAGAACATTAAACTTACTAGACTTACTGATTTGAAGCTTTAAAGATCTTAATTTTTGCGCCAAAATAGCAGCAACCATTTGTTTATTTTTTTTAATAATCAATTTATGAATAATTTTATTGGCAACATATAGTTCTCCTTATTCAATTATATCTTAAGTTCTACTTATTTAAATCCTAGGTCAATTCTCTTGTATAAATAATGTACGCGACACGAGTATGGTCTCCGAATATGAATGAACCCATTAGCAATTTAGTAGAATATAATTATGATATAAATCTCCAATTTGAAAATGGTCGTACTTTAGTTTTTTTGTCTTGCTGCGATTGCTATCAAAATCGATATCTATCTGGATCCGCATGGACCTTAAATAGGACTTTGTCATCAAATCTGACACAAATTGCTGAGACAAATTGCATCAACACAGTGCATCCTCGGGAACTATAAAGACATCTAGTATAAAAAATTACAAATACCAAATGTCGGTGATTAATTCAATAATTAGTTTATTTTTATGCGAGTGCATTATAGTCAATCACGCTATAGCCATCACTGAATCCGAACACAGAAAATTGTCGCATCTACTGCACCTTTACATACTCTTTGATTTTCCAAGATGGCGGCCTGATTGGAAGACGTCGAGATGAATGTTCTGGGTCTGGGTTGCCAGTCTATACGTAGTAATAGTAAGTCAACGATGAGCATCATGCTTCTCGCAGGCGCCCTTTGGAAGAATTAATCTTCGTCTTGTTTCGCATTTGGGGCCTAGGTTTGACAGCCATATGTAGGGGGTGCGTAAGACATTCGAGTCCATATTTTTTTATGGGCAATGGAAAATTGCCTTTAAATATGTCTTTAAGCGCCCAAAACGTATTCCAGCTAAGGGATATTCGTCTTGAAATTTATTTCTGTCCTTGGAACTTACATTTTGTCCCAAATAAATGTAGTAATCGACGTATTCTATGTTCTGGTTATTTGTGGCTTTTTTAATCCGTTAGTCATGGCTTTCGTTTTTTCTGTGTTCATACTAAGTCCACAATTTATACTGAAGGTTATTTTTAAAGAATACATACATTTTTATTATTACTTTAAATGTAAGAGTAGATAAAATGTAAGTTTACTTATTTATTGTATAGCAAATTACAAGACTACCAAAGCAATACTCTCCCAAAAAAGCTATAAATCTGCCGGCGAAGACATCTCAAACGAACTATTCAAGGGTCTCATAGAAGAAATCATCAACCACAGACCAGCTTGTTCAACGACATAATTACAACAGAGAATATCCCTGAGCAATGGACTAAATCAACAATAATATTCATCCACAAGAAAGGGGATAGAAACAAGATAGAAAGTTACCGTCCAATACCAATAAGCATAATGTCGAACGTGTATAAAGTGTTTACGAAAATATTACTGGGAAGACTGAGCAAGAAATAAGATGAAAACCAGCCCAGAGAACAGCCGGGCTTTAGAAACGATTTCTCAACGATCGACCACATTCACGTGGTAAAACAGCCAATCCAGAAAAGTAAAGAATACGGCATAACATACTACTCTCTGTGGTTTGGCAGAAGAATATATTTCTTTAGTCGTAAGCCAAATTCGTGAATAAACGTTTATTTATTTATTTTTTACTTATCCTTCGTTGATTACAATAAACCATTTGACTCACTGGATCATCAATAAACGCACGCATTAAGAGAACAAGGAGTTACTGAAAAGTACATAACCATAATCAGGAAAATATATGAGGCAAGCACAGAAGTAGTCCAGCTGGAAGTAAGGGAGAACCATTTGGTACATTCCGAGGAGTAAGACAGGGAGATCCCTTATGTATGTATGTTTTAAATCCATGGAATCAATTACTCAAAGAGTACATCTGAATATATCTCCGAAGCTCCTCACTATCAACACAACTAAAACAAAGATAATGACAAATAATGTATACGAACCTATTGAAGGAGAAGAAATAGAGTACATACAAGACTAAGTCTACCTCAGCCAAGTTATATCACCCGAACAACAAATGTTAAAAGAGTTCTCTCCAATTACCAATAGCCCAGTCATTATATCCAAAAAACCGACCCTACCCCGTAAATAATTAGTTCTTGGTTTTTTTTTCCTAGGACCTACGAAAAAATAATCCAAGAACGAATTATTCACGGGTCAAAATCTTTAATGACTGTACTACAACACATGGCGGAAATACTGGTTTATGAAGGAGATAATGAAGAATAAAAGCGTACCAATGGAAATCAAGGCTTAACTGTATAGTGTCTTCAAGAACAACGCATTTTGTATGGCTATTCGCATATTTAATAAACTGCCGTCTTATGTGAAAGAGTGAGATCCACAAAAACTTAGAGGAGCGCTCAATAAATGGCTTCTCTCTAAGTGCTTCTACTCCATCAAAGAATATTTAGATAATTAACTAGAGCATTTTAATTGAAGATCGCGGTGCAGTGAGGAATGCGGGCTATACATATAGGAATTCAAGTTATGTCTTATTAACTAGAGTATATTTCTTCTTTTTTATATTTCATTTTAAGTGGAGGCTATTATTAATTGTGAATGTATTGTAATGTTATAAAATTTATTGACGTTTTAACTTGTAACGAATCTTATTGTTTATAATAATTTTTTATTTGAAGTCGACCCAATTATTAATTGGGAATGTTATGTAATTTAATCTAATGAAACATATTGTCATTTTAACTTATACCTAATTATCCCTACTATTGTATAAATTTTGCATGCCTACATGGATGGCAGAACATTTAAGCACCTTAATGTAATTTAAATATAAGATCAATATATCACTTGTGTTCTTGCAAATAAAAATCTTGAATCTTGAATCTATAACACCTGCTTATTACCATGCTTCAATCAATCCATCATATAGCTCGGCGGCGGGCAGCGCGGCCTGCGGTCTCTTGGTGTGTGAGGAGCTGCAGTAGTGTGCCACGTACCCAGGTCGTCCGAGATGAGCGTGACGGGCTCGGCGGCGGGCAGCGCGGCCTGCGGTCTCTCGGTGTGTGAGGAGCTGCAGTAGTGTGCCACGTACCCAGGTCGTCCGAGATGAGCGTGACGGGCTCGGCGGCGGGCAGCGCGGCCTGCGGTCTCTCGGTGTGTGAGGAGCTGCAGTAGTGTGCCACGTACCCAGGTCGTCCGAGATGAGCGTGACGGGCTCGGCGGCGGGCAGCGCGGCCTGCGGTCTCTCGGTGTGTGAGGAGCTGCAGTAGTGTGCCACGTACCCAGGTCGTCCGAGATGAGCGTGACGGGCTCGGCGGCGGGCAGCGCGGCCTGCGGTCTCTCGGTGTGTGAGGAGCTGCAGTAGTGTGCCACGTACCCAGGTCGTCCGAGATGAGCGTGACGGGCTCGGCGGCGGGCAGCGCGGCCTGCGGTCTCTCGGTGTGTGAGGAGCTGCAGTAGTGTGCCACGTACCCAGGTCGTCCGAGATGAGCGTGACGGGCTCGGCGGCGGGCAGCGCGGCCTGCGGTCTTTCGGTGTGTGAGGAGCTGCAGTAGTGTGCCACGTACCCAGGTCGTCTGAGAAGAGCGTGACGGGCTCGGCGGTGGGCAGCGCGGCCTGCGGTCTCTCGGTGTGTGAGGAGCTGCAGTAGTGTGCCACGTACCCAGGTCGTCCGAGAAGAGCGTGACGGGCTCGGCGGCGGGCAGCGCGGCCTGCGGTCTCTCGGTGTGTGAGGAGCTGCAGTAGTGTGCCACGTACCCAGGTCGTCCGAGATGAGCGTGACGGGCTCGGCGGCGGGCAGCGCGGCCTGCGGTCTCTCGGTGTGTGAGGAGCTGCAGTAGTGTGCCACGTACCCAGGTCGTCCGAGATGAGCGTGACGGGCTCGGCGGCGGGCAGCGCGGCCTGCGGTCTCTCGGTGTGTGAGGAGCTGCAGTAGTGTGCCACGTACCCAGGTCGTCTGAGACGAGCGTGACGGGCTCGGCGGTGGGCAGCGCGGCCTGCGGTCTCTCGGTGTGTGAGGAGTTGCAGTAGTGTGCCACGTACCCAGGTCGTCCGAGATGAGCGTGACGGGCTCGGCGGCGGGCAGCGCGGCCTGCGGTCTCTCGGTGTGTGAGGAGCTGCAGTAGTGTGCCACGTACCCAGGTCGTCCGAGATGAGCGTGACGGGCTCGGCGGCGGGCAGCGCGGCCTGCGGTCTCTCGGTGTGTGAGGAGCTGCAGTAGTGTGCCACGTACCCAGGTCGTCCGAGATGAGCGTGACGGGCTCGGCGGCGGGCAGCGCGGCCTGCGGTCTCTCGGTGTGTGAGGAGCTGCAGTAGTGTGCCACGTACCCAGGTCGTCCGAGATGAGCGTGACGGGCTCGGCGGCGGGCAGCGCGGCCTGCGGTCTCTCGGTGTGTGAGGAGCTGCAGTAGTGTGCCACGTACCCAGGTCGTCCGAGATGAGCGTGACGGGCTCGGCGGCGGGCAGCGCGGCCTGCGGTCTCTCGGTGTGTGAGGAGCTGCAGTAGTGTGCCACGTACCCAGGTCGTCCGAGATGAGCGTGACGGGCTCGGCGGCGGGCAGCGCGGCCTGCGGTCTCTCGGTGTGTGAGGAGCTGCAGTAGTGTGCCACGTACCCCGGTCGTCCGAGATGAGCGTGACGGGCTCGGCGGCGGGCAGCGCGGCCTGCGGTCTCTCGGTGTGTGAGGAGCTGCAGTAGTGTGCCACGTACCCAGGTCGTCCGAGATGAGCGTGACGGGCTCGGCGGCGGGCAGCGCGGCCTGCGGTCTCTCGGTGTGTGAGGAGCTGCAGTAGTGTGCCACGTACCCAGGTCGTCCGAGATGAGCGTGACGGGCTCGGCGGCGGGCAGCGCGGCCTGCGGTCTCTCGGTGTGTGAGGAGCTGCAGTAGTGTGCCACGTACCCAGGTCGTCCGAGATGAGCGTGACGGGCTCGGCGGCGGGCAGCGCGGCCTGCGGTCTCTCGGTGTGTGAGGAGCTGCAGTAGTGTGCCACGTACCCAGGTCGTCCGAGATGAGCGTGACGGGCTCGGCGGCGGGCAGCGCGGCCTGCGGTCTCTCGGTGTGTGAGGAGCTGCAGTAGTGTGCCACGTACCCAGGTCGTCCGAGATGAGCGTGACGGGCTCGGCGGCGGGCAGCGCGGCCTGCGGCGCACGCGCGGGCGGCGCATGCGCGGACCAGCTCCCGTCCGCGTGCAGCTGGATCTCGTTGCAGTCGCTCGCCAGCCGCGGCGACGTTAGCACCTCTTGGAAGTACCTAAGGAAAATACAACTATTAAGAGAATGTCCATGAGGGCTATGGGCGAGAAAACAATGCGAGACGAAGGGGGACATGGACCACGTGTGACAAAGATGATCATCAGTCTATGCCATTTTTTACAATCGAGCGACAGATATGTAATACTATAGGTATAGATGAATGCAGTGTGCCTCACCCGTCCACCACCAGCGAGTCGTAGAGCGCGGGCCGGTCGCAGACGGGACACAGCCACGTGGGCTTCCTCTCGTTCATCTGCAGGAACAGCGACGCGTCGAAGCACTGCAGGTGCGGGCAGTTGGCGGGCCGGCAGGGACACGACATGCGCATCTTGCCGAGCGGACACATGAGGGACACTCGGAGGGAGGTGGTGGCGATCTCGCTGTCGTAGTCTTCTGATAACTTCTCTTTTACTGGAAAGGTTTTGATTGTTAGTAGCTGGTGACTACATAATTATCTATGATTTTGCAGCTAATCACAACTTAGTTCGTTCGAAAATCAAATGTAAATCACTTCTTTCTGCTCTATTGAATCGGGAATAATGGATCGTTCACACAGCCACCAGAATTTAGCAAGTACCAAAGTTCTGCAAGATCGTTCACATAACGCGCTATTGTAACTCTGTTAAAGATACACGTTTAAGAGGAAACACAAGGGCCGTTTTTCCATAGAAACGTAGTCCCCTGTTTTCTCCCTGGATAATGGCAGTAGAGATAAATCTATGGCTACTATTGACATGTTCCTATGTTTTCCTTTTTTCATTAATTTATTCTCAAAAACCTAAAAAAAAAATGCCAAATTTTCCGCTGTGTTCAAACATCCAGAAAACAATTTTGACTAAATTATTTAAAAATAAGAAAACATAGGAACACGGCCAAAGCCTTTCTTGAATTTTTAATAAAAACAATAGTTAAAAAGTCAAGTTTTGGAGAAGAAATCAGGGGACTACGAAACGTTGATTTTATGTAATTTTAATAGGTATTTTCGGTCCAAATTCAGTTGTCTCTATCGCGCTCTGCGGCGGGAGGCTTGTGGTTGGCGCGACAGCTATACATTTTACAAATACCTATTTCTCAATTATCTCGACCTTAGTGCGTCCTCTTAATGGTTATATTGTTCTATAGTCGACATCAAAAATATCTGACTGAACTCTATTTCTAAAACTGTAAGGAGGCATCCGATATTTCAGCGTCCTCTGTCTGATGATATATTGATGCAGGTAACTTGAGTGTAACTTACTGAGCGAGCGCGTGTAGTCGGCGTTCTTGGTGCCCTTGTTCTTGAGCCGCAGCAGCAGCTCGGCGGAGGTGAGCTTGCGCACGAGGAACACGCTCAGCACGTAAGCGCGCGTGAAGTCGGACGCCCACGTCACTTGCACCGTGTTGGCGACGGTCGGACACAGCTTCACCAGGGACGAGATGTTCACGGGCCGCGGAGGCCGCTTCGGCTCTGGTGTTGGTTTGTTTGTGGGGATCGGGTTCTGGAAAATAATTCCTGTTTAATGCAGGCTGCAGAATGTTCAAGATATGGAGGCTAATCACGTCTCTATTTATCCGTGCTCTCATAATGTTGATCAGTAGCCTTTTATACACTTCAGTTTTGCGTTTGTACAATAAACTTGAAATGAAATGGGCAACTGTGGGCTGTTTCACGAAGATAAAAGTTAAAATTTGATAAGTGGTCTAGCTGCTCTTACTGACACGGGAAAGGGTGGATTGCATCAGCTTACGAATACAGGGCGATCAACGTTAAATATGGAGGCGGCAGCTTGTCAAACTTTCCATACCTTCAGATTTTGACAAACACCACTTACAATTACAGAATGTGGTGCAACCCAACCTTAGTGGCAGGGTTCCGTTTGGTTACTTTTGGGAACTCAACCCAAAAAAATATCTAGTTGAATCCCTGAGCCCCTGACCCCAAACATGTACATTTAGACACCAAGTTTGTGAATCCGAGTAATTTAGAACTTGAGATATTAATAATATACCTATAATAGAAAAATGGCCGCCATGCAATTAAAGATGGCCGACGGAGGGGTTGGTTACGGTAAAATTAAAGCTATACATATTCCTGATAAAAAATAGGTTTTTTGTCCAGCGTGTCCACATTATGACGTGAAACTGCCTCACTATAGACAGTCAACATAGAACTGCTTGACCAATTGTCGACTGGCCATTTAACCTTTGTTGCTTATTAATACTTGTATCTGCTAAAATCGAATTTGATGTCCCATTAAAATTAAAGAAAGAAACATGATATTTCAAATATACTTACTGGCAATGGGCACATTTTGTTGTTTATTTTAACATTAACACTCGGCGGGAAACAGTCTTCCTGTTCACACGTTGTCTCCAGAAGACAAAATCTCAATTGGGCCTGTCAACAAACAAATATATATTTAAAAAAAAGATAAAAGACGTTTATTGTACGGCAAATAAAAGAAATTTACAAATACAGAACATCACATTTAGAGGAACGAACAGTCTGATATTTCTTGACAATTTGCCCTGGTTCCTACACTAGGCTAGGCCTGTCCCGTAGGTAACCAATTCGGAAGAGGATTATCAAATTTCTGCGCGAAATCTTGAATGAGACAGCAGTATTCATTAGTTCTTACTAAGAAAGTTACCGAATATGTAGTGTTCTTATCATTTAAGTAAGTATTATTCGTGTGGGTGTACAAACTCGATATCCTTCTCTACTGTTTGTTCATCATTTACGTGTTTTTGTTGAATAAAGAATTTTGATATATTTTTTTGAATTTTGAATTTACTGTAAACATTGGTCATCGTCATCCTTCTAGCGTTATTCCCGGTTGTGCTCCTAAAGGGGCGGCTTTGACACCTAATCCCAAGATTCCCTCCGAACCGCTAATGGTAAATATTCCGTACATAGTTCCGAAAAACTCATTGGTACGAGCCGGGATCCGAACCCACGACCGCCGCTTGAAAGCCGCATGCATGAACCACTAGGCTACCGTAGGTTTTTTTTCTACTGTACGCATTGGTATTTTTTGCTATAATACGTTAAATTGGAATGTTGTTAAATTGTTTCCCTCTTGCCCAAGACTGAAGGAGTGGCTCATGATGAAGATCAGAGGTTCGCAATAAGAGGTTCACAAGACAATAAAACACTTAAGGTGAAGGTATATTCATATTAATCTCGTTTATATATTTAAACAAATTGTGTTACAATAGGGTATTTGACAAGAGTGAAAATAAATTGTTTTTTTTTTATTAGCAACAGGATAATATTTTATTTATTTATTTTAAGATCTTTAAATTTATAAAAACAACAAGGACGTTATTTGATTGTGACGTCACAAGAAAGTAATCCCTACAAAATCCATACAAACCTAGCGTTTTTTAAAGCTGATTTGACTTTAGTCAAAAACCGTATTGTCACCAGGGGACCTGGTGACAATACGGTTTTTGGCATACACTAGGCTACATCACCGTATGCATCAACGCCCAGTCATACAGTATCCAAAATCAAATTCAATTCTTTAAAAGATGTTTTCCATTAAGGTTATCATGAATTACACCAGTCCAGTGTCATATTGGGTAGCTTATAAAGCGCCACTGATCGATACTTATATATATACGTCGATTGTCGAGGCTTTGCTTCTTGTAAAGCGACAATCAAAGTCATCACATCCAAAATACCTTCTTATGAACCAGGGATCTTGCAGACATTCGCATCCGCATCCACATCCGCAATCGCGTAAATTCCGCAGACAACATCAGCATGCGCAAAAATCGATGCGCATGTAGAGCAATTCATGACAAGAAAGGAGCCCACTAGGTCCTTACCGCGCGCGTTTTAGATATTTTCGCCATTAGTAAAATGAACACTCCTTTTCGATTCTGGCGTTTTTGATTTGTTCGCTACGATTGTAATTTAGTCTCAACGTGTTGGATGATTGCGTGATATCATAAAATGGACGTTGTTTACTTACGTTTTTTAGTGTTTGCCCCCCAATAGCCGCATCCGCGGATGTCAATAAAATCCCATCCGCAGCATGTTTGTTATGAACTCATATTGAGTGACCAATGCCGACTGACCTGTATGACGTAGTCCAGCTTGTTGCTGGCGCCCACGATGTCCTTCCCGCAGGCGATGTCGGTGGCCTGCGCGGGCGTGAGGTGGAACTGGTAGGCGCCCTCCTGCATGCGGCCCGCCTGCGTCGGCATCATCGTCGTCGGCTTCATCAGCTCCGCCATCACGTCGTAGAACGGCAGTCTGGACATGACACAACATATTCATGGACTAAACCTCTACAGGACTCCAATACACTTTACTCAATGAGCGTTTCTGATTCTGCTGATGACAGTGACCTGCGGGCTTATGCTAGTTGCCATTTTATCAATTATCACTGTGGATGAGATATTCTAACGAGTATACGAGTGCGATAGTTATTAAATGGTAACCATTTAGGTCCGCAGCGTTGATGACTTTAACATAAAATTTAACCCCATCATAGTACTGTCTTCTAAGATTGCAATGTGACAAAGAATTTTTCAGACATATTGCGCGCTCAACTGGCAGATTGGATCACTGGGTGCACCCCTGAAATACTTCGTTTAAGGCGCGAGAAGTTTATTAACGCGAACTGGTGAGCCAAGTCCGTTGGCTTTAATGAATAAAGACGCGTGCCGTATTGCACAGACCACATTTCACATACACAACTGCCAAACTTACTACACAAGCAGATATTAATATGTCCGTTACTTTACGCTGACGATTATTACCCGACCGCTATAAGTTTGGGAATAGCGATGACCGTTCAGCCACATAATGACATCAATGTGCATGATGTGATAGCTATTTAATTCCCAAACATATCGCATTCGAATAATATCGACGGTTTGTTTGAATTGAAACTAGCTCGGCTTACTTTTTGAACTTGACGTCCGGGTGCACGGGGTAGGGCGGCAGCGGCGCGGTGGGCGACGGCGCCGGCATGGGCGCCAGCGCCGCGCCCGGCGTGCCGTACCCGTGGTACATGCCGCTCGCGTACATCGCGTTCTGCCGCGCCTAGGCGATACCACGTATACACTCACCACTCACCACTCACCACTATTCATATAACATAAACATAACTATTGTGTAGCTTAACTATTGAGAATGTGTGTACTATGTTCATTTCGATTTTCATATAATGTGACTAATGTGTGTTAGTTCTTTTAATTCTGATAAGTGTCACCTTGCTAGATTTAACCATGGGGATGGCAGAATAACAGCGTCTGAGCCAGAGTCCCTGCGGTCCCGAGGGCTACTTGGCGCAGGCATTAGCTAATCCATCTTCCATTTCGACTGTTTGTATCTTTTACTGTTTAAGTTTAATCTAAATTGTTCTGTTAAACGGTCATAGTGTATGCAAACATGTTGAATAAATGTCTATATTATTATTATTATTATACCTACCATACATAACAAAGCGGGCAAAAATATCTGCCACATCCTAACGGGTTCTAGGAAGTCAGATTTTATGCACTCTTTGCTGACGCACATAAATAATAGCTACCGGTGACTGTACACTCAAACTCTATGACGGAGTACTTCATACAACATGGCCTTCTTATGCAACATGGCCTTCTTATGCAACATGGACTTCTTATACAACATAGCCACCGTCAGAACTGGGGACTGATTGTTATTAGAGATGGATGCTATCTAAAGTAACACGCCCAGTTTCAAGAGTAGAAAAATAAAGTTTGTACAGTCAGCAGCAGAAGTAGCTATAATAAAAAGCTAAACTAACACGCCCAAAATTATCTAGACAATTCTTATCCTCTTGACACGAGTCGTGAAGGTAATTTTGAGCATTTACACTTACACCTCCCCTGCCTGTTGTTTGATGACCTTAAATACCAAAGACCTGACTATCTGTTCAGAAAAATAAGGGTCTCGTCTTTTCACTCACAGCATGGCACTAGGTCAACACGGCGATGTGTCTTAGAAGTACACCCCTACAGAATGGTTGCCTTTACTGGCAGTTTTCGTTATCTTGGAACCAAATGCAGGAATAACATTACATTCCTCTGCCACTTCGACAATTACCATCCAAGATATCTTTTAAATTAAAATTTAAAAGATTTCTCTTGGACAAGCAAGTAGCAGGAATTCCTCATGGCTATTTGGTTGCAGATTTTGTAATATAGGCGTGCTTCTAAGGGACATCACACATCACACCACACGTTTTTTCATAATATATACACTCCTTGTATTTTGTAATTTTTATTACTCACCTATCACACAGATCTATTTTATTTATTCAATATTATTTGCAAGCTTTATTTATTTATTATTATATTTCTTGTAATATTTCACCTGCATCGTGACCCGAGGTACTAGCAGAATATCAGTGCTAGCTCACACGAGCAAAGCAAAACTGAGCTAGTACCTTTTTGGCATTATTGCAAGGAACAAGTATGCCTTAAATTTAATTTATAATGCTATTTCCGTACCACAATTGTTTTACTTGTTTTTTTATCGTTGATTTTTTGTGTTTCTTTTTTTTCTGTATCTTGTTGCAAAATGCCAAATAAATGATTTATCTATCATTTAGCCCGCGTAGCTACTTTTGCTGCTGACTGTAGAAAGGTAAGGTGAAACTGGGATTTTTCCTATATAGGTATATATAAACCCATTTTTTTACCATAGCTAACAATCTTGCAATTAATAGTGACAACAATGTATATAAATACTTAACCAACTACCATTAGATATATTAATAAAAATACAGGGAACAGAATCTGGAATAGGAAAGTACTCACGGTGACTGGCATGCCTTGTGAGCGCGAATCCTGCGTGTTGTAGCCGGTGACGGCGGGGTGCTGCTGGTAGAGGTTGCGCTGCGACGCCAGGCCGGGCGCCAGCGGGTCCTTACCCTGCGACCCGCCCGGACCCACCCCGCTCGACCCTAGTGCCTGGTTGTTCCTGTCGACACATGCACACCATTAACAATACCCGTCTTCGTGAAAACACGCTTGTTCATTTAGTCATACTGCTATTTGATATTGTGCGTCTTGGCATACAATTAAGCTCCAGTCTGGTCAATTATTGTGGAACAAAGGTAATGTTGCATGCCTTCAAGGCCATGCTCGTCAAAGTGTGGACCGTCCTGGAACTTAGCTAGCAACAAAACAGTATTCAACTGCCTTCTTTTCCTAAAAGGAAAGGTGTAGAATAATCACACAACAACCCGACACCGAAGCCATGAGTCATGCATCAACTGTTAGATATGTCCACACAGATAGCCGCGAACCGCAGGAGCTGGGGGAGACCGCTGCGGCCGCGTGGTAGTGACACTTGCCTAGAGTTGTTGTTCTTATGCGAACGTCCGTTTTCGGTAGCTTTGAGCCGCGATCTAAGTTCGGACGGGTTGCCATTTTCGGTGGGGGCCGCATTACTCGGTGCCGCGTTTACTACCCTCGCTGAAGATCGTGTTTTAACCATTGTTGATGAGCGACCATCTCATGTCAACTGAAATTCAGCCGTCCCGACGGACGTAAATCTATCAAGTCAACTACACAAACTGAGGGAGTTTTCTGGAAAATTTCTTCTGGTATAACACTGCACGGCTGTCTCCTTATTTCTCTTACTGTAAGCACCAAATTTAGATGAAAGGGATAGGGCTCTAGTGACATCTGCAATTGAATAATTACTTTTAGTCATCAATGGTTAAAACATGTCTTTCAGCTTTAATACCACTAAACAAACCGCAAGTCCTCTACGATGTTTTACGACAATTTAGAACAATGATGGTGATCCCATTTTGATTATTTTGATAAATTATTCCACTGCAGCTGTGAAGGAGCTTGCTAAGGAGAAAAAGTATATTAGAAGTTGGCAATGTGACCGGAAATGGCTTCGGGAAGACAGGAGCTAAAGATAAGAGAAATAAGATGACTGTCCTTGTCAATGAAATTTTCCAGAAAAGTTTACCATTAACAACAAGTTGCTGGTAGTCAGCCTAGACTTGACACAGGTCAGCATTCAACACTGAACTAATTAACCATCAATTTAGGCATTTAATGTGTTAAAGTCTAGGCTAGCTTGTGTTCAGCTTCAGACAAACAACAAATCATCTTGACAACTTGCAACAGTCAGGAGGGATGGGAACAAGCTTAAAAAATTAAGTTTTTAAGACACTTAGCTGAATTTAGTATCCTAAGCAGTGAAGGAGAGTTTAAGAATCTCACAACAATAAATAAAATAAATAAATACTTGGGGACAATGTTACACAAATCAATCTAGTCCCAAACTAAGTAAAGCTTGTACTATGGGTAATAGACGACAATAAACATACTAGATAAATAAATACTTAAATACATAGAAAACATCCATGACTCAGGAACAATTTGTGCTCATCACACAAATAAATGCCCCCTTTCCGGGATTCGAACCAAGGACCTCTTGATTTGTAGGCAGGGTCACTACCAACTAGGCTAAAGTGGTCGTCAATATATTGCTGCATCCCTCTCTAATGGCCTGTATACACTTTGATTAGTGATTAGTGCGAGTTCATATATTTGTTGCGAGTGCGAGTAGCTTTTGTATGGACTCGCACTGATCACTAATCAAGGTGAATACAGGCCATAAGACGCTGAATTCACTAAGGTACTATTGTACCTGTACACATAATAAATCAATATAATAACACCATGGTATTTCAACACAATCTTTTTTCTGTCAACCCTACTGACTATGAGCTGTAGACAGACAGATGGATGGCATAAATAGTGACAGTATTTATTATACTTCTGGGAGTGTACCGTTAGGAATAGACTAACTTCATGCCATAATTGTTAGTCCTACTTAGAATTGTCATAATATATTATTGGACATACAGTTGATACACTATATTAAATACAGCATTATACACACATACACTTTTACTTTTCAATTTAAGTGATTTATAGGCTATGACATTGTAATAACCATTTCAAAACATTGTTGTTTTTGTTTTGATGTTAAGAAGTTATAAAACAAAATGTGAACAGATCAGATAGATAACGTTAAATCAAAAAAATATATACGGTGGCTGCGGCGTCATCAAACCTATTAATTTAGAGAACTACTAGAAATAAATAAATATCAAAATAAACTACTCGTGACACAATTGAAAAGCCGGTCGCTGTTAATTCAGCAGATTGATCAATGGAGCCATAAAGTTCCAAGTCATGACTTTGAAGGAAAATATTCGGGCATTTAATTCAGTACAAAATGACCCTAATTGTTCACGTTGTCCCTGCAAATTTCATAGATCACCTCCCGCCACGATTTCGGCAAAACTTCGAAAAGGACCGGTACCACACCCCAGGAAACAACATTTTCAATAATATAAAATGTTAGTAACCAAATAAACAAAACATTACTATTCTATAAAATAATTTTTATGGGAAAACCGTTTACGGAACCCAAACAATATGGATGTCAGGAGATCAAACTAAAGTTACTCACCATGATATCGCGTTACCGTAATCGTAATACCTACTCATATTAACAATAAGTCATAAAAATTACACTGACATTTAGTTACACTTAATTTAACTATTTATGAATATCTTACAAAACGCTACACTATTTGACGCCTGCTGCATTATTCAGCCGCCACGTTGGACATAGACTAGGAGGTTATTTTTTAAATAAATGACATCTATTTGTGCCTTTATGTTCCTAGTGGAAGCCGTTTGTGTTCAAAATTGGCGAAACAAACCTATTTAATGAAATTGAAATACTATGGACGTAAATATAATACGTTTTGTTTAATTTATACTGTTTCATTAAAACAATTAGATACTACTGTAAATAAATCTTGAAGTTAAACAACACTTCAGACCTCCAATGTAAAGCTTAAATGCATGGACTGCACATGAATCCACAGACAAAATAGAAGAATAGTGCATCATTTCCGGATCCCTTTTAATAGGGTTGTCCAAATTTTGTACGTTCGGATACATACATAAACGTGGAAAAATAAATACCAACCGTGATACACAAATGTGAAACAATTGGTCATGTTCTCACGGCTGGTCAAGCATCGATCAAGGTCTTTGTGTTCTGGCAGAATAATAAAGCATTTCCAGACAACGCATGATTTCAGCCCGTCGGGATGAATGCTGCAGTCCACCACGCTCGGACGCGGCTATGGTTAGAATGAAAGGTGTTGTTGACCGATACCAACTATAATGGGGTGTATACATGTCATTCATCAGAAAAAAATATCAGAAACTGACTAATTGCAATCATCTAGAGGCATGTTGCGCTGCTGATACAACTGTCAACCGAGTAGTACTGACAAATTGTATGCACATCACAATCAACACAATTTGGACCATGGAAATATTTATGATCACCCAAGTTATGTCAGAATTTTTTGAGCGGGTCGCCCCAGACGGCCAACGGTCCAACAAATGTAAAAAAAACGCATCATTTTTTTTTCTCTAATTTTTTTTCTTATCAGAACACGATACCTGTTGTGCCCTTGATTGGTTCACACCCCATTTTTGGTACACTCTGTATAAAACGCGTTTTTATAGCACTATAACACCTTTAGAATACGATAAGAGACAGTGCTTTGGTATGGCAGTATTATTTTTACTAAATGGTATCCCTAAATTGCCATAATTTGACAGAAATTAGGGCTGACAAATCAGAAGTGGTGAAGTGGATGTATGGTTTGTAGAGCTCATAAAACAGGTTTTATGGATCAGGACCAGCGAGTGGTGTCTTAAGGGGCTACCCGAGGTTATCATCGATTTTTGACAAGTTTTGAATCGTATCTCCTACTTTTGCACTACAGATAGAATTATAAGTCAAACGGCTATCGGTTCCTCAATCTTTTGTCTCCATTTTTGTCTACCGGATTTTGAAAGAAATGAATACTTAATTTTGTATGATTTTTTTAAACATTGTCTAAAAAGACACTTATTTCGTATCTGTATTGAGAAATCTCGAAATCTACATATTTGGGTTTGTCTTTGACGTCTCTAAATTTTAAACGAATTAACAGAAAACCAGTTTTATGGCCTAAAATTTTTCAACTTTGATGCCAAATATCTTGAAAAAAAAGTAAATATATCTATATTGCCGGGATACTATATTGCCGGTTTTATGGCCACGGGTCACGGCCTAAATGTACCATAACGTCAAGTAAAACGTGGCCATAAAACCTACCTTGGTACCCAGCATGCGTTATTTTCAAATTTGCCACCTTTTTCTAAGGGGCTCCCATACGCCAATGACCTTCGACCTGAAGTTCTCCCTCTAAGATCCCTATAAGATCTAAGATCTCCCTTAGTTTTCTAATGTTCTTTGTAGCTTATTAATTATTATATTAACAACAACGGCTTTAAGTGCTACACTAAATTTCAGCATTCTCCTCTTCTTATTTTTAAAGAAAAAAAAATGAATTTTCATGAATATCATCGCTTTAATGGAACGAATAATTTCGTGCTTCATACATATAATACCTAAGACACATAATATGTCAGTATAAGCCTCATGACGTCAAGACATTCCATATAAAAAAATAAAAATGGATGTTGACATTTTTCAAAAAAAAAAAAATTACTTGAGATAGAGACACCTTCAATTATTTTACTTATGAGCTTTATGACTTTTAATTAACCATAACATATTTACTTCAAGCTTCTAGCATTGGTGCATTGTAACAAAATTATTTAACAAAGTTGGTGTCCCCTTGAGGTAATGAAACTAAATTAAATTAAACCTTCTTGCAATCGTGTATTATTTATCACATGGTAGGTTTTTAAATAAAATACCAAAAACAGCCGAGAAACTGAGCAATCTGTTTAAAAATGGCTTAAGTATTGTAATTAATGAAAATAGTGAAGAGGACGATTGAGTCGAGCCTTTCTTTTGTTACGATGCACCAATGCTATAAGCTTGAACTAAATATATGTCATAGTTAATTAAAATTGCTATCATAAGTAAAAAAAATGGTGTATCTATCTTATAAGTAAAAAAAAATATTGAAAAATGACAACATCTATTTTTATTTTTTTATATGGAATGTCATAAGACTTATACTGACATATTATGTGTCTTAGCTATGTGTATTATATGTATGAAGCATGAAATTATTCATTCCATTAAAGCGGAGATATTCATGATAATTTATTTTTCTTATTTTTTTTCTTTAAAAATAAGAAAAGGAGAATGCTGAAATTTAGTATAGCACTTACTAACGTTGTGACCTATCATCAAAAAGAAAATCAAGCGGAAAAGCTATTAATGCACAAGATGTTCCCTTATCCTGCCATGGCCTTTGAACAATTTTAGGCCAAAAAACTGGTTTTCTGGCCATAACTTTTGTGTTAATTGGTTTAAAACACAGAACACCCCCACTAGAAGCCTAATGCTTGTAATTTTGTTCGCGACGCAAGTCACCAAAGTATGAGGAAGAGGCGAGGGGAAGGGCGGGTGCTAACAGCGTTGCGATTGGTCGATGCGATGGCGCGCGGAATGCGTAGTGATGGGACATGTTCACTACAAGCATCCTAATTTTTTTGGTAAGTACATTTTAAAGTAAAGTAAGTAACTACTTACTTCACTTTATCTTTAAGTTAAGGTAAAGTATAGATAGTTTTGTTACCAATTTAATACACAGTAAGTAAGGAATCCTAACTGGTACCGTAATTTATTGCTGGTAAATTATGGTAGGTATTTACTGTATATTAAAATGGTAATAAAACTATGTATACTTTAAAATGTATCAAAAAGGATTCTATAAAGCCAGCACAACCTATATCTATCTCAAATCAACTTAGAGTTCCCTCGCACTTTCTCGAAGTTCATTATCAGGCCCATCTTGTGACACTAGACCCAATTGCTCACTGAGAGGATTCTAAAAAGCCCACACAATATATATCTATCTTAAACCAACTCCGAGTTCCCTCGCACTTTCTCGAAGTTCATCATCAGGCCCATCTTCTGGCACTGGACCCAAATGCTCACCAAGAGGATTCTAAAAAGCCAGCACAACATATATCTATCTCAAACCAACTCCGAGTTCCCTCGCACTTTCTCGAAGTTCATCATCAGGCCCATCTTGTGGCCCTGGACCCAACTGCTCGCCAAGAGGATTCTAAAAAGCCAGCACAACATATATCTATCTCAAACCAACTCCGAGTTCCCTCGCACTTTCTCGAAGTTCATCATCAGGCCCATCTTGTGGCCCTGGACCCAACTGCTCACCAAGAGGATTCTTAAAAGCCAGCACAACCTATATCTACCTCAAACCAACTGCGAGTTCCCTCGCACTTTCTCGAAGTTCATCATCAGGCCCATCCTGTAACCTAGATGCCACTGTTCACCAAGAGCATTCTAAAAAATTCACACAACATATCTTCAAACTACTACTACTACTACTAGTACTACCACGTATTACTAATACTTCTTCTATATTAATACTATCTACCTTTAAAAACAAACAACTAAATAAAACTAAGATTCTACAGAATACGAGTAACTACTCAAACCAAAATAAACGAGTTTTTTTTTTACATTTCTTCAAATCGGTGGGCGTTTTCAGAAATTGTTGTTGGTAAGCGTAAGCGGAGTTCCACTTTTAAAAATGGGCTAAATTGATTTGAAATGTCTCTGAATCGATAATATATTGTATAAACAACAGAAAAATACTAAATTTATTAGGCAATAATGCCAAATTCATTAAAAAAACACAATGTTATTTAGTTTCTACTGGAAAGAAGTTCCATTACGTCACTCGTTTTGAAAATGGTTAAAACAATAAATAGATATGTTAAAAATCTTCTAAAACTTTATTAATTCTTAGAACATAAAATGATTGGACGTTTTATAACAAAACAATGAGTTTTATGAAAAAATGTTCCCTTAACGCTACTTTTCTGTACTTTGTACTACATGTTATTGCCTCTGCAGCGACCACTGCGTAATATTAGTAGAAAATAATTATTAATCTGAGATACCTACCACAATTAACTTTTAATATCTTTGGAATTTTAATCACAGTCTCTAAATGGACAATGGCGTATAATGGAACTCAAAGTGGCGTTTAGGAACTACAAGGCAACGTTCATATTACGATTAATTATGCACACTGAGTATTATTGTTTTTGTCTCAAAGCCAACAAAAATAAATGAATTACAATCGTGATTTTCTATGTGAAAAAATTAAACTTCACCGGAAGATACAATAAACTTAAGAATTGCCACAAACGCGAAACGATGTCACGGCGCAGATAGGCAGACCAGCAACTCCAACAAGCAAACATGCAACAGATATCTGGACGAACAAACATAATATCTTACACATAAAAAATCAAATGAAAAAATGTTGAAAAACAAGGGTTGTTTAAGTGAATATTTTTTTCTTATTATTATTATTATTCACAATCTAAAACGGACATTATAAACTGTATTAATTATTATATTATAGCATTTTTTTTTAACATTTGAGATAGTAGGTAGTTAACTTAATATTGTGATATTTTTATTTTATATATAATTTACGATCTAATTTAATTATGATTTGACAATGGTAGTGTTAGCAATTCACTCCATATGAAACGAGCTTTATAGTTCCATTACGCCACTTTTTCGTTCCATTCACGCTATAGTGGTGTAATGGAGGTGACGTATCCGCGATAATAAAACATTAAAATTAATTTACAAATAGACGATAACCATTTAGTCAAATGTAACTTTCTTTTCAGAATTATCATTAAATAACAAGTTCGATATAGTGAAGAATCAAATAGGCAGGATGTTCTTACCTTGACAAAATCAGTCTTGTAAGTGGAACGTTGGATTTGAATGCAGGAACACGCGACCGACACTTACACATTTCGCGGATTAACTGCTGTCATGATTGAGAAAATAGCGATTTCCATATACTTAAAATGTCGCTATAATTCAAAATCTGCATGAATTTTGTCGATATTTTGTTGCCAAGTTATTGAAAAGGCGGTCGCGTAGTGCGGAAATTCCTTCACACGCCATTTCGCGGGACAGGATAAAACCTGTCTTTTTCAATAGAATTTCTACCTTAACACATCAATGTAGGTACGGGGTTTTAAGGTTTAAAATGAAATTTTGGTTTGTAAGTGACCAGTACAAATACCCGCCACTTTTGAAACACCTGCCGGGCTAGCACACTAATCGGCCATATATTTATGTTCGAACGTATAACTTTACGATTGTGCCCATTTTTACGTTATTTAGCTAACATATGGCAAGATGTAAACATTCGTTTATTTTTTTATTATTATTTAGACCTTACTTACTTCAATAGCTCTAAAAGAATGGAAAGCTATGTGAAATTTTAAATAAGAATTAAATAAGTAAAAAAAGAAGTTGCATTTTGACGTGTCCCATACCTACCTTGCCACTTTCGGAGTAAAAAAATTAACACTACTTAAGCGGCCCTAGCACACTAGCAAAATGACGACTTTTATGCACATGTTTTAAGTCCATAACCGACGTATAAAATTTTACCGTCATGAGCTAACATGGTATACCGTCATCTACGTAAAATGTGACCATTTGTATGTCTTGCACATAAAACGATTTTTTTTACGTCAAATGCTAACATGCTCTTGATTTTGGCACATAAAACGTGATGGTATGAACCGTTGACGGACGAAATTTTATGTAGGTCACTCGAGAACTCAGATAAATTTTAACACTATGAAAACGATACAATTGGCCGCAGGATATTTGTCAAATTTCTGTCACAACACGGTTTCAGTTTCAAAACTTAAAACTTATTATTATTCGTTTGCTGTTTGGATTGATTACTTTTCTACGACTTATCGCTTGACCATTGGATTTCGATATCGTATATTAACACGACCCGTGTTTACGTATTTTGGACCTGACTGTTTCGCACCGGAATTTACAAGGTAATTTTATTTTATTTAAAAGGCCTACGAATATATATATATATATAATATGCGCATCTTCAAGAAACCTGACCAACTCCTACATTGATTACAGGATGGCATCACCTTACATCAGTTACTTAATATCTTGGCAGGCCGACAAACAGAGGCCCTACCGCGAAACGAAAACGAACTTCGTTCGTGTATCTCCATCTCTGTCGCACTTGCAAGTTCGAGCGACAGAGAGCGAGATACACGAACGAAGTTCGTTTTCATTTCGCGGTAGCCCCTCAGGCAAGTAAGTTGCACCGGCGTCAAATACGCGATGCCTCCAACCCATTCGAGTGGCCGGAGCCGGAATTTCGACACATACGATTATAACAGAACTTAATACAAGAGTACAACTATTTAGTATCAGTGCAGTGCTTATCATTACTCTTTAATTAAGTAGTATTATATTGGGTCTCTAACCATAGACTACGATTGAACGAATTAAATGAATGTAATAATTGGTAGAAATTCGGTTGGACATATTGGCAACACTATACTCCTTTTTTCTACATATATTTTACGCTATGGCATAAATATATGTTGCGAGATTAGATTATCATGTTAGCTAAATAACGTAAAAATGGGCCGTAAAGTTATACGTTCGAACATAAATATATGGCCGATTAGTCTTAGACTGTTATTACTGCCGGGCTAGCACCCCGGCAGTAATAACAGTCTTAAGAAATAACATTATTTTTCAGGGTTTCGTCATGATGTCAGCCAATTGGATTTCGGAAGGACAGTTTTTTATATATATATATATATATATTCTTTTAATAACAGAAGTACAAGAGTTACATACTAATCTACTGTACATTTGGGTCCTAGACAGCAAAAACATAATACACAACCAGTTTAGTGAGCTTTAAACTCATTGCGCTCATTTTAAACTTTTTAATACGCCCATAAAAGCGTTAACACTATTTTTTATTTATTTACACTGAATCACTGGTAGTGTACACTGTAGGTACAACAACGAATCACATTTATATGCTTGCTTAGAAGAGCTCGCATTTGTTGCATACATGTTGGTGTTCAATAATGTTTACTTACAGCCTAAGTTATTACTACTAAGTAATAACCTAATACCAATATTACATTATATTGGTCATAATGCCTTTATTATACTTGATGTAAATTTAAAATTAACCTTTTCGATGTACTTAATAAAAATGATGTCGGTAGAAATGCATTCATGCTGCTAAAACAACGCATTATCAGTGCGTGCGTAGTGCAAGCGGTGCGAGCCGTTGCTGCGAGACCGGTTCGCGCGCGACGTCACTCGGCTCGAGCACGTAGTTATGTGGTAGCCTGTATCGTCTATATTTATCGACGTATGGTAAGCTGCTTAAACGACTTTTGCCTATATTACTCACGAGTTTGTTCTTGTGGAGAGGATTCTTAATCAGGTAAAAAGTTTTGGTTTGTTTTAAGATGAAGGGTTTAAGTAGTGGTAGGTTAATTTTAATATGCAATTTCCGGAGATTGGTATAAAAAGGAGTATTATAGGAGATCTTAATTGCTTTGTTTTGGACAATTTGGAGTTTATCGTAGTTTGTATCGGAGGTACTACTCCATACCGGACAGGCGTAAGTGATGACAGGCCGGACGAGTGTGGTATAAATTGAAGTTTTCGTACTTGCACTTAATGCAGCTTTACGATTCAATATCGGTGACAGTGCACCTAATGCTTGAATACCTTTCGACCTTAAGGACATTACGTGGGTGCCCCAGTTTAGTTTTCTGTCCAGGTGGACTCCGAGATATTTTACAGATGTACTCCGCGGGATTTCGTAGCTACCCATTTTCAATTTTCTTATGCGTAATTTGCGACGTCTAGTGAAGATGATAGCTTCGGTTTTTGTCTCATTAAGTTTTAATTTCCATTCAGTGAAAAAATCATGAAGGAGATCTATGGACAGTTGAAGTCTGGTAATGATAAGATCAATGTCGTTTGACGACGTGAGTGACGCTGTATCATCAGCAAAGCAATAAAATAAGCAGTTGAATAGGAATGTCGTTTATATAAAGTAAGAACAGAGATGGACCCCTGTGGTACACCAGCTATTACAGAACGAGGATTGGAAGCAGCACTCCCAATGTGTACACGAAACGATCGGTTAGAAAGATAGGACTGGATAATTTTAATTAGTGGGATAGGTATTCGACACAGTAGCATTTTATGAAGTAGGCCCTCATGCCACACTGTATCGAATGCTTTCTCTAAGTCTCTCTCTCCGCTACCCGACCAAGTTGCTGTATCGTGGAATGGCAATTACGGAACCCGAATTGTTCATTGATTATAACTTGCTCTGAAGCCTGTACTAGGCGGTCACGGATTATCTTTTCAAATATTTTACCTAGCGAAGGCAGTAGGCTTATAGGCCGATAATTTATGGGAATGGTTGAATCTTTACCAGGTTTTTTTAACAGTACGACCTTAGCTATTTTCCAATTTGATGGAAAGTAGCAAAGTCGTAGGCAAGTGTTAAATATTCTTGTTAGTTCCACAATTACTTTTTGAGGAACATTTTTAAGGAGGATATTATTAATATTGTCTTCGCCAGGTGCTTTCCTTGTTTTGAGGTTGCGGATGTGTTTAGAAATTTCTAAAGGGTGAACAGGTGAAACAAGAGTTGTATTATGTGCATTTGAAATGGCATTCACTGACTCGGAGACTATGGATTCTGTCTGATTATTACGCCAATTGATCGTCAGTGTCATGTTAGTTTGGAAAGCACTCGCTAACTCCTCACATTGTTCAGGAGCGTTTTCTGTAAATGTGCCATCAGAGCGTCTCAGGGGCTCAATGTTGATAGATTTAGGCTTTAAGGATTTAACAAAACGCCAAAGATCGGAACTCGGGTTGTCTACGCTAGATAGTTTAACCTGCCATTTATTATCATTGTGATTTTTTATTTTTTGATGTATATTATTTTGTAAGTAATTGATTTGCGTCCGGATCATTTTGCGACATTGAGGGTTACTCTCACGTTGTTGTCGACTTCTGAGTGTATTCTTGTACTTTATTAATCGTTTTATATTGCGAGGAAGAGCTACGCGGGTATTATTCTTATATGGAGACGATTCAGGAATACTTACTTCACTTGCGCTAATAATGCTACCCTGCAAACGTGAGACCGCTGTACTAATGTCTTCGACTGAGTTGTATGTTTTAGTTGATAGTTTAGTATTATCATTCAAGCAACGCTTGAATTTTGGCCAGTCCGCCTTTTTATAATTGGGTCTAGGAATGGAATTATGGCATATGTTGGTTTCATTAATACAAAAATAAATAGGTAGATGGTTAGAAGAGAGTGCTGGGATTGTACAAACTTCATTTATATTGTGAATGTTAGAAGATAAGATAAGATCGGGAAGGGTGGGTGTTAAATCGGCACGGTAGTGAATTAAAGTTGGCGTAGATGGTGCGTAAATGTTAAAGTGATTTTGGGTCATGTGATTAAACAATATTTTGCCGTTTTTGTTATTGACTCGTCCATACCAATGTTGATGACGAGCGTTAAAGTCACCCATAATTAACACATTACGGCCCGTCCGCAGAATAGCATCAATATCGCTCGGATTTAAAGTTAGGTTGGGGGATTGATAAATGGAGAAAATTTTATATTTTCCATTAGGAAGTCAACAGTTAAAAATTAAGAAAACTTTATTTACTAAAGTATATACAAAATGATATTAAACTAATTATAATAAATTACAATTAGAAAAATGTATCAAAATTTTGCCCTTTAGGCAGGGTGCCCATCACACAGGCAGCATTCCCGCGCTGAATAGCAATCGCTATTCTTTGGGCGAGAAAGCTGCCTGCCCGAGGGTCACCCGTAGCCTCCCTTAACCGCTTACTGATCTCCTTGTGGAGCTTACGCGCGTTTCTTCCCCAAGAGCCGAGTGTCTCGACGCCAAATGCGACAAAATCGTATTGGGCGCCGAGACAGCTATACTTCCCGACCTTGGATCTCTCTCGGGCATCCGCCGCTGCCCCGGCTTGCTTGGACGTGCCCGGCAAGTAGGACGCTGCCAGCGTATCAGCACAAGTAGCGTCCCACACCAGTGCACGGCCCATCCGCCAGGGGATTAAAGACATCCCGTCCGGACGCTTGCCATCATCTCGTACAATGCGAGGCTCAAGAGCGCAGGGGACGCAGGCGCTGGCAAGCGCCCTTCTCAGGATGTCATTGAGCGCAGCGTGACGGGACAAGCGGCCGGCGCCCGAGGAGCAGGCGAGTCCATGGTGACCGAAGCGATCTACCGCGGCTCCACAGGAGATGCAGTTGTGGTCCACGCACACATCAACTCCGACGCGGAGAGCAACTGCAATTCGGAGTGTGCCTGGGTCAATGAAGCTACCTAAGTTAGGTGAGGGGTAGGCGTGAAGCCATTGCCCCGACTCTGGTCTGGCTGCTGCCAACAGCCTGGCTCGGTCCCGGCCAGACGAAGAGTTGATCAACGACTTTATGGTAGCGGCGGAAGCTAACGAGTCCCAAGCCCTTTGTAATTTTGGTCTTGATGGCAAAGTTGGGTTCGGTCCTGCTAGCCAGGCGTTCCTAGCATCAACCAAGCACGCGATCTCGCAGTTTGCAGTCGTTGAGACTTTAAGGATTTTACCTGCGAGATCTTGCGTGCTGTGAGTTGATGATAAGAAAGCCGGCAAAGCTACGCTCGAGATTTTTCGAGTTCCCAAACCGCCATATCTTATGGGTAGACATGCCTGAGACCAAGCCTGTTCGCTGAATTTAACATTAAGAATTGATTCTAGTATGGACTTCAATAGGGTATCAGTAGAAAGGACTAGATTGGGAAATTTCCAAATAGGGCAACAACGGAGAAGGTACGTAAATTTAGGAACGAGTAGGCAAAAATTTTAGAATGAATAAGGCTGAGTGAGAGCTTATTTTGACTAAACGTTCAGAGTTATTTTGGAATTTTGAGATTGATTTATCTAAAACAGACGGAATAGCCTCGTCAAAAATGGGTGATCCAAGGAGGTACAGGCTGTCTTTAGACAAAATTTTAAGGTTTGGAGCTATGTTTTTAAAACCTACTATAATTTGAGAAGCCACAAAAGGATCCGTTTTTTCGGAAATGTAAAGTTCACATTTATCGAAATTTAGTGTCAGTCCAATATCATCAAATTTTTGTATAATTTTGGATAAATCTGCCAGGACGGATTGAGACTTACCGCCAAAAGTGTCATCGTCTAGGTACCATACGTTTAGGTCGGAAGAAAGACTGTGGATGATTGGGTTGATGGCGAGACTAAACAGGGCTGGACCCAGGGGATCCCCCTGCTGGCAGCCTACGGCTGAAAGGATTTCGTTGTCTTTGTGAAGTAACTTGGATGGGGCATGGTAACATTGTAATAAAAAGTTATATATTTCTGGTATATGGTTTCGTGTCTCATTCAGCAAAGTGTCCCTATTAACAGAGTTAAAATCGTTTTTAACGTCTATTTTCAATAGAACCTCACACAGGTCAGTTTGTACAAAGGTACGCACAGCGTGAACTGCGGCCTCGCAGCCGCCTCGAGTTCCAAAACCAACCTGTGTGGGCTCGAAAAGTTTTTGTAATTTAGAACGGGTGTGTCTTACGCAGATTTTGGCTGCAAGACGCCGAAAGGTAAAGCCAACAGCAATAGGGCGCACGCCAGCATCCTTCTTTGTGAGGGCAATCAAGTTAGCTCCATAAAGTATCGGCGTCACATCTTGGCATACATCACCCAGGAGCATAAGGTTTACCAGTTTTGTAATGCTTACTGTCAGCTGTTCACCGGCTACCCCAGAGCCGTAGCTGGTGAGGTCTAAAAGGTGTTGAGGGGTGATACCGTCTAAACCTGACGCCGACCCTTTGGGGAAGGATGCGAGGGCGGCCACTACGTCCTGCCCTGTAGCGTGGAGACATATCGAAGGATCTGATGGAGGGTCAACAAAGAAAGGGGTCAAAGGGTCTGGGGGATGCTTTGATTGTAACGCGGCAGCGGTTTCGGGAGTGTCGGGAGCGATGGTATCATTAGTGAAGAGGAGCCGTGCCGCCCCTTTAAGATCACCATCCTGCAATTTCTCTTCAACCTTTTTACACAAGTTATACGATTTACCTCTAGTTTGTAAAGGCCGTGATAAAGACGGCAAAGCTGGTGCTAAAATATTATTCTTTATTTTCTTCGTGAGGGAAATATTTAAGTTGTTATCGTCAGGAACATGTAATATTTTGAAAGGCAGAGTTAACAAGTCATGCCACGATTGGAGGTTGTTGTTTAGTACACAATTGTTTATTGTAGCTGTTAGTACTTCGGCTACAGCGGACCTGGCACCACGCGGAATGCGTTTGACTAGAGGCGTCGAATGTTTTAGTTGGCCAAGAAGGGTTTGAAGAGAAATAGCTAGGTGGGGTGATGACGTAGATGAGCATATGTTATGGGTATTCGGGACACTTGAGATAGGATGAACGCGAGCCTGATGGGTACGCGATTGATGAATGTGTAATCCTCGTGTTGATGTAAAAACTCTTTCGCATACTACACAACACTCCATTCTTCAAAATAGAGAATACAAAAAGAGGATTAAGACAATCTACAACACGCAAGCGAACATAAGTTGATTAACTAGAAAATAATCTACCTAAGAATATAATAAGAACTAAACAATTAAAAGAAATAAACAACGCTGAATCACCACACACTAGGCAGGAGTTCCTCGGCGATCCAATGTTTCTGATAATCAACTACTTAAGTAGTAGAAAGTTTACGTATAATCATTGTAAGTGTTTTTATTGACTTGCACTGCACTTTCAATATAATTTAACACGAATCGTTGATAAAATTAAATCCCAAATAAAAATATTCATTGACTTAAAATTGACACACAACCGTCAAAACAGCTGTTTTCTCTGGGGCGTAGGAACTCGGGCTGCGGACCCCGACGCAGAGAGGTTTAGTTGGCGGCCTGTAGTCTATTCCAACAAGAAATAATAGGCTGGGGGTCCGACGGTCAAAATATCCATTACTGATAATTTATTAATAATAATTGTATGAAGACGATATCATTTTGTCATGACAGTTAAAAAGGTAGGGTTATTTCAATTCCAACTGCCTCTAAATGGACAGTAAGGGGGTTTGTCATTTGTGAGTGACATATGTGTTTCTTTAATAAAATAGCTACACCTTGGCCTCTTCCGCTATTGTGTTTGTCGGCACGATAACATTTGTATCCCAGTATCTCAAAATTTGCGTTAGCGGTTAATCTAGTTTCACATAAGGCTACCACGTCAGCAGGTATGTCACTCACCAATAGGTCGAGGAGCTCGGACCGCTTGCAACGTACGCCGTCGGCGTTCCATGAAATGATGCACAGTTTGGATGTATTAGACATAACTACCTAAGTGACTAAGAATAAGCAGGACCTTATCCGTCATGCATTTACAGGAAGAAAATTTATCTTTAATGGACTTAATTACAGTTAGGATTTGGATCATCTCCGCGGTTACAGGGTCTTGGTGTGTCTCCTGGACCTCGTGTGCTGCACCCCTGATAGGGTTACTTGGATACGATGAAACTTGCTGCCTTTGGGGTTGAATGGAAATCGCTGGGTGGTTCATGCCAGGTGGGGCTGCGTAAGAGGGCCGTTGCACTGGTGCAAGGATTGGCCAAGTTTTAGCGTCAGCAGGTCCTACAGATCTTGGTCTCCTGTTATCTATGCGCTGATTTACAAGTGGTACTGCATTTCTTTTGGATTTTAACTAATTTTTATTTTTTCTATGTACTTGAGCCTCTCAGGACAGCTTCTGAAATTTGCCGTGTGGCCCTCTCCACAGTTACAACATATGGCAGGAGTTTTTGGATCACGATTCGGGCAATCTTTCGTTCCATGATTTCTTGGGCATTTGACACAGCGTGGTGGCAAGTTACAGTTTAGTGACGCATGTCCACACCTCTGACATCTGTAACACTGTGTTCCGAATGAGTTATTTGGTTTAAATTTCTGAATATGTACAACACAATGGCATAGATACTTTGTTTGGCGGAATTTCGAAATATCGGTTCCTGATGGTAACTTTACTAAGTAGGCAGGGCAGCTTGGCTCATCTGAGTTGGACTTTAACTTGGTTATGGTAACATTGTCAAAACCAAGCGTGCTGAGCTCATCTTTGAGATCCTCTTCCAATCCCATGGGGAGTCCTCGGATAACAGCCTTATAAGTTTTTTCATCCTTTCTACTATGCGTTTGGAATGCCACATCATCTTTTTTCAAACCATCTTTTAAAGTCTGGTGAGCCGTGCTAGATTTGCAATGTACCAGGATCTTATTTTTTTCCTGTACTCCAGGTGAAATTCATTCGTATGCTTATTGATCATGCCCTTAGTTTGTTCATGACTCCAGGATGGATCCGCATCAATCCATATAGGTGGTACCCTGGAATGATTGATCTTGTTACCAATGTTGGAGGTAGATTCACTGTCCTCTTCTCCATGGCCGGATTTACTTAGGCTATTGAAGCGGTTCTCGGTGCTAAGAGGCTGTTGAACACTGACATGCTTCGCCCTAAGTGCGGGCCTTTTAGGCTTCTGCCAATCTAAGTCATCATCATCGGCCGGTCTTTTGGACGATAAGCTATCGGTGGACGATGTTCGAGTCAGAAAGTTGTCCATAAAGACGATGGTATAACACTATCGATATTATTATCGATAGCGTGTGCGCCCATTACTAGGGAGATAAGCGAACGCGCTCAACTATTATCAATACTCAGGTAACGTCTATTCGCCAGCGCAGGTAGCGAGTAACTGAAGGACAGTATTCGACATCAATTATGCCTTCAGCATACTTTTCGTTTATATGATGATAGCGCACGTCAATGTGCTTGGATCTTTTGTTGAAGGAACCCGTTTTGATCAACTGTATAGAGCTCTGATTGTCGACTAGCAGAATAAGCTTGACATTTTCTTTCACTAACTCTTTCAGTTAGGATTTTAGGTACATGGCGTCTTTGCAACTATCAGCGGCAGCTATGAACTCTGACTCTGTCGACGAAAGCGCCGTGATAGGCTACCTTTTTGATGACCAATACACAGGACCATTTTCAAGCATCAATACGGTTCCAGTTGTGCTCCGTCTAGTCATCAGATCACCCGCGTAGTCAGAATCACTGAACGCTCGAATGTTGCCTATTGGAACGTTTCTTTTAAACATTATACCTTTATCTTTAGTCCCAACCAAGTACTTTAGTATTTTCTTGACTGCAATCACATCATCTTTAGAAGGATTTTCAGTTTTCCTAGTAGCTTGGTTCACAGCCTGAGCTATGTCCGGTCTTGTTCTGGTAGAAAGATACAATAAGCTTCCCACGACTTCCCGGTATGGATAGTCCACCTTCTCCTGGGAAGTTTCTTGTGACAATTTCGAACAAATAGTACTCGGTATAACAGAGGGTTTAGCGTTCTCCATCCCATATTTTTCCAAGATGTTATTTATATAATTTGTTTGTGTAAGTTTAATACCTTCTTTTGAATGTTGTATTTCCATTCCCAAATAACTGGTAGGATTTTCGTTTTTCTTCATTTGAAACGTGTTTTCGAGTTGAGTCAAAATCTGCTTTATGTTTTCTTTGTCTTCAGCAATAACCAGTCCATCATCCATATATAGAGCAATGATAACGGACATTTCTTTGTTTACAAAAACACATCTGTCATTTTTTATGCTTTCAAAGGCTAGATCTAGTCTTCGTTTGAGTGAAGGTTTTATTCCAGGTAAGAGGCGCTTGTTTAAGTCCGTATAACGCCTTTTTCAGTAAGCAGACTTTGTCGGTTTTATTATATCCTTTAGGCACTTGCATAAATACTTTGTCTGACAATTCGCCATAAAGAAATGCAGTTTTTACGTCGAAAGTCAGTATGTGATAGTTTTTGGCCGCTGCAATGGCAAATAAAGTCTTAAGAGCGGTTTGACAAACAACCGGACTATAGACTTCGTCGTAGTCAAGGTTTCCTTTCTGCTCGCAGCCTCGGACTACCAGCCTCGCCTTGTAAGTTCCATCGTCTTTTACGCGAAACACCCACTTGTTTGACAGTATCTTATGCCCCTTTGCTTCTTCTTTCTTGACCATGACCCAGGTCTTGTTTTCTTCTAACGAGTTCATTTCTGCTTGAATTGCCTTCTCCCAATTTGCTTTTTGCTTACTGGCGATTGCTTCTTCATAGGTAAACAAAACAAAGTCATTATATTTTTCAGGCAATTTTCTAGTTCTTTTAGTTTTTATGCCTCCTTCTGAGCTTTCATTACTTGCTAGTTCAGTTTCTTTTTGTTGTTCTTGATTTTCCTTTTCTATATCTTGTTCTTTGTTTTTTTGTCTTTCTTGTTCAGTTTCTTCCTGCTGTTCGTGTTTTTTTTCTTCTGTATCTTGGTCCTTATCTTTTTGTCTTTCTTGGATATCATTTTCAGAATCACAGCTTACAGGGTCGTAGTATTCAAGATCATCATCATTTTCTTGTGAACTGGTATTTTTCTTTGGTTCGGAAGCTTTCTTATTATCATTATCTTCTGTGTCTTCGAATTTAGGTAGGATTACTGAAGACCTATGGTTTTCAGTAGTGTCTGTTTTATCAAATATTACGTCCCTCTGGATTGTTATTTTCCTGCACTCAGGATCCCACATTCTGTATCCAACTGGAGCATATCCGATCATTATTAGCTTCTTGGTTCTGGTCTCTAGTTTCTTTAGATATCCCAGACGCTTAACATATCCTACGCTCCCGAATGTTCTTATATTTGCAAGATTTGGTTTTCTTTTATACCATAGTTCATACGGAGTAGTTCCGGTTATTTTCGAAGGTAGGCGATTCGTCAGGTATGAAGCTGTTAAAACAGCTTCTCCCCACATTTCTCTATCTAATCCCGATTGAAACAACAAAGCTCTTGCTTTTTCTGTCAATGTGCGATTGAGCCTTTCCGCTTTTCCATTTAATTGTGGACTATGAGGGATTGTATAGTCCAATTTAATGCCTCTTCGCTGGCACCAAGTTTTAAATTCTTTTTCTGTATATTCACCTTTCTGTATGATTGATTACATTTCAGCAACGGGCCAGCACCAGTCAAGCTAAAATTGCTGTATTGACGAATAGTATGACTTAACCATCGCCTGGGGCAGTCAGGCATATTCCTTCCGATGTGGTAAATATTTTGAATGTACATTTTTTTCTCGATCTCCTTTGTTTCACAAAAAAGAAGGTTGCTACTCATTAGGTACTTATACCACCGACGCACCACACAACACAGGAATATTTATGTATATGTAGGGTTGATCGTTGATTACATTTCAGCAACGCGCCTGCACCGGTCAAGCTGATGTTGCTATTTTGACGAATAGTATGTCTGAACCAACGCCTGCGCCAGTCAGGCATATTCCTTCTGATGTGGTAAATATTTTGAATGTACTTTCAATTTGTTTTACCGATCTTAGTTTGACAAAAAATCCTCTATATACAACATATTAAAGGTATAATTTTTCAATAAAAAAATGACAGCCCGTATGCTTTGATTTCAGGAACAAACACATAAAATTAACAAGTTGGAACAAAAGTGTGATAGTCTCAGAAGAAAAGTCAAAGCGTTAAATGAAAAAGTTCGCAGACAAAAGAAGAAAATAGCTGAATTTCGAAACATTATAAACGACCTTCAAGAAAGGAATTTAGTGAACAATGAAAATTCAATACTTCTAGAAGCATGTGCAGGGCCCAAAGATTTTCTTAAACGTCAAATATTAAAAAGTGAAGGCTTGCCTTTGGAAAAACGATACTCCGAGGAAACGAGAAAATTTGCATTGACACTGCATTTTTTCTCCCCTGAGGCGTACAATTTTGTGCGTCGAACATACAACACATGTCTGCCTCACCCAAGAACTTTAACAAAATGGTACCAACAAATAAATGCTGAACCTGGTCTTTGCAACGAAGCGTTCGAAACACTCGAAAATAAAGTACAATCAAGTGACACACCAATTGTGTGTGCCCTGATTTTTGACGAAATGTCGATTAGGAAATCACTATGTTGGGATCCACAAAAAAAAACTTATTACGGACGTGTCACTGTTGGGACTGATTGTGACAACGATTCTTTTGAAGTCGCCAGCCAATGCCTTGTGTTTTTATTGAATAGTATAAACGGTGCATGGAAACTTCCTATAGGATATTTTTTCATCACATCTTTGACTGGAGAACAAAAATCCGAATTAGTCAAAATGTGCGTTCAGAAATGTGAGGAAGTCGGGGTTAAGGTTGTCAGCGTTACGTGTGATGGTCCAGCAGCCAATTTTGGCATGTTTTCTGAACTAGGATGCGAGCTACAAAAAAATCAAGAAAATACTACTTTCAAATGCAGTGAGAGCACTCTCCGTGCTTTTGTAGATCTCGGTCATGCGATAAAGTTAATTCGAAATACATTTGGCGGCTTGAGGGTTTTTTACGACGTATATGGCAGAAAAATTGACTATAACTACTTGGAATTGCTTTTGAAATTGCAAGAACATGAGGGTTTGCACATGGCAACTAAAATAACAAAGGCGCATCTGTATTTTGCGAAACAAAAAATGAAAGTGCGTCTAGCAACTCAGCTTTTGAGTAATTCGGTGGCAGACGCCTTGCAATTTTGTAAAACCCAACTGCAAATATCTGATTTCAAAGATTGTGAGGGCACCGTTAGTTTCATTAAAATGATAAACGATGTGTTCGATGTGCTTAACAGCCATTCGATCCGTCCGCCTGGGCTAAAAAAAGCAATTTGTCCAGAAAATGTTGGCTTTGTAGAAGCTTTATTTGAAGGGGCCGTGGGGTATCTATGCGGCTTGAAGTTGCCATCTGGAGAACTGATTGTAAAATCAAGAAGAAAGACAGGCTTCATAGGCCTAATTATTAATATGAAAAGTTCTCTCGAGCTATATCTGCATCTTGTAGAGGATACAAAAATTCTTAAGTATCTACCGGTTTATAAAATAAGCCAAGACCATGTCGAGCTGTTTTTTTCAGCCATACGAGCCCGCGGTGGCTTTAATAATAACCCCAATGCAGTGCAGTTTAAGGCTGCATTCAAAAGACTGCTTATACGAGCCGAAATCAGGGACGGTGGAATAGGAAACTGCGTTGCTTTGGAGCAGGTAAACGTTTTAAACTGTTCTAGCGCTAGCCCAGTTAAAGTGTTGAACCAGTTGACCGAAAGAAGCAACTTCGATTTAAATATTTATTTATTTATTTATTGACAAATACATTTACGTGACATTACAGTAATAACCAATGCGTCACGAAACTAAAAACAACAAATAATACTATTTAGGCGACGAAACGGCGTGGCCCCGTTGCATCGTCATCTCCGGTGTAGGATTCGGCAGATTGCCCCGGAACCGTCGAAACACGACACCCTTCGGCCAGAAGTCAGCACATGCGATGGTCTCCTGCAGCGGTCGCGGCACGCGCACCACAAACGAGCTGAAGTGCACATAGTGGCGCGAACGCAGCTGGAACACCCTCAGCGAGAAGCCGGTCTTCTGACGAACGTACTCCACCACATCATCAGCCGTGGCAGTGTAATGCAGGCGCGATACATATAGCGCTTTGCTCGGTGTGGCAACCCGCAGACCGGAACCAACCGGTTCTGCAGTACCACACTGACTCTTGCGCGGCTTGCGCTTCCTCGACACCGTTGTAAAACCCTCCTTATCCACATCGGTGCGCGGGGGCTTCTCCTTTGGAGGAACCTGAACTTCACGCGCTCTTGAGGGCGCGTCGCTCCGGTCGGCTGCGACAGACCGACCAGCTACGGCATCAGCATAGCGATGACGTGATTTAGAGGTTGGGGCGGGGGGAGGCCCGGCGCGGAGGGGGCACGCGGGCCGTGGAACGGCATGCGCAGTGATGAGGTACCTGAAGACGACAGTGATTTGTATGCAGAATACCTGGATTTCCTTAACAGCAATCTTTCTCGATATTCGGACAGTGTCGTAACAGACATTGCAGGATTGGAAAATTGACCCAAAAAATAAAATGCCAAACATGTGTCGCCTTGTTGTTTGGCGATCCCAACGACAATAGCAAAACACTAATCAATTCGAAAACACGAGGAGGGTTAAAATATCCGTCGAAAGATGTCGAGGATATAACAAAAAAAAACGGAAAAAATAATAAAACCCAATTTGGACAAAGATAGGCCTATCTTTGTCCAAATTGGGTTTTATTATTTTTCAAAAGTATTATCTTTATATATTCCAATTTATTATGGAATATTATTCTGAACACAGAATATTCGAGTCTGACTCAAATGAGCATGACACAAATCACAAATATTTGCTGATAAAAAGTGTCATCCAAACTTATCTGGACATAAGATACAGATACTTTGGAAAAAAAAAATACAGATAAAATTTCATACCGCAACTATTTAAATAAAATTGTTCTATTTCGGAATGAGTAAAAATTGCTCTCGGACTCACATCGGGCCTATAAAAAATGTTATGTTTAAGAAATTGATGGATCGCGTCTTCTACGCAGCTGGGGACTTCATTTTACAATAAAAAATAAAAATAAAAATGTTTTATTTCTGACCCAAGTGTGATCCATAAAAAGTCAGTAACAATTTTGACTTAAATAACATTGTCAACAAGAGGTAATAAATATTCGACCCAATACTTCGGGCAGTCGAGACGGCCGACTAGCCCCCTCAGCATACTGTTGCTGCTGCCTCGCACCCGCTTCAGCATCGAGGCTACTCTTTTCCGCCGAATGGCAAAAAAGTCATCCGCCCGAGCCTCGGCAAACAAGCCTGATGCACTGCAGTGCTTCGGCAGCCCCAACAGCATTCTAAGGATGTACATTTTTTGTACACGCTATGTTTTATACGTCCTCTGCGTAAATCTCAGCCACAGGCTACACGTGTAAAATGTATAACAATACAATACGCAATCAATATTGATTGATCTACCTATCAGTATTGATTGAACCATTGTATCCTCATTCAAACTATAGCTGCAGCTGTGACCTCATCCGTTGTACCAACAAAATCCAATGTTGGTAAAACACTTCGCAAATAATCTGGTGACGGTAGCAGAGTAAAGGTACTTGCATATTATTATTCGTCTCGGTCACTTTCAATTACAGAGAAAGCAAAAATATTGAAGTCGATATTTTTCATAGTCCAAGTTGATATCGATATTTATCTTTAATTACCACAACCCTACAGCCACGAATTGACAGGCTGCCATTTTACGCGCCCGGATTAGGTATACACGCTCATTTCGTAGGTATTTCGTGTCCATATAATTCCTTTGTCTGGGGGTAAGCCTTTAATTTAGTCGCTGACAGTGACAGTCTGTCAACACTCTCCTATGACACTTGCGTCAATGTTAGGTACCTACGGTACCGAGAAAGGTGACCTCGACTACACATTGTCTTCTTCCATGTTTATGTTATACTAGCTGCCCGGCCCGGCTTCGTAGGAATTCATGAAGCATTTTCCCGCGGTAAAAAGTAGGCTATGTTTATCAGGGATAACAATACAATACAATACAAATACTCTTTATTGCACACCTCACACAAACAAAGCAGTTATAAAGAAAAACAATACAATAATATGTAGGTAGAGGTAGACAACAGGCGGTCTTATCGCTGAAGAGCGATCTCTTCCAGACAACCTTTGGGTATAATGTCGGCTTCTAATGGTAAAAGAATTTTTCAAATCGGTCCAGTAGTTTCGGAGCCTATAAATTCAATACAAACAAACAAAATGTCAAATCTTTCCTCTTTATAATCGAAAAATACGATAGTTCGCAATAGTACTAGTAACGGGGAAAAAAGCGGAGACAATGACGTAAGAAGACCTGTCAGATAACATGGTTCTATCCCTTTCTTACTCGTCGTTCAGTACGTAAGTGAGAAGAGATCGGATGTATAGAAAACGTTCAATTTATTAGGACCTATCTGCCTTTCTCAGCCGGGCTAGCACACTAATCGGCCATATGACGACCGGTTAGCCTAGTGGGTAGTGACGCTGCCTACGAAGCTGAAGGTCCTGGGTTCGAATCCCGGTAAGGTAAATATTTGTGTGATGAGCATAAATATTTGTTTCTGAGTCTTGGATTTTTTCTATGTATTTAAGTATTTATATCTATTAAATATATCGTCACACGTAACACAAGCCTTATTGAGCTTACTATGGGGCTAGTGCGATTTCTGTAAGATTGTCCCCTTATATTTATTTATATATTTATGTTCGAACGTATAACTTTACGATTGTGCCCATTGTTACGTTATTTAACTAACATGATAATCTCTCAACATATATTTTTATGCCATAGCGTAAAATATATGTAGATAAAAGGAGTTTTCTCAAACATGCTCGGAAATGTATGCGTTAATATCGCGAAATGAAGACATGAAGTTTCTTGTTTATGGCTCCCTACATTTCTTCTTGGCCTTACGCCAAGAAGTAATGTATGAAAACCCTAAGTAAAACCATTATTGTCCGCTACTCTAACTTTTTAAATTTGCTTATTAATATTAAACTGACAAAGGAAAAATTACATTCTGCCAACCACCACTAGACTGTAAGCATACTTACGATATAAAAAAAACAAAAACTATGGTAGGTGCTACACTTTATGTGTGGTTAAACTTGGTGCTCGAACGGATTCTTCAAATGGCATGTTTAAAAAATTAAAAAGGCGGCAAATTACACAATTGTTTTCTGCTCTTTCGTTCCGATTGTACTAATTACTTTTATTTTTATATTTCCTCACATCGTTTGAGAAAAGCACTATACAATCCTCGGCCGGAACAGGGATTGCTGGACTCGTTGTATCCGTATCTACCCCAATCTCGTCCGGCAATCCCTTACTTCACGGCCTCTGCATTAATGTACTATTAGTGTACTATAGTGTTGCCAATATGTACAACCGAATTTCTACTAATTATTACATTCATTTCATTCGTTCAATCATAGTATTAAAGAATAATGATAAGCACTGCACTGCTACTTAATAGTTGTACTCTTGTATTAAGTTCTGTTATAATCGTATGTGTCGAAATTCCGGCTCCGGCCACTCGAAAGGGCATCGCGTATTTGACGCCGGTGCAACTTCCTTGCCTGTTTGTCGGCCTGCCGAGATATTAGGTAACTGATGTAAGGTGATGCCATCCTGAAATCAATGTAGGAGTTGGTCAGGTTTCTTGAAGATGCGCATATCATATTATATATATATATATATAAATGTATTCGTAGGCCTTTTAAATAAAATAAAATTACCTTGTAAGTTCCGGTGCGAAACAGTCAGGTCCAAAATATGTAAACACGGGGTACGATTAATATGCGATATCGAAATCCAATGGTCAAGCGAAAAGTCGTAGAAAAGTAATCAATCAAAACAGCAAACGAATAATAATAAGTTTTAAATTTTGAAACTGAAACCGTGTGTTGTGACAGAAATTTGACAAACATCCTGCGGCCAATTGTATCGTTTTCATAGAGTTAAAATTTATCTGGGGTCTCGAGTGACCTACATAAAATTTCGTCCGTCAATGGTTCATATCGATATCGGTCGATTTGTGTAAGATTGTCCCCTAATATTTATTATTTTATTATTATTTTATATCGTCACGTTTTATGTACTAAAATCAAGAGCATATTAGCATTTGACGTAAAAAAAATAGTTTTATGTACAAGACATATAAATGGTCACATTTTACGTAGATGACGGTATACCATGTTAGCTCATGACGGTAAAATTTTATACGTCGGTTGTGGACATAAATAGTGATCGTAACCAACGTGCAATTTTCGTGGCAAAGTGTATGGTTGACAGAAAAAGCGAATATTCAATTATTTATTTTATAGTTTTACACAATCACTATAAAACAAATACTTGCCAACATAGGATTACATCTCTAGATAATAAATCTACACTGTACAAAACCTTTTCCGCCCTAAATATTTTTAAAACAATATACGTCAAAATGACATTAATTTGTCATACATAAACATATAACTGCAGCTGAACATTCGATAACATTACGCGAAGAGTTTATTTTAATCTAAATAAAGGCACGTCGTATCTCGAGTTGATGATAATCAAGTATTTCTAGTGGAGTCTTAGTAAAGTGCACATTATGGTAACAGTATTTATATTCACAGTATGGAGTTAACACAATACCCGGATATTATAACGACGGATGTAGGCACGCGATGTACAATTTGCAATGTCAATATTAAAAATAAAAAATACAATATAAATAAGCATATAAAGTCGAAATCTCATCAAAATAAAATGAGTGAAATAAAATGAGAACTTAGACAAATTACTGTTTTTCATTACTGATGCTGGATCATACATGCTTAAGGCGGGTAAATGTCTCACACAGGAATATCCCAATTTAACACATTTAACATGCTTAGCACACGGACTGAATCGCGTCGCAGAAAAAGTGAGAATTCTTTATCCTACAATTAACAAATTAATAGACTGCGTAAAAAAAGTTTTCCTCAAAGCCCCTTCTAGAACGCAAAAACTCCGATTGATGTATCCGAACATTCCTCTTCCTCCGCGACCAGTAATAACCAGATGGGGAACATGGTTAAATGCTGCGTCATATTACAACAAATATTTTAATGAAATCAAGGCTGTGATCAATGCTTTAGATTCACGTGAAGCAAGAGCAATTGTCGACGCCAAGAAAATTTTTCGTGATCGCAATTTAAAATCAGAGTTATTGTTCGTTGACACACAATTCAACATTATCGCCAAATCAATTCAATTGCTGGAGGATCCAAAACTAGAACTAAAATGTTCATTAAAAATTGTGTCTGACTTGATAAAAAGAATAGCAAAGTTGAGATTGCATCCCACAGGCAAAGAAATGTATTTTAAATTAAAAAATGTTCTGAATAGAAACCCCGGTTACAGTACAGTAAAAGTCGTGCAGCAACTGATGGAAGGAAAAGAGGTAAATATGCCGGAGGGCGTCAATAAAAGTTGCGTGCAATATTTTAATAGCTTAAATTACCTTCCCGTGACTTCTGTCAACGTCGAAAGGTCATTTAGTTATTTAAAATGGATTTTTTCCAATCGTCGTGAACGACTGACGGCAAAATCTGTTGAACAAATTTTAGTAGTTTATTCAGCATAATTGCAGAAGTGATAGTAAATATGTATATAAATGTTATAATTTGTGAAATATAATAATATTTAAAATACTTGAGTATTTGTTTTTTTGTCAACCATACTTTGCCACCAATTCAGCACGTTGATTACGATCACTAGACATAAAACATGTGTATAAAAGTCGTCATTTTGCTAGTGTGCTAGGGCCGCTGTAACCTATGTATTTATCTCGGAATAAGGATAAGCATGGAAGTAGGGCTTAAATAAGAGCTTGGCAACAGCACGGCTAGCACGCGACGGCGCGCGAGGTCTCTCGATTTTTCTCGCACTATCCATCTCTCTCTTATTAGAACACTTAGAAGAAGAGGTATAGTGCCATAAAAATCGAGAGTATGTCGCGGTCGTCGTGTGCTAGACGTGCTGCTACCTTATTCACTTGCGTATATCTATAGTTGGCGTGAGAGTGAATGAGACCACAATCCGTACTCGGTTTCAAATTTTCGTAGGTTGTCACTAAAATGAACTCGGGAAATGTCAAATGGATCTCTTTTGTATCCCTTTTAATCCAGCAAAATTAAATATGTCATCATTGTTTGGTAGTAAGTGTCATCATGTTCAATTATACGTGCAAAATCGGCATGTAAATAAGACATTTTCTGTGGATTAAAGAGGTTATGTTTATTTACATAGTGATGTGTATTTTTTATCGAACTCGGATCAATAACTTATCGACATTGACATGGATGTATTTATCAGTCAGTATATAGAACAATCTGTGCTGAAACATGCGAAATTACAAGTTTGCTGAAGATGACAACAAAATGGCTTTCTGCTTGTCCCATGTATTGAAAACAATTTACTGTTGCATTGATGTATTTGTCTAACAAAACTTGACTTTTTAATTTTAGTTTCCCAAAGATCATCATCATCATCATCATCCTCCTAGCGTTTTTTTTTTAGTTTCCCAAAGATATAAAACAAAAATGATTAATGAATGTTAAAAAAAGAAATTGGACAGAAAATACATCGTCACATCTGTTTAAGACACTTCACTGGACTGCCAAGGAAGGTCACAGAAAATCTAGTATAAAGTGACCTTAATTTAGTTGGAAGCCGTGCTTTCGACACGTGTCCACACGTGCCGAATCACGCTTCGGGATTGCATGCAGGCCTGCCGATTTCGCTCGTGTAGCGTCTCCTTACGATCACAGTTTGGTATGATTTCTGGACGTATCCTACTTAAAATTATGCATTTTGCTTATATGATGACAGAAAGAAACCGTTTTTCACAGAGTGCATTATTCATTAAAATAAATAAATAAGTACAATTTAGTTTGGTTGTATAATTTATCGATAAACAAGTGGACACAGTAACATCCCTAGCAAAGGACGAAACTTGTGACAACCTACACAATTGAGGAATAACGAATAACAAATGCATGTACATCTCTTTCTAACGCGTTAGTACGGCGTAAGGAAGGCGGCGTACAGGTATACGTCTCGGCTATAGCCTAAAACTAAATTGTCTAATTTAGACATAATTTAGGCGGCAGATTAAAAACTACATATTTAGAATAGCATTTTGGCAGCTAAGTAAGTTGTGTAGACCGCCTAAAATAAGAAACGTCAGATTCAAATTAGCGCTGTCATTTGATTATGACAGCTGCTCATAGAATAGCAGTGTTTTAGCGACACCTAAATAAAATTAGGAAGTTTAGAGGCCACTGTAGAATCGGGTCCATTAATTAATAATTAGCCTTTCCACAAATTTAACACGTATCTATTAGATATGCACGTCTAGCATGCGACGGCCGCGACATACTCTCGATTTTTATCGCACTGTATCTCTTCTTCTAAGTGTTCTAACAAGAAAGAGACGGATAGTGCGAGAAAAATCGAGAGAGCTAGCGCGCCGTCGCATGCTAGCCGTGATGGTATTTTAAAGGTTTTATAGTGCTATAAAAACGCGCTTTATAGTCGATTGAGTCAAGCTTTGAAGTCTTTGTATGTAAAAAAAATTATGTTTGCATTTGCATGTGATTAGCGATATCTTAGGAAAAATTAAAAATATCACAATCATGAGATAGTGCTTTGGTATGGCAATATTATTTTTACTGAATGGTATCCCAATTTGCCACAATTTGTCAGGGGCTGACAAATTGTGGCAATTTGGGACTTACTTCTTAAGACTTTACTAATTATATAGACTGATTAGGACTTTACCACTTTATATAGACTCATTATCATTAAGACTACCTCAAATTATAAAGACTATTGGATCCCACAGTCAAACTGTTCAAACAGGTTTGTGGGACGTTGTATTTAGTTTTAAGTCATTGTACAGTGCTTTACTGAAATAATAAATAATAATAATAATAATAAATCAGAAGTGATAATTGTATGGTTTGTACATCCCACAAGGGACCATAGCCTAGCTAGCTAGACAGGATTACTAATATGCTAGACTCAGTGTCACCACAACTGAACCAAAGAGTAAAGTAATGATTATAAGGAGAAAAGTGGCAACTCTGACTTTTAACTAGCATGTATGGAAGGTGCTGCCGCCAGTGTCAAGGAAATGAACTAACGCCTTTTACTCGTATCTATACATAGATATTCGGCCGTATTCATAAACGTACTACAAGCCTGTTTTAACTAAAATGGCGTTTAAATTCGTTTGTCCTTATCTGTCACTTTGATATTTGTTTTCGTAAGAAAGACACAAAGCACATTTTATTTATCAGAGGCATTTTAAGTTTTATGAATAAGGCGGATAATATACATATAAATAGATGTATATATGTACCCGTGCGTGTGTATATCTAATATTTATGCAGGTATACGTATGCATACTGTGACGTATGTATAGATTACGTATGGCTATTTTAAGAACTGAATGTATTCAAAGTTGTTCTGGGCTGTTATTCGCTAAGCGCTAATGCGGCTCACCCGTCACGAAACTAGACCTCTACCTGCGCTTAGTTACTACGCATCGCGGTGTCAACATATATTTGTGGGTGAGCGTTGAGGTGAGCTTAAAACAAGTTACAGAATAGGAGGGGGGGGGGTGGAATATTTTATGAAAAAGAAATACGGTTTACTAAAATTTGCAACAACAAATAAATAAATTAGAATTAGAATTTGACTGTAACTAAATATTGTTTTAGCTCTAAAATTGCCGAACAATTTGAAAGCCGCACGAGCAGATGATAATATCTTGACTATGTATCTCATAAGAAATCCATTTTTCTTGAAGATATTTTTTTTCTAGAGTAATCTAGAACACTGACGCAGCCTGAGGTGACCACCGCAGGCCGCGCCAGTGTGTTTCAGGAACTAAAGTAACAACAGCCAAGAACAACAATAACAATAGAAAGCCAAGAGCGTATATCAACATCCGAGCGAACGAAAGCCAGTTGACAAAGGGCCGTTGGTGTGGTGTTGACAGTGGTTGACAGCTAGTCTTTTTTTTATTACTAGTTCTTCATCCGGCCGCGAAGAGGCGCTGCAAACTGTCAAAATGTAAGCCTTTATTGTGTGCCCCCTCTTAAACTAAACTGACGTGACAACACAGACATGTCAAAATCACAAAACTTAAAATGGCTGTATGCTTGCATTTTTGGTTATTTTTCTCAAGTAATTAAAAATATCCGTGTGAGAATTTTGGCCGTGAATGATCACACGATTTTGGTGACTGTTCACAGTTAATATTCTTTTTGCTTTCGAACCAAATTAAACTGTGCCCATATCATGAATTTCAAGCTTTACGCTTCCCATCCTCGACTATATTTACAGTGACGTGTTTATTTTAGATAAATTAAGCTGAAGCAAGGAATGTGTTAAATTACACACAGTGGTAATATATTTCAGTTTATTTATCGTTCAATATATCTTATTAGAATTATGATGCAACATAAGCCATGGTATCAAGGACATCTATCCATTTGGATTAATTTATTCAATTATAATATTTAGTTATCTAATGTTGTGATAGCTATGTATTGATTAACATTGCCTCTCCCTTGACCTATAAACCCATAATCTCAGTTTCCAAAGTTGTGATTCAAATGACTTGAGTCTTGACCCAAAACCATTAAGGAATAAACAGGCAGGCTTTAATTCACTTACTGCCAAAGATTTTGTAGCTGGTAACATGAAAAAACGATTTGTAGAGGGAAGTGCATATGAGCTGAGCGCCCACCTAGCGGGTTCCTGACACTAAGTGTCATGTTTCTCCTCATTCAGGATAAACATGTGGAAAATGGTCAAATACTTTTGAAATATATGGTTCTGCAAAATAAATGCCCCAACATTTTTGCTACCAGGAACCCGCCTAGCGGGCGCCTACACCATAGTCGCTTTCCGCTACATAAGAGAAAAACCACGCGATCAGCTACGAGCGTAGCTTGGTAGTGAATGTTTTAATGGGATTCCAAGCTAGCCAAAGCTTCCTAGGCAGGGTCACTACCAGCTAGGCTAAGGTGGTTGTCATAGTACCTATTCCCATTAACAAGCACCTTGATTTACTTACTTTCTAACTTCTAGACTTCTCAATTACAATTATTATCTTTTCCAATTGAAATTCATGCTATGTGTACTGTGAGATGTGAAACAATGTGGATGAGTATTTATCAAGTTTAAATTTTTTATTTAGCGTATTTGATATCATACATTTTTATCAGATATGCTTTGCATTTGAGCTAACATAATTTGTGTTTTTTCTAGCCAAGAATGCAAATGCGATCTATTGACTGAGAAATATAACAACCATGGATGGTAGAGTTAAATGAACATCATGGAAATGAATGGACGAAATTTAATTCATGTCAATGGATGTGTGAAGATGACAAGTCATCTTCATATTACCTACCAACATAATTTGTGAAAACCAAGTCATGTTGGCCCTGAGACTGTACAGATGTCCACAGGGAGGGAAATGTAATCACTGATATAGTTACACATTATTCTACTGCATCTTATCAACTTCATGAGAGTTAGTCCTGCACACGGTTGGCAAACCATTCATAACACATTAACTTTCATGAAAGTGACACAGGCAATGCTTGCAAATAAAATATATTAAATAAAACATGATATTTTATTAGATGACATATCAATATCTTAAGTACATTTTATATATTTTTTTAACTTTTGACTAAATTTGATATATATCTTTACAGATTTATAGCAAAAGTCTTCAAATCTGAAGTTTCAGAGCATTCTTGCAAATTTTGTTTAAAGTTCAGGCGATGGCTCACCGGGGTGACGACTGCCACAAGCGAATATCCTTATCCTTTGACACATTCAGAAATGAAGAAACAAAAAAAACGAAACACAAGAAGAGACATTGTACAGGGGGTGAGTCCAGAACGAAGGAACATGCAGAGCCAAGGACACCCCCACTCCCCACCAGCATGATTACTATGGAGGAACTCGTCAAACAAAGAGAGATCTTACAGGAAGAATTAGATAAAATAGCAAAAAGTTCTGAACATTCTAAAAACAACAAATCTAGAACAAGTGATAAGAGATCAATAAACATTGAACATTTTGGTGAGCCTTATAAGAAACGTAAGATAGAATGTCTAGGCTTTGATACATATAGTGAGAATTATAAACAATGCAAGATTATTAATAAATCCCCACATAATTATGATGAAAATTCGGAAGATGAGGAAAATATTATAGAAATCAGAAGAAGACAACGGAAGCAACTTTTAGAAAAGTTGAAATCTACCCATGAAGATGGTCACACAAATAAAGTGGTCCCAAACACTGTAATAAGCCACAAAACTATAAACGAAGATAATGCAAAAAATGAAGATAATGCAAATGACCATACTAGAGACACCATCACAAAACAAGTAAACCAAACATCAACTGACATGTTTGCTGATGTAGACGACTTTACCCCCAATAAATTACCTGACGGGGTGACGAAAGACAACAGCAATGATAACCCTCAGCTGACTGCGAACTGGGACGACCCTGATGGGTACTATAATATCAGAATTGGCGATATCCTGTACAACAGGTATACAATCAAAGATACACTTGGACAAGGTGTTTTCGCGAACGTAGTACGTGCTCAAGACAACACTACAGTAAACACTGAAGTGGCAGTTAAAGTAACAAGAAATAACGATCTAATGAAGAAAACCGCTCTGAAAGAAATCGCTTTCCTGAAAGAGGTTAATGACGCAGATCCAGATGACAAATATCATTGCGTGAGATTATTGCGGCATTTTGTCCACAAGGGTCACTTGTGTCTCGTGCTGGAACCTCTTCACATGGATATGCGCGCCGTTATTAAAAAGTATAGCCGACATGGATTGAACATAAACGCGCTGGTGAGCTACAGCAGACAGCTACTGCTGGCTCTGAGACACCTTAAGAAACTCAGTATCATTCATGCCGATATCAAACCAGACAATATATTGGTAAACGAGAAAAAGAATATCTTAAAACTATGCGATTTCGGCTCAGCGGGTAAAATACATGATACGGAACCCACACCTTACCTAGTGTCTAGGTTTTACAGAGCACCCGAGATCATACTTGGCTTGCCGTACTCTCACGGAGTAGACACGTGGTCGGCTGCATGCACGATCTTTGAAATGGCGGTAGGCAAAATACTGTTCACAGGAGGCTCAAACAACAAAATGCTGAAATGCTTTATGGATGTTAAAGGAAAAATACCGAACAAGTTGGCAAGAAAGGGTAAATTCAGGGACCAGCACTTTAATTACAACAATAATTTCCTCCTTCATAAAAAAGATGAAATCACAGGAAGAGAAAAAGTAGTGGAATATAGTACCATAAAAGTATCACGAGATTTGACAAAAGAACTTGGAAAGTCCATAGCCAATGAACGAAAATTAAGCCAATTAAAAGAATTACTAGACAAAATGCTCAACTTAGACTCTGGCTTAAGGATATCTCCCACGGACGCCTTAAAACACGTTTTTATCACAGGCGAATCGGAAAACTAATAATTAAAAAGAAGCAATAAATAAAGTAAAAGTCAACTGTATATATGTTAGTTTCATTTGACCCTCAAGTAAGCATAATCCAAAGGTAGATAACGTATTACGGACCATAGACCTATACCCATTTATTACCGTCCAAAATTGGCAAATGAAGTAATTCGCAGCTTAAATAATAAATAAAAAAATTACAGGATTATCACCGCCGTTACCGTGTAATAAAATTTAACGTAACAAGAAATAAATGGTGGTACTTAGGTTTACCCTATGTCGTATGCATGCTCTAGTGCTGTCTCCGATAAAGGACCGTGTCGATCATCGTCATGTGCATGGCTATCACAAGACGGCGCGCGAGCTCCCTCGATTTTTCTCGCGCTATCCGTCTCTCTCTTATTAAAAACTGAGCTGACACACTGATTATGAGCCAACACGTATCGATACGGGCTGATTCACGCGTCAGCCGGCATGCAGTCCGGGTGATATCGGCCCGTGTAGTCTCCTATTGTCGGATGCAATGCAAGCCGGAAGTACCCCTTCCAACAGAAATTCTGTCGGAAGCGGTACGTCCGACTTTCAGACGAAATTCCTTCACATTCCATAAACAATTACCTTGGCTACCCAATCCTTGTCGATAACAGCCGTAGAGTGCTTATTAGATATGCGGCGTTAAAGTATGACTGTGAACCCTTTTTACATCATAATGTCAAATCTGAATTTGAACTTAACTCAACCTATAGGTCGACCGTTTAACTTGGTCCTCGCCTGGGCGGCGCGCGGGTGCAGGGGTATGACGATGACGGAGTGCGGCAGGCAAAGCCCGGCGCCCGCGCGTCCCGTTATCCCTATACTTCCCACTGATGGACACAGGCTTCCTACCATGGCAAGGGTGAGAAGGAACGGGCGGCAGTCCCCACGCTGTCCCTGTCCCTGTCCCAGTGGGTTAGGGACTTCACGTACACCTTGGAATTTCGTCGCAGATATGCTGTGCTTACTCAAAAGTTAATACATACAGGTATAACGCCTCTGGCAGAAAAAGTGTTAATCTATTGTAGGCATTGAATCGGTGGATCAGATAAATCTATCATTAGCTGAACATTAACAGTATTGGGGTTCAGGTGAAATCTATATCTTCGCAAAGGGCAAGCGAGAGAGAATATAATGGCGAATCCTGTTCTAAATGATCACGAGCTGTAGGTATAGTAATACGGAATACTGTACTATATGCGGGTTGTTCCCACTTATTACCAGTGGTTTTTCTTCCCATCCTTTAACCACTAAAGTACTCTGTGGTAGTTACCATCAATTAATATTCCCATTAGTTCCCACTGTTAAAAGATGGGAAATAACCCAGGTGTTACTGGTAACAACCCTATATGCGGATATGGGGTATGGTAAAAATAAAACAATAATTTTTCGACCTATACTCTTTATAAATCTCTCTTTGACAAATATTATTTGCTTACAATCTAAATAAAACTGATTATCCCTGACCATAATAACCTGACTGCGCAAAATACTAGAAACCTTATTGTATCTATCACTACTCTAAATGAGAGTCCACGGTTCATATCCAATTATATCATGAAATATCTTTCCACTTATATAAGTAAATTCATGAAGGCTGGCACGAATGGATTGGGTGAAACGAATGACATTTATAATTCACGTCAAATTGATAGGTTTTACATTCACACAGATACTTTAATTCATCAGTTAAATCCATTAGCGCCAGCGCCCGTGTATTGACCTATACTCCTTCGTTATTTTGCGCGAATCAAACAGAAATCACCAACCTTAAGTCGTCTACTTCTAATACAAGATTCAATATTCGAGATCCGTTAAACAGAAAAAAAATTAGAAAACTCAACAAAAAATAAATTAGTAGGCATATACCATCACAGTACAATATAAAACCAATTGGCATCAATCACAATACACGTTACAGCACTATCTTATAGAAACTAGGCGATTTAAGCAGTTATTACACCACAAGGTAACTATTCAGGGACTTTCTCAGAAATAGGCCTATACATATGGGCCTTAATTCTTTGCAAATGACCCCGGCTCCCGTTATAGCGGGACCTAAATACCGGCTAGTGTAAAAACTGCGTTACATGGTCAGACCTCCTGTCACTGTGTTTTATCGCCGACGTCAAGCATTTGTCCCTCTCGCACTTAAGCATGTAAGAAACAGATGATTACGCCGGCGGTGAATTTCATGCTAGGAGGCCATAGGTAAATAAAATCTGCACACCAGTACAATTCATAAAATTCTGCACCTCTGAAATAGCAACGATCAAATAATTGTGGATTCGTTTCTAAAAATGGCGTGTGAGAATATTAATCAAAGTTACTCTTCTTATTCTATTTTGTCATTACGTCAATATGACTCTAGCTAGGGCTAAAATACTGGACCGTAGGATAGCATATGGGTCATTTATGTAAGTAGAGGCCGTCCCAGAGTCGCGACTTTGCGACGCATTCACCGAGAATTCATTTTGTTTCAGAAACAGTGTTCATAAACAATGCTTATCGGGGAAGGGAATGGGATTATTGTTCATAAACAAAACAAAATCTTAGTAATGGTTTCTAACTAAATTTACGAAAATCCGTGGTTTAAATAACTAAAAAAAAGGAATGATTTTATTCTACATCCGATATTAATATTTTTCATAACGTTTCTCAATAACTTTTTGACGATAACTTTGTGTTGGCATACTACTTAATACGTTGTACAATCTAGAATAATGTAATGTACAAAAACATAACACAAAAAAATACTCAATATCTACTCTAATATTTTGTCAATTCTGAGTAGGTATAAATTTCGATGACCTCGTGATTGAGTCAATATACTGACAGGAATAAAGTGCCCATGTTTTGAGTTATCTTATCATAAATATCATTATGAACACTGACCAAAAAACTACCAAATATTTTCTAAACCTCGGCTAAAGCAGAATAGAGAGTCTAAAACTGGCAGAATCATCGATGGATTGGTCACATAACTAGCCAATAAAGCACAACACATTACATACATTTTGAGATTCTTTTTCACGCTTAAGCGTTCTTACTATGTATTTATTATACGCTTTTTATTGAGCGCTCGGTTCACAAATCGATTGACAAATAATGCGTTGAATCGGGGAGTCAATTCAGTAATTTATTCCCTATGGCTGAGTGACAAATCTTCTAAGCAAAAATATAGTTTATTTGACATACATTGTTTAAGGCCGAGTTGCTTTTTCCAGGCCGGTAAACGTTAAATTTGGCGCCGCCGGGTACATGTCTTTTGTTGTCAAATTTCCCATACAATCAGATTTAACGGATGTCATTTCTGATTACCGAAGGTTTAAAACAACCGACACTAAAGGCTTGGCCAAACACACGGCGCGACGCAGCGCCGCGAGATGCCGACGCGATGCCTGTTCAAACAGGGCGCGCACGGATCGCGCCGGCCTCGCGCTCTCAACAAGCCCTCATCGCGCGCGCGAACGCGGCGCGGGCGCAGCGCGATGCGGGCGTGACTCGGGCCCGGATACAGCTTGCGCGCGCGGAGGGTCTTCATGATCTCTTACGAGATTAATTAATTTTTCTATATCCATAATCACAATCACAGAATAACTAATATATTGCTACGCTCGCACTACGCACCGCGCGCAGCCTAACGTCCGACTGATGTGACCCAGCGCGGTTGTGCGTGCCGCCGGATCCGCGCCGCGTGGACGCGCGAGGCCGCGCGGCGCGGGGCGCGATGCCGGCGGGACGCAGTCTGTTTGACGTCGCTTGTTAGCATGTATTTAAGGCCGCCGCGGTCGCGCCGTGTGTTTGGCCAAGCCATAACTTCTTATTCCAGCTAGATCTAATGTGCCTGCATTATATTTGAACAATTAAAGAAAAGAAAAAAGATGTTAAATCTAATCATTTTAGATTTAACATCTTTTTCTGTTAAGTTTAATATGCCCTTAGGATATTTATATTATAGAACAGAGACAAAGTGGAACTACTAATGGAGCAATAACTTGCAACTCAGAACTCAGAAACAATCAATACATTTTGTTCCATGAAACATAACTGTAACTAACGGTAAGCTTTTTAAGTTTGCTTCCACGTGCAAACGTTAACTATGAAAAATAAGGTTAAATTTCTATATCACTACGTTGCGCTCCGAATCGGAACGTTATATCAGAATGTAACTTAACCCTCACTTCCAATCATTGACTGAAATAGGCACTAATTTCACAAACAGCTACAGATCTGTTCTATACCTTAACTTAGCCGTAAGGATTACTTAAATGCCCTATTCGGAAACAAGCACAACTGTTTCACTCGATACCTACAGTCAATCTAGGTACTACAGTCAATCTAGGTAACTTTGAATGCTCGGATAACATTGAAGGGCTTAGAAATGTGTTATATAAACAAATATTGTATTACCTATATTAAAGACCTTGTTCAATTATACAAAAAAACGATCCACTAAATAAGTCAGTACTGTGTAGTTTATCACGGACATGCATTCAGTCGACTTTAATGTAATTTAGATGTTCATTCATATTTGTCATTCCCGGTAATCAACATCGTCATAAAGTTATTCCCGGTTGTGGCCTAAAAGAGCCTGGGGTCCGCTTTGACACCTAATCCCAAGATTAGGCATAGGGAATAGCTTTACGAAAGCAACTGCCATCTGACCTTCCAATCAAGAGGGAAAACTAGATCTTATTGGGATTAGACCGGTATGCTCACGGTGTTTTCCTTCACCGAATAGCTAACAGTAAATATTCCGTACATAAGTTCCGAAAAACTCATTGGTACGATCCGGGGTTGGAACCCACGACCACCGCTTGACAGTCGCACGCCTGAAGGCTACCGTACCCGTAATATTATTATTTGTCATCCCTGGTAGTATTATAATTTAAATACCGAACTCTTACTGGAGTATTCAAAGTAACTTGGATTTTGACTTGAAACTTGACAACCTGACTGGGTTTGCCGCGAGGGAAAAGTTGTGCTCGCCGCGTGACCCTAAATCTACTTCGAAAACATGATAGCTATCCTATCACTGGATGGAGTTGGATCAGAAATGTATCCATTGTTACGCTAGTCGAAATTTTCTTCCATGATAATCCTAGCAGAAGTCAGTCTATAAAAGAGTTTGATTTTGAAGTTATACGGGACGGTAGAACGCACCTCAAGCTACATTTGAAAGTTGAAGTTACAAAAATCATTCACTATGTCACAGCATTGCTTACATGTATTACTAACCTTAAGCAGCTAGCTAATCTAGTGTCAAAGAACCCATCCAATATACCTACATATCCCGACCAAATCGAGAATGAAGAAGACAAACATAATGTATTACAAGATCTTCCGCGCCTGCTTAATTGAAATGGTCGGCTTGTAAGCAGAAACAGTGTTATAACAGTCTCGTCATTCGTTTGATCACTGGCTCACGATATCACAAAAATAAATTGTATTTACATAGTCAAGTAATGACTATACACATGTCCACAGATTCCCATTTCTATAGATTCAAATTGCTGCAGTGTACTTTGCGAACGCGAAAATGCAGAAAATAAAGATCTGTGGGAATGATAATCTCCGGAGGTGAAAATACATAGAAAAGGTGATTTGCAAAATGATAATCCGTAGATATGGGGATCTGTAATGAATATCTGTAGCGTAGAGACAATCCGAATAGAAAATAACTATAGAGAAACAGATCAAAATTTAAGCACTATATATATCCTAATCGTTACACGTTAAGTTATCACTATAGTGTTTTCTTTGGATGTGATGCATGATTCAGCGGTACCTTGATTGTTATGTGGAGGGGATGTTCTGTGGCTGGAAGTTGCCCTCGATGGACTGTCCAGAGGCTATCGAGTCGGGGCTCTGCAGGGAGGCGCTGTAAACGGGGTTCATGGGGGTGGTCCCGCCGGCTTCGAACAGGGTGCTGTCGTATACGCTGTTACTTTGCTGAAAAAACATATGACACTAGTTTAATACGATTTTTTTTGTCATTGGTACTTTATTATTGAGGAAGCAAAATCTGAAGCGAAGCTTAAACTGATCATGGTAAGAGACGAAGTTTTATGAAAACGTCGGCGGGAAAAGGTTACTTACCGTCTTAAACGAGATCCAAAAAAAGGAGGAGGTTCTCAATTCGGTTGTAAGTTTTTTCTTATTCGATGAGACGTGAGGGCGCCAATTCCATAGTATCATACATTACAATATGGCTTTTTGGTTTAAGATTGTATACCTGGTAGATGTAGTCGGAGTCGGTCTTGAGCGAGCTGAAGCTCTGCTGGTGCGGCAGCGAGACCTGGTCATCGTCCAGCGGCTCGTCCATCTGCGCCTTGTACGAGAACATGATACTCGGCTGGGACACACTGGGAAAAATTAAAAGTTTTATTAATATTCCTTTTTATCTATTCCTCTGATTGTATGATTTGTTAACTAAGTATTTAGGCAATTACATGAACTCCTTCAAAGCCTGAGATATAGGAATTTCCCAGTTCAGGCTCAAGTATTATGTATGCACCATGTAGATGTAAGACCACAGATAACCTCCAATAGATAGACCCTATAGGGCGACGTGGGGTCACCACGCATATATGTTTTTGCACTGATAACCCTCCACTACCCCGCGCCATATTGTCAGTATCGACCAGGTACGCGATCTGTACGTGCGTGAAACATCCTGCAAATTAAAATTGATTTTGCGCTATAAAAATGAGTACTGCTGCGTGAAGTGGTGTGGAAAAAACTCCCGAACGTCTAATTACACAAACGACGGAATAACATTTCACAGGTAAGTTAAATTTATAATATAAATGTAAATTTCATTCTGTCACGCGGAGTTCATTTTACACTGGTCCATAAGAAGTAGTGAAGTATGCATGTCCCAAATCATAGATAATGTATACGATGTAGGTTTAATTAAACTGCACCAATAAGGCAACGTGGCGGACTACAACCGTCTTACAAGCTACGAGGTAGAGGGCGACGTATTAAATTACTGTCTCGCTCTATTTTATAGCTTCCAGAGCTAATGAACGGAATATATTATTGTAGTACGGTCGCGTTCTTTAATTGATGACCCTTTTTGCTAAAATATTCTTTGTATTCCTAAACAATTTTACAGGATTGTGAATCTTAAGTGGGTCCCAAATTAAAGTTTGTGACTGTAGGTACCTACAGAACGTCTATCATGAGACGGCCGCGACATACTCTCGATTTTTCTCGCACTATCTCTCACTCTTGTTCTAAGTATTCTAATAAGAAAGAGACGGATAGGATAGAAACACGAATCAATCAATTACATTAATATACATACATATATAATGCATACAATATAAACTTACTTATACATACTTATATACGTACAATTATATGTACCCGAACAAAGGTATCATGAGGTTCATAAATCTTTAATAGTTAAAAAGAGATGCTTACGCAACATGCGTTTAAAGGAGAACTAGCTCTAAGCTTGTCTGACGGTAAGAGGGAGATTATTCCAGACGAATAGCAGGAAACCAGTACGGTGAAATAAGACAGAGAGTTTACGACTCCTGGATGTACGTAGCTTGCAACCAGGACGGGGTGTCACAATTTTTTATTTTATTTAAGATATTCCGGTGCAGCTGGGTCGAAAAAGATGGTATAAAGTGTGCACAGAATTTTGAATTTATACACCTTACTTCGCATATGTACACACTGTCTATTCAGGTTTCCTCACGACGTTTTCCTACGCCAAATTTCCGAAAAACTCATGAGTATAATCCGAGATTCGATTGACGGTCGCATACTTGAACCGCTCACTAGGATACTATGAGAAATAATGAATTACATGATGAATCCAGCCACATAAAAAAACCGGCCAAGTGCGAGTCGGACTCGCGCACCGAGGGTTCCGTAAAATTTTCAGTTTTCGCAATTTTTCCTTTATCTGTGCTACGAGTATAAGACGTTGCTTCGTACCAAATTTCAAGATTCTGAGTTCACGGGAAGTACCCCGTAGGTTTTGATTCCCTTGCGAGTTTCTAAAATTTGCGGCATAAACGGCTGTATCTTTTGATTGCGTTGGCCTAGAAGTTTGATTTTTTCACATCTCTAAGGGACAGTAGACTTGAGTATTTGGTATAAATTTTAGCTTGATACCTCCACGCATTCCTGAGAAAAAGGGTCTTGACGGACGGACAACAAGGAGATCCTATAATTTTTTTCCTTTTGAGGTACGGAACCCTAAAAACTTGTTGGATGTATTTATTTTAAATACAAAATACAGTGTGTAGTGGCCTCTATTTTTAAATACCTATCGTAAAATTTCATTAATCACAATTATTTACCAATAACGCTAGTGAGCACGTTAACGCCCTCTTAAATAATGATGAGGATTATCTATCATCAACGACATAATTTTATCACATTGAATAAATATATGTACTTTTTTATGACATCGTTTTTATTTGTCTTCCTTACCTAGCTATACCAATATTCAAATTACATACATAAGCCTAGCTAGCACATTCGCGTTAATCTCGAATAAACATCGAACGGGACGAAGGCTTCTTGTCCGACATAAACACGATAATGCAGTAAATGTTGTAAAATGCCTAGGAATAACTACTCGATGTGATTCACATACTTTTTTATGTTACGTGGTAATCAAAATAGTCGATGAACGAAACATGATAATAAGCCGTTCAAAAATTTAAACCATGTTAACGGGTACCGTACCTACGCCATGTAAAATATTCTACTAACAATTAATTGCGGCACCGCTAAAAACCGTTAGCGAACAACGCGTCCCATCACTACGCTTCTGGCGCCATGATGTGACAAAGCGCGCTAGTTTCGAAACAGCCAATCGCAGCGCCGTTACCGACCTCCCCGCGACCCGCACCTACCGCCAACGGTGGTGACCTTTGCATCGAACTAAATCGCTTATAGGCTCTATCTATTGGAGGTTATCTGTGTGTAAGACTTTTAACCTTTTCACCGCCCGACGGCGAAGCAATACGCTGTGCCACTGACGCCACGGGGGTAAAATTAAAATGGGTAAAGAAATAACGCCACCATAAAAGTGGGCTTTTTTTCAATAGGTATTCATCAAAAAATGTTTGTCGGCCAGCGCCGTCTGTGGCGTCGTAGTCACGATTTTGCGTTGTCGGCTATGGCCGACTGTGGCGGTGAAAGGGTTAATGCAAATTGTTATTATTATGTTTTATTAATAAAGATTTTTATTTAAAAATAAATAAATAAATTGACAGTAAATTTGGTCAGTCGCTCACAAGGTATACTTCTTACAGGCGAATGGTCGTGTTCCTATTATTATGATGTTAAAGCCTAATTTCGTCAAATCCACTCGCCTGCAATGCAACAACTATAAACAATAGATCAGTGACCCTGTGTGGCTACAAAGAGCGTGAATGAAAACGCGCACGCATGTAGTAAAGGAACTTAAAACCCGTACGTCTTTCGCTCGTCACTGTGACAAATTACAATAAGGAATGAAAAGCTACGTGTTTCAGTCTATTTTTAACCCCCGACGCAAAGAGAGGGGTGTTATAAGTTTGATGTGTCTGTGTATCTGTCTGTGGTATCGTAGCTCCAAAGGGATGAATCGATTTGAATGCGGTTTTATTTATTCGTAAGCTGATGTGATCCCGAGTGTTCAGAGCCATGTTTCATGAAAATCTGTTCAGCCGTTTTTAAGATATTGGACTTTAAAATGAAAATGTCGGGGGTTTTTCAACTTTTCTAAGTTGTAGTTATCTAGCTATACGTACACGCCCCATACTTCGCCATACGCCATATAATTGTACCTACAACAGCCATGCTGCGCGACGGCCCGCTTGTCTTAAAGCTAATTTGGCAACATTAAAACGCTCGATTATTTCTTTGGACTAATAAAATGTCAACGGATGCTTCGTGTCAGGCCCCTGGCGCCTCTCATCACCAATTTTGACATGCTCACCTGAAGAACTCGCTCAGGAAGGTGTGGTAGACGAGCGGCGTGTACAGCGAGTAGTAGAGCCAGGTGGTGCCGTCGAGCACGCAAAGCCCCGATGGCAGCGGGCCCCAGAGCAGCAGCCCCGCGCCCGCCGCTTGCGTCGCGTCCAGCAGAGCCAGCAGTAGGATGTATAGGTAGAACGACAGTTTCGCTGCACCAACATACAATTTGTTTAGAATGCGTCATGGATGACGAGAAAACTGTGCCCCCTGTATAGAGTGACACCAGTCTTTCGAACAGAGGTGGATATCGAATTTGCAAAGCGACTAGTAGGGTAGTCTTGAAAAGTAAAGAGACGGTGCGCGTCATTTTATGAAGTTACGCAATGTGACCATTTGGTCCTTCCTGCCGGATCCGGAATACGTAGAAGCAACGAGGTGGCTAACATCTTGTCCATCGGGACGGATAACGAATACGCAATGCAACCAACTGGCCTACAAGCTACATTTGGTCCTTCGAGCCGGATCCCTAATACGCAAAGTAGCAAGCAAATAAAGATTAATAAGAATGCCTGACTTGGCTCTAAGTAATATATATCTCACGACTTTTTACGATGGTAGAGCTTCGAGACTTGGCCTATTTTTTGCATGGGATGTTTTGTATTCATAAGTTGGGTAAAACCTATCTTAACTCTTCGTTGATTGATGTATATCTTAAAATGTACACACACTAGAAATAAAAAACAATAATAAGTTCAACAACACATTGCTGTGCATCACACATAAATAGTTGTTACATAATTAACTGCGGACAGCCACTGTACCATGACCCAATCATAAATTGTTACTGAAGTTGTTTATTATATTGTTATCAAAATGAATAATAATGTAACTAAAACTAATTTATAACTGGCACTATACTTGTGTAACTGCATTGTAATGAAACTATTTAAATACGAGGGCAATAAGAATAATCTCAATTATATGTGAGAGTGAGTAAAGTATGCAAATTAGATCCTAATTATGATGTATTTTTATTACAATATGATATGTAACAACAATTACAAGCATCATTTAAATGTAATTATTGTTACAGAATTTACATAACGCTATTTCGCTTTGTTCATTATAGTTGTGTTTTTATAAGTAATTGTCGTGTTTAATACATAGTTTTAATGTTTTCGGTACAAAAGAAAATAGCTACACTAGCTTTCTCCCATGGATTTTCCCACGGCAAAACGATACTTTGCGTAACAAACCGATCCATTACTCATTTTTTTTTTGTTATTGGCTACTTAATATAATACTGTTTCCTGCAAAACTGGAGTACCTATACTTATAACAGTTATAACAATAGATAGTTCAGGAAACAATTGAAATAACTATTGGATGAGTAAACTAGTGAATGAGCAATTGAACATCAAGACAGCAGCATTTGAAAAATTATAACTTTTTATAGGTGGATACGCGGATTTTTCTTCGTACTTGGCTGAACACTGCCGTGTTCCGAACCTAATAAAAAAAAGATTTGTAGTCATTTATTTAGTCCTGTACAGTTGCCATGCATAAAAATACTACTCTATTGCCAAGGGCGTTAGAGTGCGTATTTCTGAGAGCCCTGAAGTGCGCTGATGTACTTGAAGGCGATTGCACCATAATAAACTTGCCTTGCATTTATTTATATGGCTGTATGTGGTGTGGTGGCACTGGCAGGTAGTGGCCATTACCGCGATTACGGCTGATGTAACCGAATGAGCACCAACTTTCTCTGCTGCACACAGCACCGTCTTAAAGGATGACCCAGATTGTTTCATAGCACTATTTGGCAGATTATGGTCATTTTTCATTTAGAAGTTTAAAAAAAGTGTAGATTTTTTAGGGTTTTTTTTTATTTAGAATCGTTTGTCGTTGATTCTGTTGCATAGATCATATTCCATGTTTCAGTATTAGTTTATATTTTACTAGCTTCTGCCCGCGACTCCGTCCGCGTGGAACTTAATATCATAGTTCCATACAAACTTTCACCCCCTTAGGGAATGATGTCCGGGATAAAAACTATCCTATCCTTCCCCGCGACTCAAACTATCTCTGTACCAAATTTTATCTAAATCGGTTCAGCGGTTTAAGCGTAAAGCGGTAACAGTCAGACGGACAGAGTTAGTATAGATTTGTTGTATGTGTGTGACATTATACTTACTTTCAAAATGTCTAAATAGATAAACTTTTCATACCAGGATCAGTAGTACAACTGAGCGTAATACTTTTTTTAATTGGGAAATTTGTATGTATGTACTTCGTACCGACATTTAATGTCATAATAGGTATTGAATATAATGGATATGACAAACGAAACAACGTTACCAAGTAGTTCTTTACGGTAGTAGTGTGAAACCATTAAATTCATTATCTTGTTTATAGGCTACCTCCCAACTATTTAATTTAGACTTTATTGTAATGTGTGTAAGTGCATATTACAGTATTTATTATACAGAGGGTGGGCTTAGAAATGATGGGTCCGAAATCCATACATATAATGAAATTGTAGAAAGTCTGTGCTTGTGCGGGATCACAAAAAACCAAAACTACGTTGATGTGTTTTTTTTTATTATAAACAGGGTTTTTGGACCAGTGCCTGTCGTAGGCTACTTTATGTCCCGAAATATATAAATATGGTTCTTGAGTTGAGAACTATGACATATGGCCTTGCTAGAGTTACGAGTCCTGCAAATACATGTATATGTATTTGCAGGAGGGTATGAGCAGGGGGAGCAATTAGGGGACATTTCCAATAGTAAAACCGGCCAAGAGCGTGTCGGGCCACGCGCAGTGTAGGGCTCCGTAGTTGCCTGTCTGTTTTAGTTACATCGACGTGCGGTGCGGTTGCGTCGGCCGATTTTGTACGAAAATTGGCTTTTCCAAGTACACATTAAGTTGGTCGACTATTACTCGTTAAGTCGGTACCCACTTATGCCTTGTCCGTGATAGTTTTCCTTTTAAATTCATTATATTTACTACTACCTACCACGATTTTTTTTCACATCCCCAGTAGTAGCCATTTAGCCGGCAGGGGGGGGGGGGACACACATAACTGGAACAAAAATTAGGGCTATTAAAGCCCATAAAACCCATAATATTTTTGACCTAGCTATCCAACGATACCCATTGGTTTAACGAGAAAAAAAATTTACATCCCCGCTTATAGGTGTAGGGGAGGCAACCTAAAAAAAAATATTTTAAGATTTTTTTGTACTGTTTAGTTGGCGTGATTGATTTATATAGCCATGCCGAATCACAGTTTTCTAGTAGTAATGGTTACTGAGCTAAGCCGAAGACGGACGGACGGACATGGCGAAACTATAAGGGTTTCTTGTTGCCTACGGAACCCTAAAGATGAGTGATATAGGTGTGTCCACACCGGACGAACGGTACTGGGCGATGCATTTCGCTACTAATTTCGCGCCAGCCGTCCCCTATTCGCCCTCTATTTGAGTAGCTCGGACTCCGGGCATCCTATAGTGCCATGTACTCTCCGTATAATCGAATTAATTTAAGACTCCTCATTATCCATTGCGACAACTCGACAAGCCTAAATTCACTAAACACAACCGTCCGTGAAATTTTGTGAGCGAGTTCGATATTTATAAGAGGGCAAAAATGGTTTCGTATCTCCGGCTGTCCCCTCTACTTATAGGTCGCATCTCTCAACAGATTCTCGTGAAATTTTGAGAGCGAGTTCGATATTTATAAGAGGGCAAAAATGCATTCGTATGTCCGGCTGTCCCCTCTACCTATAGATCGCATCTCTCAACAGATTCTCGTGGAATTTTGAGAGTGAGTTCGATATTTACAAGAGGGCAAAAATGCTTTCGTATGTCCGGCTGTCCCCTCTATAGGTTGCATCTCTCTATAGATTCTCGTGGACACAACTTTAAATTGTTAGCAAATAAATGTAAAACAAACATCGGCAAAAACTTAATCTCAAATCGAATAGTAAATACATGGAACAAATTACCCTCGGAAGTAGTGAACGCTAGAAATGTTAACCAGTTTAAAAACAGACTCGACAAACTACCTAAAGCAATGGGAACCTGTGCCAAGTGAACTATGATTTAGACGTATCTGCGTCAGCTGCCTGTCTAAAATCCTACTAATATTATAAATGAGAAAGTTTAGATGTTTGGATGTTTGTTACTCAATCTCGCTTAAACGGCTGAACCGATTTGAATGAAATTTTGCACGAAGATAGTTTATAGCCTGGATTAAAATATAGGATAGTTTTTATCCCGGGTCCACGCGGACGAAGTCGCGGGCGGAAGCTAGTAGGATAATAATAATAATAATGGACATGACCTGTTGGGACTACTGAAAACAACAGAAGTCTTCAGTAGCGCCATCAAAATGGAATTTGGTGTCGATAAGTGTGCGGTCATGCATGTACAGCGGGGGAAAGTTGTAAATTCAACAAACTTGAACCGAAACAGAAACCTATAAGTATCTAGGTATGTCACGGTCATTGGGTATTGAGGGTGAGGGCGTAAAGCGGGCGGTGAAGGAGCGCTTCTTTTGTCGCCTGACCAAAGTACTTAATAGTCTTTTGTCGGGCGGCAACAAGGTGGGCGCCTTCAACGCCTGGATGATGCCCGTGCTTACTTACTCCTTTGGCGTACTAAGGTGGACTCAGACTGAGCTGGATGCCGTGGACCAAAGAGTCCGAGTACTGCTTACTGCGCATCACATGCTACACCCATGCTCGTCTGTTATGAGACTGTACATCTCGCGGAAGTGTGGAGGTCGCGGCTTTTTAAATGCCAAAGACCTCCACAACCGCGAGGTGTGCAGTCTCAGGGATTATTTCCTAAACAACGAGTGTGGGATTCATCGCGACGTAGTAGCAGTAGACGGAAACTTCACCCCGCTCTCCTTGGCAAACGAGAACTGGCGCAGACTTAAAGTAATGAGCGCCGAGGACCGCAGGGCCGTGTGGAGGAGCAAGGAGCTACACGGGCGGTTCTACAAGGCCCTCACAGGACCCGATGTAGATCTGCTCGCGTCGGTGAACTGGTTACGTTTCGGGGATCTCTTCGGGGAAACCGAAAGTTTTGTCTGTGCAATTGCGGACGAAGTTATCATGACGAACAATTACCGAAGGTATATCCTGAAGGACGGTACGGTCGACATTTGTCGGGCATGCCGCCGTCCCGGGGAGTCACTCAGGCATATTATCTCCGGTTGTGGTCATCTTGCTAACGGCGAGTACTTGCACAGACATAACCTTGTAGCCAGAATTATTCACCAGTAACTTGCTCTGCTATACGGTCTTGTGGTCTCCGAAGTGCCTTACTATAAGTACACACCTGCGCCAGTTCTCGAAAATGGTCGTGCCACGCACTATTGGGATCGATCTGTCATCACGGACAGGACTATTCTTGCCAATAGGCCTGATATCGTGCTGACAGATCAATCGAAACGCCAGGCAGTGCTCGTCGACATCATCATCCCCCATGACGAGAACCTCGTGAAGGCCGAGAAGGACAAAGCCAGCAAGTACCTAGACCAGGCTCACGAGGTAACCGCCATGTGGGATGTTGATTCGACGGTCATCGTCCCGATAGTCGTTTCGGCGAACGGTTTAATAGCGAAGAGTCTCGACCATCACCTCAAGAGACTCTCGCTCGCTAGATGGCTGGATCAAGGGTCAGATACAGAAGGCGGTACTCCTGGGCGGATAGTCAGGAGGTTCCTGTCTCTGTCGCCCTGACCGCTGGTAGCTTAGGCCCCGCCTCGCTGCCGGCTGCACCCTAGGTTAGGTTTTTATAATGATTTTATGTTTTGTATGTATAGTTTTATATTTTACTTTTTATAAAATTATTGTACAAACCTAACTTAAGATGAAATATAAATAAAGAAAATAATAATAATAAATTTTGTGAGCGAGTTCGATATTTATAGGGCAAACATCACCCTCGCCTCAGCCGTTCGGCCGAACAAAACAACCGTCCACATAGGCTGCGGCCAGCGCCGCGCTCGGTTCGGGCGAACCGTTCGGGCAAGCATTCGGATGCTCGGCCGAATGGTTCAAGCGAGCGGTGATTCGCCGAACCACATCTACACTGAGCGCGCACGTTAGGCCGAACCGCTCGTGCGGTGTGGACACGCCTAAAATTGCGAACCTCTTGTTCCTGATTTTAAAAAAAATGACTATTACACTTACTTGGTAACGCCAGGTATTCTCTTAATGGGGTCCAGGGCAATATCAATATCAGGAAATAGATGACCGCAAAAACTAGTGAAGATGTGAACCAGAACAGCACCCCGCCATGCTCGAACAAGTCCATATGGTCTATCATCGTGTCATTGTCAGTCTTCATCAACTCCAGCGTGCCTTGGGATATAGTGAACGCTAGAGATATGAACGAGGTTGCAAGCAATACATATCTTATACTGCTCCGGCTATCCATGTGACCTAAAAACATAAATTGCAATTTTATTACATGATCAAGATAAAAACAGTATCAAAACAACAGAGTATATAGGTAATGTATAAAAAACATGGAATCTGCAAGAAAGATATCAAACAAAAAAAGCAAAGAATTTAAAAATAATGATTTAATTACTTATTTTTAAAAGCTTTATATTAACTTGACTTGTTCGTATATAAGTATAAAAGTATGTAAGTTGTCCGTCAAATCTTGCCAGTTAAATTTGACCCACTTCCCGGTGACCGATTGAGCTGAAATTTTGGGTATAAGTATAGTTTGGATGACAATTCAATATTATGGTACCATCGAGCTGATCTGATGATGGAGACAGAAGGTGGCCATAGGAACTCCGTAATAAAACCACATAACCCCATCGAGTTTGGGCTCGTTATTTATTATCGTTAGAATCGTCTCAATGAGCAGTTGATGATGGTATACAGAAAAGTACAGTCGGCAATAAAAGCTTGTACCAAAATTGAAACTTATTATTTATTTATTTAGAAGTTGAACAGCATTCACAAAACATTTTTACCAACAGTTTTTTATACTATATGCATAGCCAACGACCGAACTCCCTTGAAAATTATACAGTATTCGGTCCGAGTGTGAACTTATACTTGATTATTCGGTTTCTATTGTTATTTATTACTTATACAATCTGTGTCAATAAGAGTAAATTGATAGTAATCATTAATTGCAAGAGATTGGTTAGTAAGTTATCAATTAACTAACAAAACTCTTATTTTGTGTGTGTCTGTATGCAAGTCAATCAGTCGGAGAGAGGGAGAAAAAATAAAAACAAAAACAAAAAAAAATACCTACTTGAAAAGTTCTTTGATAATTAGTGTTTTAAATTCATATCTGGATGAGATAAATGGGTCAACTTGTTGGAATGAGCCGTCATAAGTACTAGCTATTCTTGTCAAGATTGAGTTTCGACCATAATTGGTACGATGCAATGGTACGTGAAGTAATTTGGTGTGGCGGGTACGCCGGGCGGGAGCGCGGAGACCGAGCTGTGACAGCAGTGGCATGCAGTCTAGGTGACCGTTTAGAACGTCGTAAAGAAACATCATATCGGACAATATTCGGCGTAATTTAAGTGGTAAAAGCTTATGAAACAAGCAACTATCTTCGTAATTTTCAGGACTTTGCCTTGCACGGAAGTTAATATATTTAATATTTTTTTGTTGCATGTGTTCAATCCTGAAGTTATTAAATTAAATTAAATTAAAATTAAAAAATCTTTATTTCGGACTCTAGTTCCATAACTTGTTAGTAACAAATTACTTACAACTAGTGTTAGTGACATAATCTTTAAACCTAATATCTGCGGGGAGAGGCACGCACCGGAGTGTGTGATTCCTCCCAATGTCGCATAATCGGGCAATCTACCCGTTCAGCCAGTGAACTCAGGATGCTGTTGGTGCTACCTCGCACCCTTTGCATCAACGATGCTATTCTGTTGCGTAAAATTGCATAGAATCCCGGCACGCCCGCCGTTAAGTTATGAGCCAAGTTATGAGTGATGTATTGAGGCGACCAGACAGGACTGGCGTATTCAAGTATGCTGCGTACATACGCACAGTAGATTGTTTTGATACATGAGATATCAGCTATGGGACGACAAACCCTGAAAACTAATCCGAGACTTTTATAAGCTTTGCTAACGATATTGTCTATGTGTTCTCTCATGGTTAGCTTGTCATCTAAGTGGACCCCCAGGTCTCTAATAGACTGCACCCTTTCTATAGGAGACCCTTGGATGGTGTACGGGAACATTATGATGTCACGCTTACGACTAAAGGACACGAGTTGACACTTCTTCACGTTGACCTTTATTCTATTGTTGGTGTAATATTCCGATAAACAGTCTAAATCAGTCTGAAGATTTAGACACTGTGAAGGTGTCCGGGCATCTAAAAATATTTTGGTGTCGTCAGCATACATAAGAAATTGTGAATGGGTGAAGCATGTATAGATATCGTACAAGTAAATATTGTACAAAAGGGGACCTAAATGAGATCCTTGGGGTACCCCGGAGGTGATATCTACAAAATCGGAACGAAAGCCTCCGACTACAACCGCCTGAGACCGTTTAGACAAATACGAGTCTATCCACCGCAACAAGTCTCCCTGGATTCCTAAGTGATAGTTTCTGCAGAAGGATGACGTCAACACGGTCAAATGCCTTCTCAAAATCGGTGTAAATCAAGTCGATCTGACCAGAAGTCTCCATTTTATTTAATAAATAGTCCGTGAAGATGCCAAGGTTGTATAGAGCTCAAATAATTTATTAAAGACATTCAATATCGAGATTGGTCTGTAATTTTCTATATTGAGTTTAGAAGATTTTTAATGGATTTTTTACACAAGGTATTTAGTTATTTCTTTCATTGCGTAATTGTTACCAAACGGCATTGATGCTAATGACCACAGAGATTTGTGGTTGACACAATTTAAAGATAAAAGTTGTTAAACCATGAATAAGGTATTTTTCCCCTCACTGCCTCGGAAAGCCGTCTTTTATCCAGTAGTAGTATTAAAACCAGTGGGCAAAAACGCATTTTATCCACTAGTGGGGAAAGTAATTTGACCTTGGAGCGTGTTAGCGTAAGTAGCTTTTGACAGATAACAAAACGCTCATAATACAAAAAATTCACAGATGATGTATTTCTGTTGCCGCTATAACAGCAAATACTAAAAACCGGCCAAGTGCTAGTCGGACTCGCGTACAAAGGGTTCCGTACCATTATCCGTTGAATGAAAGGTAAATTGCGGTTTACGGTGGAAGTTTGCATGGTAATGTACATAATATATTTTTTTTAGTTTTATCATTCTCTTATTTTAGAAGTTACAGGGGGGGACGCACATTTTACCACTTTGGAAGTGTCTCTCGTGTAAACTATTAAGTTTAGAAAAAAATGATATTAGAAACCTCAATATCGTTTTTAAAGACCTATAGTATAGGTATTTTAGTAGTAGTTTAGGTAGTTAGTTTCAGTTCTAAGTATGGGGAACCCCCAAATATTTTTTTTCTATTTTTGTGTGAAAATCTTAATGCGGGTCACAGAATACATCTACTTACCAAGTTTCAACAGTATAGTTCTTATAGTTTCGGAAAAAGTGGCTGTGACATATGGACGGACAGACAGACATGACAAATCCATAAGGGTTCCGTTTTTTGCTATTTGGCTACGGAACCCTATAAACAGAATAAAAAAATATTTAAGAACTTAAAAAATTGCTTGTTGCCTAGATCATCCGGTCTCAAAATGTATGGGAAAACTAAAATCCGACTCGCACTTAACCAAAATTCTACTTAATATTACATAAAGTTATTAATTACTGTTAAAAAAAGAAAAAAATATATTATTAAAATTAGGTTGTTTTGCATGTTGCACTTTCCTCGCTACAGTGAGGTGAAAAGTTTTGTGTTACACATGGGTGCAAATGTATTTTACTACTTGTGTGTTGAAACACTTGCTACACTCAGGATTCTACTTTAGAACTTCAACTATAGGATCCTTTCGCTTGCTCGTGTTTCAATTCCACATTCGCGGGTAAAACACAACTTTGCAGTTGCACCCTTGTCTATGAAATATTTACTTACAAAAAGACTATTACATGTATATTATTTACACAAAAAGTATCAAGTTTTCTAACAGTTTTGTTCAATAAATTAGACCATTAATACATTCTGGACATAATAACATGCAAAAAAAAGCTGTAATAAAAAAAATTAAGTACACAAAGGTACTCACCAAATGCTAGCCCGAATATGACAACACTCATCTCCGTGGCCAGCAGAAAGAACTTGACCATGACCCACAGCACCTTGTCCACCTGCCCGCCCATCTGCATGGCCTCCGTCAGCGTCATCGCCGCCGCACATCTTATTACACTTATTATAACGTTGCCCCACACCAAAGAATAGAAGGTCAGGAATATAGGACTGCTCGTTGCCCTCAGCTTCAGCTGAGCCTTGTTAAACCTCACCACTAGGAACAGCACGAACAGAGCATTCGGTATAAGTATTATCAGATCCCAAATACGGACCCTGCAACAAAAGCTAACGTAAGCACAAAAACAAACATAAAAACAAACCGCACAAGGCCACTGCTGCGTTACCTTGAGTTATTTATCTTGTAATACAAGATGTGTTTACAAAATGTATCCTCGCTCACGGGGGGCAAGTCGGACCCGTTCATCTTCCTGCCACTTCACTGCGTTTCCATCTAATTTATTTAAATTAGAAAAATATTGGAACCCTATGCAAAATCATAACTCAATTTGAGTAATCGAGTTAGTAACCTGCCCTACTGCGCTACGTCAGCGTAGTCAACAGCTTCCAATATTTATAATTCATAACACTTTAGTTTCAGTTACTTGGCTTTCTACTGTGCTACAAATACAAATTACGAAACGAATAAGCGATGTAACAAGTTATCAATGCAAAAATTACTGCCATCACTTGGATAACGGATTGGATTGGGTTGAGAAATCATTCATACCATACGACATACGTAATTTTTTGTATATATTTTTTTTTTATTCGATCTCTACTGCACAATTTTATTTCAAAACCTAATCTTTTATTGGGTAAATTGACATTTATGATTATTTCTACCAATCGCAGCTCGACTGAGCTGTACGCTCGGTAAGGGTATGCGTGCACGAGCAACTTATGTCGCCGCGACAGTACATCTCTCTTTATCTCACTTCGAGCGTGCAAAAGAGATAGATTTACTGTCGCCGGCGACAAAAGTTGCTCGTGGGCGCATACCCTAATACTAATACAGACGCGCAGTATAAAGCAAGACGATGTTTCATATAGTTGTCTCTGTCACTTCTTATGGTCAGCTGACGTGAGTTAGAATGAGACGAGTAGAATGGTATTTTGAGTCTATTGACGACTCGTCTCCATCTACTGCTCACCACAGTGTTAAAATAGTAAACAATTCTGCCGAGATGTCAACGTCAAGTTGAAACTTATAGTGTTGTAACCATTTAAAATTTCATATTCATCGATATTTTTCGGCGTGAATTATTTATGTAGGCCAGGCGTTTGGTAAATTTGAGATAAGATATTGGAAATACAGATGTGAGTGAGCTGGAGGTTTATTATACTACTTCCGTATACCTACCACATTAACTTTTGCATTGTTTATTTTACTAGATAACTGAAACTATACAGATTATTATTATAGTTGTTAAATACTACTAAATTACATCTTAATATTCATTTAAAGTCCGAATCAAGTAACTGTCTACACCTCACGTAGGTAGTTGTGTCTCAGAAACAGGACTTAAGTAAGTAAGTACTTAAGTTAAGGTACCTATGGTTTTTGTTTTTATTGTGAAAATTCGACGACCGCTTTAGCCTAGTTGGTAGTGACCCTGCCAACGAAGCAAGAGGTCCCGAGTTCGAATCCCGGTAAGGGCATATATTGTGTGATGAGCACGAATATTTGTTCCTGACTCATGGATGTTTTCTATGTATTTAAGTATTTATTTATCTATTTAAGCATGTTTATCGTCTTCTGGTCCCCATAGTAGAGGAACAAGCTTTGCTTAGTTTGGGACTAGGTCGATTTGTGTAAGATTATCCCGTAATATTGATTTATGAAATACCGTAAATGACATTTTGTATATATGTATTGTATACATGTGTTAAATTGTATCCCAATACAAATGTATGGAGATACAATTTATTTACGACTGGTGCAGATGACGAATATATGAAAAGTAAATATCGATGTCGATATCTTTCGCTACACTGAATCTCCAGGGAGCGAGAGAGCGAGTTACATCGTGCGAGAGAGAAAGCGGAGACCCGAAGACAATGACGTATGAAGACCTGTCAGATAACATGATCCTATCCCTTTCTTACTCGCCGTTCAGCACGTAATTGAGAAGAAATCGGATGTATAGAAAACGTTCAATTTATTAGGGCCTATCTGCCTGTCTCTTTAATCTGTGGCTAATACAGATAAAGAGAACTTCTATATATGAGATAAAACGTAGTATATACATTACTGAAAAATATAATTAGGTTAACATTAAAATTGTATATATTCTTAATATATTTAGAACAGAAGCATATTTTCTTTTATGATTATTGTGTTGGCTCACGAGGTTGTTCCGGTTGTTCGTCATTTCGCCATGGACACTGAGGCCCTACCGCGAAACGAAAACGAATTTCGTTCGTGTATCTCCCTCTCTGTGGCACTTGCTAGTTCGAGCGACAGAGAGGGAGATACTCGAACGAAGTTCGTTTTCACTTCGCGATAGCCCCTCTGGCCTGAGGGGCTACCGCGAAACGAAAACGAACGACACCCACAGGAAGAAAGGGGGTGGTGCTATTCTTACCCGATACCACACGGATGATATATTAGTGAAATAAGAAAAAACAAACAATATAAACACTTTATTCTATAAATAATGCATGACATACCTATATATTCATAAACTCTGTCATAAGGAAATAAAGCTTATCTTATCTTGCAAAATATTTACAACATTATTAGAAATTATGAATAAACCCGCGAAATCCACTCACAAACTTTGGCATTTGACATTTTGGAGACCTAACGCGCCACTAGCACCTCTAGCTGCGAATTCACTCGCGGTAGCCCTCTGTCATGATATTTGAAACTCGCAACTTGGCAACTATATTACGAAGTGTCAATGTCAATATCGACATACATCAAAATCATGCCGCTTCGTTTCGTAATTAGGTAGCAATTTGCATGTACCTAATTCGTTGATCGCCAAGATACATCCAAGCAGACATCGATATTAGATAAAAATGAGTTTTAGTGCCTGAGCAACGTAAACCATATAATTTTAAATTTACAAAAAAAAATACACTTCATCGGATATATGTAAAAGTTACATAAGAGTCCTATATTATATAAAACAATGTCGTCGAGGTATAGAGTTCTGTGGCACCGAATATCAAGGATGAAGTTTGAAAACAGATTCATTCCTAGGCAGACCATCCAAATGCCTAAAGTATCACCTAAGCAGGCTACTGTACCATGTACCCTTGGGTTCTCTTTGTTTACTTGGCTAGGATTCCAACCAAAACTTAGCGCTGAGGACGAACTCATTATTACCATAAAACATTGTGTACTTTTTATTCAAAGATTAGAATATGATAAAGCTGAACAATTACTCCATGTTGCATTGAGACAGGCCCAGCAGATGCACCATGAAATGGGTATAACATATATTTATGATGTCATGGCCAACTTGGCACTAGAAAGGGAACAACTAGACAAGGCCAAACAGCTTTTTGTTGCAGTAGCACAAAGAATAATGGCAGATGGAGCCAAAGAAGATGATCCCAGAGTGGTTCACCTTAGTATCAAACTGGCCAGAATCAGTCATTTGAAAAAAGAATATTCTACAGCTCAGTTGGGATATGACTGGTGTTTAGAAAAATTGAATAACACACTAGGTAACAATCCTAGTGAAGACACCAGAAAGATGCTTGCTATAGCTGAAGACTGGTGCGGAAGGCTGTATATAGACTGCAATAAACTGGAAGAAGGATTGAAATTCATGGTAAATGCACTTGATCGCATGAAGTCAGTGGGTGAAGTGGGCCAGGAGCACATTGTGATCCAGTTGAATGACATCGGGACAGTCTGTATGCAACTAGGCCGGACAGATGAGAGCATCACATACTTTAAACAAGCTATTGATATTGGGAAGCAGTTCCCAGAGATGGATCTAGGAACCATGTATGTTAACTTAGGGAGAGCTTATTTGAAGAAGCAATTGATAGTTGAAGCAAGGAAGAGTTGTGGACATGGCTGGAAACTTGGGGTACAAACCAACAATAAGGAAGTTAGGGAGGAGGCTGAGGATTGTATTAAAGAAGTAAACAACATGATGAGTTAGAACTCTTGGAGGTATCTATTTCAAGAATTGTACCAGTTTGGACCAATTTGGTGGGATGAGTCAAATATGACTGCATGGGCACTTTTATTTTTAACCCCCGACGCAGAGAGAGTGGTGGTATAAGTTTAATGTGTCTGTGTATCTGTCTGTGGTATCATAGCTTTTAAACGGATGGACCGATTTGAATGCGGTTTTTTTTGTTCAAAAGCTGGTGTGAACCTGAGTGTTCTTAGCCATGTTTCATGAAAATCCGTTTAGCCGTTTTTGAGATATTGGACTTTCAAATGAAAATGTCAAGGGTTTTTCAACTTTTCTAAGTTGTAGTTATTATTAAAAATCATATTAACCACCAGTTGGACAGGGAACCTGATAACAGATTATAGTGTATATAGACTCTGTAATGTGAAAAACCTTAACATATAATCATATGCAAGGGGATCATGTTTAGTCCAGTCAATTAACTGACAACTTGTATTGACTTGAGGTCTTGTGGAGGTCTTGAGGAAATTGAAACATATCATATACCTCTTTTGCTCCTGTCACAGTGATACGGGGTACAACGGTGCATGTTTCCGTTTCCTTCACCTCACATAAATTATTTATATTTGTAAAAAAATCTATGTAAATAAAACATTTGAATAAAAAAAGAATTTTTATTTAGAATCATCTTTATATTTCTCATTGTGGCACAAAAGTGAGATATTTTAAAGTTAAACTTAGTTTAAATGCACTCAAGTGACAGCGGTGTCATATATGGATTTAGGTTCTAATCTCCTGTTCCTGATAGTTAGACTTGAGCATAATAAATCCAATTATGGCGCTGGTCAAAACCACAATCGACAATAATATATATATATTGATACAGAAGATTCACTGAATCTTGCCCTCTCCGCTGCATAACATGTTCTTTCCTGTTAGAAGTTAGGTACAGTATACGGCGGGATGCTTGGAGCATACAGACGAGTCCTGTCAAAACGATGGTAGACAAAGGAGCGTAGACAAGGCGTACTTTCAAAGGCATATATTAGTCACCAGTGTTACTTTCAAGAACAGTCCGTGTATGACCCGTCCTCGTGGTTGCGGTTACGCACTCTCTTTGGTGACGCTGAAGGGCTCCGCGACCACCTCCGCTTTGCTGTTCACGATGACCACATCCTTGACGGGGCGGTCGTTAGCTCCGGTCGTCGTTTTCTCGATTTTACGCACGACATCCTGTAAGAAATAGTGTAATTTATTACTCAGAAAATAGTAGTTCATCATCATCATACCAGCCAAAAGACGTCCAATGCTGAACATAGGCCTCCCCCAAAGAGTGCCACAAGGACCGTTCTGGGCCACCCGCATCCAGCGCTCTCGCGAAAAGATAAAGAACAAAAAACTACACTATTATAATGGTGAGTGATTGAGTAGTTGACCGAGAGGCTATTATTGCATAATCCGCGCTCCTTTCTTGCTGTAATCTGGTAAGGCGAATAAGTAATGGCGCCGCTTTGCCAGGTCGCATTTCAAAACATTGTAACTACATTTTGAAACAGCCCACCGCACTCGTGGCTGTGTTGTTTTATTTTATTTTTACAAAATATGGGATTATCCCACAGAGCTTGGAGGTTGCCAGTGCTCGAGTATGCGCCATGTTGAGGAAGGGGGATCTGATCTGCATTGGTCTCAACGAATCCGCAAATCAATGAAGAAATGGCAATGCTGAAATGGCAAATAGCTACGCGGATGACATGGTGTTGCTGAGCGCATCCATTTGTGGTCTGAGGAAACTAGTCAGTGTCTGTGAAAGGTATGCGAAGGATCACGGGTTACTATACAATAGTAAAAAAGCGTCATCGTCATCAAAGGTCATGGTCTTTGGGGCCGGCTGTAAGATCCCAGATCATATGCCCCCAGTTACATTGGATGGTATACCTCTACAGAGAGTAAATCAGTTTAAATACCTAGGGCACCTGGTAACGGCTGCCCTCAAGGATGATGAGGACGTTGACAGGGAAAGGAGGGCATTGTCACGGAGAGCAAATATGATTGCCCGCAGGTTTGCACGATGTTCACGTGACGTAAAACTTACACTTTTTAGAGCGTACTGTACAAGTTTCTACACGTGCAGCCTGTGGGCTAGATTCACCAGGACTGGTTACAATGCCCTCCGAGTACAATACAACAACGCATTTCGGGTACTGTTGGGCTGCCTCGATACTGTAGTGCATCAGGGATGTTTGCAGAAGCACACGTAGATTGTTTTTACGCAACAATGCGAAAAAGATGTGCCTCCTTGGTGCGCAGGGTGAGGGCCAGCACCAACAGTATCCTGAGAATGATCTCGAGCAGACTGGACTGTCCATACATGACTTGGTGCTGTACAGTCTCAAGTGGAGGTGTTCAGCAGTGATCCATGACTGGACAATAATGTACTCAATTTTATATACCTACTAACCTTAGTTATAAGTAAAACATAAAATGTGTAACTAACAATATGTGGATCCTGGTTATCTAAATAAAGAACTTTATTATTATTATTATTATTAATGCCCTTGTGATTCAAGCGTCTTTAGCCTTTTAGGCTATGGTGTCTGATTTGATTTCCCATCAGGTAGGCCTTATGTTTAACCATGTACGCGTACTCAACCTCGTGTGCCATCAGAACAACCACGACCACTCTGTCAAGAGAGTACGACTGGGCAGAAGGGGAGGCCGTATGTTTATTTCCTCCAAGACCTTGCCGAAGACTATGCGTACCGTCCAGCCAAGTCGTCTTGGTGGTGGTGATGAAGAACTGCGAGCCATGGATACTTCGGGGATGTCGCTTGTATCCTTACCATGCCCTCCAAGATCTTGCCGAAGACTACGTGACGGCCGTCCAGCCAAGTCGTCTTGGTGGTGGTGATGAAGAACTGCGAGCCGTTGGTGTCCTTGCCAGCGTTGGCCATGGACAGCCAGCCGGCGCCGTAGTGGCGCAGCTTGAAGTTCTCGTCTTCGAAACGATCGCCGTAGATGCTACGGCCTGAGGGCAAGACGAAAAGTTTTTAAGGATATTGGTAGAGAATAGAGATGGATATAATATTTGTTGCTAAAGCGCTTATAACCCAGCATCATATCGACACAAAACCAGCGTAAGCAAAGGTTCGTCTGACGTATATCACTAGATAGGTGACTGGTACATACTAACTGACCAAGTTACGCTTCCGTTGAAAAAGGCACGTCTAACTAACTCAGTCTAACTGAGTTAGGCTTTAAATACCCAAGTTAATAATCAAGTTGCCGACTAACTCGACAATGCCTACGTAATACCAATCCCTATAAGGTCTTGCTTTCTCTAAGTTCGAAGGTCAGACAGCAGTCAAAGTTCGAAGGTCAGACAGCAGTCAAAACCCTGCCTTGCCTATGCAAAAAATCTGGTATCGAAGACAGTATATGGTACACGGACGGATCTAAAATGGGATCCTGTACGGGAGCAGGCATTTATGCGAATGATTATACAGTAGTAGTGTAAGCATGGGTAGTTTGGCAACCGTCTTCCAGGCGGAGACATATGCCATAATTGCCTGTGCACAGGAGAATATAGACAGGCGTTAAACCAGAGGGCAGACCATCTATATACTCAGTGACAGTCAGGCGGCCCTTAAAGCGCTTACGGCGCCGAAAGTGGATTCTAGACTAGTCTATAATGGCGTCCAGGCACTGAACAAGCTTGGAAAGCACAATAAGGTGCAACTAGTTTGGATACCGGGGCACGAGGGCTACATCGGCAACGAAAGAGCAGATGAGCTTGCAAGAGGGGGGTCTACAAATCACTTTGTAGGTCCAGAACCATTTGTGGGACTCTCGCAGATAACCATAACTTCGGCCTTTAAAGCCTACGCCAAAACCAAACACCAACACGAGTGGAGGAATGAGGCGGGCTTAAGGCACTCAAAGGTCTTCATAGAAGGAGTGGACTCGGGCTGGACTAACAAGCTCTGGAAATCCAGTAGGAAGCAACTCAGAATCATAACTAGGGTGTTCACAGGTCACTTCGGGGTCAAGGATCTCTTGGCCAAGATGGGACGGTCGGATAGTTTACGACTGTAGAATGTGTGGCGAGGAGGATGAGACCATGGAACACTTACTGTGTGAATGTCATGCCCTTGCCAGAAAAAGAATGAATTACTTTGGTAACGACCATCCGCAACCAAAGGAATTCAAGGTGCTCCCGCTGAGCTGCATCATCCGCTTCGTGGAAATGATGGAGCGAGCTTGGGAGTAGGCATAAAGGAGAGGGCAAATGCACAAAAGATCCCGCTGGGTCGAAGTGCATCCGAAAGGGCCCTCATCTAGATAAGATAAGATGCAAAAAATCTTTGGTTCAAGCCTGGTAGTCTTCATGAGAAATACCAGGAATCACCCAATTATGAGCAAAGGAATAAAGTGGATAGGTATGTATACTCACAAAGGCGCCCAACTCCATGCCAATTAGTAGGCGGATGAAGCGCCAGCAGAGTCAAATAAACGAGACCTGATCTAATTCCCTGTCGACTGGACTAGAAGACGTACGTATCAAATTGATTTTCTGCACTGCAATTGGTATGATTGGTATGGTATTGATTAAAACAGTGAAATCATAACCGTGATTTCGTAACAGGCAGTTATCGGAATTTATTTACCTGCCTACCTATAGGTACACACGATAGCGGAGGTTGCATAACTCTTATCCGTCCGGTAGAACATGAATAGGCCCGTTGCAAAAAAATATTGGAGAACAATAAAATGAAACTGTATTTGTAAATAGAAAATATCAATCACGAGTAGCTTGACAGGGTTATAGCATTTTCCGATGTAAACATGTGTTTCCAGGAAAAACGGTCCTTATTGATCGACAAAACTGTATATTTGGCTAGAGATCTAGGTACACTAATACTACTTCTACACGCTCGTTGCTAATACCTCTATACCGCATTCCCGAAATACCAGATTTTGCAAAATACCACATTCTTGATTTATCACATTACCTATATACCAAATTTGCAGTATAGGACATTCGATATAAGTAAATAGTTCCATGAGTACTTTTCAACTTTATAACCTGGTGTAACGGGAATATGTTAAGCCCAAAGTGTGATATATTGATAATCCGATATTTTGCAAAATCTGGTATTTCGGGAATGCGGTATATTAGCAACGAGCGCTTCTATATACTTACAATACTTGATATTTATGCGGAAATAGAATCCACTGAAATGCTTTCCAGCAACACATTATGTTTGCTTGTGTTAAGGCTGCCTACACAATGGGTCATCAACTCATCATGGCTATTATACAGGACGCAACTATGCGTAAAGGGAGAAATACCTACTTTCTCATTCCACCGCATAACTGTGTCCTGTTCTCATGTTTTGCAGCCATGATGACCCATTGTGTAAAGGAGCGTTTATACTTATAGTTTATTTATACAGTACGGTGAGTTGCACCAAACCGTCTGTAATCGTAAGCCGTGTTCGTTAACATCTCACTGTATAGAAAGTTATCCAATATATTTTTGAATATCGCGATAATATTGCTATCAAGGTCTTGCAATAATAATCAGTTTGTAATGGCAGCCGAATACAGCATTATTCAGAGCAACGACGCGTAGTTTCGGTGTCTGAGAGGCAACCGGATGGCTCGTGGTATTTGAGCTCCCGAAGCGTTGTGGAACCGCCCTGTGCAACCCGAACTGACCCAACTTGGACTGGGGCAGATATAGAAAAAAATATGAAAACAAATTTTACTGTCGCGAGGCAGCCGATTGAAACGGCGGTTGCCTGAAAGTGTGTACTCCTTTCAGGCAACTACGCGTCATTAACTACATGTGATATTCTCCGAATTTGCCTTATTTTGAGCGACATTTATGAGACCATAACACCCTTTTATTCTTTGTTGGCGGTAAACCATTACATTATAATTAGATTTGTGTATTTTAGGCTGAGCTTTATATTTTCAAGAACTCAAGTTTCTTTGTTCCAATTGGAATTTAGCCAACTCCTCCATATCTAAACGGACTGTTTATTATTTTTAAGACACATTAAAAGTTTATAACAACAAACAATCAAACAATGTTTGTCAGTATAAACTGATATAAAACAATAAGTACCTAATTAAAATAGTATCGACACTCTAAAACAGGTTACAGAGTGATAAACTAGAAACGGTAGTAATATAAAGCCAAATACGAAATAGGAGCTGCATATCTTGACACCCAATGTGCAACCAAATGTACACTTCAATTAGACTTTTCATAAAACATTTAAAAGTCGTATTTAATTTTTTTCATTCATTATATTATAGATAGAACACAATAAAGGGCATTTAAAAAAAATGTGTATTCATTTACCGTGAGTTGTTAAACAAAAATTTACTCAGTGTTCGTTTTGTGACAACAATGAAGTAAGCAGTTTATATAAACAATAACTTTTTCTTTTCAAGTCTAAGTGTAAGTTTCACTAACAAAATTTCACTAATATAGTATTAAGTGTATATTTACCACCAGTGCCATCTCCCTTTGTGAAGTCTCCTCCCTGAATCATGAAGTTATCAATCACCCGGTGGAACTTGCTGCCCTTGTAGCCCTCGCCCTGAGGCTTCTGTGCCAGCTGGAAGAAGTTCTCTGCTGTCTTGGGGACTGTCTTCCCGAACAGACCGATCACAACGTCAGCAGGATCCTCGTCTCCTATTTTTATGGTGAAGGTAACCTGGGATTGAAACATAATATTATTTAAAACAAGTCTGACTAGCCAAATGCGTCAGTGATAAAGTAGCTGAGTGCATTCATTTATCTTTTTCTCACACTAGTTCCTATTTCATAAAGGGATGAGTGTCACTCATTGCGTGAATGTGTGAATGTTTTGAGCTACAATGCTTGGGTGTTGGGTGGTAAAGCTCTTTAAGAAAGAAAGAAAGAAAGAAAGAAAGAAAGAAAGAAAGAAATAAATAAATAATCCATTAATGAGTTACATTTTTATCTTTTGGAGTGAATCTAGGTTTGTCCTTATAGATACTAATTTTTATATTACAAAGAGTTTGTGAGTTTTTAGTATAGTAAGGAAGGGAGCAATATACGGACTTGTCATCTGCTTTCAAATTTTCTTATACCAGTTTTAATTGAAGTTTGTATGGCAATATTTGTGCCAGGCAGAGCCGCATGAGCAGCTACTGGCTCATAAGCTTGTATCTAGAGCTAGAAAAGACTTTCAGATGCTTAGGAAACCACAATCTTTAGGTATGTTACATTTTTTTTATTTAAACTTTATTGCACAAAAGAAAACTTATCTTATATTTTTTTCTATTTGTTATATGAGTTGCTCAAGTCACTTGAGCCAATTTAGACTAACTCAATCCTAGGGGTCAACAATAAAAATACAATAGATGCAGGACTGCTCCATTGGAACACAATGGCAATGGTCCATTACACTGAATTGACCAGTTTCAAAATTTGTTTTGATTACTGCCACATTCATATTGATAAGGCTTAGCTTTTATTATAGAATTAAAGTGACACTTCAAGAACACAATTATAAAAACCGGTTAACCAAACAATGTACTTGACGCGTCATTGGGTCCGGGTCACCAACCTTACTATGTTCTTTTAAGTTCATTACCTACTACTAAGACAAAAAAAATGGTTTTCTATTGAGACGGTTATTTATTTTATTTTATCACGTACCTTGTGGGTCACTTTGGGTCCCTTCGGCGCATCATCAGACCGAGCCACGGCGATAAACAAAAACAGACCTAGTGCAGTCGCAAAGATCCCCATGATGAGAAGAAGCTTGGGTGTTCTTCTAAAAATTTTAGCTTATTTTAAGAATCACAGCGATTATTTAATTGGCCTGAAGGCGAGGTATCTTGCCTCTGCTGCCGCTGGCCGATAGAAAATGAGTGGCTAACTGGCTGATCTTACCGCAGCCGATACCGAAGCGCCACGTTACCAACGAAACGGAAGCGAATAATACAGCGACCCCACCACCCACATACGGACAACGCAGCGATCCGCACTTGAGATTATTATGGCGGACGTTTATTCTAAAATGATCTTTATTATAATTAGCCGTGAGCGATATTGGCTCGATTCGATGTAGGATGTCGGGTCAGTAGCTCGGCTCAATAAAAAACTGACATTGACATTAGCAAATTCTCACAATGACAGTAGCCTCGCTTGACAGAGGATAATGTTACCAATTTTAAATAAAAGTTTTAGTTTCTAATATTTTTTTTATTAATTGTTTATTAAATAATCAATTTAGCAAGAATTAGTCATTTATTTTACTCTTGCAAAGACAATCTCCAATCGGGAATCCGTCTGGAAAATGGAAATGACATCAGTTATGAAAAGTTTACTTGTGTCGTTTTCAGAGCAAAGGCACCTTATTGTACTAATGACTTTATTGCGCCGCGGATCATCGTATTTGTATTAGCGCGTCAATGCTAATGGCATAAGCGTCAACGATAACATGGTCCGTTTTCATAGATGAGCGTTTCTCAAAAAAAATGCCACTATTATTAATTGTACTTGTAGGAATTTTATGTTAACTATTTCCACTCAGAATCAG